>OV121087.1:30609887-31809887 GCA_921293015.1 Phorcus lineatus | reverse complement strand
AGACCTATCAATTCATTAATATCTTAAGTTATCAGATTGTATATTACAAATGGTCACACTTGCTTTATTATAAAATATAAACTTGTTCTAATATGGATTGAAAATTATGAATGCATCACATGTTCATGACAGAAAACACTCTTTCTTCTTAAATTTGCACTCCAAAAAAAAAATCATAATCCTAATTGCTGGATACAATCACAAAACTTTACAATTATACAGTTCATAATTCAATTATCATTCAATAGATGCAATTAAACAGAATTTTTATCCATCCATACGTAATAATGAGAGGCGACGCCCAGACATGCATTATGGAATTCTTAAAACGAGAAAAATCTTGAAATTAGAACACTGTTCAATGAAGCCTGGAATGAGTCTAACCAAGCTGAAAATACGCCTCAACAAAACATGGACGACCTGATTTCAGAAATGATATTGTGGTCGCTTGTAAAGTGCAACAAAGACACGGCTCGGATTCAACTCTAATCCGCGTAGGTCCTTTGAAATGTGTCGCTGTAAGGGGATACCAATCTTCTAGGAGCTGAGCTCCTATTAAGAATTCATCTCGCGTATATCTCGAGTTCTGGGCCCCAAACCTTACCCTCCGTCAGATCAGTGAAAAGGAAGTTTGTTGAGAAAGTAGATTAAGTGTATCATTTTTAACATTTTGTACACTTAGTCCGCATTAGAGTGATAACTTGTTTGTAATCCCTTTTAGTGTAAACGAGTTTAAGATTTTTGCCGAATTTGGGATAAAATCTGATATATAAGAAGCTCTCTGATTGGAAGATATAGTATAAATTGGAACATGTCTCCAGCTGAGAATCAAATTAAGAATTTTGAGACTATATTACATGGTTTGCTATTGATACCATCACTGAGAAGTCTTCTCACATAGAAACAATGATGTTTGTCAAGTTTATGTGAATTTGATCAAATGTTAAAATCCCCAAAATGGGAGTGGAGATTTGAGACTTTCATCACTTAGTTCATTACATTTAAATGGAACTCCTACACAGACTTGTTTATCAACTTTTTAAAAATATTTGTTGAAAATGTACGACTAGTTATCATCAATATACCATCCCTATCATTTTTAATTTCAAAACCTTAAAAATTTAGTTTCATGACATATAACTGTACTCAAAAAAAGTAACAATCAATAACAAGTTGATAGGAAAACGGTATCATGATATATAAGTAGTTGTCACCTACCTATCATACTGTCCTGCCGCATCCTAACCTACTGTATAAATGAAAAGACAACAGCTTTTTCCGACAGAGTAAACAAAACACACGGAACAGGCTGGTTGGACCACTCCTGTATTACTTAGGAATGTAACACGTCCGAGGGAAAGTTACGTTAGGATGCACTTTTTTAGGCTGAATGACACGAAGAGTACAGGCACTGACGGATGGACAGATGGACAGAGATATATATAGGGTTCATAGGAGACTGCGAGCTGCTTTTAACAAATTGTGAACAGACACACAAGATGGAAAGATGGAAAGAGAATATGTAACAGGTTGAAGAGAAAGTTACGTCGCTTGCAGTTTTGACAATGAATGACTTCAACGAGACAGACAGACGGACAGAGGAAATGAATGGATGGAGATCTGTTGTGTTGTACAGGAATCTTAGCTCATTGAAACAAACTCTGAACAGAGATAAAAGGATAAAGAAAATTAATGTAACAGATTTGAGTAAAGGTTATAAAATTATAAAAGAGGAGGGAAAGAGCCATTGAAAACAAAACTAGAAAGAGGATGGTAAACACTAAAAAATCTGTGACAACAGGATGAGGACAGTCAATGCAATACATTGGAGCAATATTTCCTGTAATGAATGGAGGAGGAAGGACACACCCTGAGAATACTTAACTAGAAAGATGATGTTAATTTTGAAGAGGATCTTGACCTTTTAAGTTTAAGTATATGCACTAAGGAGATGTGAATGGGTGAGTGATTGTGTTGTCCTCGTCTCATGGGGGGAACAAATCAGAAATCTCAAATACTCCATATTTTGTTTTACATTGGGCTTCTACTGCCCTTGCTTGAAGGTCTATTTCTAACAGGGTTTCTGAAATAAAAAATGTATTAAAAAAAAAAGATTTTGAAGAGAGATAAGAATAGCAACCATACCGAGAGAGATGGGTGAAGAGACGAGAAGGTAATAACAGGACATCCATTACATTGAACTATTCACTCACAATCCAGATTCTGAAAAGCTATGCTAAGGTAAATGTTTTGCAGTTTCAAAATTATTTGCAAAATAATGAATAAGATTATGATTCTTTGAGACTCAACAATTGTAAGAGATTCATGATAAATTTAGAAAGAGCACAGATATCATCTATCTAAAACATCCTACCTTAAGAGTCGAAATCCAATCAGAAACATAATCCTAAGTTCCATTCCAACACAAAAAATTCCATCAATCAGAAACAGTGAACCAACTCATGTGAATTCTCCAATCAAATGAGCAACTATATTCCCCTTAGAGACTGTCCGATTGGCTGGAAGAGACAAATATTTGGGCTGTCTGGCCGTCAGCGACCTGTCCAAGACTAGATGACATGTTGTCATGTCGTTATTTGGCTGCCGGATTGATTGATCATCTATTAATCGTATTTCTCATGATTCTGAGGGTAGAACATGTACGTGAGTGACGTTCATTTGCCTTCATTTGCACTGCAAGTCAAGGAAACCCTGCATGGCCTTGATTTATAAGGATTCCCTCATGCCGATGCAAATGGAATATTTAATCATCAATGGGGTTTTTTCAAATTTTTTCTATTCTGTGTGACCAGTTTACAGATATTATATTATACAGTTATAACCCTGGATTGGTCTATTGATAAGGATGAGCTAACATATTTAAGGATACAGCCTAATGATGGGTTAATTTCCTTGGAAGTTTTTGTAAAAAATAATTTTTTAGTATAGGGTAATTTGAAAAATATTTTACAAAAACATTGAAATTGACAATGTAACTTATCCAACCAAAACTTTTAATCTTCAAAAAGTTAGTCAGATTATAAAATCCTAAAACCACACCTCATACAATGTCGTGAGACCTTAGCTTAAAGATTTAGATCTGATTTCTCCTTCTAACCCTTCTGTTTTAACCCTAACTAAAGAGACACATAAATCCCTGACCATGAAATATTTGAGTGAAATTTCCCATCAGTTATCAATGAAGTAAAGAATTGGAACGTCAGGCGAGTGAAACCCGACTGCCCTCGTTACCTACCTGATCCAGGTAAGCCCAGGTAAGTAAAGGTAAATAGGGTAAGAGTATAGCACATTGGTTTGGAATGTCCAGTTTCAGATGCCATCTCCCCATCCCACACATACCCTGACACTCTCCCCACTCCATCCATCCTTGACCTACAGAATTTGTAGAATTCCACATAAATCTATTTGTTTTTTGTTTGTTTTTTTACAAAAACTTTTTACAAAAAGTTCCTCTTCCATCATATGCCTTCATCTTTATGCCCATTAACAAGCCCTGACCTCAAGGATTAATTGACTACGGAACAAATTCAATTAAGTTTTTATTTTTTTATGTAGAAAGTGCTTTAATTTCACTTGAATTTATACCGGTAGGTGTTTTGAGATAAAAAAATCAAACTCTCTCATATTATACTGTCTTTTCTTTTCCAGCACAATTTTAGATTTTTTGTATTTGTTTAAGCTCAATGCAATTTTAAAGCAAATATACATATAAATTTCATCACAAAATAATATTCTAAACATTTGATTATGAAACCTGTTGGGGTATGTAATCATAGGTGTTATGTACAGAAATAATCATTAAAATCCCTTACCTTTAAGTATATAAGAGCAGTGACATACAAGATTAAGTAAACAACCTGTTTTAAGCGTGTAACCACAAGCCTTACATACACAGGTAAGAGACACCTGCAATTAGACTACGTACCTGTAATCAAGGGTTTAATTTTCACCTGATCAGAATACAGCGTTGGTTTACTTACCTCTCTTCTATAGCTACCGTTCGGGACAATTTAACCACTAAATAACCCACAACTATTTGTGGACAATTGTCTGTAATTTGTGGTGAGAATATGCCCTTATTATCTTCATAAACACAGTTGAAGAGCATAGGTCGCAGAAAATATGGAAAATATTATTCATTATATGTCATTATATCTTCACAGACAATTTTCTATCGTCAGTGACACAAAGGTTACATGCCCACTTAAATAACACCTTTCATTCTATGGTAGCTGCTTTGTATGAAAAGTATCAAAAATAGGATTAGTTGAAATAGAATATTGGGGAATTTTTTACAAAGTTAAATTCATGATACAAACATTTCCAAAATTGAGTAATATCATATATCAGCAAACCCTTATCCAGTAGCAAAGATATTGAAAGACAGAAAATGCAGGATTTGGTCATATATATATACTTTTTCACTCTAATTTCAAGAACAGTTTCTCAATAAACATATGATTTGAATTAATTTCAAGAACTGTTTATCAATAAGCCACATGAGGTTGGGTAATTTTTAGAACAGCATATCAATATAACACATGAGGTGGGGTAATTTCAAGAACTGTGGTTCAATAAAACACATGAGGTAGGGTAATTTCAAGAACTGTTTATCAATAAAGAACATGAATGGGGTAATTTCAAGAACTGTGTATCAATATAACACATGAGGTAGGGTAATTTCAAGAACTGTGTATCAATATAACACATGATTTGAAGTAATTTCAAGAACGGCGTAACAATAAAGCACACGAGGTGGGGTAATCTAGAGATGTTTGCTGTTACATAAGCTGACAGCTGTGCTGGAGCCGACTGTTTACTCATCGAGAGGTGCTAATTTGACAGTTCTCGTTCTGGGGTCAACATCAACACTTCAACTTTGGCATTATCAAAATATTGAATCAACTTGTTTATATCCAATGCTAAACATTGCAAAGCCTCAACATGCTTGAGTTTTCCTATTGAATTAAATTATCACTATAGTTTGCATTACGACAAGTAATTTGAATAAATTGAGATAACTTGAGATGGTGAAATACATCTTAACCATCTGACTTGTCAAATAAAACTTTTCATTCAAATTAAATTAAACATTTGATCAATTTTTCTTCAAAAACTTCCTTTTTATTTCTCATCAAATTGAAGTTGTTTCTAAATAAATGCAAATGAAACACATTGCCAAAACTAAAACTACTTAAATAAATCTATCCTCTTTCCTGATTGCATTGAATTACAATTTGTTTCATAATCAAAAATGTAAATATTCGTCACAAGATAAAACCAATATATTCACTGTTATGTTTTTACAACTTTGCATCAGACCTACTTTTTTACTGGAGAAAAAAAGCAGAAAAATCTTCCCATCTAATTTTGCCTCTCACTGTAATTCATGGAATGCTCTCACATTATTAGCGTTAAGATACGGCTCGTATTCACCATGGGGCACCGTCTTCTATTACGCTAGTTTGATACTCAAATAAAGCAGTATGGTTCTTCAACTGAATTTAGATTAAGCTATCTTAGACAACTTTTGTGAATCATAAAAAATATGTTTCACATGAGTGAATTTAATTCCCAAGACACTACAACAACAATGTTGTTAAAAAAACGATGTTCAAAATGAACACCGTTGGTGTCGACATTAAACAACTGTTGTGGATCGTTCATGCAGATCGGTCTTATAACACTTGATTCTCTTTGTAACCTAAAGCTTGAAAACCTCAAAAGGGATATAACACAATGCAAGAAGATGCTTATCAAAAGAAAAAAGTCATTTTACCTTTTTAGAACTACAGCTATTTGTTGTTTCTCTGAACAATAATACTTTCTCCTTTCCTGATATGGTTAATAAATCATTCTTGCAATTAAGAGCAATCGTCATATTTGTGATGACTGACTAATTAGGGTAAATGCTAGAAATCTACTTAACAACAGCAGTTGACATATTTAGCATGGGCAACCTCCACTACCCTGCAAGGAATGTTAGAGCATTGATATAAACCATCTGTAACACTGTACCGACTTTAACTCCAAACCTTAGAAAAAAGAGACCTTAGATTTCAGGGTCAGGGTCTGGCCATTAGAAGGCCATCTCATTATGAGCTAATTAAGCATGTCGTCAGACCGCTAGTATATAAGTAGAATAAAGTGATGATTCTACACAAGTGGTCTGGCCCATTTGCTCAGGACAAGAATGTCATCTGTCCTCATAAACAGTGAATGCTGAGTTTGTTTGTCAACACCTTTGACAGAAAATATTATGTACATGATATTTTTAACTCACCGGATTTGATATAATCCGTTGGCGAAGAAGTTGGTGACGACATAACGTCCAAGCGAACCATATACAGCACATGTGTTGAGCCTACAAATACACTTCCATTTTACAGAGCCAGCGACTCCCGCATATTGTGTTCAGCTTGACAATAGTTGGTCACATGACCAGGGTTGACGACATTTGTCGCGGTATACTCAAGCACATGAAGGAGTGTGTGGATAATGTGATGTTTTAACCCACCCACCTCCACAAAAGACTTGTCAACTATCTAGTCTATCTCAAATATGAATGGATTGTTCGGTCACCCGTGTGCTGTGCGCTCATCCATGTAACAGTCTTGGTCCTAAGGATCTTGCTTCTAAAGGAACAGACGGCGGTCATAAACACTTAGAACTTCCCTGTAATTTTATGCAAGTAATTTCATGGCCACTGGAGATGTGGAATACTTCATTGATATGCTTATGCTGTTTGAGCTAATGGTTGGGAACATCTGAGGAATAAGTAGAATATCTAAATTCAAAGCATTTATATCTTATGATTGACAATTAAAAAAAACCCCTACAATTTAAAATATTTCTTTTCACAAAAACCCATCTTTGAAACGATATATTGTGATAACATTTTCAATGCCAAAAAAGCTTCAATGATAAGAATTAAATAAACATCAATTTAAAAAAAATTTAATTTTGAAATTAGAATTTGTTTAGGATGTTATGATATGAAAAACAATAACATACAACATGACTTAATAATCAACTTACGTGAAAGAAAGATGAAAATGAATAAAACATATTCACAAACAAAACTACTCCCTCGAAATGACACATCGAAATGAGATACAAAACAAGATGACCACAAACAAGCCCAGCTTATGCAGGCGGTGGTAATACGATATTTATACTTCGGATAGGTTATCAACTTCATGTGATTCTCATGAGGGTTTCGTCTAAATCTGCATGTGCTAAGTGTTCAGAGCACATAGTCAAAGATAACGCTCTCGTCCCTATTGGGGAACCAATCACAATACAGATAGCTGGGCGGAAGTTCTTGATCTCCGAAGTCAAGTATCAACTGCCTTGAAGGAGTTATCTAAATATTCCCTTAAAAACATCTTTTGATAACACTGGTATCGTCTAATTAATGAGAATGTAAACATGAATGGCTATTTATCTTCTCATAAATCTTCTTTAGATATTCTGAAAATCAAATATTTGTCCACTATCAAGTATGCAAATTTTCATTTTAAAATTATTCTTGATTATTGTATACATATTTTTCAACATTCCCAAGGATTTTTGTCTACTTTCAATAAGTTTTTTTACTTAAAATTCAATATTGACTTATTTTCAAAAAAATGATAATTTCAAGATGTATTTCACAAAAATAAATCTCCTCAAAGTTAGATGTCCATTATAATAAATTCAAGATTTCATAAGCAGTATACATATTTCAATTTATTTCATAAAAAATTCCTGTTGTTTACAGAAAATATTCTTTGATGACAAAAACAAGCAGCCAATATCAAATTCTCATTTCCCTAGTTTTAACCAACATCAGCCAGATGTCACCATTTAGGAAAATAATGAATTGTACTACATACCTAACAACTGACTCGGGTTGCACTGAATAATAACAAACCTGAACTGTCAGATGACCAGTTTTCAGGTGAAATATTACTTTTTCACAAGATGCCTTTGACCAAGACAGAATATAAAATTACCACTATCCAGATGATGTATCATTTACACACAGTATGCATTAGAGAGGTAGTCGACAAATATTCAGCTGATTTATCCTTTCTACACAGTATGCAAGAAAATTGGGTGACCAATATTCGAATAAAATATTGCTTTGCTCTTTGGACGCTCTTGACCAGGTCACTTCGTTTGATGACCAATATTCAGGTAATATATCACTATAACAGAGTGGGAATGAAAAGCTGGAGTGACCACTTTTTCGATTTTAATGGCACCAATTTTTTATACTAAGTTATTTTTTTTGCAGATCAAATATTACCTACGCAGTATCCATTGTAAAAAACTGGGTGAAAATATTTTTCTTGACTAATCATTTTCTGTCGTGAAATCAACCACTGTGTAAGAGACTTGGCTGTTTACATGTTTATTTCAGCTAAATCATTGCCTTGTTAAATCTTTTGAAATATAAGCCAGATAATTTGGTATTATGAAAGACTCCAACAACTTACATGGTTTTTCTTGACAGAATTTGACATTTTGAATCATTTACATAAATCACATTCACTTAATTCAAACTTCTCTAAAACCGTAATTATCTTAATCATAACCATTCCCAATTCAGTGTTTATGAAAAAAACTAGACCAAAATTTAGTCTATGAAAAATTTTAATAATTAAATGTTCCTTCATCCATAATATTTTTTTTATTTGGGCTCCTTATTCCTTATGTGTATTCAGTCAATCTAGACTTGCTGAATGTGGACCTAGACTGTATTAAAGGCTCCTTTATATACACAGTCATGAAGCAGGACTAGAAGAGAACACATATTTTATACTTTACCTTCTTTTTTTTTATGTGTATTCAGACTGCAAAAGACTGTTGGAGAATTCTAGACTGTAAAGAAGGCTCCTAAGTAATATTAGGTCAGTGATGTCATATAACTCACCATCAGGTAAATGGTAGATCTTCATTACTTATTTAGTACCTCTCTAACAGAAAAACCCAAACCATAAATAATAAAACATAATGCGGTGATTGATGCTGTTTTTCCAGGTGAAATATTAACTATTGTGAACATTCTATAATAATAAACATTGAGTCTTAATGCAAGGTGACCAATATTTCCAGATGAAAAATCACTTTTTATGTTGGGACGTTCAGGTCTAACACCTGTGACATTTTCAATGGACACCTGGTATATACGTACATTGATGTAGTGGACCGAGGTGTCGAATGACAATCACTAATGGACTTACGCATTAGATCCCAGTGTCAAATACATTAACTTGCTCAGATTTCCCAGTGTCAAAACGCATAAGATGTTGGTCAAATTTCTCAGTGTCAAAAAGTATGAGATGTTGGTCAAATTTCTCAGTGTCATAAATATAACTTGGTCAGATTTCAGACCAAGAGGTCACCTAATTTTGACATGATCAATGAGAAGTTTAGTGAATATCATTATCATAACCTCTTTGACCCTTAAAATACTTCTAGATCCACTAAGAGAATTAGGTTACTATGATAAATGTCAACGTCAAAAACATTTCGAAAAAAACTTGGATCTTGGTATCATCATGAAGTCTTCAGTTGCCGATTCAATATTTTTAAAAATTGAAATCAATTTCAATCATCATACCTTAATTTGTTTTATATAAATATTTTATAAACCATTATTAATTATGAAAAGGTGAAACATGCATCAAATAAACATCATGTCTACAACAGGTCTCCCAATATCATTTTTGCAGCAAGATAATTGGACTTCCTTAATTTCAACCTATCTTCAAATATCTATAATATATCCAAACATATTACAAAAATAAATTACGGAATACAAATCTACATACCAAACTAGAAGAATAATCCAACAGGTACCAGGTAAAATCCAACTGCAAATCAACACCTGAAGTCTCAGTGTGTGTTGCACCTTCAAATGTCCTCCCTCATCTAGTGACAATTACCTGTACAGGTAGGTATATCACCTGGACAGGTGTAAGTCAGAAGTACAGCAGGTAAGACAAACTGTTATGGGTAAATGTCCTTTCAGTATTACACCTATGACTGTCCACTGTCCTTTAATGGCAAGTACCTATATAGGTAGGTATATCACCTTTAAGTCATAAAGCCCAGACAATTCAAACTGTTACAGGTAACAGTCTCCTGTTTAACACCTGAAACAATTACCCATGTAGGTATATCACAATCATTTGCATGTCATAAAACCTAGACTTACTGTCTTCCTAGGTCTCACACCTGTAATTCTTGAAACCCCAGGTAAAGGTAGCCAGGTAGCAATAAACTTAAGCTAATTAAAAGTTAATTGAGTTACTTACCTGGAGAAAGGTGTCAATCTGTGATAGACAAGTCTGGGATATAGACGACTCAAGACTAATTAGTAGTATAAACAAGTGATTATAACAGAGCTTTAGTGTTTTTATAAGCTCTTAACACCTAAGCTTGCTCCTTTATGGTAAAACTTTACTGACAGTTGTATTTTTAGAAGACCTGTCATCTGTTTTATGTTTATTACAGTTTCTGTGAAACTTTTATTCTTGAAGGTAACCTTAAATGACAATCCTGTCTAGGCTTTGAAAACTTCTCTTCATCA
Source organism: Phorcus lineatus (assembly GCA_921293015.1). NCBI lineage: Eukaryota > Metazoa > Mollusca > Gastropoda > Trochida > Trochidae > Phorcus > Phorcus lineatus. The sequence continues at coordinate 31,799,284 of OV121087.1, read as the reverse complement.
AATATTTGGTGACCTTTATTAATAGGAAACACTGAAATTCGTTTGATATGTTTTTCAACACATTTCCACTGAATTTGCATTAAATCTGAAAATAGTTGAAATAAACAGCATTACAATTACTGATTTCATTTAAATTATATAAAGATAGAATTTTGAATCTCTTTCCTTCTCAACAAATGTTTTTGATTAATTCAAATCAAAGTGTTACTGTTGTAATTTATAAAATCAATTTGATTTAGAATCAAAAGATTGAAATTTGTAAAAATTTAATTGGATTTCTGATTTTAATCTTAAAATAATGCTTCATTACACAGCAAATTTAGATAGAATTTTCTAATCCCTTATCAGAAACCTTTGCACACCCGTCTTTCAATCTAAAATGAATTATTTTAATTTAATAGGGGTAAAAGGTGAACATAAAATCAACCAATCATAATCTAGAAATTCACACGCTCTACTCAAATTTCATAGACTTTCTCACCGTCTCTTCAATCAACATTCTATCTTCATTTGACTTCAACTTGACTTGTCTACTCGACTCGACTTAAGAATTGTAAAACTTTTGACAATACATTCCCATTATGTTCTTATTTATTATATATTAATTGACAGTTCACAAATTCTTAACTGAATTTCAAAAACATTGTAAATCGACATACATTCATATTTCAAAACATTATTGCTTTTTAACCCCCCCCCCTCCATTTCTATAGCTTTATAGCGTTGATTTTACAAATGGAAAATTGCAAATCCTCCTAAAAACAGGCAAAACAGAAAACCAGATATATTGTGAGATACATATTTTTATTTTATTTTCATAGATAGCTTGCAATGATTTAAGTAACTTTAGAATAGATATACTGAATTCAATACCTTTCAAAATATTTTCAGATATTTTCTAAAAATATTTTTTAAAAGGCCAAAGGACAGTCTAGAGTTGCCCCAATAAAGCTCTCTATTGTATGGGCTCTTTCCAGACCCTCATTGAATCCCAAAGCATCCCATCCGGACTCATCCTATGACCTTCACACGGGAGGTCATGCATAATTTATCACAAAACATTTTTGATGAGATTCTGATTGACACGTATTTGTAGGGAATTCTCTAGAGAAGATTCCTTCTTCCCTTTCTGGTTAGAGACAAGTTGAAAACTGGACTCATAATTTTACTCAAATTGGAGATTTTCTGTAAAATTTTAGACCATATGGTTTGGCTCATGAATCCATTATGAAAATTTTCATCGTTTTTCCTTCCTTATTATAAAGATTGAACATCATGAAACTACTCAACATATGATACATGGTGAATTATTAAAAAATATATTTGATAGGAAATTTCTTCCTATTCTTTTGTGGACACATGCATACGAGTCTGAGAAAGAAATATCATAATACTCGAGGTGAATTGATGAACTGATTATTCTGAGAAGGTGATCAATAAGAATTTTTTTGTATAATAAGTGATTGGCAGAACTGTTGAAAAAAACTCCCTTGGATGGTTCCAAAACCTGTTAGCAAAGGGTTAACTGCAACTAGGCTTATGAAAAGAAATTATGATGATGCAACATGTCTACATTACATATATGACATTACAAAATATGACTTTTAAAATGTAATGTTTTACGTCCCCTAGATCAAATTTGGGTCTACCATTTTCCATGTTCTTTTTCTCTTCATTGCCAATAACTACAAAAGTTGTCACACATAAATAAAACAATTTTCTTCTTCTACTTTATCTACTTTCTGTTCCTCTCCAAAGTTGCCTGTGAGATTAGTGGCATTGTCAAGGCAGAGACTATTTGAGATAGCTCAATGCCCAGTCTGGACGTTGTTATGGACGGTCATCTGGTCAGACTGTTTGAGGAGATGGACTTGCCATGAATAGATACATTGTGTCTCAATGTCCATCAATTCACGCTGGACACCAATTGTGTGAACATCAAACCATCTATTAGCATTTGTGTTGAATGCACATCTAACATTATAGCAGTTTAAATTACTCAGCCATTCATCTTGATGCTATCTGGGGCAAATCAATTCTGAGAAGTGTTGATCAAATTTGAAGAGTTTAAATGACTTTGGCATTAATTTTGATGTACTTTGGGTCAGATCAATTCAGAATGGTATGAATCAAATACAATGGTAAAATTATCTCCATATATGGTATCATGGTCAATTTCAAATACAGGTATGGTATTTTTTATCAAATTATGACAAAACATAAGAATTTAAGGATTGCATGACAAGATGATAAAATGAGTTTAAGAAATATTGTAACTATTTTTTTGAATGGCGTGTTGATATAATAACAGGAATAAGATAAATCCTGTCACCTACAATGTTTATCTATATGCCTTATATCTATAAACATGTCGGCACTGACCGATACTAAATCCCTGGACCTCCAAGAATATTCTCTGACAAGATAAACAGAGACATTAACAGAAGCTGTGAACATCAAATAACCCAGATAGAGCCGACATAAACCATACAGGGACCCACCATCATAAACCCAGATACATGCTGTTATCAACTGACACTATGACAGGACCATAAGTTAGGCCCGAACCTGACCCAAACCCTAACGAAGCAAACCCATTCCACAAAACCCCTGGAGAGAAACTCTGATTTCAGCCATAACTCCATGTGTGAATTGTGCATTGTGACAGAACCATAAGTTAAGTATTAGACTGGCCACGATCAAGACAGACCTAACTGAACTGGAAACCCCATGTTGAGATGCTATCATATTATCTACTATTCTTATATTATCTAAATTTAAGAAAAAATTGAACCTGACTAAAGAAAAGATTACTCTAGCACATATTTGGAGACCCCCTGTAGAGCTACAGAGAGATGTATGCTTAATCCCACTGCACATAATAACTAAAACTAAAACCATCCAAGCCGAGATGAAGGGAACCTATTATGTACCGCCCTGTGGAGAAAGACTTCCAGCTAAAATGTACCCAGAAGAAACTAATCTATTGTGCACATAAACTTTTGCGACAAACTTCAATATAAGGTGTACCAGAGACACAAACCTGACTCTAGGCTAGATAAAACTAACCAATGATGTACATGCCACATAAAGACAAACTTTTCGGATGTACTTCCTGATCCTCAATTCCAGACACAGCCCTGTAATTCTAGCTCAGACCTAACTCAAACAAGATATAGCAAACCCCTTTGGAGAGAGAGCCCAACTCAGACTTCCATGAAATACTGTCACAACATCAGAAAGTTCAGCCAGACATCTTCAGCTCAGATAAAGATATCCCATTCTTGAACCCCTTACCGAGAAACAGTCAGATAACTGATACATTATACCATCTTGATTACCAACAACAAGGCCCAAACCTGACCCTAGCCCAGACGAAGCAAACTCTATTATCAATCTTGATCATGGTCCACAGCATGGATTCCAAGTAATCAACCGCTTCAATGGGCGTCAAATTTAATCCTGTAGGTGAGTGAATGACACCACATAGACTTTGACATTTGTCCTTCATAGAATGAGGGGACTAAGGGGTGGAATGAGAGGAGAGGGGATATTGACGTCACAATCAGCATATACTGGGGATGGTCAACAAAAACAATCTGGACACAGAAGTAAATAGAGTATTGTCTCATATCATGTAAATAATAACTGAGTGGGCAGTGGTGTGTTATGACCTCGAGATGATTTTGTGACCTAGTGATAATTTTGTGACTTGGTAATGATTCTGTAACTTGGTAATGATTCTGTGACTTAGTGAAGATTTTGTGACTTAGTGACGATTTTGTGACTTAGTGACAATTTTGTGACTTAGTGATGATTTTGTGACTTAGTGATGATTTTGTGACTTAGTGATGATTTTGAATGAGTGATTGGAACTTGGAGCATCTTACATAGAAGGCAAGTTGACATCGATAACAACATGTTTTCAGTGTTCTTTAACCAGACATTAGCGGTGGTATGGTCAGGGTTCATTGCTCGGTCTGACAGATGAGTACCAAGAAGGGTGGTCTAGAAGAGATAGAAAAGGGATGTTGGTGGGATAACGTGGATTTTTTCAAGGTATCACAAAGTCCTGGGTTAAGCATCATTTACAATGCAGCATCTTGAGACAGATCACCTGCATCTTGTCAAGTTTCAACCTGTAACTCCCTAAACCCAGGTAAATTACAACTGCGAGATCTATAAGTCTTTGGTTACTCCAAGTCCTTGTTTATGGGCAATCTGATATTTTTCTGCTAGAATAAATCAGCTTGTCCCTGCCAAGCCAGGACTGAGTCAATGTGGGGTAAAACTGCTGGTGCTCCAGAGGATTAAATCCTCACAGGATCACAGTAAATCTTAATCCCTGTTTAACCCCGAAGGTACATCCCTGCGTTGGGGAAGATCTAGTTTGAGAATTGATAGCTTCTCTGGTAAAGTGAGCACTGTGAACAATGATACTATGCTGGATAGAAGTTTTATGAGCTAAGTTTTAACCTTTAACCAAGAGAGTGATTTCTTTAAATCTTGATGGCAGATACAACTCCAAAATTGAAAACAATGGACAAGACAAAATAGAATTAAATGGTCTGAAAAGCTATGTCAAGTAGAGTTCGATGACACCATATTATTTCATAGGTAAAATAGTTATAAAATATTAATTACACACTCAATTTTATCAAGAAAAAGATTGATATCTTACAAGGATACTCTTTGTTTATCACACCTTACCTTTGTGTTATCATTCAATTAGTACCTGATTACAAAATCAGGTAAGGTTACCTACAACACACAGCACCTTGATAACAATTAGCAACCCATTGTTTCCACAGGTGCGACGTGTTTCTTAATTAACGGGTCAGTGTAAAGGTGTCATAAAGACCTGATTACAATGTGATAAAAAATACATGTAAAAGGTATGAAAGATACAAATGTGATGGGACATGCATTTCATGTGTTAGAAACAAATTCTCTCTTTTCAAGGTAACAAAAGGTATGGAGGTAAAACTTCAATTGTAATTTTCAGTTTATCATAGTATATAATTATTAGAGCATCCTTGCGAGCACCTGATGTAACCATGTCACCTTTCAGTGACCCCGTCCCCCACAATCCCTCCCCCCCCCCCCCCCGTCCCCCACTGGCTGAAACAATCTGGAATCACATCCTGGACAAACATTAGGTAACTGGCAGCAAATATAATCTTCATTAGGCAATAGTCTAGTTTGAGATAGTCCATGCTGTGATTGTCTGTAACTCTCTTGGAGGCTACGTTCAAATATATGCTTGATTTTGTAATTGGACTGACCTGAATTTGAAAGTTCCTTTGCTTAGTGAAATTACATCTTGAACAAATATTAAGCAACCAACCAGCAAATATGTTTCAGCAACTCACACTAGAAAGTGTTAGAACTATGATTGAGTGTCTTTGTTCAGAAATATGCTTGAAATTGTAAATGTACTGTTTATATAATGAAGTCCAAAGCCTTTTAAGAGATAGTGTTCCCCCACTCTCCATCAAACATAAAATTCAAAGGTACAAGAATTTGTACTATTGCAGAAAGTGTGATCCAAAATATAACAATGCTACATTTGTTCGCTTTCTTAATGGCATGTATTTCTAAAAAAAAACACGCACATTGCACCGTTAAATTCAAGCACTTTAAAACATTTGAGAAGTTCAGGGTAATTTCTAACGATGTTCCAAGAGAATCTACAAATTGTAAAACAGTTATTACAAAGCATGTACTTCTTTCAAAATATTAAATGATTTGTATTGAACAGTTAAAGTAACATCAAAGTCCGACCTGGAATATTTCTACAGCCAAGTCAAAAGCATTTTGTAGAACATTAGAGGAAGGCAAAATCTGTTTCTATGTCCCTAAAAATTTGTAAGAGCAAAAGTCAGTTTCTGCAAGTGAAGTGAAGGCAGTCAGTAGAACAGTTGAGGAAGACCAGGTCAGTTTCTAGAAGATATCCCTGGAGATAGAAGCAACACAAACAGGACTATCTCAAGACTAGACAGAGATAACATTGTGGGAAAGCAGCTGAGAATGTTTGGACGTCAAGGACAGCATGTTTGTGTCTGGACAGGGGTCAGTATTGACCGGTGGTAAACACAAGACAACACTGGACATAGGCTATTCACAATACTCTATCCATCAAACCCTGACACAAGTCTGTCCGAGTACAGCATCAACTTATACAAGAGTTCCTCACCTGTTGTCCGAGGGTAGTAACATCTGTGTCGTATTTCTGTCGCATTGCCCATCTCTGGGATCTTAACTAACGTAGCAGCATGGTCACAACACTGGTCATTCCCTGACCCCTGACCTCTTGCTGGGGTGTCATGTGACCTCTAACATTTCCCCGACTTCCTGATTAGCTTACAATAGAGGGGACAGTCTATGTCCAGTGATCAGTGTTTGCTTCTTGTAGTGTCCAACAAACATGGCAGGTTTCACTGAGGGTGGAGTCAGTGGTCAAAAGCTCCTCAGAGTGACCATTTAGCCAGAAGTGGTGTTGAAGTTATGTCAAGAAAACCTAATGACATGATTAGGAGGTCAAACATGGATGGTGATGAAGTAGTCTCAACTTAGACCAAAAGGGACAAAAAGTTCTGGTATTCAGCAATACACAAGTAGTGTTGAAGTTTTGTGTGTAAAGTCTTATGACATAACTAGGGAAACTTATTAAGATGAAGATGAAGTAGCCACAATTTCAACAAAGAGCGACAAGAAGTGACAATTCAGCCCAAAAGTGGTTGTAATGTTATGGCTGCTGTTAAAATGACATAATTAGGGAAACGAGCATGGATGAAGATTAAGTAGCCTCAACTCAAACAAAAATAGACCTATTTTAACCATTTAGCCAGAAGTGGTACAGTTGAAGTTTTGTCTCCCACATCTTATGACATAATTAGGAAAACAAGCATTGATGAAAATTGAGTAGCCACAATTCAAACCAAAAGAGACCAATTGTAACCGTTTAGCTAGAAGTGGTACAGTTGAAGGTTTTCTCAAACATCTTATGACACAATTAGGAAACCAGAATATAGATGAAGAAACCACTACTTCAACCAAGGAGTGCCAATTTAGCAGAACGAGTACACAGACATATAATTATGTTAAGTATCAAGCATAGAATTGGCCAAAATGCCACAACTCTAACCAAATGTTGCAAAGAATGATCATGCAATAACCTTAAGAAAATAGCAGCGGAACACAGCGGTTATGACAATACTACTTCAAGTCTTATGTAGCAATGAGTGTGACCATTTATCCACGAGTATACATCAGTCACTTCATTCAAAAACTACGTCAGAGGTGTCAAAGAGCTCCTTTTGAATTGAGCTTAAATCTTATGACACAACTTTCTCACACTGTACAAAGAGGACCCATCAAAATCATACATTCACCACAATGCAAAAGATGTAGTAGAATTTCAGCCACATCCTCTACCAAAAGTGGCAAACACCCCTTAGTTTGGAGTGAGAGTTCAAGTGAAGAGGAGAAATTCTTTCATTTATGAATGCATGACAATTCTACAAGGAAAGAGTAGAATTTCAGTTGACTTAAGCATAGTTATGTCAGAGAAGGGGAAGAAGATTATTGTGACCATGTCAACATGAGCAAACAATCATTTACTGCAGGAAGTACTTGATGTAGTTTCCTTAACAACCAATAAAAGACGGAACCACAGTTCATTATTACATATCCAAGATTATTAATTAGATCCTTCACAGAGGGGGAGGGGATGGGGGAACCCCCCCCTTTTCAATATATGAACTCCTCCTTTCAACATTCTTGGATCCGTCACTTCTTCAGAGTAATACTTTTCAGCCCTTGATGTTGATAATTTGAAAATGAAGATTATTTAGTCCACAAAGGGATTTCTGATAAACTTAAGTAAAAACATTTCCATTACTCTATGACATATATCAATTATATGTAAGCTCAAGAACTGGGCCTTGATTTTCGAAGCTCTCTTAGTGCTAAGATAGTCGTAGGCCAATGCCAATTGATGGTACTTACGACTATCTTAGCGCTAAGAGAGCTTCGAAGATCTAGGCCCAGAAGTATATTCTGATATCAATATAAGCTCTTTCCAGTAAGCTGCATGTAGTTCCAACTTCATGTGAGGCATCAAGATATTTGTTAACTCTCCAAAAAGCCTAAACCAAAAGAAACAGTTACCACATAATCAAACAATTCTTAAATTTCTAAAATGCCATGACATAACCCGACAGGAAGTAGAGTCTTGAAACCACTTTTTATCTCCTTCACTGAAGAGCTTACGTCCCATGCAGTGTTTGTGTGCTTGTAAAAGTAATGTGACAGATTAGGTTCAGCCCAATATCAAACAAATATATAATGTGTATGAACGACTTGACTTTGTATATCAAACGGTCATGAAACTAGTGTATCCCGAAAGCAAAATTTTAAAGCACTTTAAAGATACTTAATAAGTATCATCCCCCTTTACAGTAGAGAACTTAAGAAAAGAAAGAAAGACAAGAAAATTTTTGTTGGATTCATGATGTTTTCAAGATAACACATCCAAATAATTGATCTTCAAAGTGGTGGAAATAAGGAAAATTTTCAAAATTTCAAAATTAACACGAAGTAACAGAAAAACTGTTTGTAAGAAGGACAAATTCATCAGAAAGCCCTCGCTCAGACAGAACCTCTTGAAATAGGTCATAAATTATTGGTTTATAATGCAGACCCTTAGACAGATTATTGAAACTTCAAGCCGACCCTCAGACAGATTATGAAACAAGATATTTCAGCCCCTGGCCCTGTCTGGCCGACCCCTATCAATCATCACACCTTAAGTACCCCCTAATTACTTTATCTCCTTGACTTAGGGGAGGTAACTCTGATTAGGAACAATGGCTGATTGTTCAACACATTAGGTCCTCAGCTTGAGTTACCTCAGGGCAAAGAAATGATGCTTCCTTAGGGTAATCCCCTTGTAAAACAATTTTGCCTTTGAATTAGGGGTCAAAATAAAACAAAGGCTGTGTTTTTTAAGTTGTCAAGAAAAGCTATATATGATTTATATTTTTTGAGAAAATGCTGAAATCAGCATTGAAATTAGCCAAAAATATTCTGTGTGGTTAGGTCAGATCAACAGGGAAATAAATTATAAATAGATTTTTTTAAAAATTAATTTTCAATAGTCTGGTATTCACAGTTTTCAAGCAGTTTAGCATATTCATGAATTCAGTAACAAAAAACATTCATGATTTAATACATGTTGCCATTTTGGGTTCATGGAAATACATAAAATGCTTGAAAAACCTTATTTGTTCACATACAAGGAAATGGTGACATTTTCCCCGTCTCCAGATAGGCGGAAGAAACAGTGCATACTTGACAGATGACAAACTGTATGAGTTAAATAAGAACATATGCATAAGTCATTAAATATCCAAAGCATAGGGCCACGTGCTTGCTTCCATATATGGCAAAACCATAGTGTGCCAGTTGAATGAAACAATATAATAGCGGATGTGATAACGGAAAATAACAGGAAAACTTCCATTCCATGTTTCATATTTTAGATAAGGCATGAATTTACAAAAATGGTCCTTATGAAAACAGTTCAGTTAAAAGCTTGCAAATTTTTTATGAATTATTAAATTACTTTATATTTTATATTTTATCATATAAGGGTAAGATTGAACAACCAGTTTATATTTTAAACTAGATGATATTCTTAAAACAAGTAAAAAATTGAAACAGATCCACTAGCCAGGTAGTTGCACTTTATACAAGGTAGCAAGATTAATAATCAGAATTTAATGAACATAAACTACATAGAGAAACCAATTTGGTTCACCTTGAATTCAATGATCGTCAAAAGGAGAACTCATTCAAAAAACAATTACACCATAAACTTAAAAGAGCAAACATTTTAAAAGTCATGATCATAAACATATCAATATCACTATCAAATGTACATCATTAAAGTCATTAAGCAATTTGGTGTGATTAGTTTTGCTCATAAAAAGATTATATTCACTGGCCAGTGTGTATTGCTATGATCAAGGAGTCATAAAAAAACAATAAAAACCAAACAAGGTATATGATAATTGTAATAAAATGAAAATATTCCACATTAGGCTTATATGTCTTGAACAAGTATCTAAAAAAATAAACATTATCAGGGTATGATATAAGCTTAGCTAATAATGCCTGAAAATGTATTTTTGTGAAATATTTTCATTATTATAAGAATATATATTCATTTTACACTAGCTGTTTCATGTACCAAAGATAATGTTCACCAAAGAAAAAAACTATATGTATAAAAAAAAGTTGTAAAATGATTATATTCACCCTCTATGTATGGAATAAATCCTTACGTCTATATTCAAAGTAGAGTCCCTTTCAATTCATAATACACTTCCATGTCCTCACAACTTGGCATGTCCACTCCCACCTTTCGGCCGGGTACTGACCAAGAAGTGACCAGAAGTGACCAGACCTCCCTGCTGTTTATATTGATCAGTATCTGCTGAGGACAGCTGCTGTAGCCATTGGTCACTAGCCTTGACCACCACAATAACAACTGATTGGGGGAGCGTGATATGAATCATATCTCCGCATCAGATTTCATGGCATGTGTGGATTGGCTAAGAGTGATAATAGAGATGATTTTACAAACTTGATGATATCGTTTGTATCTAAATTTGATCTGTATACAAAGATGATTGCTCCAGAGTTATTAGTAATGGTGGAATGTTTGTGGTAATTAAGAGAGTATTTTCAACATGTCCACCAACTCAAAAAGATTTTTGATTAGAAAATCGGAGGATATTTTCATGAACATTACAAAGATTTACCAATGATATTTTGAGAGTGTAAATAAAAGCTGAAGACATCTTCCAATTTTGCTCAATTCAGCTGAATATGGTTAATTTCTAATGTTTATTAAACTGCACAAAAAATAAATTTACATGTTTTTTCCCAAATGAATTTGAGATCACCACAGTAGATAAGCCTGCAAACAAACAAAACACAAGCTAGGGAGGAAAAAAGGTGTCAAACAATTAACAAACTAACTTGTATAAACGGATGTTTGTAAACAGACAAGAACAAAACACAAACCAAACAGTGAGAACAAACTAACATACTAACTACTGGGCCATCAAGAAGTGTATCTCTACACAATGCTGTGAACTAACTTCTCCACATCCTGTACTTGATAAGACTATTTCTCTGAGCCAGCCATGAATTGTACGATTTAACTCTTTACAGACAGAATAGTGCTTAACAAGGTCAAGGAATATTCTGGTATGGCAAATCTTAAAGGGACACTCTGGGAATTGTTTGAGTCACGTATGCCAAACAATTAATTGAGAAATACTGACCATTTTTTACAAGTGTCATTGTATTGCTAATTTTGTTCAGTAGAGTGGATATATAGAGGTACAGAGTTGTGATTTTCACCAAATAACAGACAACAATTAATTTGGCAAAAGAAGTTTTGGAAACTTATCTAACATTTTTAGGAAGTAAAATTTTAGTCGAATGTTTATGTAAGTAGTATTCATGTCAATGATACATGTGATTTCAGAACAGATGTGATACATAGATAATGTTGTTTGCAGTTTTAATTGAAAACTGATATTTGAAATCTATGTTGCATTTCGCGTTGAATATTTGAGATATATTTACAATGAATATCCTCATAACTGGTATTTTGACACATATGAAAGGTTAATAAAATACAATGAAAATTCCAGAGTGTCTCTTTAAATTCATGATCATGATTTTTTCCCTTCTTGTCATTATCCCTGGAAATTGACCCTCACAATAGTCAAAAAATAATTTACCACATCAGCTGTTGTCTTTTCAGATCATTGTGTTAAGAAAAAGGGGTTAAAAAAGGTTTGCATATATTACTGCATTAACAGGTAAAAGATTCATAGCAGTACCTGCTTGTTTGGTTGTCTATGGCTTGTACAAGATTAACAAGAGATAACAGGTTAGTATATCTGAGATCTGCTCTCTTGGCTGCCTCCAGCTTGCATGGGGTTAATGCCAACTCAAGAGTCAACACTTTAGTTTATCTGTGGTTGGCACCAAACTCATTAAGCAAACACTGACCAGTCTGTTTGGACTGTCCAGATTGCTGATATCTCACTGGTTAAAGGTCTGAGATAAGCTGTTATGACTTGTATCAACCATGGGGGGTTAAAACTTACTATCAACCTGTCTTAGTTTAAGTACCTCTGGTAATAGACTCTGGCCCTTTAAACAGGTTGAGCTTGGATGCAGATCTTGTTTGTTTGAAACTTTTAACAACCAACTGTCAAATATACCGCACATATGATAATATGAAGGGAGAAAAATAAAGTTACTGTATCTCATTTAAAGAAAAATGTAAACAATAGGTACCCTGGAATTAAATAACTTTCATGTTTTTGAAAGAATAAAGAAAGAGTGTCAAAATACATATGTGGATAAATCATAACAAAAAAGAATAACAATGAAACGTCAAATCATTAGAACTAAATGGGATTAAATTAACAAAACAACTTCGAAGAGGATGTCATGTGAAGAACAAATAAAAAACAATTGGGTTGTTTTTCACAAAAATGTAAAAAACATTTAGATCATGGTACACTTTTCACAAGGCTGTTAATGAAGTCTCAAAGGGCTGGCAAGTTGTCCATGTTCCACTGACCTACCGTGTAAAGAGGTTTAGAATTTTGGCAGGTATGTGTGAAATCTCGAGCATATATGCAAGTGAAGGTAGATAAAGAAGTCTTTGTGCTTGTTCAGTGAAGAGTGACCATCAGGTTCATCAGCAGACATTTCAGACACTGCTGGCACCCATGAAACACCCCATCCCCCATGTGATCTGACCCTCTCCCCCCATGTGATCTGACCCTCTCCCATGATTAGGTTCCAACTCCTCCTTAACCTATCCCCAAAAAATAATAATCCATTGATAAATGTAAAAGAATTTATTTAATAAAACATTTTCAAATTCAGGTTGTGCATCACCATCCACAAATCAATCCCCCCAACAAATACATAACCCCTTACCATAATGAAGTTAAAGCCCTAACCCTCCCAGTCAAATTTATCCTTCCCCTTCCCCTATTGAAGCAAAAATGAAGTCCTGAACATATGCAAATCATGGAATTGCAGAATTCTAGTTTTAAAAAGCCTTGCTCTTTTTATAATTTATATCATTATGTTCTGGGAGAATGATTCAGGTCTGATGCTTCTTTATACATGACGTCATTGCCATTTCTTATTTACTTCATGAAATGAAAGGATCATTTCTTTATCAATGTAATAAAAGCTAGAACACGTGTGGCTTGAGTAGAATTCCTTCAGTATCTTATTTGTACAGTTAAAGTAACTCTTCTGGTGATATATATAGTTCAGTAAGAAAAAGAGTTATGCAGAAGTTCTGGTATAGAAATTTAATTCTGACAAGTTTCTCCACTGAAAATTGCTCTTGGTAAAACATTCACTGGAATTTGTCCCATGAACACTTGTCTCTGCTAGAAGATTACCCACGGCCCCATTCCTGTCAATTACCCACAGCCCCCATTGACAGACCCACAGATGTTCTAGACTAGAATCCCCAGGGAGTAAGGACTGAACCCGCTCATACCCCTACACATGAGAAGAAAGACAAAAGATTAACAACCAGAAGGAATTCCCTGCATCTCGTTAACAAGTTTCTCTTTGATAACATTTTACTTTTACAACTTTCATTTTGATAGCATATCTTATTCAGAAATTTCAATTTGATAACATGTCTCATTACCAAATTTTACTTTGATAACATGTCTAATTAACAATTTCCACTTTGATATCTTTCTCTATAGCAACATCAATTTGATAATATTTCTCATTTACAAATTTCACTTCGATATCACATCTCATTAACAAGTTCCCACTTTGATACCAGCCACTGCTTGAGACAAGGCATGAAGCATGAAGATGTTGTGTCTGAGAAATCACTCATGTGGAACCACAGAGAGGATACCGTAATCAGCCATGTGGAACCAAACATGATACCATGACCATTCATGTCGAACAAAATTGATGATATCGTAAAATCTCTGCAAGCAAATGATATTACCATCGGTCATCTGATTCCAAATATTTTTTTTATCTGTGGTTAAAGATTCTTTGATTCCTGTTTTCATTAGAAGAGCGAGGATGTTTGATTCCACCATAAACCAACACTACAATGACAGATCTTTGATCGAACATGAACAGCAGAAATCATCCTTGTAAAAAGGAAAATGTTACTAAAATACTATAAATAACAAAAACACTTGTGTCAGATTGTATGTTACAGGTAGGTAGGTAGATTTCAGGGCCAATATGCGCCCTTGTATGTTACAGATGACAAATTGGTTACCTCCCCGTGTAAACTAAACAGTTCAGCCTTGAATGAAAGGACACATCATAAACTACACAAAACCATTACTTTAAAACACCCTCTATAACCCAAAGTTCCTATCTACATGTTCATTTAAAAAGAAATTGCACATACCTCAAATAATCCAAGCACAGAGACGATATATAGTAGTAGTAGGATATTTATATAGCGCTAGCTCCACAAAACACAATCATGCTCAAAGCGCTCTATATCCAACATAAGCAAATGAGAACAAAAAATTAAAACTTTTAATCACAAATCTCCAAGGTAGGGAATTGATACAAATCTCATGGAACCCAATGCACTGAATTCTCTACAAATAGTTCAATCGGTGACAACGGCTGGTCATGGATAACACTTCGATCCCTAACTATCAAATACAAAGTGCCTGTTTTAATCTTCGATGATGGAAATGATACAAACCTCTAAGAATCAAAGCAAAAACTCCTATATAAATATACACTTTTGACATATTGATCCAAACATTCTTGAGAGACAAAACATAAAAATACTTTCCAACTTCAATAATCAATCACAAAATGCCTGTTTAAATCGTCAGCACAAGAAATGGTACCAAAGTCTAAGAATCCCAGCACAGAGTTCTCAATCCATGGTGTCTGTTTAAATCTTCCATGAAGCAAATATTACAAAACTCTATGAATCCAAGCAAAATAAAAATGGGCAGATGAGATCCACATATTCTTAGGAGACCAATCTTTCAATCACAGATCTTGATGCAACGAAATGGTACAAACCTCTGAGAATCGGTGACATGAGCAGATCAAAGACAGTACTGCTAAAAACCTGAAAGCTTACCTAAATCTTGATGCAAGGAAATGGTACAAACTTCTGAGAATCGCTGACAAGAGCAGATCAAAGACAGTATCGCTGAAACCTGAAAGCCTATCTAAATCTTAAACACAAGAAATGGTACAAACTTCTGAGAATCAAAGCACATTGTCCTCTGTCAATATATCCATTGGTCACAAGAGCAGATCAAAGACAGCACTGTCAATACAAAAACCTGAAAGCCTGTTTAAATCTTCAACACAAGAAATGGTACAAACCTCTAAGAATCCAAGCACAAAGTCCTCTATCCATGGGTGACACTCACTCACACTCACACTGTCTGCAGACCAGCATCAATATCCAGGACACAGCCACACAACCACCCCCTGAACATCACACTCTCAACTGTACTCCAGTGGGAATCAGGGACAGGTCACAGGAGCAGGGGGAGGGGCAGGGGAGAACATGAGAGGAGCACCAAAGAGAATTTGGTGGGGGGGGTATAGTTTTGAGGAGAATCTAAACCAAAGGATAAGCATACTGAAGATACTGTATTAAGGGTGGGGGAGGGAGGAGGAGGGGGTGTTTGTTTGGAGGGGGGAGGCAGTCTTCTGATGAGAAGGATACAGCAGAGGGATGGGGTAACCAGTTGGGGACACAGGAAAAGGATTAGCTTTCTTAGAGGGAGATGAGGGGGGGAGAAGGATGTTTTGGTGATAAAATGATTTATGGCTTAGTAGGAAGGGAGGGAGAGTGGGGTGGGGGAGCATCTGGGAGGGTAGGAGAGGCTGTTTGCTAAGGACAAATCTGTTACACATCATTATCCCCATGCTGTTATGTAATGAAATATGTCTTCACAATCAGTTGAGCTTGAGTCTAGCCTCTCGCAGGCTCATTTTGTCTTTATACAAACTGTAGCCTAGTGTTCCTATAAATACCACCAGAGCGATTTGTCTGAATATTAAAGCATCTATCTTTAGGACATCATGAATTCATTTATAGAGGGAAATTGTTAACTGATGTCAAATATTCCTTCTTAGAGTGTTATATACATGCAAAAGTGACAAGAATAGATGATTGTTGGTATTAAAAAATTAATTACATTGAAGCAACTTTTCTATTTACTTAGAGCTAAATTGTCTAAAATTGTCTATGAAATATTTCATAAAAATATTATTTTTCCTACTCTTAACCTCTTGGTCTCCTTGTTTCATATATATTTGTAAACTCTAGACTTCCAAAAAAGGTCCAAAAAGCAAGGGCGCCAATGACATACACTGTCTTGGAGCAGGAATAAAAGCCTCAGCAAGACTGTAACTGTGACAGCAGGATTAATGAAGACCCCAAGCACCATATGTACACAGTTCTCAGAACTCGAGGAATTCAAGACATTCCACTAACTGCAGATTTTCCAAACATGTCACGACATTGGGAAAACAGAACTATGAAGAAACATGTGTCCGTGACCTCATTAACAGTTTGGAGTTTGAAGCAAGGAATGATTGGAGATGGGAAAATAGCAGGGGAAAAAGGAACAACAAATGTTTTAGGGTCATTTTCCAGTAGCAGATTGGCAGATGGAAAAAATATGAATGGAACATGTGGTTTCCGAAATTTGAACTGTGAAGCAACCTGCCCCTGTCCCTTCAAAAATGAGGTTGTTGACAAAAATTAAATTTGAGGAGCTGGGAACTACAGAGAAAACATAAAAGAAAATTAACTTGTCGATCAACTCTCTTGAAAATGTCTATTTTCTGAAATAATCTTATTTAGAAAATTTCAAATTCATAAAATAAAGAAAGCAATAATAATTGTTTTAATTCACAACATAACCAACACAAAAACCATAAATGAGTCTTTGAAAGCTCTAAAATCCAATACATTTCATATATACTGATAATTAAGTTTTCTAGACTTTTAACCCGAGTTGCTATTGCTCCATTTGATATAAAGTTCTGACCGACAGTATCAGTGATTACTGTTCAGAGATTACAAGGGGCGAGGTCAATCTAGGTCTGGTGGGAATTGTTTTAGTAGAGTCTGTCATTAGCATGGAGGTCAGTTGCAGAAGGTTATGTAATATTACCTATACCCTGGGATTAGTAGGTCTTCCAGGACCACATCAAACACAGGTACCTTATCTAGTTGGGAACATGCTGTGTGTACCAAGTCCATGCATTGTCTTTCATCTTACAGATTGTAGGTTGCCATGTCCTGCCAAACATTTATACTAAATAATTCACAATGAAGCCTGTTTCAAGTCTAGAAAACTCAATATAAGAAATAAATGATCCAAGTGTTTATTGTTTAGTGCTTCTTTGGCGATGTTTCTCTATGTCTCCTTTTTGCTCTTACAATTTTATAAGTTTTGAAATTTTTTCAAAATTAATTTGAATTTCAGTCGCTTAACATTTCTCTAAAAATAGATACAAATTCTGGATGACTTTGTTATTTTAAGGAACAAAATATTTTTGACAAAATGTCATGAATCTAATGAGTGTAAACAACATAAAAAGCTAAAATTCCTGAATTTTATTTCGAAATTCCCTTGAGATATCAAAATTAGAAATTCTCTTGAAATGCAACACTCAAATAATTTAGCAAAAAATTGTAAAATCTAAAACTGGAAGCAAAATGATATTGCGTGAATAACTTGACACCACGCATTATCTCCATAATTTCAGTTGTCGATAATCGTTACGAACTATCGTCAATTCAGTATCAACTTTAAGTAGTCTCTGACCCATGAATAATGTAACATCAATATCACATAATACAGGAAGCGATGCCAAAGGAATTACAGAAAATGAAAATAATGGATTATTCATTATTACCTGGCGATCGATGCAAAAACAGGGACCCAAGGAATGGAAAACTCTGTGATTGGGTTACATGAAACGGGCCTTAATGTCAAATCAATAAACAATGACAACTAAGTTAGCAGGCAACAGGAAATTACCAAAAACATAAAGCAAAAATGTAACTTTCGTATCAAGTTTTGACAAAAGCGGGGAAGTAATCAAGAAAACGATCCCCAAGAGAGGTGTAGGAATGAAAAACTAGAATGTATCGATTGAAGATAAGGAAAAGTGACAATGTATAGCAAGAACTGGTTTGGGATAACGAGAAGCATATTCATAAAATACAGATTTATTAAATTGAAACTATAACATGGGTTTAAAAAAGTATAAAAAATTTAGACTCAAGCAAATGATGTTAGGTTATCATCACCGTAACTGTTTAACTGGTTTGTGCAAAACATTGTGAGTGGTCAATTTACAGGAAGGCAATGGCAAATTCAGGAGTTTTCAGAAGGGTTGTTTCATCCCGGAGGTTGACCTAACCAATCCTCAAAATTATTTACTAACTCCAAGGTAAAAGGCGAATTAAATCAGAATCCAAATATTATTCTAACATAAACAACCTCTAGCCAGTTGACTGTCTCAAGTTATCATTTTTTTGGAGAAATTATCACTGAAAATTGGCTACGAAATGGTCTATCATTAAAACATACAGTAACACATAAATAAGGACGATGATGAATCATATTAATTTTAATGACAATTGACACGAAGCAAAAACCTTATCAAATCAAGCTTTCTAACAACATATAATCAATTTCTATGAACAGAAAAATCCGCAATTTAATCACAAAATTATCAGTGCTAGACATTTTGAATCACATTCAGGATAATGTAATTGTTAGGAAAATGATTATTCACCCCTTCAAGCAAAAGAGGAAAATTTCAGGAAAACAACAGTTTTCAATTGAACCAATACAAAAGTATAGTTTTAAACTAACCTTTTCCAAAATCATGATGATCATCATCATCTCCATCATATTCAGCATATCATCTTATATACTACCATCACTACACATTCGCTATAGGAAACTCAGCGTGGCTTTGAATCGGTGTCCAGCTGTCTATTGCGATCAAGCACCTGGTTCTAATATTATGCAGAGTCGGAAGGCGTTGTGTAAGGTGAGGTCCCTTCACACAGCCAATAGAAGACCAGTTGACAAGAAAATGGTATACAAACAACTATACCCAGCCATTGGGAGACCGTTAGAATTTCAAAATCAGTTCCTGGAAATAGTATATTGTTGCAGAAAATAACTACCTGTTCATAAAAAAAAATTGATGTCAAAGAATATTTTGATGTTAAAATTCTCTATTGAAAGGTTTTCAAAATTTTTTTAATTTGAATAAAATTTCATTTCTTTTGTTATAACATTATTTACTTTCATAAATTTCAACCTGAAAACGTAGAATAAAGGTATTATTTTGAAAGCCTTTTGTTGCATAAACTTTTTTAATATTTCAACAAGGTTTTGTTATCAACATGGTTAAATTTTTTATTGTAAATAATATTTCAATTACTCTTACAATATGTAGCTCTGAAATTTGTAAAAAATTAAATTAATATGCAAAACTATCAAGATAATTTATTCTATTATTTTTCCAAAGTTTTTCCAATTTCAGAAACATCAATCTACTGGGAGCATTGCACCTGAAATGCATCAGGTTTTGTCACAAGCTTTCGATATTATCTCAGTAACAATGAAAAAAGAATTTCAGGGCTCCAACCCATACTTGCAATAAAGGAACATTGATTGTTAGACACAAAATAACTGTGATGCCTATGCCAATAACATAATCAACAAAGGCGCACATGTTCACAAGAGTATCGAACGAAAGATTATTCTATTATTCTAACCCTCAGGCAGCTAATGCATATTCATGTTTTTCATTTCATATATTCTTGAGAAAGAAACAGTAACAATAGCTTCAAAATATAATTCAGGAGAGAAGTGTATCAGCTTTTCACATACGCGTTGACCAAATTAACAAAAATATTTTTGCAATTCAAAAAGACTGTATCAGTTTTTAACATATTGGTTGATCAAATTTACAAAATATTTCATCAATTTGATCAATGATATGAATGTTTAAATTGCACCTATGAAAGAATATCTTTTAAATGTTTATTGTCTACAAAAGTTTTATGGACCAAGTTTTTTATATTTTTTTAGTTGATTATTGTTTCAAACATAAGTGTCAATTTAATTCACACTAATTTGTTCTTATTCAAAATTTATAATTATTTATGATTTTTTATCTGAGTGAACAACTATTTTAAAGGTTTCAAGATAGTAAGTCATTCCCATTTCCCTAATCAAACTTAAGTCTATTTAAATGACTATGGCAATATTGATAAATGTACAAGTATTAATGAATATCAATATTTGAACTTCTATGAAAATAGCCTGTATATAAATAAACCTTATCAACAAAATCAACGGAATAATTCAAATAAACACACTATTTCAATGTAGCATGTTTTTAGATTTACACTCGTCCAGGTGCATGTTTGAACAAGAGGAAAAGAAAACAATTTCAAGATACTAAATAAAAATATACAACAGTGACGGACATTTGAGAGTAGAAATCTGACGATATTTGCATTACAACTGATCTCCTTATCTTTCACAATAATAAGCAGGTACTATATTGCTCCAGAGTGTTTATAAACATAGCATACAAAAGTAGTTGTTTTGACACTAGCATCTATGTAGAGATCACATTTTCCAGACAACTACCTCCCATGTAGAAAGGCAGCACTTGGGGTGGGTTAGTCTCCAATTACAGTGTTAAGATAATGCCTGACGATATATTGGTCTGACTAATTGGTCTGCTTTAGATTAAAGAGAGAATTTACAAATGTATTGTATCATTTGTATAATTTTCATGTTAAGTATTTATCTTTGATCACAATATATGTAAATAAATCTATGAAAGTACACAAACAATGTTTTAGCACATGACATAATTTTGTAGTGATTGTTTTTAGTAATCAATTTTTCAAAATGATGAGAAATTTATGAAAGTACACAAATATAATGCTTAAGAACAAAATATATTTATGCAGCTAGCAATTTATTGTAATAACATTTTTCTTAAAGATGTAAGGAAACTGTACTGTGATATATAAAAGTATGAAATAATAAGCTTGATTATATAAAGTAAATGTGAACAGAGAAACTTTTTTAATACTTTTAGACATCTTCTATGGACTGATAAATTTCTTAAATTGTGAAATTGAATTAAAAAGAAATTAATTAGAATGAAGATGTAAAGGCATAGAATATGCTTCAAAGCCATTATCCTGTTGTTTTCTTAATGTTTTTGCCTTAATCTACTAAATCATCTTTAAAAGCAAATAAAAGGAATTTGATGTTTAGAAATAGCAGAGTCACCTCTCTACTTATAATGTCTAAGAAATGAAAGGAGAGAGATTAAGTCTAACTAAAAGAAAATCTTTGTAAGTGGTCTTAAAATAAAAATTCAGAAACAAATTAGATATATAAAGAAAAAGTACCTGATCAACACTTTAAAATCACATCTAGCAGGTATTTCTTATTCTTATCAAAAATAATCAAAAGTGCTAAAAACTATTTTTACTCTTTTTATTTTATATTGAATCTTTTAAAGAACATACAAACCACTTTAGTAATACGCTTTAAGGTATAATAAAAGAAATACATTTCACATCATAACATCTATTCCCAAATCTCACATAAATCTAATACACATATTTTTATGGGTTTTATTTATATCTTTATTAAATCATTCAATCAAAGACTTATCTAAATCCCTAAAAATTAAACAAAAAACTAAGACTACTTTCTAGGAGTGAGAATGTGAGTTAGTTGGTGTTTAACGCTGCTTTCAAGATTATTTCACTTATATCGCGGCTGCTAATATTATTGCAGGGAGAAAGCCAGCAACACCATTGTGGCTATATGCATTGCGTTGAAACCTGCGAGCATCGGCTGGAACTAGCGAACCATGGGTGGTACTGCGCTGAAACTCTGTGAAGCATTGCACCCAAACCTGACTGCGTGTAGAACAGTTCTCTACTGCACACAAAGTTACCGAGCCCCTGGCGGGATTCGAACCACGGACCTCTTGATCCGAAGCCGAACGCGCTAAACACTGCGCTATCCCACCCCCTACTTTCTAGAAGCTTTTAAGTATATATGCCTACAGGGACCAGCAGAGATTCGTAGATCTGGATGTAAGAAATCAAAGACCAGAGGGGGTGATTTAATCTTTAGTCATAAAATCTACACCTGTCACAAATATTTAAGTAAGCCTAAATTGAATCATGATTAAATCTAGATTAAAAACTTATAAAAAAGCAAATTGATAAAAGTGGTTGCTTGTATGAAACTTCAGCAGTAAGAGTAAATTGAAGACATCTTGTACGCAACAATTTTGGTGAAAATAACTACCCAAGGGTATTACTTGTTAAAAATTACCACTTGGATGATAATTTTACAGAAATTTTTAAAACGTCAAATCAAGAACAGTGACTTAGAAATATGGAATTTGATATAGTTGACTTAGAAAATGATTGTAATAGTTGCCTGTATGTATGACTAGAGGTTGGTTTGAATTCTGCAATGGATTCGTCCCAAAATCTTAAAATGATTTGTATTTTTGTAAATCTTGTAGTCCAAAACATATCATATATCATTTTTAATTAACGTTTTGGAAGATGCATGATAAAATCTAATCATTTGTTTATTCTCGCAGTGAGAAAGAAACATTTTATCTCTTTAATATATTGACAAGATAGGTAAAATAGCTTGTCATCAATTTGAAAATTTTCAGGTAAAATTCTACGTTATAACTTGAAGATTTTATTTTATTCATTTGAAAGCACAATGCTCTAAAACCTTCAATTCTTTTCACTTTGTATAAGAATGTACATATTTTCCAGATTGATTAAACTTGTTCAGACCCCATAAATCTCAATTAATGATCAGAAAACTGTCAAAAATGTCACTTTGTATGAATAAATCTGTTCCACATTGATAGGAAATTATACCTACCTTTGACATTTATCTTGCAACAGATGGTGTATCAAAACACCCTCTAAGTGTAACAAAATGATAGATATATACAATACCTACATAAAAAGCAATAAACTGTGGTTATAGATCAAGTTTATTTCTTAATTTTGACAGAATATTGACACTGACAATAAATCACTTGGTTAAATCTGTATATAACAGACAATAGGTGTAATTAGATATGAAGAAATATTTATCTAATTATATAAGATTTTCAATTTTGATTTTATGAAATAACGTGGTGACAATTTCATCATTCAATCACAAAAAAAAGTATAATTTGTATATTATATACCTTTTTCAAAGGTCAAAAGGAAAGAGGAAAAAAAATTGTACTGCAAGTAAAGTCAGATAAACACAACTTAGCCACTCTTGATGATATACATTTTCTACCTCACTTGATGCGATAAACATGGTATTTGTCAAGAAAAGAAAAATACCCTCTCTATATTATATTCCATACCTGATACAACATGTCTAGCTAAATTCCCCATCTCAAATGACACAACCATCACAGGATTTGCTTATCATTTCAATACTTATATTCAGGATATCAAATTATATAAATATTCATAAAAATGCTATTACCTCGCATAAAAGTACAAATATCCCACATCGGTATCCAACTTGACTGTCCCGACAGTGTCAACTCTCACAACTGACCTAACCATCAGGGGGTCAAGCGATTTGCTGACCCCTCAAGCGTGAAAGTAGCCAGTTAGCCTGGGGGTAGGGACGTGTGCCTGACTCATTTACCCTGGGGTTGGGAGGCTGTGCTGGTCAGCCTTACAATGACCCCACTGGACATCAGCTCATGATAGGAAAACACAGGGGGTCCCTTTCATAAAAACTATTTGCATCTTTGCAAAGAAGATGCTGGGCTCTTTGAGGTCCATCTCAATGAAATGGACTTCTTTCAGGTCTCTCATGAATCTTCTTCAGAAACACCTTTAGACTCTCATTGGGTCTTCCTTCTTGACTCTTTTCATAGAATCTGTTAAGCAACTTTACATTTTGTCACTAATCCTACCTTATTTCCCCTAATGATAGACAAAAAATCTTCCCAAATTATCCCCTTGTCAGGAACCTACCTTTGTTTCAATGTTACAATTCCAATTCCAATTCTTTCGCAGGGTAAAATATCTAAATCCTTGGTCCACTCTCTTCAAATTCCCTTTCCCTTTCAAGGAATATATATCATCATTGCATCCTTTGCTTAGAAGATTATTCTAGATACATGGTAGTGGCAATCTGGTTTTCCTGCATCCAGTTTAATTGGTCATCTCCTGATTATGGAGCTGGTTCTTCTGAGGTGACCAGAGACCGGACACCACATAACTGACCAGACAAGAGATCGGATACCACAGAACAGTCCTTACACCAGAGAATGTGGGGTCGTTTTTTGATACAAGACAGAAGCTCGTTGTATGTGTCTGAAGAGGTTATCAAGGAGAGTCTGATAGCCATGCCCACATCCTTACCTCCATGATCAAAGAGTTCCGATCTGTGATCATAATCTATTACATGGGTTCATGCCCCTCCCCACTGCTATCATTGACTCAATCAGGACTAAATTGGAAGGAGTCTTTTTACTATGCATTGTATCTCTTTCACTATAAGTGGAGTCTTTTTACCATGCACTGTAACTTTACCACTTTTAGTGGAGTCATTAACCTGTATTGTAAATATTTTCAGGAGACGAGAGCGTTTTCTTCTTTTATGTCCAGAAAGATACAATTATCTACCTTGTAATCTGTAGATTGTAATCTATTACATGGCTTAATGCCTTTCTCAGCTATCACAGATCAATCATAAGGATTGATAAAGATTTAAGGGAAAGAGCTATTTTAGCTGTGTTAAATAAATATTGTAGGTTCAGATCAGATCTTCTTTCATGTTATTCAGGGTAAAGCATGTAAGAAGTTTTATTGATATTGAGGACAGTTTCTTAACCATTCATTGCAAATATTGTTACCTAAGACAATGATTTCCTTTTTTTTTTTTAAATTTCTTTTATTTTATTAATATCTTTCTTCATTTATTAATTCCTTTTTATTACTATCTTTAAAAGAACTATGTAGATTCTTTTCTCTGATTTTATTCCCTTTTTGTCAGAAACACTGTCTTTATGATGAGAAAAATTGAAGTTAGCCTTAAATGATGTATTATCAATAATATTTCATGAGATCATCTTCTTTCTTTAATGATGTAAGGTATCCCTTTGGATTATCATTGATCTATGTGTTTATCTTAAGTACTAGTATTCAGATAGAAGTCATCTTAATCCTTCAAGCCTAATGTAACATAAATATTTTAACGCGGGATAACGGGTCTTTTTTGTCTCTCGTACATCACTTTTTATCAATGTGAACATCCTTTTGATGAGGATTAAAACTAGCAAGAGCTTATGGGTATCGTATATGTTGTAAAACAGGATTAGATTTTCTTTAAAAATGTATAGTATTACATTAATCCTTATTGAAGATTACTTTTAATCTCACATTCTTTTGATCATGATTTATTAAAAAAAAGTTACAAAGAATCATAATGTCTTGAATTAGTAAATCCACAGAAGGAAATCTTACACAAAATTCCTAAGTAGGATGTACTTTTCTTTGCAATAACTGAATAAATATATCTTTCTCCTTTTTGCCAAAGACAATGGAATTTGGAGACGGAATGGCCATTTCAATTAGTTTGACATGAATCATTGATATTATTACATAGGTTTATTATTTTACACTACAAAGGCAGGAAGTCAAAAAAAGCCATTAATGTCTGAAGGTAAATTGAAATCATTTAATTATCTGATTTTGTCACCTCAGGCAAAGCCTGTCAAAAGCCCTTCAGTTATGGAAAATGTGTCAAACCTGTTATAAATCTTGGCTAAATGCAGTTAAGGTGTATTGTCACATATCATCAAAGCAAATGAGCAGAAAAAGTAACTTGAATATATTTTAACAATGATTTAAAGTAATCATCCCTTATAAATAACCCTCCTAAAATTTCCAAATATTTTCAAAGTATAAGGTTAAAAATCTGAAATCAATATGTTCTCTAAATAGATTTTTTTTTTTAATTTTTACTTGAATAGAAAAAAAACTTTTGATTATTTTTTCTAAAAACCCAAACGTTCAAATAAAAAACATTCCATTGAAAATTTCTTGAAATAAACAAAATGTCCTAGTCAACATATCTACATGGAAAAATTTAAATTCACACAAAAAATTTGGACAAAAAATTAATGTATATATATATAATTTTTATAATTCCATAGACAAATTTTCTTTCACTTTATAGAAAACTAATATACTCTCTCCACATCTCTGCCCTTAACTGCCAGCTAGTACATAAATAAATATATATCAATTACGCGGATAACAAGAGGGGTGTGTGTCCACCTCGTATCCCCGGGTCACGCTCATTAAGTCCCCAAATTAGCCAATGTAACTCCTCAGCCCCTTTATCCCAGATCTACAAAACCCCTCACAATCACACAATAGCTTGCTAAGCTTCAAGTAAAACACTAGGCATGGACACAGAGAGAAAGGAGATTGAAGAACAATATTGAACTTCAGATTTATTTCTCAAATGAATCAAAGTTAAGAAGATGTGTGTCAGCTTTCTTAGAATTAGATAGTATTTCAGTTTGAATTTTTTTTTGTGTTTTTGGTAAGAAAATTAATTCCCAATGCTGATCGAACTATGCTTAGGACTAAAATCCAGTAAATTATTCACCGTACATTTTGCAGATCTAAAGAAAATGTTAAGATGAGACATGCCTTTTTCTTCAATTGTTTGTATCAAATAACTGCAGTCAGAGGAAACACCAGACACTAGTCAATGCATTGCTCTTATTAACGATAATGTCTTAGTCTTTATTTTCCATATGTATTAATTTGGTCTAAACTAGTCTATAAACTCTCTGAATGATGATCAAGACATTTTTGGATCGGTTCCAAATTTATACACAGTCAGGGAACAAGACTAGGGTTACAAAAACCACACATCTCAGTTTCTAATAATGGTGTCCAATCGTTAATTTATAAGATCCAGGATGTAGGGATAGGACAAACAAAATTTGGGGATACAACTGCGTTCAAATATCAAAGACACTCAGTCAGTAATGAAAAATGATATAAATTACCAAATAATTCATTATTAAAAAAATAGAAATGTTATATAATTTTGTTAAAAAATTAAAAGAAGTCAATCCTTAACTTAATCTAAATATAACAAAGAAAGCCTACTACAAGAATATCATATGGCAACAAGCCTATCCAAGAAAGAGTTAAAAAAGTTGAAAAAAAGTCATACATAACTTTCTTTGAAATACATGAACCAAACCTACACACCTTATTCCATGTGTCCATGCTACAGGACTATCCAAATGGCACACAAGACTATTTCAACAGGGTTGAATTGTTCAGTCCACCTGTCTTATACTGACCCATGAAAGATCACATTTTAAGAAGTCAAACATACCTTTCCTTGAATTACATGAACAAAATCTACACATCTCTTGCCATTTGACAAATATCCATATAGCACCAAGCCTATCACTCAAGGGGTGGCTCTCTTCAGTGAATCTGTCAGATACTGATCCATGAAAGAGTTAACAGAGTTGAAGAATTTATACATAACTTTCTTTGAAATGCATGAACAAAGTCTACACACCTCTTGCCATTAGTCCACCCAACAAATATCCATATGGCACTAACCCTAGGGGTGGATCTCTTCGGTCCATCTGTCTGATACTGCCCCACAATAGGGATCATCTTCTGAGACACTTCAACACAGATGTTGAAGCACTGTGTCAAGGGGCTATGAAGTCAATACTAGACTGCATCATAGTCTTCTCAACCATTTTATCAAGCAATAATAAGAACAATATAACAACTAGACCAAGATGTTGAAAGGGATTTATATTGTTTTGCTTTATGACTATGTATAAAATATGATTATTTTTTATAGTCTAGGTCCTCATTCAGCAAGTCTACACTTCAACATTACACATGAAACCCCAAGACATAAAAATAAATATTAAAAAACGATTGCATTTGGAAAAACGGTATTTCATAGACTAAATTTCAGTCTACTCATCAAAGTCTTCTTTGAAATCTTACCAAGCAATAAGGAGAATAAGAACTGGAACTAATATTCACCCAAATGTTGAAAGGGGTTATCAAGAAAATTCCAAACTGCCATGATCTTTACAATGTCTCTCCTCATAGTCCCTTAAATATTTGAATGATTCATTTTGATTTTGAGAAGTTTTCTAGTCAATATTCTTTTCAACTGACAAGTATTGAAATTGGTCAATCTACTTTACCCATTGAATCCCTTCACCAAATAGCTTCAAATCCAACTATTTTTGTACCTATAAATCATAACCATCACTTGTCAAAGAGTCTGTTCACAAAATTCATGATTCTTAGAGTCAAGGGTACAGGAGAAGAAGTTAAAAATGCACACAGTTTACAGATGGCCGGATGCCTTACAATTAACCCATCAGGGCCTGTATTTTCGAAGCTCTCTTAGCACTAAGATAGTACCATACATTAACATTGGCTTATGACTATCTTAGAGCTTAGAGAATTCAAAAAATAGGCCCAGACAAGACTCTAATCAAGTCTAGGCTACACAGCTAACAACTTCCAAGTCCCATAAGACCCCTCTTCACAGCTACCCAGCCCCCTTTCACCCCAATGACAAGCTTCCACCCCTTTCTGGTACCCCAGACAGTTCCTTATGTAAGAAGAGTAATGGGCTGTGATAGTTGCTGCTGTGGTCTTCACCTGCTCACTTCAAGGGGCAGGTAATCCATGCCATTGTGTGACTGTCATACCACAAAGAAATTGATGTGAAATGCACAATCAACTTGATGGGAACCCAGTTGAAATGAAGTGAAACCGCAAACTGAAACCCATTAAATCCATTAAACCCTCCCTCCTCCATGGGAACATGAACTTCCATGATTGAAAGAATGATCAGAGAAGATCACCATCAACCTTTATGGACTTGGAGTTGATGGACCATACTGTATTATGATGAAAGGCACTGATCAACTGACATGGGAGCCAATTACATCATGCAATGTTTCAAAATTCTCAAAATTTTCAAGGACATGGAGTGGATTGAGTTTACAGTCATTTTCAAGAGAGTTGTAAATGTCAAATACTTTGATAACTATAACATGACAAAATGCAGATATTCAACTGAAACTGAATCAAAATTATGTTATATAATCTTTCATCTGAAGGTGAATGTATCAAATAAATAGCAATCAATTTGAAAACAAGAATAAAGTTATCTTGCAACTTGTTTTTTCTCCATTTTTGTTTTACTAGTTATTCTTCAAGGGAAATATCATTAAAGATAAAGAACATTTAGGATGTTTACATTTAACAAATTTTACAAATCTAAACATCAACTATCTAATCAGATTATGAATTATTAACAATTGCTTTAAAAAATTTAACATAGAAATAGGTTAACAAGAAAACAACAATCATGAATTACTGACAAAATTCTCTCATGATTTTAGACTTATGATAAAAGTTCGTGTCTTTTAAAAGCTTGTTACTTCTAACGTGTAGGGAGGTTAAAGATAATTGACCATGATACTTAGGCTTGTAAAACGTCCACATACGAGGGCACCGCAAGTTCAGGAGGGAACTTCAGTCACCAGCCCAAGAACAAAGTGCACTTTCCACTTCCCTAATTACAAATTTGTGTTCTCTATTCATCACCTTGTACCTGAATTCCATAAATGGTCTTGCTAAGAAATGTTCTTCTTATGGCTTAAATACAGTTTGTGTTCTTGTTGAATTTCGAATATGGGTAAGATTGTTACTTCAAAAATAATGTGGGCTCCAATCACCTTGTACCTGAATTCCCTAAATGGTCTTGCTAGGAAATGCTCTACTTATGGCTTAAATACAAATTTGTGTTCTTGTTCAATTTCGAATATAGGTAAAAATTCCGTAACACCATAACGATGGACTACATTCATCGATATTATATACAAATTGCCTTATCAATAATGGATTACAGTTTATGATATGATCGATATTATAAACAAATTACCTTATCAATAATGGATTACAATTTTTAAGAGAAAGTAAAAGCAAAAGTTGACTTCAATTTATCTAGAAACCTTTCATGTTTTACCTAGTTTACCAGGACTATGTCCAGCCTAGTTAGAAGTTTCATCAATCAAAAATTGTATCCCCTCCCGCTTTACTCCAGAATCCATGATACACATGTTTCAAATAGACCCTGCTTTTAATGGTGTATTGAGATAATCAAACCAAGTATATGTGCTGTGAACAATTTGAACAAAAAGTATTTGCTGATACTGATAATTTTCATAAACAACTCTTCTCTTAATCATTCAAATAATATTTGACAATCCAAATATTTGAAAGACTTTTCTCTGTCCAATAAATAACACAACTGTCATCAATTCAGTAATCCAAAATAACATAACTTTCACTGTTCAAATAATTCTTGACCAACTAATCCAAAAATAATTTTCAATTCTAATAAATAAAACAATTGATAGCATTCAAATACTTCCCGACTGATCAAATATTTGACAAGATTTTTAACACCAATAAAGAAGACGACTGTTACTGTTTCGATGGTATCTGACCTAGCTGGATAAGATTTACAACAAGGCACCATCACCTGTAATCAGGCCTCTACTAAATATGCACGAATGTAAGCAAAATACCTTAGGTACAGCCCAACCAAATTTACAAAGGATTTTGAGAGTAAATGTAAAATCATCAAACTGAAGTTTATTGCCTTAATATAAGCAATAGCAAGGTTGAATGATTTATGGTTTATTTTTATCAGCAAACTTTAAAATGATAGTGCCACTGACTCATGTAACTTAAAAACAGTATTTGTTATTTTCTTAGCGCCTGCTTTTGTCCCTCATTAGATATGATCTTTAACAAATGTGGATTTGAATGGAGTTTCAAGAAGATGGACTTACAGGAATATTTATAATTTATTTTTCACACAAATTTCTTGGTCATATTGTATATCCCTTTTAAGATATTAAATACCAGACAGACTTTGCACAACTTCTATTTATACAATATGACAGTTCCTCGTTCATTTCTGTGGCCTTGCGTCTAGGTAATTAATGATATCAAACATTTCAAAATCACATATCCAAACTTCAAACTTTTAAATGCAACTAGATAATCTACGTCTTTCTCTCTGTATTTCTTTTTTGGTCTACATCTAATTATAGTAAAAATATTCTATTTAAATCCAAATCACAAAATTCCATTTTGATAATAATATGATTATAGAGTTATCTCATAACTGCTTAGCCCCATAACCCCCTCTTCACTTTCCTCGTATATGTCTTGTACATAAACGAGATAATCAAACACAGGTGAGAGGTTTGCAAACAAACGGGGCACAATCTCAACAGGTGAGGTAAGAAATGCCTTCTCTACCTATTGTCCAATATTCACAATGATTAGTTTATAGTCCCCGCGATTTATACCACACTTCAGTCTTTATTTACTCGTCTACAACTTACAAGACATTTTTCTGATAACACCATTCTTAGCATTTTTGTAATTTTTTACACTACAATGACACAATATACATAGTTCAAAGACATTGAAATGTTATGAAGTAATTCTCTAATTTTTGGGTAGTTTTCTTTTTTAAAATAATTTAATAAGGCAAAAATAGAATTATTTAGTTTATTTATTTAAGGATCTCCTCAAATGATTATAACTCATTTTGAAAATAAAATGCTACTCAGAATCCCCCTAAATAGAAGATATTGCCCAAATTTACCTCTGCACAAAAAAAAAGGGGGGGGGGGGAGATTTGGTATATGTATCAATTTCTGTATGTATTTTGCATACCTGAAAAATTTCTTCTACACTAGAGCAAAAATTCCTTTTTTTGTCTTCTTGCCTTTGACATTTTGCCCAAAAAATATGTTAATCAACTAACTACTTTTGTGAGGCCTAATAACTGCAAAATATTCAGAGTTAAAAAATATTTTCATGCCTCTTGATAATAGAAATATGTCTTTTTTGGCCTAATAAAATAGTAATAATATTTCTGTTTTTCTATTGACACAGGATAATTTATGATAAATCTGCTGTACAAACAATAATTTGGCACTGAAATATTGGTCAAACCAAGAACTTTGATGTAAGGAAAATCTGTGCCAAAGTAAACAAAACATTGCCAAAAGAAGCAATATGTAAACAAACCAATGAACCAACAAAGTTATCAATCAAGCTGACAGATATGGATCATATCTTTGTTGATCATAAATACCTCAATTAGCTGACACAACATCACAACACTAACAACACACAACATTTATCAATCAAAACGCAAGACAGGGACCATGATTCTGTATCTAAGTGTACTGCTCAAAGATGATTGTATGCTGCTTTGATCAAAATGTAATGAATTTTGTTCTAGATGAGAATTCATTGCACTTTAAAGCACTTGAGACATATTTTCTTCCTTTCATAAACATCACAAAGAATGATATCGACGAGAACAGAAAACCATCAAAATATCATTCATCAATGATTCTCCATTGTAGAAATACAGTATATTAAGATTTTAACAAAACTCACGTAAAACATTTATATTTATAATAAAGGTGATTTCAACCCCCTAACATGAAAACTTCAACAATCAGTAAAAGATATGATTAATAAGGGATATCACAAACTAATTTTAGATTTCAATAACTTTAATATTTGAATATTTCTAAATTACAAATACTTGAAGCATAAATAACTTCATGGAACAGAAATAATTAAGAAAGATAAAACCATCAGAGACATAAAATTAAATATTACATTGTAATCTGAAATAAAAACTATCAACTGACCAGTCAAAGTCATGTTTATGTTCAGAAATACAGATTTTTTGTATTTTCATGAAATAGTTATAGTCATTGTAAATAAGCTATGTGTTTACCATGATTTTGATTGTGAGTAGAAATGTGATCGATATGGAATTTGTTGGCCTTCTTTACAACAACGTTATCATAAGTATGTTTGCCAGCTGTTACCTTTTTATTGTGTTCACTCGAAACTAACAAAAGTTAGCCAAATTCTTCAACAAGAAAAACCACTTATATTTCATCATGCATACTAGGAGAATAGAACTATTTGAGATCATAAATAAATATCACCATAATCAATGATTAATAAGTAAAATTACTTTTTCACTAATAATTATATGGCTGTCATAAAAAATCTCCAAAAAATATCATTATCAATGATTATATATAGCAAACAAAATAATATCAACTGATAAGAATGGTATACTAAAACACTTGAGATTCTAATAGCTATTATAAAACCTGCAAGAAAATTTAATGTAGTATAGTTTCTTTCATATAGTAAATCTATTCATCAACAAACATCTACATCTGAAAACATAAGAAGAAGTGGGTGATATTTACATTCAATATTAAAAT
This sequence comes from Phorcus lineatus, assembly GCA_921293015.1. Taxonomy (NCBI): domain Eukaryota; kingdom Metazoa; phylum Mollusca; class Gastropoda; order Trochida; family Trochidae; genus Phorcus; species Phorcus lineatus. The sequence continues at coordinate 31,765,681 of OV121087.1, read as the reverse complement.
GAATACACAAACTAAGAATAAATCTTATTAAATCAAGTACAAAGTTTTACCTGCTAGTTTTCGTTCCCTTTGAGCACCAATTCCGAGTTCAAATCTCCCACTTCGAAATCCTCGAACTTTTTCACTGAAGCTCCGTACCCAGTTATGATTGCTGACATCATCGGATGTGTCAGAGTCATAATGAATGTAACTGTCACAACACTCTTCCTTCTTCCTCGACCAACAATTGGACGCCATTTTGATTTTTATCCAAAAATTTCAAATTTGAAATTCTAAATGTTGATTAAAAGAAAATTGTTGCCAAGGTATCCATCTTGATTACTATTATACAAAGTTTTCACAGTAAAACTCCTTTATAATAACCTCCATAGGCTATATATGTGTTAAAAATTGGAATTTTCTTCACAATCCACAAATTTTATAAATTGCTATAAAAATACATCCATCATCTATCCTTTATATCTGTTCAGTGACCATAAACCACTAACCAATCTCCATTGACTTGTTTATTCATAGAAGCACATAGGATATTCTTGTCAAAAACACTCCAATGTAAAGCAATGCCACCAGTTCAAGAGTTTACATGTTTGGTATCCATTAGTATTCAAGTCTCACAAGCACAAAGCACTAAAAAGAACCTCCATGGCAAATATGGGTTATAAAAAGAATAGCACATAGGATATTCCTGTCATCAAATGACAACAAGTGCCAATATTAGTGTAAATTTGACATGTGGCTGTCATAAGCTCTCAGCTGGCACGGGGAGGCTTCTGTTGTGTGCAGCAGTGCGGCAGAGTTTACACCTGCCAACCCATTCAGGTACACAACCTTGGCTCCGTACACTAATATCGTGAGATGTGTTAACATCACATAACGCCTATCACCCATGAGATAACACCTTCAGCATCAATGTCTGCAGCCAATCAAATCTGATCCTTTGCGATAACTTAAGTCTATATTCAACGGCAGGAAAACTTGATCTAAATTTGAAGGCAGGGAATTATCTCTACAAAACATATCCCTTCATCCTCCATCATTTATTTGATGTTCTTATAGGAGATTGCTCGCTTCTGAGTTCTTGTGTCTGACATCAGTCTGAACTTTTGATCTGAACGTTCTTCAATCCTGTGGGAATAGTAATAGCCCTCTTAACCTTGATCTTGAAGTAAAACAGCTCTATATATAACTTTATATATATATCTGTAGAGATTAAGTGGCAACCCAGGCAATTCTGGAAGTCTTGAGAAACGGTCAGGGTATACAGACTTCAACAGCTTCTAATAGAACCAAGCGTGCCTAAAAACAATTTCTCTCCATCTTTCATTTATTAGGACCAGTTTTTGGAAAGATAAATTATCTCTTAATTTTATATCCCATGCCAAGGACTTTTTTGAAGACAGTCATTAGCAGATTGAAAGTTAATCAAATTTTGAAATGAGTCCAGATATCGTCATATCCAAACATAGAACTGCTAATAAGTCCAAGAAGAAGTTAATTGGTCATCAACAAGTGTTTACTGCATGATTCACGAGTAGTATCAGATGACGATGATTCAACTGAATCTAACACTGATGACTTGATTGTGACTCAGGAGTAGTCTGTAGGCCAGACCCTGAAATAAGGTAGAAGCCTGAGCAAGTCTATAAAAAGACTTTAAAGCTTGATTTCTGAAAATGAAGAAATTTCAGTCTCCTTTTCATTTCATTTATAATAAGTTTTTAAATTTTTCGATTGACTGATGCATTTTTCATTTCAGAGTCTAATTGTTAGACTAACTCAGGAGCACCTATCCTCTATATTCCCTTATCCTCTTAATGTCTTTATCCTCTATGACTTTATCCATTTTCATCAATTTCTACTGAGTTTTGACTTAATTAAAACAAATGTTCATGAATGTACATCCTTAAATCCACATCTTTATATCAAATTATTTAGTGATGAAAATCCTCTTGATCTTCAAGTCTACATCAATCCATTTTTGTTCCAATCACATCAACATGTGTATGATCACTTATATTTTTATTTGATCTGGGTTTGATCACGAGGAGGAGTTGCTTTGATCTGGTCACACCCACCACCTCACCACCTGTGATGAGAATACTGTTAGTCTGACAACTGATCAACAAACCAGAGATACTGGTGGGCTGACAACTGATAACAAAACTGTAAACAAACAAAATCCTCTCAACAACACAGCTTCAGACTCCTTTAGTACCTTGATGATATGTGATGAAATAAAACATCACTTTCCTCTCAAATGTATGTCATCACTGTAGTACCATCATCACCATATTGTGATGCTAGAGAACAGTTTGTTCAACGACGTATCACTTGAGAAAGTCTATCTGTTGTATGTTGTAGTACTTTGGTTGTACACTATGAAACTTTTGTGATCACTTGTTGAAATGTAACATCACATTTGACAGCATGGTTTGACATTGAGATACTTCATGACATGTGTTGAAACATTGTATCACTATGGGCAACTCTTGTCTAACACTGTTGAAGATACCTGACATCTGTTTGTAACATCACCTAGTGACTCTTGTTTTAAGAGTTATAGGATATAAGTGACAACATTGTGATGATCTCTTAACAATTGGCCAAGTTACTCCCCAGTCTCCTTTATCCTTGATAAATGATAAATTCTCACTTATTTCATCAATATTGAATTAAATGAAACTGCATTGGCTAGCTCTGTTGTAAGCTATTCAATGTCAGGTGGCAATATCATCACACAAGGTCGTCTCTTTGAGTGTTCTCAGAGAACAAAAAAATTTCAGGACAATCACTTGAACTCTCACATGCTTTTCAAAGCAGAATGTTTACAAGTGCTCTAAGACAAAAAAACGTTTCAGGACAATCACTGGAACTCTCCCATGCTTTCCAAGCACAATGTTTACAAGTGTTCCCAGAGAAAAACTTTTTTCAGAACAATCACTCGAACTCTGTCGTGCTTTTCCAAGCACAATGTTAGCATGTGATCTCAGCACAAAAAAGATGCCTGTAACTTCTTGCAGTAGCGTAGTTCACTGTATCCCAATAGAGTTCCGGTAACCACTCTGTACTTACTTCACTGTATTAATCATCTGAACCACTGCCAACTACAAGATGCTAAATGAATCCACTAATGACTATCTCAGTTCAGTAAACACTGCTGTAACCGTCACTTAGCAAACCTTCATCAGACAGAGATTTACTAGTTTGAAGTTTGAAGAAGAACCAGTGATGAACAACTTTATCTCATCATCAGTAATTGGTTGAAGATTTTACCAGTTTATTCAATACATTAAAAGTTTGCTTAAGCCACTGATGAAAGATCCAATTAGGTTTTTCTGATTAGTTTCAAGCCTTTGAAAGTTAATTCTATGGTAAGAAAAGCATCAGGGATATCCTTGAAACATTTGTTTAAAAAGGTATTGCTAAGACGAAGGATGTAATTATGTCCGTGAAGAATTATTAAAAAAATATATATCTAAAATTCTATTGTTGATTTGGTATTTCTCAAATAAACACAAAACAGCCACTCCATAGACAAATGAACGTTTGGCCCACTGATGTAATACTTATTGAGAAATCGCTGGAGCTGACAGTTCAATTAGTGAGTTCAACGAGATTACAAGCACAACAACCACTTGATTAACAGCTGTTTTCTGCCTGCAAGTGTTAAACACATGTAACAACCACTGTTGCTCTGCTGTGCTAGAGAGGGTTCAATTAGCAGACTTTATCATAGACAGACAACACTGATGTAACCCCCCTTGAAAGTCCTCTTCACTGCCAGGTTCAATTAGTTGCATACAGTAAAACTTGTATCAATCAAAACTTCTTGTCAGGCAGCTGAGTCCAATTCAATTGGTTAAATCAACAGCTAAGTCTTGTAGGTAGAGTTTATCACAAACAAATGCTGATGTCAGTCACTTGAAATTCTCACTCTGTGTTGAATCTATTTAGTAACATATATAAAAACACTGATGTCATAGCCCTCTATGACTGACTTCAAGTTATTAAAATCCCTCACCTATGAAAGTGTGATCAGCAACCACCTGTTTGAAAAGTGTCAAGTTTCTCCTTGCTAAATCTCCTTTTCCAGAATTGAATCAATCTTCTTCTTTACATCAAACACCTGTCTAAGATATTCCCAAATAATAAGTCGAGATGGGAACATTATTTCTAAGACGCAGACGAGTTAAACCAACTCCATATATATCAAAATTTTTATCACTCTGCTGGTCTTGGTCCATGAATCTGTTTCTTTCACTCGTATTCCAGTTCCAAATCATCAAATTTAAACCTATGAATACTTATGTCCTCCTGGTAATATTCCAAAGTTCCAATATTTTAAAGTCATAATCTTAACGAACTATGTCAAATTATCCCCTGTGCACACCTGAGTCCTTCTGCAAAGAATTCTGCATAATCCAATTCATCAAATAAGAATCCTCAAAACTTAAATCCTAAACACATAGCACAAGCACAGAGCACAACTACACTGCTCAACACCACATACAAGTCTGTAGACTAACTCCGCAGCTAGGAAAGTGATATTAGAATACAGGTACATACACACACAGTGGTGAACTCAAATAGGGCTAAAGTGCCCAACACTGCTGCCCGCTAAGCTCTATGGAAAGTCTGTTTCTTCTTTCAGGTCTTTAGGTTCAGTGGAGATAGCTGAGATTTCTCAGATTACTGACAGCAGACATCATATCATCCTCAATTAGTACGGCTCTGTCTGTCTGACTTCTCTGACTCAAGTATCCACAAGTCCAGTGGTTTGTTTACAAATGGAATGGCAGTATTTTCATGTCACAGACACTTGCAATTTTTTGGTATCTTGTGATTATTTTGTCAGACATCACATCATCCGAACTTTGATTCCTCTGATTAGCATAGTATAGGTCTTCACAGGCAATGGTTGTGAAGTCAAGGTATTGACAAATCTACTGCTTTATCAGTGATTGATTACAATTAATTTCATTATTGGAAAATCACAAATTCTTGAAATGTAAACTACTAAACTGTGTCACGAGATCCAGGTGTCATAAATAAGACTTTTAGCTCCAGTTTGGTAGGCATGTCCAAGAGTTTGCCAATGGATCTCACAGTTTTCATAGCATTACTGAGCTATGCTTCTCCGCTGCTATCAGCTCTTTGTCGGCTATCAGTTTCTACTAAATTAAACTTGGCAAAGAATGGCATGTCCAGCAGACGTCAGAAACAGCCGAGCAACTTCCCAATTTACTGCAAAACTTACTTGACCTTCACCTATGCTTCATGATAGACACAGTATCACACTAAGGTGTAATTTTCTCAAATTTCACCACAGGTGCTATCAATTTCCTCCAAAATAAACTTTTGCAGACAAACTCATGACAAGCAGACGGTCAACTGACAAGAGAAGCAGACGCGAAGTTTACACAAATACATTGGCCTTTACCTGCCCAATGTCCAGCACATCAAACACATATCTGTCCTTGTGTTCTGTGACCCAGGATTAACATGTCCAGCAGCAGACGACAATAAAGAAAGCAGACTGAAGAAAGCAGACGTACTGAGCTGAGCAGACTATACTAGATTTCTCCTCCCTCCTCTTACAGTAAACTGAGGTCACTAATGAGAGAGGTTGGAGGGTGTCGCCAGCCACACACTATAAACAATGGGACCACAGCTCGCTGATTTATGGTCAAACATGGTCAGTCAATGTGGGATGTTCCTCTCCATTAACATCAGCTGGACATACTTAGAGCGGTCACACCCACATTAGCCTTGACCAGGTGGTATATCCTCCACTAATGAGTAGACCTGTTCATAAATTTCTCAGGCAGAAAACTAAATCTGACACATGGGAGAATCACCAACCATACCCTAGATACACATTTCAAGAAAGGTGATATTTTCATGCTGGACATATTTAAAATTAATTTTTCTTGATCCTCTGACATGAGAGAAAGACAGACCATCAAAATATTTTCAATATTCAAATATTGTAACATAAATAGATTTAACTTATAATTCAGGAGAGGTGCATCAAGTCCAACTGGTCATGATATGTCAGCTGTCATAAGAACAGCATCACCTTGATCTCACTTCTATAGAACCAGAGTTACTTTAGTTGTTTTAATCTCCAGCCAGATCCGGCCTACATTGCCTTGAACTTTGTTTCTGATCTGACATGCCTGCACTGATGAGTAAATCTCGAGATTAGTTTCTCAGACTCCTGGTTAATGGTTAAGAAACCATCTGCTGTTTACGCTCTTAGAGAACTCTTGATGAGTCTTACACAAGAACCACTGCATGGAAGAATCTGTGAACCAATCACCACTTTTTAACTTGTTCTTATTCTAGAAAAAATGCGTATTTCTTTGCCAGGAGCAATGTTTCAATCCTGTTTTCAGCTAGAACTTGATACTTCTTTGCGAAGTCAAGGATTAGAACATCCTAGCTTCTAATAGTCATAAGTTGGCTCCAAAAAATGCTTAAGTCAAATATTAAGGGAGAAATGTATAATTATTTGCCAGGTCAAGGGTTAAAGACAATATGAATCTTGGACAAACTCTTGTATGTCATAAGGTTTAACTATAGCCGGGGTTCAGTCCAAAGACAAATTGTTACTGTAGAATTAGCAGCAATCATCACAACAGTCTGCCATGATTCCAAACTTCTTTCTTTATCAATCTGTTGCAGTCATCTAGAATCCACGTACCAAGTCCATGATTATCAAACCAGCCCCTTCTGTATACAGAGTATACTTGTGCACTATGATGATTACCAAAGATAAAAACAATCAGAAGAGATAAGATGCAAAACGTTCAAACTTTCACAATTATCAAACAGTTGCAGGAATCGTGAGTCAATTTTTAAGTAGTTTACAAGCTTTGACTACATCCCACAGGTTCTCAACTTCAATCCGAGCTCCTCAGCATTGACTATAGAGATTTACAGCTTCAGTCTGAGATCCTCATTTCACCCGCATTGACTATTGAGGATCACAAGTTCCATACCAGCTCCTCTTTATTTAACTAGCATTGACTATGCAGGTTCAGAACTTCAATCTGAGCTCCTCATTTCACCAGAATTGACTATTGAGGATCACAAGTTTCATCCCAGCTCCTCTTATTTAGCTAGCATTGACTATAGAGATTTACAGCTTCAGTCTGAGCTCCTCATATCACCCTCATTGACTATTGAGGATTGCAACTTCAATCCCAGCTCCTCCTTATTTTACCAACCTTGACTAAGCCTCAGAGGTTCACTGTAAGTTGTAACCCAAGCAGTGTTGGGTCCTGAGTGTTTGTATATACTATTAACCCACTGGTCAGTGTACAGCAAGGTTGGATTACTTAACTCCTTACAAAGGTAATTTGCTTTGCTTGAAGACTTATGTGACCTTGGACAGAGTCCATTAGATAATTGGACACCTAGCAATTTTGAATTTTACCATAGGCTGATCTGTATTTTGTCTGTGACTGTGTATACAAAAAGAAATCTCTAATACAGTGTAGCCCTCATTCAACAAGTCTAAACTAAATTGAAAAGTCTAAAGACGTAAAATTACACAGATGACTTATAAATATTTTCAAATTCAAAATTCAGATGTAATGCTAGTTTTCAAAGTACATTGATCCATTGATTACACAGATGACTTTGAAATATTTTCAAATTCAAAATTCAGATATAATGGTAGTTTTCAAAGTAGATTGATTTTCTAGTTTGTTTTCACTTCAAGCAGGATATCAGTGCGGTGGGCGGGTGTTAAATTTGGGGTTTAAAATATGGGTGATTGAATCTATACCTCATCTAAAACACTTATACGAGACCCAACAAAGATTTTTAAAAATATGACTTTGATGCAAGAAACCATTTTTCTCATAGGTTCCAGTTTTAATATATACCATGACTAACTATTTTAACACACAAGAATTTCTAGAGATTAAATGTCAGTTTAGCTAATTGGACTCCCAAGAAGATCTCATTTCATTGAAAAGCAGACGTGAAGAAATACCAATTCATTAAAGTCAGACGGACTGAGCTGAAAGATGTTAGTCAAGATGGTGGCACCTTGAATATACATGCCATAAGTCTGAAATATCAACACAATTACGTCAATTAATATACTTTCATAGAGGTGTTGAATTTTAGTTAAAAGGAGTAATGTAAATTCAAAGTTTATCTTTTATTTATTGCTGTCAAAAAAAATACTGTTATCTTATTTGAGTTACACAATGACGTTGAATTAGTTTCAAAATAAATGTATATTCAGTTTTCAGAACTTTCAATAAACTGATGTCATTCGATTTGTTTTCACGTAAGTGTTGAATTCTTATCTTTCTCTTCAAACCTTATTCTGAAGGAAGATAAATACTATCCCTGTTGCCTTGAAAGAAATACCTTCAAATCAAATTTGCGTTTCCAATTCAACATTTGGTAGAAGTAAGGCAATACTTCAAAGTCAACACCACCCAAAAATTTAAGTAGGTTTGCCATCAAATCCAAATGCTGTTGCTGATAAGGTTTCCAACAGCATAATTTCTCACATTAACCCTCTAGCCCCTATGAATTCAGGAACAAATACTTTTTCGATTTCAGGCCTAAAGGGGTTAATCATATCTTCAATTTGTAGTTGGATATCATGTTTTCGATAGATAATCTTAAAGTGATTTCAACAAGTTCACAACAAGAACCTTTGTGAGATTCTGACTCCACTGTTTTAGGTTCAACTAGATGGCCATGAACCATGAAATGAAAATTCGAATACACCAACCCCAGCCACGTTGGTCATGTAGAGGTGCCATGTTTGAAAAAATGGTGATAATGCTTTCTGTAAAAAATCCATCAGGGCGGCCCTCTACTCCAAGACCAATTCCAGTTCCCCACTAATAGGCTCTTCAAGAACTTTCCCCAAAGCTTATGTTTATGTCTGCACATTCCAGAAGACAGCTAACTGTTTGTCTGTTTCCCCCTGCACGTCAGATTCATTAAACAATAGGAGATTTAGATCTCCAGCGGTTGACCAGTTGAGGAGTCTATGTGCGCTTCATGGGTTGCAGACAGTTCCATTTTAGTGTTGAGAGCATTTCCTTATTTGAATCATTATACCTCGCATTAGAGTGATCCTCTGGTTACTGAGGTGAGGTGATGTGAGTTGGTGTTTAACGCCGCTTTCAAGAGTATTTCACTTATATCGCGGCTGCTAGTATTATTGCAGGGAGAAATCCCGCAACACTATTGTGGCTACGCATTGCGGTGAAACCTGCGAGCATCGGCTGGAACTAGCGAACCATGGGTGGTACATCGCTGAATTTCAGTGTAGCATTGCACCCAAACCTGACTGCATGTAGAACAGTTCTCTACTGCAGACAAAGTTGCCGAGCCCCTGGCGGGATTCGAACCACGGACCTCCTGATCCGAAGCCGAACGCGCTAACCACTGCGCTATCCCGCCCCCTGGTTACTGAGAAGATCATATGGTCTTTATAGGTGACTGGAAGTTTCAGAGATTTTACTAGATTATATGATAGTAATTATTCAGATATCAAAAACTTATTTACTAATAATTGATTCTACACTTGAATTATGTTAAATAGATTCTAAATCTGATTCTGATAATCACAGGTTTGTTGGAAATTTTCACTATCTTACTTGATGTGCAATTCTGAATTTTGAAACTCCTATGTAGAAAGATTATAGTTGAGAGAGTCATTCCCGATATTCATACCATCAATTTCTTCGTTACACATCCTATGAATCTTATCATTGCCTGAATGTTTCATACATCTTACACTAGTCATTATTTTGAACTCAATACTGTGTCTTATGACTTGAAAATAGCTTCCAGTTTCGAATTATGATGTATTTTCTTTGTTAAAATAGCTTTAGACAATTGCAACACTAATTTCCTTGTTCATAAAGTTATAAATGATTGTCTCACGTCTCAATTTTTTCCTCTTGAATTACATATGAGATCAGTATCTGGCACAATGTTTATCAGTTTTATCAGGGAGTTAACAGGTAGGCATACACGGGTCAACAAAAGTCATGTATGTGATAGATTCTGCTGAACACAGATCTGGCTTTATCTTAGCAGCCAATCAGAACATTAAAGAACATTTACTGCCCTTCTGCAGCCAATCAGAACAGTTAGCTGCCAATCTGCAACCAATCAGAATTTTGAAGAGCATTTACTGCCTATCAGACATAGCTCTTCAACAAAGAATCCATCTATTGTAAAAGTCTGTAGCGTTTTTTTAAAGTAGGAAGGTGGAGGAAGGTGGGCCTTTTAAACTTGGATTTTTGGAATTTCTGGCATATCTATAATGAACAAGGTAACATGTTTTGGGGTTTAGAAATATGCTAATAGATAGTAAATGTTGATGTCCAGTTGTATTGAGAAAGTTGAGTTAAATGTTAACTGCATTCAGAAAATAATGGCATGAAGAATACATTAAATGATTAAATATAAATGTCATTGAATCATGTTCTGGATTTTGAATTTGTTAATATCAAAATTCCTTTTCAAAAGTAAATTTCTATTAATTGTATGATGTGTATACAAATCTGATGTCGGCCTAGGCATTATATTTATCTTAGACTAATATTCAGTCTCTGAAATATAATGCTCTAAAACGATTTGTAAAAATGGCTCTGGCGCCGTGTTGATGCTTCGCATCAAGGTTTTCTTGTCTTAATTGTATCAATTTCCAATTCCATTAATCATTAATAAAGTTGGTAAAATTCCTGAATCAGAGAAAACATGATCCAAACTAATCACACATATTTTCTAATTCTCAAAGAAATCTTTTACATTGGCCTTTTTTTTTTTTTAAGAGTAACTTTCCAAACACATAATCTATAAATAAGCTGCATGAAGCAACGATGCAAGTCAACAATACAATACTGTTATAATATACTTCAGGCCAGACTATTTACTATCTCAGAATTATTTACTACAGGAAATTCCTCTCCAAATATCCTATTATAAATCTGACTGGTCAGTTTTTCCTCATGTGGAGGTCAAATGTGTGGCCAGGTGGAAACCATATGAAAACTGACCAACATTCGGACATAGCCTTTCTCAGTCTCTTGTATGTTTAATGTTTCATTTTGGAAGTATTGTACAGTTAGATAAAAACTTCTGAAGAGTAGTTTCTGGAAGTTTGAGTACATGGGAATGTTTAGTTTAAAAATACTTTTTCACATCTAATTACATTTTTCTTATATTTTATTCATGTCTTTTATGTTATTTTAGTCTCTCAGGCAGACCCTAAAATATGAAAAAAACCTTAGTAAGTCTATGAGAAGATTTGAGAAGTCAAGAAATCTCAGACTGATTTTCATAACTTTTATAATTTTCAAATTTTAATTCCAAAGTCTAATTGTTAGACTAACATATCTATCAATTTCATAATTCTTCATATTTTGACATTTAAAAAAATATTAACTTATGTGTAGTCATATCTCAACATGAGCACCTATGCGAAAATTTAGATATGTGTTGTGTCGTCTTTTAATTTCAATTTTACTAAATTCCATATTAAAAAACCAAATTTTGGTGTGAAGAATGCCCTTCATTTGGAAGGTGACCTAAACCTTGAGCAGCCTATACTGGAGCTAATCCACATTCTTTCCTAGATTTACAGCTCATGTAGAATGCATTCTGGCCCCACACAATTAAATTTGACACATATTTCGTGTTTGGTAACCTTTACCAGCTTGCTTCAAAATCACATTCACGTGAAAATATTTCAAAATGGTTCTCCATCCTTCCAGAAAATGTAAAGTGAAATAGTAACTACCATTTTTCTTGTTTACTTAAATTCCACATTATTTTTGCAATATGCTAATTTCTTATCCATGTTGGTTTTAGTTTATTCAGATTATTTATTTGGTAAACAAAAAGGAATTAACTTTGAGACAATTGAGATCAGAAAGACGTCACTGCCGCATCAAATGATTAAATAAAAGTAATAAAGATACATATCATAATGACAAGCTCCCACAAATTGGTAATTATTGTTTAAAGAAAATTTGATGGTGATTGTTAAAAATCTTGACTATATGACTAAGTTATTGTAAGTTTTTAAAAAATGTTCTTTCTTGCAAAGTTTTACAAACACTCTGTCAAATTTGCAAAGAACATGTTAACAATGGAAAACTCCAGCAAATAGGTAATTGTAGTTTTTTATAATAATAATTTACATGTCAGTTGATTTAGACAATGTCCTTAACAAAACTTGATTGCAAATACTAAAAGTCATGGCCAACAATGACTAAGTTATTTTCTAATATTTCAAAAACTCCTTTCTTACAAAGTTTTACAAACACTCTGTCACAAATTTGCCAAGAACAAGTTAACAATGGCAAGCTCCCACAAATTGGTTCAGCTGTCGGAGAAACTAACAAGCTCTCTTCAGCTTCAAGTGCAATCTCATCATGCTCCTGTCAGAACTGTCAAAACCTTTCAAAATCAAACTTGAACATTCTGAACTTGATGTTCTTGTTTTAAACCTGACTGGGATTTCTGTATATCATAACAATCTGGACATAGATTTTAAGAATTCTCGTTCGGCTCAGATAATTGTAAGTACAACGGTTGTTGTACATCATATGGAATTTGTATATTACGGTGTCAAAAGTATCTGTTGCCATGGCTTAAAAGCAAAATCTAAAAAATGGTTTTGAAAAAATTCCTATAGACGATGTATGATTCCTTATTAATAAAAGATTTGACTTAGTGTGTACATGCAAAGACACACCTTTCCATTGGTCTATAAACCATCTTATACTTTTGTTTTAATGGCAGTAAAAATGTATAATGCATAATCTGCCATAGCCAAAAACTACCTGGATATACCACGATTCAAAGCTTACCTGAAAACTGATTTTTAACATGTTCCCGTTTTATATGTTAAAGAAATATCAAAAGATGTTTCTTTTTTTAAAGATTGATTACAAACTACCTTTTTTTAAAACTTTTCTTTAATCATGTTTGCAACAAAGACACCAAAGAGGCTTGTTTATTCAATGTTTATAAAATCTGATTACATATACATCTTAAGTTTTACAAAAAAGAAATATGAAAAATAATGTTTGGATGAAAAATCTAAACAAGCTTGAGGTTCAATCAAGAAAAAGCTTCTTTGAATATATTGAAAAATCTTGCATAAAACAAAATCAACCTTATCAAAAGATTCATATTTCATGTCATCATAACTTTGACTTTATGCCAAGATATATGTCAAGAAAAAACCCTATCTGATATAACTGTTGCAATTCATAAACATGTTATGAAATGGTACCTTAATCATATCCTCACAGTCAGACATTTTTCTTAAACATCATCAACAGCGCTATCAGATAACATGAACACATTTACTTGAAACTTCTAAAGTCTTCAATGTAATTTGCAACTTTAACTTTTTAATCAAAGTTAACTAAAATCTAAAATAAACTTTATGAGGGACTTATGTTCTCCAAAATTTCAAACTTTTATTATCCTTACTTCAATATAATTTTCCTTTTATTAATTTGGGGGGGGGGGGGGGGGGTAAGGGGGAGGGAGGGGGGGCTGGGTTAATCTAATTTCAGAAACGAAATCTATGTTTACAGATAACCATAAGACTACCTTCATTCCATAAAAGATAGATGTAAATAAGAACATACTTAAAGCATTTTAACTTAAAATGTCATCAGATGCAACATAAAGTTTTTGTTCTTACACATCATCAACACTAACAGAAAAAATTAACACATTCATTTGAAAATTCTAAATATTTTAATGTTCTTTGCAGAAAGGGATAGGTTTTTGGTCTCAAAACTTATGTCATACACGCTGTTAAGAGGGCACACATTCTCAAACAATTATAAACTTTAGATTTTCTTTGCAGAAAAGCTTTTAAACAGACATGTTTATCATTTTCTTCTTATTCTAAATTATAACACTTTAAGTGTTCTTTTCATAAAGCAACATGTCAAATTCTGTCTTACAAGTCAGAGATGATGTGCACATTTATTTTGAAATTATCAAACTTCAAATGTTATTCAATTTTCTCTCCACCTCGTAAAGATTAGGAAGAATCTGATATTTTCCTTTCTACTTGATGAAAATAGCAAACTGAAAAAAGATTGAACTTTTATGTTGATATGATATTCTTAGTTTCCTCATAAAACTGACAGTCACTTTATTTCAAGACTTGAATTATTAGTACCTGAAATAGATGCCTTTTTAAAAAAAATTTTGATAAGTGATGAGATACAATTTTCCTTTTAATGGCTATTGGAATAATTTTTGTCCTTTAGAAATTCTCAACCTTTATGTTTGCGTATTTTGGAAGATCTGAACTACTAGATAATATTCTTACATGCATTTTGCTAACACAAATTTGACGACATTATGAGAATCTGTTTATCAAAATATTGATATAAACATCAATATATATATATATATATATATATATATTCATATTTTACAAAAAGAGAAAGGAATAAAACAAAAGGTAATGATGAAAACATTCTGGAGTTTAAAGCAAGGTATTTGCTGTCATAAATTTTATAAAATCACAATTGTATATTTGTATATTTTACCAAACTCTCTCATACACCAATTTAGCTGTCCCCGGGGGCAAAAACCCTTAGTTTCCACATGTGGTTTAAACTCTAATGTCTAAGCACATTTTGCATGTGATAAACATTTCCAGTTCTATTTCAGGAAAATAAATCATTTCTAAGCATGTTTTTGTTTGTTTAAGCCATCAAACGCACCGGTCTTGCACAATTTTGGTTTTCACAGGCAGATAAATTGCTACCAGCTCCTTTCCAGCTGTTAAGATTCAAAGCAAAAAAGTGGTTAATTTTAGAAAACATGTTGTAACCATGCTAACACATCGTCCTGTACATTAAAAATTTTGCTGATTAGCTAAAATTATCAAAATAATTATTTATGTTGTTATCAAATTGCATCCTAGATTCTTTAAATTTCAAAGTTAAAAATTAATCTCAAATATTTACCTAGTCTGTCAGCCAGACCCTGAAATAAGATAGAAGCCTAAGAAAGTCTATAAAAAATGAAGAAATTACAGTCTCATTTTCATTTAATTCAATATTTATTAAAATTTTTGATTAAGTGTCGTAATATTCATTTCAGAGACTAATTGTTAGACTAATATTTTCATCAAAGATATCTTGATTCACTACAGGAAATATTGAGTTGAGAATATGTTTTAAAATGATCACATATAGTATTCAAGTTACATCCAAGATTCCTTGTGGATAAAATGTTCATAAAAGTTAAATATCAATCCCAAACTTAAATAGATACCTTGAAATCATTTTGATTCGTTTTAGAAAATATTAAATGGAAAAATTACTTTAGATATTTATTTAGAAAAAATAACCTAGATTAACAAATCCTAAAGCAAAATATTAATTGGTTATATTCTGTCAATTTGGAAAATAATGACAATTTAATTTCATTTATGAAAAAATGCCATTATGTTGTAAGATTTTCAGGTAGCATGTTGATTAATGGTCATATGATCTCATTCAGTACTACTGTACCAGTTACTACTGTTATATATGTTAGTATACCAAGAACTTCTGTCTTGCCTTTAGTGAACCGTTTTAGAGGGGTTATGCATCCCCCAGGGCCACTATACACATGAAAGGACAAGATTGTTATTCGCCCAGAGGGCCTAAGGTCTTATTGATAAAGTATTCTGAAAACAGATGGAGTTAGGTACTTCTAGAATCAGAATGGGCTGGTTTCTTCTGGAAGGCAGGTTCTTGTAGCTGCAGGAATCCAGTGGCACCAATACTGTTACAGTGTTACCAAAACACATGTGTGAGCAAATATTGTTGTTCTATATTTCATGTTTGGCAACAGGTTATACTAGGTCGATGAGTGACCTATATTTCGGCTTTAAACTTTTGATGCATCAACTACCAAACTGAGCAAGATATAAAGATGACGCCAATAAAAGTTTCTTTCAAGACTTAATCATACTTCAAGGGACAATCATTCTTTCAAATTTTCTCTGCCATAAGAATAAATTTGGAAAAAAACTTTGAGCTAAATATTCTAAAAATCGGAAAAATAGCTAGCTTTTCTGCCATCAAGACCTTAGGTTAAATAAAAAAAATCTTGGCAAGTATATAAAGATAAGAGATCTTGATTTAGTGTTTAAGAGCCTCCTTATTTTCATAGTTCATATATATATAAAATTGAATTCTGTAAAATTATAAGAAAAAAATCTCAATTCTTTTTAAAAATAAATATCATCCTAGATGAAGCCAACTGTATATTTCAAAACAGAAAAACTTAAAATAAAATATTTAGCATAAATATTCTCTTTCATAGAAATGGTTCAGTTGTGGCCATCCAACTAAAATCTGCCTGAGAACCCTTACTGTCTTCACCTGGCCGGAGCCCAGCCTCAGGTTTCTCACTGTTTACACAGATCATATTTCTTTTGATATTTGGGGTGCCTTGATCCCCACATTTTACCTGCGTCTGTAATGACATTGGCCAAAAGCTCAAAAACAGGGGAGATAATCCCATAATTATCTCCCACACAAAGTTGGGTCTTATAACAGGTGAAGTTGGCAATTTTGTGACTATTTTGTGGCAAACTTGGCACAGATGGTCCATATATTTCCCTTAGAGGATGGTTTTCTAATTGATTTTACTTCTTTAGACTTCCTGGGTGTTGGTTTCAAGGCTAATGAGGTCAGCCAAAATAACAGACTCTGCTTGGTCCATGTCATGACCTCGAGGTTTAGTTGATGAAAGGGATACTTTGAGTGTTGGAGTTTGATGGTTTGTAGAGAATCACGATATCATTAACTTTGATACGATACGTTTATTTCAATTAAAAGGTGATACATTAAATTGAATTTTGACTTTCAACTGCTTAAATTGTTCTTGGTTTTGAAAGTCAAATCAAATTAATATTACACACATAAATTCACTTTTTTATTCAAAATATTAGAAATGCCATGTTTTATAAAGCCTCAAGATTGACTGTAAGTTGCTATTCTCAGCTTAACTAAAACTTAAGTGTTTTAAATATATCTTTTTAAATGCAATACTTTTCATAATTTTGATTTCTTGTTTTAGCAGTTTCATGTGTATAATTGCAAAAAATCTAGACTTGCTGAATGAGAACCTATAGCCAGTATTAAACACTCCTAATTTATACAGTCATACATTAGGACCCTCTCTGAGCCTTGCATCATTTCAACAACCTAAAAGGAAAAAAATATCTCTAACAAACAAGCCTAGATTTTCGTTAAAATGCCCAAGTGTCCCAGGACTTTTATTAGATAAATTGATAAAATTCTAAAATTTTTAAATAAAATTTAGTTTTGATTTTAGTTCAAATTTCAATGTCGAAGGATCCTCATTTCATTAATAAATTATTTACAATGAGGAAATAAAAATGATTTATTTTTCAAAGAATTGTTATGAAATTGAAGTTTAGCCCAAGGCAGGACAAAGTGATTCATCTCATCATGATCTACCTCCTTGAGTCTGTGGGTGGTCTATTTGACCTCTGACATCGAATACTAATTAATCTCATGAAATCAGGACCTGCCCTAACATAATTTGTTTACATACACATTCACAGAGTCCAAATACTTCAAACTTTTCTCTTCTATGTACACCAGGAATGAGGTTCTTCATCATTATATATGAAAAGTTATCATAATTTTCAATAATTTTGACAAAAATCAACATTGCCGTAATTAATTTTCTAAATACATGACTTTTTTAATTAAGTTTTTAAGTGCTGAGGTTTGTTGTAGTTTGCATAAGAACATTTTAGGTGTGAGCATAAACCATGGCAATACATAAATCATACTTACTTACTTACTTACTTACTAACTTACTTGCTTAGTCTCATTACAGTTTATGATGGTAACATTTGACTAAAAACTTTCTATAAATCCTTAAATTTTGTTAAATGAGGTAACTTTTAAAATGTTAAATTCTTTGGATTTTTCTATAGCTTGCTTTTCTAATTCAGTAATATAGAATTTAATTATTCATACAAGAATCTTTAATTCTAATGGTTGACCTAAAAATAAGTTGTGATGACCATGATTTATTCCTTTATATGTTAACAACTTTGGATTTGGATTGAAACAATTCTTTGCTTAAAATGAAAAGGTGGTTATCTATAGGTACTCATAAATGATCTGAAGCAGAAATATTCATAATCATAAACTATCTGAAAGAGAAGCTAATGATATACAATGATAAGCCAAGAACTAAATATATTTATAAACTTACTTTAACACTATCACAAAATTTCATACAAAAGCAAAAAAAATTTATAACAAGCAAGGTCTGAAAATATCAACGCAATATCGGTTAAGTCTAATTCAATCACAGAGTTCAAGATAAAAGCAACGTTACATGCAATAATTACCAAAAAAATCAAGGACATATCAGTTAACTGTAATTTAATACAAGGTATTAGATAAAAACTCAATTTGCCGCTAATTGAACCAATAGTTACCCTGTAAACACCCAATTACAAACAAGCCTGAAGACAGCTTCAGAGAAAACACGGACTATCCTACGGGGGAGACGAGGACTATCTTTTCAACTTCAACTCTACAAGAGGCAGCTGTTATAAATTAACGATTAAATGTAAATATTATCATCAACAAGCTAGAAGGTCTTGAGAAAGTGTCAACTCGGCAATTATCTCCATTTTCACATGACATTTGCAAGTGGTTCCTGCAGTAAAACTTGCAGAGTGTTGTAACAGTGATATAACTAACACTTTCCTTGCTGATATGTCCATTATAGTTACTTTTTCTTTTAGAAATGTTCCATTTGTCTCAAAAAAGAAAAATATTCATCACTTGAACCAATTTTATATTTAAACTTAATGTAAGAATGATTTAGACAAACCATTTACTAAAAGGGATAAAAAGATAAAGTTGTTTTATCATTTGATTTACCATTCTAAAACTTTATCAACATTTCACATATGTAGTATTCAGAGATTAAGTTCAAAAATTTTTAACACTTGATAACTTGTAACATTTTGATTCTATTTTGATGTTGACAACTTATACACTACTTTATATTCAATTCTTTAAAGGTTTATGGAAGATGTCATTCTATTTTTTAACACTTGGTCAATAAGTAATATTTATCAATGAAAGAACTGTTACATTTTGTTTATATTAATCATGTTTTTTTCCTATAACAATACCATCTCTAATCTTTTCATACCCTCAAACAAGGAATAAACATGTTTATGACCTTTTTATTTCTCAATATACATGTGCATGTGAATTGTTTTCAACAAAAATAGCCTAACACTAAGTAATTCTATAATAATCACCATACCTAAGTATTTCTTCAAAGGGAATTAAAGAATAAAACTGTATTAAATCCATAATGATCTTTGAAAAAAAAAATGGTTACATCTAGCAACTATAGAACCCAATGTTTTTAAAATTATTATCTATATTATATATATATATATATATATATATATATATATATATATATATATATATATATATATATATATATATATATATATATATATATATATATATATATATATGAAACCTTGACTTGTGACTCTTTCTTCCCCAAAATAAATGCACAGAAACTTGTATGTATTGCAATGTGTTTTTAACCTCTGTTGAGACCTTATGTTTGTCCCTAAACCACAATCATAGGTAAGTGTTTCTATTTTGAAAATAAATGTATCCAAATGTTTCTAACCTACAAAGAACTGTACACGTAAGTGTTTCTATTTCTCTATGAATGTATCCAGTGTTATAAGTCAAGTGCTCCAACATGCCCTACACGAGCATCTATTTACACACAAGGGACTCTGTTACACGTAGATAGACTCACTTCAAAGATTGCCACCAGGTGTCAGCACTAGAGCAGCTTTTACCGAACATCACATCCCAGGGGAATCATACATCCATCTATTTCAGTACAATCTTCTCTTGTTTAGATGTTACTTAGAGACTGATAGGTGAACTCACTTAAATTTACATTCGGTGAAGGTATTTTGTCTTCACAAAATCACTAAGATTTTATAAGATTCTCTCTACTCTATTAGTGCAGTTTGATGCAAAATTATTCACCAGCTACCATTTTCAATGAAATATTAAAAGCGAATAATCAGTGATGATTAATAATCTTTTTCACTATACAACATACATCATTTAACATAACTAAATGAGTCAAAATCAAACTTAAATTATATTAAAATTTAGTTTAATTATATTACATATCTGGTGACAAACATATATAATATATATAAAGGAAACAGAGGAATGAGGTTACCGATTGATAAAAAACTGAAACATTACAAGTGACCTAAAATAATTACCGTGGTGTCTCTACAAATAATACAAACTGCAATATCAGTAGACCATTTACTCTGATATACTATTCACCTGAAGGCAACTTTTAAATCAATGGAAATAAGGTAACAGACTGAAATATTCTGATAATGATCATTAGTGACCTTAGCAGCCATGAAAATACTTTCTGAACAACTAATTATAGGCATGAACGTATGTTTGTAGCTTAAGGTCACAGCACTTACTGACCACTGGTCAAGAAGATAGCATCTAATCCAACTAATCAAAATCAAGATTGTATCTGATCCAGCCAATCACAATCTAGTCATCATCTAACCCAGCCAATCACAATCAAGATATAATCTCATTTAGCCATGCTATCAAAATATATATCAAAATAATTTGCATTGGTATTGTTTTACTAGACAGTGGCATCGTTATTAATCTATCTGACTTCAGGGTATCATACAGCTTTTGTTTTTGCGGCCGAGGTTACAATTTACTCAGTGATTTCATCAGTGAAGATAAAACTTGACATGATTAGTCGAATAAATAAGACCTAATTTTGATTGTAAAGGAGCTTTCTAAATACAGATCAAAGAATACAGTTAAAGACATAATTCTGAACTTTGAAACAAAAAAGCTTTCGAGAAAATCCTTTAAAAAAAAGGAAATATCAAAGCAAAGTTAGTTCGATATTACATGTAAAATATATTCAAAAATATAGAATAACACATGCATTATCTAAATATAATAAAACCTAAAAAGTACCCATTGGTTGAAAAGTTGATAATATATAGAAATTAAGTCGAAGAAGCATTCAATCCAATCTTTTAAAGAAAGTTATTGAGAAAATTTCCATGTCAAGGTATTTGTTCTGAGAATTTCATTCCCAACAAGTACCTTCCGCAATAATGTTTCACAGATGTCATATTAGTTTGGCAATATTGCACCCACTAGTGGAAAGCTTACATTGAAAGAACAGCCCAATACAAAAGCCACAGGAACTCAACAGAAGAGCGTGCTATTCTACCATGTAGATTTCTTCCTCTTTTATAGAAGATTTTTATTACTAACAGAAGCAGACCATGTATAAATAGAACTAATAAAAGAGTCAACAGAGGAGGATACAGTGACAGATCCAGAAATTATATAAAGGGGGGGGGGGGGGGGCACCTATTGAAAATAGGGGGTGGGGGTGTGGAACCTTGGGTTTCATTTCACCATCGTTTTTTTTTAAATTTCAAAAGGGAATCCTGGATCCGCCACTCGGATATTAAGTTTTTATATTTATGTTATGAACAGCTTACTCAGCTAGCTTTCTTGCAAAACTTAAATTTTGTTCTCATATTTGCCATTTTAACTGATGGATTATTTTCAGCCATAAAATGTCATCAAAATATAAAATTATCCAAATATTTAGGAAATCAAAAAATTATTTTAACATAGCATACCAGGCCGAATTTTTCCATTTCAAACTTAGCGACTTGATCACATCGAACTCAACAACAAGGCACTCTGTGACCCACCCGTTCTATTACCCTTACATGTTAGACCTTAGACATTGAAATCCAGTTGAATGAAGTATTAATGTGTATATAAAAGCACAATGTTTGGAAAGAATTATAAACAAATAGGATCCGTCTACATGCTTGTACATCAATCATACTGTCATGCTGTACTGATTTCTTTATCATACACTGTAATTCACAAATAAATGTACAAAAAGATTTCTTATATTTGACATTATGATATATGGGGTGCCAATAATGCCGGGAGAGGGGGTGAAAATGTGTTTGTTTTAAACAGATTTGTATCAATCAATGTCATCACAAACAATTTCTGATAAAAAAATTCAATCTTTGAAACTTGGTAATCAATTAGTTGTTTGATTTAAACATACTAAACACACTAGGCGAAAAGAGTACATGCTTCTCACACGAGATGAGTGAAACAGTAAAAGGTATACCAAGGGAGATAACTCCTTTAACCTACAAGCATCCTGAAAATGTTTGTCGGTAAAGAGCCTGACCATCACCATCATACAATGTAGCATTGCAAAAACTTGAATAAATGAACTTTCGTGCTATTTCAAAAGATTATTTACATGTTAATTTAACAAACTAATACCATATCAATGATTATTGAGATAAATTAACCTTTTACTGTTTACAGATATTGTATGATTTTCCAGGTCTAAATAACAAAATTGAAAAAACAACCTTAGAGATTATTCCTTAGCGTCCTTGTTGCTCTTAAAAGTGTTCAACACAAATAACTATTAGTTCAGACAATGTTCAAACAATACATTTTCTTAAAAGGTCCACTATGTTGTTTTGAGGGGAAAAGACATGTATTTTGAATAATTTTACAACTTTATACAAAAAACTATTTGAATAGAATAAACCAAATCAACCAAAATCTTACCCTCTGGAACTTGTTTCAACTGGGTTATGTTATAATAATGCACTTACAACATACCTATATAAACACAAATGTCCCCTTGAATTTTTGTTTCCACAAAAAATACCCCTATAGGACTGTCCTTTTACAAATGTCATCAAAATTTTGAAATCATTTAATTGAGTGCAAAATGAAATGGTCTTCATGCATTATTTACAAAAAGAAAGTATGTTGTACATAGTAGCCATATTTACACACATCTATCACATACTTTCGCCTCCTCGGGCTACATTATAACCACTATACTGCCAGCCAAATAAACACGATATTGACCGAGTATAAACACAGATGTATTTATTCAAGGCTCTTATTGGCTAAAAACTCATAACACATCTGCTTCAAACATGCAAGATAAAAACCTCATACCACTTCCTCTTTGAAATCAAATATTGTTGTCAATAAAAATTCCAATATTTGCAACATTTCATAGAAAATGATTTACCTTATTTCTTTTTGTGACAGAAGATTTATGTCAATTTGGATTTTGATTGCAAATGAAAAATAGGAAGTAATACTTACTTTTCTCATTTATATTTTATACATTCAATGTCCTACAAGATGATTTTGAAACAAAATGCACTCTATCAAAAATAAAAATATCAAAGGAAATCAAAAATAAATATCCATTGATTTTTTCTAACCAATACTATAATCAGATATAGTTTTCCAAAAACTTATAGAATATATATACTTAAAATTGATGTTAAAAAATCATCAAAAATCAACATTTTACACTTTTTTTTCAAGTAGGTCAGAGTATTGCAGATACATGTTAATAATTTTCATTTCTTTAACTATTTTCATTTCTAACAAATACTTTTATACCAATTCAATGTTCGTCAAGCCCACAAAATCAGTAAATTTCATCAATGCTCTACAACACTGCAATGATATTGTCAAACCAGCCTTGACATTGAAGTTTTACAAGCACTAAGACTTTGATATTCTTAAGGCAATATGTTCAGATATTGTAAATAAAACCAACATAGTACTAGGAAAGTCTTACAAATCTAGGAAGAGGTTCATCATAACCTCATATGTAACCCCCATACCCTTTTTCCTAAACTAAGCCCAACACTCCCCAAGAAAATTACTGCTAGGTCCAGGTAATGGCTTCATCCAGTGTGAAAGTTGTTGCATGGCGCCTAGAAAGTTTTACCAATTCAGCAGAAACTTATGACAACCATCCATTCCCTTTGACCTAAGTGAAGCTGATTTGAAACTTTCAGCTAGGTCCAGATGGAAAGGTAATGGCTTAATCCAGTGTGACAGTTGTTGCTGAGCGCCTAGACAGTTTTACAAATTCAGCAGAAACTTATCGCAATCATCAATTCCCTTTGACCTAAGTGTAGCTGATTTGAAACTTTCAGCTAGGTCCAGATGGATATATGTGACAAACTCAGTCTGGACAGTTGCTGTTTACCAGAAAAACACCAGGTAGCCTGGCGGCACAGGAATCTCCCGATCCACTCGCCACTCTGTCCAAAGACAAACTCATATCTAATGAGGCATTTTCATTGATTGGGGCGACTCATTCATTGATTGGGGGAACTCTGTCCCAAGTCAAACTCATATCTAATGAGGGATCTTCATTGGTTGGGGCGACTCATTCAGGTGGAACTTTAAATCCTACATTCTCTAAGAAAGTGATTTGATTCCAGTGATTTCCATTACTCTACAATACTTTGGAGTATCGTGAGATTAAGAATATGATATCAACATGCTGTCTTTCAACATCTTATGATGAATCAGAACTGATATTAGTTGAATGAGGTTGTTTTCATTAATGGAATAGAATTTTGATTATCCGACATGTTGTGGAGTTTTCTTCCATGTTACATCTTAAAATGCTCCATACATTTCAATTCAATTTCACTCTTAGAAAAGTATCCTTATAAAGATTATATACCAGTTGATACAAGAGTTAATTTTCCTTTTCACAAAATAAGTCATCAATCAAAAAGCGTAGTGTAAATATATTCAAGGTTTCATTTCCAGAATAAGCAGTAGACCACTTATAAAATTTATCTTTGTTTACATCTGTCATAACAACTAGCAACGCCCATTTTTCACCAAGACACAAGAGGTAGCAACAAATATCTTGTACATGACAGTAACAAACAATGGTAAGTCAACAAATTCTTAAAAAGTCACCAGTCAAAGTCAAAAGTCAAGGAAACGCCGAGACAATAATGTTGAAACTTTGAACAAGGAATAGTCTGTTTACAGTGTCCGTAAAGGAGGTCAGGGAGTGATACGCCATGTTGACTGTCCACAACTCTGATGTTTGGTGACCATCCGACAGATAAAATAGTTCCTCTTCGGAACCAATAACGAAACACTTGATTTGACAATTATCACTACTTGGTATCCATGACTACAAGAGTTGACATTAAGGTGAAGGTCATGTCAACAAGAGGTCGTGGTCTTTCGGACAAGAAAATAGTTTTGAGGAGAACAGTACACAATTCAGTTTCATTTTGGAAGAAATCGACAACCAACCATGAAAGGAATCCTTTTCAATATCAGATTAAATTATTTTCTACACTTACCTTGGTGTCCTTGTGATATACAAATTTGATATGCTTGAGAACAGTGAATGAGACACAGAGTTTTCAAATGTCAACTGTCTTCATTTTGAAACTCTGATTTCTTGTTAATGAAGATTTTCAGACTCGGAGCAAGATAGGAGGTTCCACCGGGTATCTTTTTAAATTCAATTTCAACTACGTGGCTCATGGCACCGGCCCTTATAAGGCTAGCACTTATTGTTTGTTTCGTGTTCTGATCGCTTATCTCAGAAATATTATAACCTCAACCATCATGTATTTTGCAATAAAGTACAGTTTAGCCCTTAACAATTATAGTTAAAGTACGAGGCCAAAGGCTGAGTGGTTTGACACTAATAATAGTTCAGGGCAAAACTATACTTTATTGGAAAACACATGATGGTTGAGGCTACTCTACTTTTCTAGCATGTCGATTTCAACTCGAGTAAATTATATTTCAGTCAAAATGAACATAAATGAAATTGTGAGAATTTGGCAGCGAATTGGAAATAGTCGATTAGGGCCATAACTAATGACAACATAATGTTTGTTGATGACGTCATCGTTCATTGTTTCGTGATGTCATTCAAAAACTATACTTTATTGCAGAACAAAGGATAGGTGGCGCCTTTGATCTTTAGTGAAACGATGCTAGAAAAGTTGTTATACCAAATGAGCTAACTAGAGGCAAAGCTAAGCCACTTCTTACAAGAAACATGGTGACATGTGAATCTCTAAAATAACAAATTCATAAAGTTATTAAATGTAAATCTGTATAAACAGGCAGCTCTTCTTCGAGTGTGAAATGTATCCTCGAAGACTGTGCACGTATCAATTTGTTCATTAAGGAAGGTATTGTGTATTTGTATGCAGGTAATGTAGCTCTTTTAGTACAGTGTTTGCTTATCACATTTAAGGTAAGCATTTGATTCCAAGCAATGTCATGCCAACGATTTCACAGAGGAATTCTCAGAATTATAAGGATAAAGAAAGCATGATATGGCACTGCACTAGAGGAGTTCTTAATATATGTAATGTACAATCAGATGTTTGTTATCATACTGTTTGTATGTAAAGATAGTTATTGTCTATATGGAATATGTATGTATAGGTATATGTTATGTATATATATATATTTGTATATAAGTTGTATAGATGTAGGTAAAAGTAGGTACTAACCTGCTTGTCTTCTTTCTGTGAGGCCGGCATTCAGCTTCTGAAACCACAAATGAATATTGACTATCAAAAACACGTCACATGCTACATTTTAAATCATTAACACAATAATTCTTTCAAACTCCTGTGGATAATCAAAAGATATTTTTGATCATTTTATTTCAAAATGAGTTCTTTCATAGTTAACAAAGTATCCAGTTTCAAGCATAAAACCATATCTTTAAGCAAGCATGAGAACAAGAAATGAAGACATTGTAAATTCACAGAAAGTAAAAAACGTTCATGTCAAGACCTTTTAAAATACATCTTAGAGTTTAAGAGTGTTTAAATTTTGAAAGTAAAGCTTAAATCATATCAATCTTTCTCACCCAGAATGAATTGTTTTCTGGTTTGAAACAGAGCATGATCGAGTTTGAGTAAATCCAATGACATCAAAAGTATCTTAATTCACAGAGGAAATATACCAAACAGATCCTTGTTGATTTTATAGAGCAGTTACCACGGCCCCTTGTCAAACAGTTAAGAGTATGTCCGTTACATTTTCCCTGTTTATCCATTGAGTGTCAATGTTTCAGAAATTCCAGAATTGTTCTCTGAAAATTTTCTTTTGAATTCTTGCCGTCTTTACCCATCATGTATTCACTTTTTAATTGGTCATTTTAGTCAGCAAGAGTGAATACACTAAATGATTTGTTGTTGTTCCATGAAGTGTGTGATAAAAAAATTAATAATTTCAGGCTTCTTGTACTTGAACTACAGAAAGACAAACAGATGTTTGTCACCAACACAACAGTTCAAAATATCACATTTTCTCTCAAATCGTGCTATTCAGTAAAGAACACACCCATAATAAATATCCATAATTGCACATATTGTTTATTATTCATTCAGCCACCTGTTGCACATAGAAAATATTCAACATAATAAGTATTGTGAATGAATGAATTCAGTCAAGCTTATCTAATAACAAAGCCATATTTTCAATCTCTTTGGTGATTTCTTTCAAACACTTTGTTGATCAATTTCCAAGAATGTTGTAGATAACATTGTTTTTTTGGGCCATAAAAGAGTTTGAATAATTTTTACCAACTCATTGCTGATATGTAAATAGTAGTTACTAATCATCACGTGAAAAAAGACATATTTCCAAGAACTTTCGATAGTCCAAATGTCTTGATTGGTACTAGAAATAATCCAGGAACACTGTGTGCTGATTGGTTGTCAAGTCTTGGAGAATAATCCAAGAACTATAAGGCATATCAATCAATTGAGTGATTTCTAATCATCATGCGTACAACAAAGCCATTTTGGACAATAAACATTATAACAAAATGTTGTTTCCAAGACACTGGTATGTCCAAGAAATATCCTCACTTATTTCTTATCACTTTGCATACAATATGACCCAAATGGCCAAACAGGCATTATTACACAATATTATTTCCAGGAGTATGTTGCATATGACAAATCCACACTTGTATCTTAACACCTTGCAAACAACACAGCCAGATCGACTGAAACATATATCTCTTTACACAATGTCATTTCAAGGAAACTGTTTTATAAAGAAAAAATCACAATTGAATCCGAAAACTTGAATAAGACCAATATCTTTTCAAACGTAATTTCCAAGAAATGGGCAAACTCCTTGCAAAGAATACAGCCAGCAATGACCAAAACGTATCTCTTCAACTGTCATTTCAAAGAAAGAGATGAATATAAATGATAATATCCGAACGTCTTCTACATGCTACAGCCCATCTTCAAAAGCAGATACAAGTATTATTCCGCAGCAAAATCATCTCCAACTGACAAGAGGACAGCCAATGACACAGAGTAGAGAGTTGACGAGCTCGGAATATCCCATGCTACACTATATCACGCCCTCCTGGTAATTGTAGCAGAGTGTGATATGAATTAATTAGGTCGTAGCTTCATCAATGTCCTCCTATGGCTTAACGAGCCCAGTTGTCATGTTTCTGTAATTGCAGCGTTGTATATGTCCCTTGTGTCAATTGGTTGTGTATTATTAAATGTGTATTTGGATTGTGTATTGATTGCAGGTTCTCATGTAATCTGTAATTGCTAGATCAGTATTGTCCCATTCTTCAACTGGTTGTGTATTTGCAGTGTTCTGTAATTGCAGTGTTGTTTTTATTGTCCCTTTTGTCAGTTGGTTGTGTATTATTAAATGTGTATTAGGATTGTGTATTGATTGCAGATTCTCATGTATTTTATAATTTCTTTAAGTGGCATTTTAGAAGTTGGTATGATGAAGAAATAGGAAGAAGAAGAAATAGCGTCTCTTTGCAATAAAGAAGTTGTTTATCCATGAATTTCCTATTTCTTTATTCTATAATTGCTAGATCAGTATTGTCCCATTCGTCAACTGGTTGTGTATTTGCAGTGTTCTGTAATTGAAGTGTTATTATTGTACCGCTTGTCAATTGGTTGTGTATCATGAAATGTGTATTTGATTGTGTATTGATTGTAAATTTTTCTATAATCACTGGACTGCAGTGTTTTATCATGATGGTTCATGTGTCAACTAGTTGTGTATTGTTAAATGTCTATTGGATTGTGTACTGTTATATGTTTATTGGATTGTGTATTGTTATATGTCTTTTGGATTGCATATTGTTAAATGTCTATTGGATTGTGTATTGTTAAATGTCTATTGGATTGTGTACTGTTATATGTTTATTGGATTGTGTATTGTTATATGTCTATTGGATTGCATATTGTTAAATGTCTATTGGATTGTGTATTGTTAAATGTCTATTGGATTGTGTACTGTTAAATGTCTATTGGTTTGTGTATTGTTAAATGTCTATTGGATTGTGTATTGTTAAATGTCTAATGCATGATGTATTGGTAAATGTCTATTGCATGATGTATTGTTAAATGTCTATTGGATTATGTATTGGTAAATTTCTATTGGATTGTGTATTGATGAATCCTGTGTATTCTATAATTGCTGGATTGCATTATTTTATCATGATGTTCCATGTGTTAATTGGTTGTGTATTATCAAAAAAGTATTTTGCTTGTGTATTCATGAATCTCGTGTATTTTCTAACTGCTGGATTCAGTGTAATATAATGATATCCAAAGTGTCAACAGCATGTATATCATTAAATGTGTATTTGGATTGTGTGTTGATGAACCTATTGTATTCATTTATTGCTTTCGCCAAAGTCAATCAGATGCTTATCAGACGTTTATTTGAATTGAATCTTGAATCATGTAGTGTACAATTTTAATTGATAAAAGCAGTCATTGAAACAGGCCTCCGTGTCTATATTTTACAAGAGTAAACATTACCATCAAACATTTAAAACCCTGCTATTCTTGATAACCTATTTTACCCAATCTTTTGAGAATAACTAAACACAACATCCCTTATTGATTGACATTCAAAATGACGCAAGTCAAATCATAAAATTCAAGGAAATTAAATTTTGTTTAAAAATTAAAAAATCCTTCAAGTATTAGTTATTATGAAAACTAATTAAAGATCTGTATATAAAAATCTATTCACATTTATCTAAAGTCATGCATTAAATATATAATACTTAATACCTGGGAGAAGATCATCAATCTCCAGATTGTTAACTTTATATATATAAATTATAACCATACAACTTACACTTAGCTACGCAGAAAGGTTTATGTTTTTGCAACCAATATATACTATACACGTACATGGACTATAACAGGACAATGGAGACGCCACTCAGACACAGATAATACGCACGTATCAATTTCTTTCCTCATGTGCATTGTGCAGTTTACATGCAATGGGCGAGACAAATTGCACAAAAAATTGACCCGACATTGACTTCTATGTATGTATAGGTATAGCTCCATATTTAATCTATGTACATCTACATTTCTGTATAGGTACTTATATGTATCTACATGTATCGCAAATTATGCTATCCCCATGTTATCCCACAAAGAGTTGATGTTCGTGACACGACTGTGGTTTTCTGATTTTGTGCCAAGCACTATAGGGCGGAACATCCTACGAGTATAATGTAATCGTTAAAAGTAGGTTGAAAAAATATTTGAAGAGTTTGACACTTTGAAAACCCCTTGAATTTATATTTCAATGAAATCGTGAACTTTCCTATGGAGGAATTTGTTAAAAATATTTTAAACCATCTGAATTTGGTATTTTAGGTAAGAAGTATCATATTTCATTATTAAATTTCACATAATTTTAATTAAAAGAACTGGGCCAAAAAGTGACTTAGGAGACACTGAAATATAACATATTAAGAGATTTGTAAAAAGTATTTACCATGTTGGTAAATATTTAGAATATTGTAAATTTACAACAATAAATGTGTACCTATAGTGTATATATCTTTGCACTTTCACATACGGTGGTGATAGGGACCCATTAGGTTTTTCACTCAATTGTGTATTTGTTTTGATTTTAAAGAAAAAGTTGATGTTAATATAAGGGTTGTGACCAGTTAATGGTTTATGACTTTAACCTGAATATAAGTCAACTGCAAAGGTAAAGAATGAGGTGTCTTAATTTTTCAAAGGAATTATTAGCATATACAATCTGTCAAAATCAACCCACAAAGAGATACATATATGTACGTCAAGATGGCAATAAAATCACACTCATTTAGAAAACATTTCAATCATAGCTTCTTTCAAATATTTCAAAAACACTGCAACAATTTAAAATATTACATTGTCACATTATCAATCAATTTCAAATTTGACTGCTCAAGCACATTTTTTATAATCAATTTGTAACACATTTTACAATATGATTGATTATATCTTTGTACATAACACATAAATGTGTAACATAATCAAAAACTCTTGATTAATGTTTATTTCATGAACTCTTAAAGGCAATCAAAATTATATTGAGAATCTAAACTAATGTAAAAAATAAATGAAATGAAAAAGTTACCTTTTGACCAACCATTTTTCCTGAACCTCACAATAAGTTCAAAACAGAACTTAAGACCGTGCCTCCATCTTTATTGTGACCTGAATGAAGTAGTTTATTGATGCCCAAACATATATATAGAAAACAAAATCTTCATTCATGAACCTTTTACTATGTCATCATGAAGAATCAAATAAGAAAATCATCCTCTTTGTATATAACCTTTCCCAATAATTACATATACATTGCAATGCTGTTCAGAAAATCTTGAGTCTACAATTACCTTTGAGCTATGTTAAAGACATGAAGTTAAGGTTGACCTTAGCAAGAGTTGCTTTGTGAAAGACAGAGGTTATCTTTCTTTCACTAATGGCATATTCTGCCATCTTTACATCAATAATTATCATCTTTGTATATAACCTTCCCATAAAATAACATATACAAGCCGATCACAAGTCAACAAGATTACAATTACCTTTGAGTTAAGTTAAAGGTATGAAGTTATGGTTAACCTTAGCAAGAGTTGATCTTCGTTTCACTAATGGTATGTTCTGTCATCTTTACATCAATAATTATCATCTTTATTTATCTTTATTAAATATTTGTTTGAATAAATAAATACAGGCATCATACTAAACACTATTCATCTACCTGTGTTTCTTACTATAATAGTTCAAGTTTTGACTTCTTTATTACACTAATCAAAGATCAGAGGGCTTGAAAACATGTCTCAATTAAATTCCTGTTTGAGAGTTGAAATTATTGTCTACAAGATTAAAATGTTGTCTGTCTGCGATTCAAAGATGGCCGCTGAAGCGAAACACCAACATTGCAATTGACTTCAATCTCGTTATCTTGTGTAACTGGTATGTTCAACAAATCACGTCACAGAGTCTCGACTATGTAAAACCATTCTTCTGTAACTTGTTCCAATCAGCAGACTGGAGCTTACATTACCTCTTGTTCACAGTCAGGTGGCCAACTTGTGAGGGGATTAGCCAATCATATGCAGTGATTAGTTCATACAAGCATATTTTCTGGTGATTATCTCAGATACCAAGTGCTTTACTCAAGGGCTATAATCTGAATCTTCTTTCTTACGAACAATTAACCATGCAATTAGACAAAATCTTCTTACGAAAGCTTATAATATGTGTATGACTATGCAATGCTGTGTAACCTGCCTGAAAAAGGTTGGAAATAGCACTTTATGAATGATACTGCACTGAATTTAGTGACAGATAGAGGAAGTTTCAAATGGAGGTCACCCATGGAAAAGAAGGTGGGGGGGGGGGGGAGGGGTGTGTTCACCATACACTTCAGTGGTTTACCATATTTACAGACAATTTTCAAAACAAAAATTAAAAAGCCTGGGTTTGAACCCACTGAACCCCAAAACCCCTAACCCACTTCTGGAATCCAAACCTCGTATTGGACCCAAACCTCACTTCATGAAAAACAATTCCCTACAGTTAACATACATTTCAAGCCCTAGATAGGGGTTCTAAATGGACCTTTGTGGGAATAAAAGGTTGTATCACTGAGGAGTTTATATGTGAGATACCACTGCCTATGACTTGTTTCCCAGGTCGAATCAGGATTCCCATTCTACATTAGCGTAAACCCTTTTATGAGATATCATTTTCCCATTTAGATCATCTTCTGGTGTATCTGTTTGGAAACATAGCCATCTTGTTGGGCGACTCTTGGCATGACTCTGTCAACAGCTAGAAAAAGGTCTGATAAATTAACCGTTTATCTGCCATCCTCTGCATGAATGGGAAAATATAGTGCTGGGATTATTTTGAGTTTTTGTGACACTAGGAGTGGTTCAACTCTATTTACAATGATAAATGAGATTTTGATGGGAATAAGGATAGTTTTTATAAATATTAATAAATTATTGATAATTACCTTTGATCTCATCCTGTTCAAGAAATGATTTTTGGTTAAATATCTAAACCTTTGCATATGGAAAAAAAAGGTGCTGAAAGAAACAATTCTATCTTATCAAAATTCAAATGATATTTTATCTCTGAAAGGCTACATTTAAATCATTTATCTCACAGAAGATACAACATAGATATATATTATCTATGTATAAATAAATATTAATTCCACAAAGTAATAAAATGTATAGTTCACAGCTTCATTCATGGTTGAGAGCAATTTAACAGTATCTGGTTGTACACAGGAGTGAATTATTTTTTTTATGGCATAGAGGTGCAATAGGAAAAATGAATTGAAGCCTTATGACAGAGATTCACAAAAGTGCATGGATATTTAATAAAATGAAATAGGTTGTTTTAGGTTGAATGACAAGAGAACAGTGCAGTACTATTCCATCAACAATCTCACCTTCATAAAAAGGGACCTTTAGAGCGTCAATGAATGTATTTCACAGATGTGAGATCATAAAGATCTCAAGTAGTCATTCTAGCCTCTATCAGGCTGGATATTTAAAATGTTGAATTGCTTTATATTGTAATACACAGACCCCAATCCCACTGACATTAAACTTTTTATGCCTTAGTTTACATTCAGTTTAAACTTTTAGCTTTTTAGTTGTATGAAACATGTAAGAAGAATTCCATTATTGTGGATACAAAAGTGTTATTCTATCTTACACATAGAGAGAGATCATAACTGAAATGATATATTTGATTAAAATTTGATATTGTAACATCCTCTCTCCCTTATTAATCAGCCCTAAAAGCTGCTTGCATATCAAACACATTTCCATGAGCTTAAAAAGTGCAACTTCAGTTAAGAACAAGTTTTATATAAGCAGATTGGACACTTAAAATAATTTTTTCACAATGCTTTAGTGCATTTACATGTATTCAGTTTATCCAGAGATCACTGAGTACAGAACTCGGCTGCACTTTCATTAACTGCGCGTAAACTCGGTACCGGGTGATACTACGTACCATTGAAATTCTGTGCATTCATACAAGGCTAAAATCTAGTATACACAAACAGCCACTAACATTAGATCAGGTAAAAGGGGATCCCTGTACACCTCTCTGTGCATGGCATGTTCGGTAATCAAAGAGGGCGGTAAATTCATGTGGTTTCTAAGGATTTAAACATTTAAGGTTTAGACTCAACAATTACTTTTTTGAGTTTTTGGTTTTCGAGTAACAGATATTAGAATTTTTAAGCAAGACGGTGTTGATTTAAATATTTTGAATGAGTTATGAGTCAATATGGACACAATGATAAAAAGACTGGATGAAAGCAATAACCTTGACACAGACTACGGTGCAAACCTCTCTTTTGAAATACATTACTATTGAAATATTAAAAATGAAATCTCTATCTAAAGAGTATTTTCATACAAAGGAAAATCATTATGTTCAAACTTCTGCATTTACAAATAATCAAGTTTCTAAGCTACCTAAGTAAGTAAAATAAAAGAATTTTCATAGACTTTTGGTTGGATTCAAAACGAAATCTTTAAAGATAAATTGCAAATAAAAATGTTCAATTTAGTACAAACAAGAAAATCTTATTGTTTCATTAAAGAAAGCAAACAAGATCAAGAACATTACATTCTTCATATCATTGTCAAGTTAAGATCATTAATTGTTACAACAGCACCTCCCGTATTGACAGAAACCCTAATCGGCAAGTCTGTAAACTTGGGTAACACAAGGGTAGAGATTACCCAACACTTGACCAGTCCACTGTCATGTAACCTTATCAGATCTAGACTGCCCAGTTTGTGCTTAGTAGTCTGTGTGGTATAACACTGCCTCATCTTGAACAATACACAAATGGAAACATGCAGAGGTCATAGGCTAGATTCGGTTGGATCATGTAAGTAGGGATTTCACTGAAGAATAGAGCTTAAATGAGATGACTTTGATTCTAATATGAAGAGATGTCAGGCTTACTGAAAAGACACAAGTCATTTATGAGAGATAGTGTTGGATCCAAATAAGTAGGGGTTTAATTAAAGAACAGAGGCTATACGTGAGGTGAGGTGAGTTGGTGTTTAAACACCGCTTTCAATATTATTTCACTTATATCACGGCTGCTAGTATTAATGCAGGGAGAAAGCCCGCAACACCATTGTGGCTATGCATTGCGTTAAAACCTGCAAGCATCGGCTGGAACTAGTGAACCATTGGTGGTACTGTGCTGAATTTCAGTGTAGCATTGCACCCAAACCTGACTGCGTGTAGAACAGTTCTCTACTGCAGACAAAGTTGCCGAGCCCCTGGCGGGATTCGAACCACAGACCTCCGATCCGAAAGAGGCTATAGGTGTGATAACCTTAATTCTAAAGTGATGTCAGTTTTACTGCAGTGACAAAGGTCACGTTGATGACATTAACTTGATTCTAATGTCAAATGTTGCAAGTGCTACAGCAGAGACAGATGTATCCGAAATTTTGCGGAATCCAATTTTTAAACGAAGGGGCTATAGATGAAATAAACTTTATTTCAAAGAAAAGTTTGTTAGATACATATGTAGGGATACTTTAGTATAGTAGAGTAATTGATTCTAATGTCAAGTGATGTCAGTGCTTCTGCAGAGACAGGGGTCATCTTGTGGAATCGAAATACCTAGGGGTTCATAGAAGAATAAAGGCTATCATTCTATACTGTCAAGGGATGTCAGAACTACTGCAGAAACAATGGGCATGTATATAAGGATTTTATTCAAGAAGCCGGGCACTCATTCAAATGCCAAGTGGTGTCAATGTTTCCATTTAAACATGGTCTCTTTTAAGCAATTTTGAGGGATTTTGTTGATTAGGTTGAGTTTTAGTGAAGAATTGATGCCACAAAAACCAGATAACCTTGAATCTAAAGTCAAGTGTCATGGCTACTGTCCAATGTAAAATTTCTTAAAAAAGGCTTATGGAGGATCTTCATTGAATAATAGCCATGGATGATCTAACCCTGATTGTGAAGTCAAGTGGTGTCAATTCTACTGAAGAAGCAGTGGGTCACTTGAGACAGATTATGTGGGATTACTTTGATTGCATTCACTGAAGAATGAAAGTTGAAAGTCAATTCTTCTTCTGTAAAGTTCAATGCTTATAGAAACAAAAGTACTTGAAAAAATATCTTTAGCTCTATAGTTGCTTTTAGTTTACTCAGGTTTATTCTAAAGAAAGACAAGAAAAAGATGTGCTCTACGCTCAGATCATTACAAGAGGACACAGCTTACAAAAACTAGTCAACATGAACGGACAGGATGACGCAAAGTGACAAATAGAATGAGTCACTAAGGACCACACAAAGCTGAGATGCAAGATGGTCATGGGCCAACATGACAGTACATGGTACATCAAATATATCTTGGCACAAAGAAGAAGGGCACTTGAAGGGATCATCATAAGACGTCCCAGTCCACATGAATGGGAAGGATGACACAAGCGGCCTATGGATGATCAAGAAGTCACCAGGACCACACAGACGTTCCCATCATAAACTGATGTAATGAAAGGCTTACAGTAAACCAGAGCAAATCCCTGGTGTAGCTGTTGAGTAAGGGACTGATGCAACATCCTTTCAAACTCCTGTGAAGACTAGCTTGGGTATTGTTTCACATTGGGCAGCAAGGAGGACTGGATATGCTGATATAGGGCTGGATTAATGGGACAGTTCTACAGATGTAGTTTTAAAGTCCTATTCCAGTCCCATATAGACGATAACCCAAATTTTACTAGTTTTGAAATGTTTATTTCGTTATTCATATGAATTCATTTTAATCCTTCCTAATACTAAGCAGGTGATTGTCTGTTGATAAAATGATCATGGTTCAAGTTGATAGCTAAAAAATCATGTTAGATGAAGCAATAGTGACTTCCACTACTCGACAAAATCTATCTAATGAATACCTTTTCAGCTTCAACGCTCGTAGCAAATAAATTCTTATTGACAAAGAAATCAAGCTGATGATTGTGTATTGATATAGTGATGTAAGGATAGCTCCAACTCGGCAAACACAATTCTGTGTAAAATCAAGCTGATGACTCTGCATTGATAGTGATGCAAGGTTCCTCCCAACCATAGCATCGAGAACCCTCTGTAAAATCGAGCGAGTGATCGTGTGTTGATAAGATGATGCAAGATTGACTCAAGTCAATCATCCCATTAACCACAGCATGTACGCTACATAGGCTGAACATGACGAATACATAGTTGGATTCAATAGACACAATGCAACCATTACATGCTGCTTGATGGAGGAGCTGATGCTTGAAGAGTTAACCCCTTCTGTATCAAGCTACCACGCCTTTACTGTTTCACTGGACACTGATGGCAGTTAGTCCTGGCCTCAGGTTTATTCATTTTGCAGTAAAATGTACCTAATGTGGCCCCCAAACTTAACTGCATATGAATAAATCTCCAAAATAGAAAGATTTTGATTTTGATGCAGTGATTGCATCACTACCTGCATAAACTCTTGAAACCCTACCCACAACACTCCTACTAAGTTCTTGTTCTTGTTGGTTAAGGGTTAAAATATTAATTGCAGTAATAACACTCCTACCACCATCATCCTACTTATTTCTCATTTTTATTTAATAAGGGTTAATTATTTTTTGAATATTTATTATTTTATTATCTACATTATTCACAAATTATTCAATGAACCAAATAAAATCATATTTGATATTTGACATTTACACAGACTTGCTCCTAAAACTTACATACTCTGAAACTGTTTCTTAATTTTTAAATGTTTACATAAGCTCTCTTATTGTTTTGTTGTTATTTAGTCACAAAAAGCGAAGGACAACAAGTCTCAAACTTACAATTCTAAGAAATGACATTAAAAATTAATTCATTAAACAGGGAAGTTTCATTTTTAAAAACTTTTGCATTATAAAAGATATATAATAGTTTTTAACCAAGTACTAGAAAATGTCTGCAACCTTTAATGTTCCAAGTTATTAACCAGTTGGGAGCTTTATGGATTATTCTACATTTTTTAAAAAGGTAAAAGAAACATTTCCTTTGTGAAAATATAAAAATTGATCCTGAATAAAATTCCTTGTTTACTACTGCCGACTTTTAGAAAAGCATTTAAACAGTTTAATGTCCACCAGTACGTAAGTGTAAAACTTTTTAATAAAAAGGATGTTAATCCTTGGTGTAAAGGGGTGACCAATAAATATCTCATAAAGATAAAAGCCATGTACATCTAGTACAAAAAAATACCCCAAAAGGACACCCAACCGCAAAAAACTAACTAGATCAACTTTGAGCTTTATAGGTCATCCCTCAAGGATATTTCCAAGATTTAAAGGTTTGTTATGACTTTCTATGCCTTTTTCTTACCATGACTTTTTAAATTTTTTTAATTAAGTGCCCCATACTGTTTGAAGCGGTATTTCAGAAATAAGCTTTTAGACTTTAACAACGACACTTTTATATTAATTATGATGACTTTTTAATTCTTCTCAACTAATCAAGGTTCACATTTAAAACACAAAATGCATTTTACTTTTACTATTAATTTCTACTTCATAAAGCGCTTCAAACACTAATCTAATTCTGAGGTTTGCACCAAAATCAAGTAAAAACATAAGAACAAGAATTAGCTTAATTAGTGTTATTTCATGATTTGAAGATAATTGAGGTACGTACATAGCATTTAATGAATGTGCTTATGTTGCTGGATTTAAAAGAAATTGTCTAACATATCTAAAAATACCATAACTTTTTTTTATAAAAATTAAACTAAAACCTTTTTGCATGAATTATCATGAATCTATTTGAAGTCAGTGAAGCTAGATTATTCTCTCTATTTACATGTTCTTATAACTATTAACTGCTAACTCAGAATGATTTGTGACTAAGTGGTAATCATAAAAAATAATGGAAAAATATAAAATCAAAAAATTAAAAAACTAGACATTTTCATCCATTTTGAAACAAGTAAGGCAAGCATGATATGTCACTCATGGTATTACATAGTGAGAGGTGACAAAACCGAAAATTACACTTGGGTGTATTTTGGTCTTAGAACTTCAAGATCCCTGTATGTGTCATCACCGAAATTATTAAACAAAACTGATTTCTTTTCTCCTATAAAATATTGGATCTGTTACATTTTGAATTTTATCTTGGTCTCATCACTTTGCGAGATCTGTCAGAATCTTTTGATGCTGTTTAAATTTTATCAAATGTGTTTTTCCAACATTGTCATGATATACAGGTACATTTTAGTTCTATCACTTTCATATGACAATGCTTTGTCGCTTATAAAACTAAAAT
The DNA here is from genome assembly GCA_921293015.1 of Phorcus lineatus. NCBI lineage: Eukaryota > Metazoa > Mollusca > Gastropoda > Trochida > Trochidae > Phorcus > Phorcus lineatus. Next base: position 31,725,984 of record OV121087.1, on the reverse strand, counting down.
TATTCAAAGGGATCTATTTTGGTCTTCCCCCTTGGTGTTATCACTGTCTAAATGTCAAGGAGCATCTGAAAAATTATCAGAACTACTTTGTCATAACATAAATGCATATTTTGGTCCTATCACTTTATATGACTGTCATATATCTTTGTCAGTCATAAAACTAAAATTATTCAAAGGTATCTATTTTGGTCATATCAGTTTCAGGTCAATGCGAAAATGTTATGTGCAACAAAGAGACTTTCCTGATGCTAAACTCTGGCAGCTATACGCATATAGATAAATATTTCAATCTTATCATTTTGACATCATTGTCAGAATTTAAAATCTAAGAGATGAGTCAGCACAAATGATGGACAGTATCAAATATTATGATAGATCTTTTTGAGCTTAAATTGTATTTACTTTTTCATGTTTTTTGCATGATTTAAACATACTTTTAGGTTTTTAATGGATCAAAAAAAAATTTTAATCATGTTTTTTCAACAAATAAAAGAAACATTATCAGGAATTGAGGACCTGTTGAATCAAATAAATACAGGGTAATTGGTCCAACTTCAAGCATAAACATTGTAAAGAAGGCTGCTCAAAACTAAGGAAAAATTACCTTAAAGGAAATAAAGAAATGAAACAAAACCTCAACAAAGTTAATTCATGTCCAAAATTAGATTTTGAAAAGTTCTTTTTATGACATATATAAATGAAACATAAAAAGAAAATTGGGGTGTTCCTTTACTTGTATCCTTCAGTATACAAAATGTACGACATGTTAGAAATCATAAAATGAATAAGTTATATAAAAAGAAAAAATTGGATTGGTCAATAACTTATTTCCCTCAGTGTACAAAATGTATGACGTATTAGAAAAAAAAAATGAATTGAGCGCCCCTTCCCCATAACATATGAGGTCAGAAACAACCGTTAAATGATTTGTTTGCAATGATTTCAAACTGGCGATTAACCTGTCAAGGGCAATCCAGGTACACACGATGACTCACTCGAGGCTTGACCCCCGTGCTAGAAACTCCCGATATTAAACACCAGGGGTCCACTTTTACCTGTTACACTGCCGCCAGTATTGTACCAAAAGTCGCGTGGGTCGCACCACACCACAATCTTGGGTCTTAATTAAGACAAATGGACAATGTGTTGCAATTTATGGCCAATCAAAACATCATTTATCAAATACGCAGAGCACCGTGTATTCACATGGCGGCACCGATTACGCCTAGTTTAAAATGGGAAAGTAATATGAAAGATATTTTCGCCATAATTGTTTTGATTCCTGTGGATTAAGTATGATAATCGTGACTTGCATTTTTTATATTGGTTTGTAATGAGGTTTATGAATCATTTAATAAAATATGCTGATTTGTATTTTAAATGTTTGCATGTTCTTCTGGACATATTTGACTCTCCTTGCATGCGCTTTTAGCAGGATATTTAGCTTTGAAAAGCACAATATAAGTGTTCTGATTATTATTATCATTAATAATGAATTGAATAGATAGACCTTACAGATTGATCCATAGTTCTGAATGAATTAATTAATTATAAATAACTATTATACTAACGAAATTATTAATAATGAGTTAATGAATCTTCATACAGAGCTCTTTTAAAGATAATAACATTTTCATTTTTTTGGCATTCCAAATGAATAAGATGTTGATTTGAAATTGAAATATTTTCACAAATTAAAAAGAATTAGATCTGGGTCCACATATTTCTGGAACCTTTTTAGATCAGCATATGCAGTATGTATATCAATAAAACATGGTCAGGGTTTGTTAACATTTTTAGGTCTCTGCTTTATTTTCCATTAAATTGACAATATAACACTTTCAGGCAGACCTATTTATACCCGTATAGAAAGGGTTAAGATTGTTGTCACGGAGACTTCAGACTAAGGTCCAAGATTTAAGATTTCGGATCAATCAAGTTCTATACATTCCTAGGTTTGACCTCTGAGTCAAATACCTTGTAGATAAACTAGATCCGGACTTAATCGATAGATCAGCATTTTTCATTTTTTTTATCTTCTGCTACAGGTGAGTCATAAGGACTTGTATAGTTAAGAACATATCATTAGAATGTCATTTGGAAAAATGAACGGTTTAATTTGATGGTAGGAAATTCATTACATGAAGACCTTAGATTCTATGTACATAAAATTTCTAATAAATAAAGAAAATAATTTCATGCCTATCGCCATGCACTTGACTCTTTTGTATCTATTTAATAGATTTGGAATACTTACATTTTTCTTGCTAGAATTTTCAGAAATGTTTATTTTTCAACCTTTGATCTAAATTTTTACTCAGATATTAATTTTCAGACACACACATAAGCATTGTATATAGTACCTGTACACGGTAGAATGATAAAATGATTATGTAGGTAAAGGTTTAACTCTCAAGAAAATGGTGATGAGAGAAATGTTATAAGGCATAATGAATGGTTTAATTTATTGATGGAGAGATTTGTAATATGAAGACCTTACATCCTATTAACAGAAAAAGTACTAGTAATGGAATATCAACAAATATGTAGTATAAAAATTTTGCATCCTATTGACAGAAAAATTCCCAGTAATGGAAGATAAATAAATTTCATAAGCAGGGTATATAGTATAATTTAATTTACTTTGATAGAAATGAGTATAAGGGTAAAGTTGAAACTTTCTAGTAATAGCAAAAAATTTTTTGTTTTTTTCAAGAGTAATCAATACCATTGCCTGTGTGGGAGGTGGAGTGAATGATGAAACAGCATTTTGATAATGGAAATATTCTAGTGACAGCATCTGCTATGTGGGTGTAAAGCAAGAGGATTGTGATCGATATTTCAATTGAAATGATTAATATATCACTATATATCATATTATGTATTCACGGATAGGTAAATGAGAATAATGGCTTAAAAAGACCCTCTCTAAAAATAGAGCTCTGTAGCTCATCAGTTTTTTTCATATGCATAATAAAAGGTTGAACATTCAACTTTTCAGAAGGAGTTAGAGGGTCAATACAATTTAAAGTTACTTGCCGAGTTGTAGGGCTTTCAGTTGCCCCTATGAAGTTGATTTACTTACAAAAGACATTGCCCATGATATCTTTATAAACAATTTCTGCTTTCTAGTCAAGTTGAGTTGAGTTGGTGTTTTAACGCTGCTTTCAAGATCATTTCACTTATATTGTTGCTGCTAGTATTATTGCAGGGAGTAAGCCCGCATCACCATTGTGGCTATGCATTGCGGTGAAACCTGCGAGCATGGGCTGGAAAAAGCGAATCATGGGTGGTACTACACTGAAATTCAGTGTAGCATTGCACCCAAACCTGACTGCGTGTAGAACAGTTCTATACTGCAGACAAAGTTGCCGAGCCCCTGGCGGGATTCAAACCACGGATCTCTTAAACAAGAGGCGGAACGTGCTAACCACTGCTCTATCCCGCCTCTCAAATTCTGCTTTCACAGGGTAGCTTCAATCTAAAGAAACATGAGGGTAGCTTCAATCTAAAGAAACATGAACAAAGTTTTTTTCACAGGGCTTCCACTGTCTTTTTTGGAGGTAACAATATTACTTTCACTTATTATCAAAGGAATGTAAGCAATGAAAATTTTTTAAATGCTTTATTTTTTAAGAAAATATATGTTTCAATTAAAATATCCATTTTTGTGAAACCCACATATTGTTCTCATTTTGTATGAACTAATCCGTGTGAATATCTGACCAGCGACATCCGTTGTGTGGGAGTGTATACAAGCTGCTACGTGACCAAGTGGAAACACATGATAACTACCTGTACACAGGTGTTCATAAGTGCTCGTTAGCTCAGGTGAGAGAAAAATCAAACATTATCGTAGGTGTTTCATCAGGTTTTAAATGTACTGGATTGATTTTGCGAAATTTAAATACTAAAATGTAAATGTTTCAAGATGTTGATAAAAAAAGTCTTTCACAAACATCAGTTCAGTGTATGTAAGTCACTAAGGATACCTTAGTGTAATGTCAAAGAAACAATTTCAGCCTTATCTTAGCAAATGCTGCCAAAGTGTTCCAAAGAATCTAAAATTAAATATAGATTTAAAGCTCTTTACTTTCAATATATTAACTTATTTCATATAATATCAACATTGTATTCACATGTTTGGTGAAAAAACCCACCTAAGGTGAACTTGATACTTTTTAAACAAGAAAAAAATATCTTGGATAAACTTTCTACCTTCACATATGATCGAAATAAATTGCCATTAACCTTAAATCAACATTTCTCAAATGCATGAGTCCAAGGTAATTTATAAATGCCAAACAAAATTTTTGAACAACTCAATACAAAATACATTTTCTCAAAATAAATTATGAAAATTTCTGAAATACATTAAATATTTAAAAGATATAGACCTATTAGATGAACTTTTATCTAAACAACCCGTTAGACTACCTCCATACACTTCAGTACAGAAGTACTTCAACACATTGTTCAGATTTTTATCGGGGAGTAGTAATTTATCACAAAAATCATCCTAGCAACAATGTCTTGTAAAAATATTTCAAGCGAGTCTGATAATCGTTAAACATATTTTTATTCCAACTACTTGAAAACCAAGTGAGGGGTACTTGAAAAAGGGGATACCAAACAAAATATTTCTGTATCCGGGTAGCAAATCGAGACAAATTCGCAATCGGTCCCTGTCAATGATGTAATGCCCGAGTTACAACATTAACATATTTTTTAATCTTGAGGTAATGGAGACTGTCATGTCATGTTTTGGATACACACGTAGCTACAAGCATGTTGATCCTTTTACGCCTGTACTCCACTGATGTGAACCTTTTAAGTGTTTACACAGGCAATAATTCATGCCACTAATTTTTTTAACCCTCGAAATGTCATCGGCTCTTGAAAATACCATATCAAAGTCACCTTGTGGAGATTTATACAGTTGTCATTGAAATAAATGAATATGATTAAATAATTTTTTGCTGATATTACATTTTCTCTATTTTTTTAACACTTTGTTGCAACTGATTTTTTTGAATAAGATCAATGGTTTTCTTTAAATATTTATTCATGATAAACTGTATATGTTTTTATTGAGTTTGGAATAATTTGAATTATTTTGACATTTGTTACATAGGTAGCATATATACGTAGAATTATAAGATTGTTATACAATGAGAAAAAAAATCAAATGTCATTATTTGCATTTTGATGGTTTTACACTTTAATGATATGATCATCCTCTTAATAAAATGTGTAATTCATTATACATTTCCGATACATTTGCCCCCAAAAATTCCTCAGGTTGTTGTTAGGTATGATTTTTATTTTCTTCATAGTTACATTATAAAGAGACTCTTATTTATTTAAAAAAAGAAAAGCAATAATTCTATAGTTATATTATCCCTTTTAAATGACAATTTAAATCACGTTGTAATCAACGAAGTCACATGAAAGTTGTAAATTGTTATTTTACATTTTTTATCATAAAATTGTATGAAAAGCGATGAGTAAGCATTCTCTAGAATGACATTTCAAAAAATGCTTACACTTACAAAATTCTTATAATTTTATCATTTTGGCCTGGAATTGTTTCAGCGCGGTCTACGTGCGGAAGTGCACCTCTCTAGACCAGCTGGTTGACAGTGAGATAGCAACACACGATTGTCACAACCAAGGTGTGGGTATAGGTAGACTTGCTTAAGTCTCCAAAACAAGACTCCAAAAATTCCTGAACCAAATTAGACTTAGCCTAATGAATTAGAGTTGAAAAGAATATGTTATAGAATATTAAAAACGATTCATTGTCTTTGAACATCATTTCAAAATCTATGGTAGCATAGATATTTTGAAGAAGAAACCAATTACTAAGAAAATAATCAAGGAATGTGTATATATATGCCCCCCTTATACATGTACTTTCATGAAAATGAAATGATGATTATTCTGTAGGAGTTTGAAGAAGTTCAAGTAGGGACTTATGCATGATCTTGAGTAATCTTGTGTCATATTCGCTACATAATGTAACATCTGAACACTTCTAGAATGAAGTGATATAAAAATATTCAAATTTTTATTCCATAGGATGACAAGAAAAATTGTTCAAACTTTACACATTGAAGGATACTCGGAAGTATGTTATATAATACTTCACATATTATTAATTTCTTTCAAAATAAATTTTCATTTGTTTTCACTTTATTTCAAATTTCCATGACAAAGTTACGGCCCTTGTAATAGGAATCATAGCTCAAGCCAACTAACCAGAAATTTTGATATCATAACATCGCTTTAAAATTCAAATGGACAGGAAATGAATTGATTTATGTTTAGATTCCAAAGCAAGTGCTAGTTTCAAGTTCCCATGACAAAGATACAACAGGAATACACTATTGACAATACCGCCATTTTAAGACACTTAACCTATGAAAATTGACATTAAAGTCCTTCAGTTTAATATAGCTCATATCACACCAACAAGGACATAAAGTGATATACAACACGATTCCACGAAACAACGCAAGTATTCCACAGAACTTCACCGATTTATTTCACAGATGACCTTCAACCTCAGGGAAATTCTCACAAACACTTTTACGAGGACCATAACATTTTATACACAGACTGCAGTCCATAAACCAAATGGTCACAGCATCCTTTATGTTAGAGAATCATCTGTTTCCCAAACAATGAATGGGAGAGCCATTTTCATCATCTATGACATTATTGGGATACCATCTGAACATTCTTGCATCATCTTGCAAAGTTTTATGGCCCAATTATCGACTAATTTGCATTTAGGGTGATTCGGAAGTGTGCCTGATGTGATAAACCATTGTACAGGAGTTGTCACAGATTATACTGTTCAGGGCTATGATTTAAGTGTCTCGTAGGTCACTATTGGCTGGACACTTCTATAAGTGGGAGACTTGAATTAAATGTTCTTCTTCTTCTATGATCAGATCTAAGTGTATTTCATACAAGGACAAAATCGGTTTCAGTTGACCATTTAAATGTTATCAATGGTTTTCACTCATAGAAAATATGTACTGGTTCATACAATGTTAGGGAAATTAGGATATTTAATTATATATTATTTATAATAATTATATGTATTTCATCAGGGCATCTATAAAGCGCACCTCAGGGGCGTGCTCTAAGAGCAAATAAGTAAGTTTATAGAGAAATGTCAATATTTCACAAGAAGATTAGATTTCTTCTCAAAGATGTCTAGAGATGAAGAGTTCCATAATGAATCATACTGTAAGGTTCTCACACCAAAGGATTTCAGTTTGTGGGGGGGTGGGGGGGGAGGGGCTAGGGGCACATAGAGGAGGAGCTAGTTGAACACCTGAGCATAATTATGGTTATAATAATGAAATTGACATTGTCCAAGAGAGGTTCTTTCTATTACAAGCTATCATCGAAGTTTTGAAAGCAGCAATATAACATGAAGATCTCGCTGTTATTCCTATTCTGATTTGTTAATACCATGTTGTAACCATTACACTCACCTACAGACTTTGTATTCTTTTTGCAAAGTAAGTTAAATAGAATCATAGTTCTTGGAATCTGAGAGTTGATTCACACTAATGATAAGGTACATTGGAAAGAATGACATTCTAATCATATGTTGCTTCCACTATTACAAACTGTTATCAGAAGATTCAGAAATTGCCTAACATCTGGGTCGTACATCATGTCAACAAGCATCCTCCCTGACAGTGGATCGCAGAACTTCTGTCTGTCTGTAATCCCTCTGTTAGCTTGACAGTAAGTGACAGCCTTAATTGAGGATACTAGGTCCTTAGCAAGCAGGGTATTCTTATTATTTCAGATCTATCAGCAGTATTTGGAATAACCATTAGTATGATTTTATTTGATATAGTTGTACCGACTGTATGAGTTGCAAGTGTCTTCTTAGGACTGTATTACATCTTTTGATGCATTTATGATAGATTTTAGATATTTGGAGCGGATACATACATATTGTTTCTTGAGATAGATGCTAAATCGTCTTGACACAAAGAAACACCTCCAGAAGTTACCAGATTACATGCTGGCAGAGGGGCCTTGTTTCATACACTACTCTCAGGGCTTTGAGATTGTTGATAAGATACCTTTGCAGAATGGAATGATATTGATACAAAAATCTTCATACAAAACAATTGTTCACTTCAGTCAACTAACATTAAGCAAGTATTGTTATGATCTGAATGGACTTTCAAGAGCCGAATGGTTAATTAACTATTGGGATCGGATAATATACAACTAACTTTGAATAACTTTGATTCAGTTTTCATACAATCAATATTCATCATCATTCAATGGTATAAGTTTTAACTTGACTTTGCCAGGAGTTGAATGTATATTTGAACTTGGCTATGTCAAGAGTAAAATGAGAACAACTATTTGGGAAAGAGGTTGAATAGCTACAAATATCATTACATGAAGGTTGAATGGGTATAACCGAGAAGAGCAAGATATAAAAAGGATATGACCAATGCATATGAGAGGTGAGGTGAGGTGAGGTGGTGTTTAATGCCGCTTTCAAGAATATTTCACTTATATCGCGGCTGCTAGTATTATTGCAGGGAGAAAGCCTGCAACACCATTGTGGCTATGCATTGTGGTGAAACCTGCGAGCATCGGTTGGAACTAGCGAACCATGGGTGGTACTGCGCTGAAAGTCAGTGCAGCATTGCACTGCACATGAGAGAAGCATCAACTAAAGAACAAAAGGGGTTGAACAGGGATAAAAGAAGAAAGTAAGATGAAGATTAGTTGAACAGACCAAATGAAGAGGACTAGCAGGACCAGAAAGATCACAAGCCCATCTCTCTAGAGTAGGAAAACCTTGAGAAAGTAAGGTAATGATTATGTGAACCACCATCAATGACAGAGATTATCATCAGTCCATCTACTAGAAGGTTGAATAGACCCCAATGAATGTGATTATCATCATTGATAGCACGCAGGGCACTTTTCCTTACAGATGGGTTCCAGGATAACTGAAGAAAGTAAGATGAAGATTTGGTGAACCTGGCCAATGAAAGGGACTATCAGAACTACAAGGACCACAAGTGCATCTCTCAATGGTGGACCACTTCAGGTGAAGTGGGCTAATCTCCCTCCCTTGACGAGTTTAACCCTGCCAGGTAAAAAGAAGTGATAGTCCCTCTGAAGCAAAGCTTATCAGGTTCCCAAGGGGACAAAAGAGGTCCTTGGTCAACATGGCTGAGGGAGAACTAATCCCTATAATCCTCAACCTCGCCCTAGCCTTGGACCCCTGCTCTAGCCCTTTATGGGTCCCTGTTTGAGTCTTTTATAGGCTTGCATGCGCTTCATTAGTGCTATAGAACACCAGCATCTTAGGTGCTGGTAAGAGAATGGTAGTAAAAAATAAAAGGGATGTATGGCGTTATTTTTTGGGCGATATAAAATTTAGAAACATGGAATTGTATGTGATCTGCTAATACACTGGATCAAAATAGAATAAATTCATTTATTCTAATAAGCATGTTTTATGATATAAATGTATGAAATATCTGATTTCTTCTTCCTCGACTGTTAAATAAGGTTACTACAGTATGTAAAATAAGCCTGCATAAATGTGAAACTTTGTCAATTAAAAGTGCAAACTTTAACCAAAAATGCCAGTTGATAGCAAATCTTCAATATATAGAGGAAATAATGTTTTAAAAAGATTGATATTGCTTGGATTATACTTAATGGTACTTTTTGTAGAAGGATATTACTGTGATGTGGATAATCCTGAAAGGAGAATTGGAGAAAAGTTTAAGAGATTATCACTCAACATACATATCCTAATTGATAGGGTACTGTTAAAAGTGTCACACTAAGGCTTAAAGAATTACGATTTACATCTAGGAGGATTACCTTTACGTAAAATAATAGAATAACATTTAGGAGATTAAATGATAGTGGTTTATACAAAGAGGAATAATTGATGTTAAGACTAAGATTTACTGTTAATAGATCATGTTAAAACTTCAGGTAATGAGCTGTAAGTTTGGTTGAAGTTTATCCATACTTGGGATAATCTGACATTTTTAAAGTTTGGTGTTCAGCAAACCTGTTATATAGATTTATAAAATCATGAAAAGCCACCAAGCATGAGATATTGTGCCACTTGATTGAAGAACGCAAGCATTTAAATACCAGGGCCTGTATTTTCAAAGCTTTCATAGTAATAAGATAGTCATAAGTACCGTATATCAACATTGATCCATCTTAGCACTAAGAAAGCTTTGAAAATCTAGGCCCAGATCATGAACTTATTGAACTATTCAAGGAACATCCATAAGCAGGCAACAATAGTCATTAAGAAAACAATTCATGAAAACTTTCATAGTTGGATTTTCAGGTGTTTTAATGGAATGTCTTGCATAATTGAAATGAAATGCACTTTTTCCTATGGATTTTTTTTTTACAATCTTACAATTGAATCATTTTGAAGAATAACATCCTCAAAAGCATGCCTGTAGTCAGAATCTTGTTATTCTTTCAAATTTACTTGAAATTTGATTTTCTGGAAAAACATACAAAAATACAATGGATGACAATGCAAGGTGAAAGTTCACACAGAATCACATCACGAATCATTCTTTACTTTCTGCCTGAACAAACCCTAGAAGATAACAAAGCTTGTCAGGAAATGCCCCTGGTCACTAGATTGGTCAGCAAACACTGAACAGTCACTGTCCACTCTCAAGCTGGACATTGTTCATGGCTAACCATCACATCACTGCAACCTTGAACCCCGCCATACAAACAGTTCATTTCTAAACATCACCATTATGTAAGGTTCAGATGAGACTGATGGCTTTGAAATTCCACCTCAATCCAAAACCGTTACTATAATGTTGCCTTCAATCTCGAAATATCACTACAATATCAATCATAAAATACATGACAAAACCTATCCACCTGAGGTTATCTGAAACCTTGTACTCTTCCATTGAACAATGTTTAACATCAACCATCACAGTATTGTAACCTTCCAAGAACATACCAACCATTGTCATATTAATTGATACTTTTCTAACTGATTATTATACTTATCATTTACTCTCAAAATACCACTCAATCACTTAAACTCTTAATTTCAAACACACTATTAAAAACTTAAAGGATAATAAAAGCAAATTTTATTTATATAAGACTTCTTTGTTCATGCAGGCATATAAGAATAAAAAAAGTTGTATATCTATAGAATTCACTTCATTACTCCAATTTCTAAAATAACCTTCAAAGAAGTATTACCATATACTTTATTGAAAACTAACAAATAGCTAGCCTTGAAAATGTATTCTCAATATATATACCAATATATTGTCAACTTAAATCTCAACAAATAAAATAAATTATCCAAAAGCATAAAAATAATTGTACCTTTAAAACATTCTCTCAAAATAAAAAAATACTGCTTACCCTTAACATCATGATAATCACGAGAATAAAGATAAACATCAAAAAGACCAGAATGCCTACACCTTGAAAATATGCTGTGAAATTGTTCAGCAACACAGTGTATCAATGATAACAGCAAAACAATCCAACAGAATATTTAAACCTTTTATCCAAAATCATCCAAAAGCGGTGTATGCTCTTACCTTTAAGACATTTGTTATCTACCATTGCTGATCATCAAAGCACTGCACTGGCAATAAATCCTCCAAAATGACAACACACTTATCCTTAATTTTGAGTCATCAAAATAATTCAAAGAAACCTGCGTTTCCCTGCCATTTAGTAATTCTAGCTTTTGTTATATCTTGTTTGCAAGGCATGTCTGAGATGTGGTGGTTGTGGACATTAATTCACCATAATCACACATCATTATTTTCACACTTAATTAGCACTTGCATACCTTGGGGCAAATACTAATTACAGTAATCTGACGGGTAATTGTCTTGTACAAGAAGTATGTGGTGATTTTGTCGTGAATGATTCGAATGGCCGTTTGGAATTGATCAGCTTTATCAGAATCATAATCCTCGTAAAAAAAACCTCTCATTTAACCATATCAAACACAGTGACTAAGCTCTTAAATAATCCTTATTAAGTGAGCTTTTTAAATATTGCGTAATCTTAAAACAAATTCAGATAAGTGCATTTCTTGGCAGGTGTATTTTACTTCTATTATGATGTTTAAGGACCAGAACATTTTCTTTAATGAAACTTTGCGGGGATATTCCGGCTTTATATTCCAAGATAACAGTTTGTTCAAAATGGACAGAACATTATTCATGAAGTGATGTCATAAAAAATCAATTGTAAATGTACTTCTAAATTTCAATTTCCACAAAAAGTCCATGCTTGTACTGTCTGTTTGAAGATGGAACTTTCTTTCAATCATATCGTTTTCCAATTTTGCTTGAAGCAACAATTCCCTGCAATTGTAAGCAGTATCTGTTCATGACCACCATGACTAAAAAAACCTGCATGATTTTGACGAATGTGAGAATCACACGGAAATGGATGAAAGTTATAAGGTTTCTTCTGATCAATTGTGTTTGACAGACACAATGAATGGATTACGCCAAGCAGGATTACCTTCTGAAACCAGATACTTCACATCCTAACAAGGGGAAATTGATGACAAAATCTGTCAGAAACTCGGCCATTAGGTTGACTGGGATTGCATATTGATTGAGATGTTCTTTCTTGGTCATTTTGATAGGTGTATGAAAAGGGTTCTGTAATAACAGCTTGAGTATTGATAATTTTCTGCTTTGATATTTGAAAATTTTTGTATAAAATCTATAAAAAAAAGTGTCTTCATTGGTGTGTATTGTATTAGTGATTGAGATATTTTATATTCTGTCATTTAGGTAGGTGTTCAACAGGGTTATGTTATATCACTTTGAGCATTTAAGAATTTATATAATGCTTTAATATTTCAAAGTTCTTTCCAAAAATCTCTAACAAAGTGTCAATATTAATGAGCATTGCATCAGTGACAGATTTTGTTGGTCATCTTGGTAGGAGAGGGTTATGATAGATCACCTTGAGCATTAAGAGTATATGTTCTTGCCCACAAAAATATTTATATGTTTTTTGTAAAATTTATTTTTTTCATAAATGATCACTGTGTATAGGTTCCACAAATGCTAAAAAAGATATGTTTTTGATCATTGAAATTTCTTTGTTAATGTACATATAATGCAAGTACAAATATGGAAAGTAATTTTTTCTTTAAATTTTTTTTTTATGAAAGATTCAAATTCACCACAATACTTATACCTGCTTTATCATCCCAATCATATTCAAAATATTTCTAACTGAAATATTTAGATTTAAAGTCATAATAAAGTTCAACTGAATTCCACTCTCTTAAAATGTTCAAACTTTAAACCTTTGCATATGGAGAGGTCCAAGCAGCGAAGCATGAAACCGCCAACATACTGCAAGTTTAAAGCTTTGACTGTCACGTAAGAATGCATCTATTCCTCAACGCTGCCTCGGTTAAACATCAAATTCTTTTTAAGTTCTTGCCAAGGTTCAAACATTGTCGTCCAGCTCGGAATATTTCTTGCACTCTGCATCAAGTGTGCGTCCCTAAAAAACAGTGACATCGACCTGAGAGTGAGTGGGGACATACCGCGAATGATTTCTTTTAAAAGTTACACAAATGTTTCAAATTTGACAGCAATATTTTGTCGAAAGACCACCTCATCAAATTCTTGTTGACAGCGTTACAAAACATCTGTGACAGAAAGTTGAGGAAAATAGTTTACCTGTAATGTCCATTTTCCTCCGTTGGCATTACCACAGAGTACTGAAAATGACTTGATATAAAAACAGACGTCGGCCATCGTGCGACGTCGACACAAAACGAGGTAGTAAAACCGAGAGTAGTCCAAATGGTCAAATCAAACTGACATGGTCCGAGTTTAGGTCAACGTTTGTCCATACACATGCCGATAGTATTCAGCCCCTCTCTAGTAACTTGTTCCCAGTCCAACCATCGGCATACCACGGCCACATTGACACAGGCTTACCTGAGGCCATGGGCCGGTCCACTGTTGATATAGGGTGGACAGGTTCACTACCTGGAGTCACTCAAGTGGACTCAACCGTGAAGTGTCATTCAGAAAAAGGTAAATATTTTTAATGAACCTGTTCATTCAGGGAAAAGGAAAATATTTTAATGTGATTGTTCGTTGAAAGGAAATGTAAATATTATGATTGATTGTAAAGTTTGTGTGAGATATTTGGGGTTAGAGTGAAAGGGTTAGATTTCTCCTAAAGAAACGTCTTATCTATTTCAAGCAGCTGAATACATAGGTGATTTGTATGCTTTCTGTACACTGTCGCCAACATGGTAAATATTTATTTATTAATGTGATTGTTTGTCCAAGTCTATTGTCTCATTACTTCTCTTACTTATAGATTGATATTGGAGTTTGTTTAAAGAAGTATTTTATCTATCTTCCTCTAACATGTTATAGTTCAAGCTTTATAACAACCACAGTTATTACTCAGCAATCGCTTTACTGTTTGACTATGGTAGATGAAATAAGGGATCCACCAAAGGGTATCAAGTTTATATATCATTATATCATAAGTAACTGGATCTCATCATGAATCTATGTAGTTACCAAACCAACAATGAAGATAATGAAATGTTTCATCAAGGGAAAAAAATTAAGACTTAATTTTGACAAATATAATTGTGATGAATCCACAACAGATTTGACAGTTCATGATTAAAAGATGCATGATTTTATGAAGTTGTTTGGTCATTTTAACTCGTTTATTTCAAATACATCAATATGCTACCACAGGTAAGTTGTGAATTTGTCTGACAAAACAAATTTATTAATTATAAATTTACCTTCTATAATAATAACTCTGTTAAGAGCCAACTTTAAATTGTAAAGGTAAAGGAAAGGGGATGAATATAACTTCTTCATGCAAATTACTCAAACTGGTGTAGCTTTTTTCGGCTAATTTAATCATCATCATCATCATCCTGCTATAAATAATGAAGAAGGAAATATGAACTTTTAAATGATATCATGTAAAAATCAAACAGTGGTTACATGTTTGATCATCCTAGCTACCAAAACTGTCTCTTAATTACAGGTGAGGAGCGAGTAAACACACCTGAGGTTTAACGAGACAGGTGAACAGTAAGTTCGTTATCTAAGCCAGGTATACGGACACAGGCGAATTCAAACTGGACAAATGGAGACGGCCCCCGAGTCGCGACGGAGGGAGGGCACAATTTGCTTGAATCTGATTGGTTAATTCCCCATATCACCCTCTTTAGCAGGTGTGGTATATTTACTTACTACCAGCAAAATACGATCATGACTTTCATGGTCCAAATGTTGTAAATAGAAGTATAAAGCTTCTAACATAAGAAATTTTAAACTACAAATTTTTTTTAATAATTGCTGTAGGGCCTTTCTCTAGATACAATTTTTTTTTTATTTCAGTTTTAAAAAGGTAAAACCATATATAAAAATCATTGAATTTAATATTTCAAAATCAAATTTTTAAAATATTCTATCAAATAGTTCTCACTGACAATAACTACTATTATAATTTTATTTCAACTGATTTTTTAGTTTATTTTAGCACTTTAAAAGAAATATTAAAACCAGATCGTGTCCTCGCTAGGCTGAGTAGAGGGATGACCTCAGGCTTATTGCATCAGTAATACATCATATTTCATAAACCCGTCACTTGGCTTGACAACTCGGCAGGACTTAGATTCATTTAGAACTTAATCAGGCGTGAAAATATACATAGAACCGCTATCTGTGGAGATAGATATATACCAGCTGGTCGTTATTGGCTGTAACATGTAAGATTTGCTATCAAATAAGATGCATATCACACCATCTGATTATTACACACTGTAACATTATAACATAAGTGTGCCACATTGTACTATCATTCAGTGTTTCATGACCTCAATCACACTAAGCCTTTAAGTGCTTGATAATATCAGGGAGCTTATTGGGGATTTTTTTCCACAAAAAGAATAATTTTTTCTGTTGACATTAACTTGATGATAAAATTGAATTTAAAGCATTCATAAGGTTTCATGAAAATAATTACTTTTTTTTCAGGTACTTTTTTTTTAAAATGTGAAGGAATTAATTTTCAATTTTTATTGGAGCAAGTTATAATGTGGGAGGTACCCTTTTTATTTTCATAATCATAATTCAGTTTGGAAATGCTGTAAGCATAAAAAAGATTCTCATAGATATGGGTTTTTTGGTTGAGCAGAAATTACATGGAAAATTAAAAAATGTTCTACATGAACATAAATATATCTATTGCACACATCCAAACTATGCATCGATGCCCAAGAAACATATATTTGTTTTATTTAGCCTCATAAGTCATAATTCACTACTCAACTAAAATGTTTTTCTTTTAAAAGTGTGTGACTATAAAGAATTTCTCTTTCTCAAATAGCTCATTTCCAAATTTACTTGTTTCAACTCCAAAGGAGAGAAATTGTAACATAGACATTTTGATGATATGTCAATAAATCTTTCTCTAAACCAACACCGTGGTCACAAAGTGGAACATCAGTTAGTCAACTGCACAGAGGTATCCACAGAAACAATGGCAGAATGTTGGAGGTATTACAAACACGTAAGACACCTCAAGCACAGGCCATCACCTAACTCCAGCAAACATTTGCTCACAAATATTTACCTGGAAATAAAAAGTTTCAACATGGTGCATAGAACAAAGAGAGGTCTACTTTGTTACGACTGGGGTGGCTTAGCCACACACAAGCGAGCGACCAAACTGACTACACAACCCTTACTTTGAGGCTGTACCGAGCTCGTGGTTCGCAAAACTTACGTAAGGTATTGATGCTGAAGATTAAAGAGGGACTATCAGTCTGATTCTGTGTGAGTCATTGTTGATTTTGGCTGATTCAGAAAGTCCTTAACCCTTTGCCTGCTGTGGAATACTCAAATTATTTTACCCAAAACCTTGCTGTATCAACCCAAGGAAATGCAGGATATGCAAAACTCTCCCTTTGCCTGCTGTGGAATAGTCACATTATTTAACCCTAAACCATTCGGTACCATGTGCAGGATATGCCAAACTTATGTCAGACATTTATGCTGAAGATTAAAGAGGGACTATCTTTCTGATTCTCTATGAGTATTTGTTGGTTTTTGATGATCCAGAAAATCCTTAACCCTTTGCCTGCTGTGGAATAGTCAAATTATTTAACCCTAAACCTTTCAGTACCAAGTGCAGGATATGCCAACTTATGTCAAACATTGATGCTGAAGATTAAAGAGTGACTATCTGTCTGATAATCTGAGTATTTGTTGGTTTTTGATGATCAAGAAAATCCGTAACCCTTTGCCTGCCATTGAATAGTCAAAGTATTTAACCCTCAACCTTTCAGTACCAAGTGTAGGATTTGCAAAACTTATGTAAGACATTCATGCTGGAGATTACAGGAGTATCTGTCTGATTCTCTGTGAGTCATTGTTGGTTTTTGCTGATCCAGAAAGTTCTCAACCCTTTGCCTGCCATGGAATAGTCAAAGTATTTTACCCAAAACCTTGCTGTATCAACCCTAGGATTCAAAAAGACATTGATGATTCAGATTAAAGAGGGTCCTTCTATGTAATTCTGTGTGAAAGGTTGTTGGTTTTGACTAATCCCAAATTTCTTTACCCTTGATCTGCTATATATTAAGTCATCAAAATATTTCATCCCTGAAACTTTTGTAACCAAGAGCTCTATAGTCTAAACACTTAAATGTAAGACATTGATATTGGAGATTAAAGGACTATCTGTCGGAAACTGTTTAAGTCTTTTTGCGTTCAGCTGATCCAAAAACTCTTCCTAAAACAACTTAACACATGATCTACTACATATTTTGTCACCAAAATATTTAAAACCTGAACCATGCTATACCAAGAACTCGGTAGTCTAAATACTTATGTAAGACATTGATGTTGGAGATTAAAGGACTATCTGTTGGAAACTGTTTAAGTCCTTTTGGGGTTCGGCTGATCAAGAAACTCTTCCTAAAACAACTTAACACATGATCTACTACATATTTTGTCACCAAAATATTTCAAAACTGAACCTTGCTAAACCAAGCGCTAAGTAGTCTAAATACTTATGTAAGAGATTAAAGAAGGACTGTGAGTCTGTCTAAAACTTTGTGAGTCTTTGCTAGGTTGGGCGGATCCCATAACTCTTTAATCCTATCGTCTAAGGAACAGTCATCAAAATATTTTAACCCTTTATCCAAGCTCCAAAGTCTGAAAACTTATGTAAGATATTGACGTTAGAGATTAAAGGAGGACTATCTGTCTGCAGATGAAACTGTTGGAATCTTTGTTGGGTTCAGCTGATCCCGAAATTAATAATTAAGTCATCAAAAAAATTAATATTGTAATTAAGAAATAGAGTAGCCTCAACCATCATGTGTTTTGCAATAAAGTATAGTTTTGCCCTGAACTATTATAGTTAAAGCCCGAGGCCGAAGGCCGAGTGGTTTGACGTTAATAATAGTTCAGGGCAAAACTATACTTTATTGCAAAACACATGATGGTTGAGGCTACTCTATTTCTTTTCTAGCATGTCGATTTTAACTCGTGTAAATCATATTTCAGCCAAAAATAACTTAAATACAATTTTACAACTTAAAATTCTTTATACGAGAACCAGTGCTCAAACAAATAATGACGGTTAGTCAGAAGTGTTGCGCTGCGCTTGACACGGGAACGTGCACTCGCTAAGCGGATATACGTCATCTCATGACGTAATTTTGGCGAGCCTCTGCAAGTGACGCTTCTATCGAGCACTTCACTTTCGGACTTTCAGGCGTTAGGACGCAACAAAATTGGGATTTATACCTCCACCTCCCCAGCCTCCTCCTCTTAGGATAAAAATGTAATGTGTGTATCTACATAAATGTCGCTGCCTAATTTACCCTCACCTTTGGGGAATAAATTTGGCAAATTACTTATTTTAAAATGTTCAAGTTCAAATTGGTAAATATTATGATATTTACTCATATTATGGATTATTATAAGTACCGCTCCAGGGCGGTATTCATACCATATATTTGTTAATAAACTTGTCCGCTTTATGCGGGACTTTACAACAAGTTTCTCTTGACTTTTCTTCCCCAAATAGAACTAGACAGCCTCAGGTAATTCTCGGGTTTGAGGATAAATGAAATTAATCGAATTTGGCAGTTAATTGAAAATGCTCGACCAGGGCCATAACCAGTGACGTCATAACGTTATTGTTGTTGACGTCATGAGTCATTGTTTCATGACGTCATTCAAAAACTATACTTTATCGCGGAATAAAGGATAGGCGGTGCCTTTGATCTTTACCGCAACAATGCTAGAAATGAGCAATAATAATCTAGCCTCAAAGAAAATTAATTTTGATGAAAGGCTGAACAAAACCATTACTTAAGAGAATTATTATGCATGAAAAAAGTCAGAAAAGTATGATTTTGACAATAATTACCAAAAAGTTACCAGCTAAGCCCAAAAGTCACAGCTAGACTGGCGGACAGGCCATATTTCATACACTGCTTAGGAATACATACAAGAAGTAGAATACTACGGGACAATGGCATCATCCTTTGGTTGAGGTTCAAACCTAGGACTCTGGACCATTCAGGTTGGTCTGCAAATATCCTTCCACCATGCTCACCCTTTTTGCAACACCTGTTGTCGTTAAGTAAGGGGTACCAACTAATCAGATCAGCTAATTAGTATTTGTAACAGAAAGTGACAGGCATAGATATCCTGATGTATGGACAATCATAGAACAGGACCCTTTGATTCAAGTCCTCATTCGGCAAAGCTAGACCTTTCAATAACACATGAAAAATAAGACCAAGAAATATTAAGAAAATGTGTTGCATTTAGTTTTTAAAAAAAAGAATTAATCGACTTCATCTCATTTCATTTTGGACCAAGAACCTGACCAATCACCATATGATACTTGACAACATTGACAACTTCAGTGGTCGCTTATCATTGGTTGTCAGGCAACAATTAAAATTGGTGTCATATGGTGTCCTCATCAGATCAACAGTTTGTTGTTAATTGCTTTGTTACATATACAGGCAAGTTACACCTGTGACAAACTCTGGACTGCACAGTGGTCAGGACGAAGGACATGTGGTTGGACTGGTCAGGTCATTGGCATATACAGGTAATTATTACGTTCATTACACAATCGTTACATACAAACATGAACCAGCCTATTCTACTTTTAAACAAAATGCTGCTGATGTTGTTGATGTCATATATCTATGTAAGTAATGATACATAAAAGGAACAGGTATACCTAGTCAGTATAATAAAAGTGTTTATTCTACATAATAACAGAGGTTGTGGTTTGAGAAATGAGCTGAAAATTTGAACATAAAAACTCCCACAAAACAGACAGACTTGTTTTCTAATTTGCAACTGGTCCCACTAAAACTAACCAGCCACTTTAACCAGCAATTGACTGGCAGGCAGGCACCTGTTTGGAAGTTTTTATGACCATAAAATGTTAGATAGATAGATAGATAGAGGGAGGGAGGGAGGGAGGGAGGGAGGGAGGGAGGGAGGGAGGGAGGGAGGGAGGGAGGGAGGGAGGGAGGGAGGGAGGGAGGGAGGGAGGGAGGGAGAGAGAGAGAGAGAGAGAGAGAGAGAGAGAGAGAGAGAGAGAGAGAGAGAGAGAGAGAGAGAGAGAGAGAGAGAGAGAGAGAGAGAGAGAGAGAGAGAGAGAGAGAGAGAGAGAGAGAGAGAGAGAGAGAGAGAGAGAGTAATTAAGTTATCTACCCTATTTGTCAAAATATGATGAAACTTTTACCATCATTACCCATTATTTTACCCCCTGTTGAAGATATACTCTGCAGTGTAATATCAATAAGGCAACATCACACTAATTAATAATAATATATAACAATAATAATACTTTATTACCCCGAAAAGGATTCCGTTTGTATCATTACGGAGCTTGAACATACAGGAACATGTAAAAAGTTATGATGTCCATATGATTGTATATAATAATAATCAAAGCGCATGTACATTAGTACAAGTTTACTTGAGGATTCCTAACTTTTAGCGAAATAAGATGAAATATTCAATACACAAATTATTACACTTTCATCAATTTAAACAATACAATTTTTCCAAATTTGTCAAAACATGGTGTCAACTCACTTGGCTTGAAGGTGATTTATCCATTGTAATCCACAGTGTATTCAAAGTTCCGAAAATCATATACACACTTGCCTCAATAAATAACAATCAACAACTGTATACTTTTTACACTCAAACTGCACAGTAGAGTTCATATGTACATATGCTGCATTCTCTGAATTCCAGCTTTTATTTGCAGCACTTTGACGGTCCTTTGACAAACAAATAAATAAATCAGTTATAAAACCATTTTGTTATTAGTTTTGTGCACTCGGAATATATCCATGTTGGTTTTGTCTATTTTTCCTTTTTTTTTTATCAATTTCATCCCTTCAAATTAAAGTAATATTTACAAACTTTGTAAATATTTATGTGATTTTCATATTGACATAATTCTCAAATGCATCAAATGCAGGAAAAAACATTTTGATATTAATTTTTATCTATATGATATATAACATTTACCTACTAACTTCAACCCTTAAGCTTTTTTGTATCATCATTTGAAAGGAGGTCATAAAATTATTATCAATACTGGAAACCACAATAGTGCGCCAAAAGAAATAAAGGTTAAATATGTTACTGAACAATCAAAATAAATTCCACATTAAATGTTAACATCAAACAGTGCAAAATATTTCCAGCAACCAGCATTTATGTTGCAATAAAATCCATGGTAAGGGCTTAACAATTTAATATCTCTGCCCTGGTCAAGGATATGAATGACACAAGTTTAATATTGAGGGACTTGGTACACATTCTTCGTATAAAACACAGAGTAAGGGCTGCATGATGCAACCAATCTGCCCTGATCAAGGATATAAATACATTGGATTTAATATGGAGGTACTAAGTACACATTCCCCGTATGCCTTGTGCAGATGGCAATAGTATGAACCAATAGTGAAATGTATTACTGTAACATATAGCACTTCATCAGAAACATTTCTCAAGATTAAGGTCAAATATTTCTGGTATGGTGCCAATGCCTTTACACCTCTTATACCTTCATACCTTCAACACTGGATAAACATTTCTGTTTTGTAATTCAATAGCTGATTTTCCATTCATGTGAAATAATCGTCAGTTATAATTGTTTATGAGAAATTGACCTGAAAGATTTGGTACGTTTATCATATTACTACTAAAAATGTGGACATAACTAGATCTGCAGAATAAGGTTTTCTTTTAGATAAAAGAGAAATAATCGTCAAATTTATCTTTTTACAACTAGTTTATACTCATTACAAGTTAGGGTTATATTGTAGATACACTTAAGGATCACCTCAATATATCGGAACTTTAGAATATCAAGAATATTTATTTTTCAATAACTTATTTCATTTCATATCTATTAAAGAGGCATGTTACCAATCGCAAGACAATATCTTTTTATCAAAAAGGATAATTCTAAAACAAGCAAAACATGTTCAGTTAAGCAACCAAAATCGGATTCCTTCTCTCAAATTATAAGGAGTTCACACTAAAATGGCTGGCCACAGTTTTCGCTTGATACTTGATAAAAAAAATTACAAATACAGATAATCAGTTGATTTATGAGATGTTTGATATTCTAAAGATAATACATTAAGCCTACACTTATATTTATTGGGCAAAATTTGAAGAAATTATTTTTTTTTAAATTTAGTAGCTACTGCCCATTTAAAACATTTTTATAGAATTTACATTTCAAAACTATGATTTCAGAAAATATTTCAAGTGATGTTCAATAAATATCTTTTTCTCTTTTTGCTTTAGATTTGTATATATTTGTCGCGGAACTGTATCTTTGCCTATATTTGTCGCCAAGTAAGATGACGTTACGTTAACTATAAACCACAGATGAATCATAGGCTATATTTCCTGTAAACTGGTCAAGGCAACAAGCACAGGAAACATATGTCCCGTAATACTGAAATATCACACACTGCATACAACAATACTACACTGGGATATATTATGTAGGGCTCTCTGTTTTCAAATAATACCATTACATTTTTTGATGGTTCAAACTGATATTTAGGGTTCAATTTTGTTTGATATCACAACAAAATATAAATTCCAATTTATTTTGATACACACATATATATATATAAGATGAATTGTAAAATTTTACAATTTCTAAATATAACTTATCATTTTGGACTCAATTCAAATTATTCATATCAAAACATATAATAAATAAATTCAATATTGCCATTATCTAAGGTATATTTCATGTTTTTGAATTAAGTTACAGCTTATTGTAATAATTGTCATTTCATTATAAAGTTAGATTTTATACTAAAACTGAAAATACTAAGAAGTCTTTTGTTGCATCATTCCCCGAAGTGCCTTAAAATCCTTCATTTCATTTGAGGAAATGTGACATCAATTTAAAAAAACACTTTTTCATCATCCAGCAATTGAATTAAATGTAACCTTACCAAAAGGCCTATTGAACCACAAATCATCAACCAAAACTGATATATTATCATTTTTTAAAAACAGCTAGATGTCAATAATAACCGTTGTTAAATTGATAAATAAATTAGGTTAACTGCAATTGAGTATACAAAGAATGAACAAATAAAGAGCTCCATTTACATATTCAGTTTATAAATGGGTTATATTCAAAGTTAACTGTTAAATTCCCTATCAAAAAGGTCAGATTAAATGTTGAAGCAGTACTGAATCTAAAGTTAAGAACAAAATTCTGGGAATAGTTTATGATTATTTTGAGCTTTGTTTACAAATTTGCATGGAAAGAACATGTCATATCTTTATTGTATAGTCTATACATGCATGTTGTCACATTTACCTGATAACTGTACATGCCACAACCAGATAGACTTACTCTTTGTCTGAAAGACTAAGGGCTCTTTGGATATTTATATAATCATATCTATTTTTTTAAATGAGCAACTTCAGAAGAAAAACTTGAAAATTTGAAAATTGTGCTACTTTTCCAAATATATATATCTATCCATATATATATTGTAAAACAATTTCTGTACTGTGATACTTATCCATATCTGCTACATTTTTCTATTTTTATCATATCTTTATTTTCGTTGATAGTTATTCGATATATAAATGAAATTGCTGACATCAAAATTGTAAGTTACTCCATAATAAAATTTGTTTGTCAAAATTTGAAAAAATAATTTTTTGGTAAAACAAAATGTCAAAATGACAAATAGTTGTATTCTTGCTTATCATGCTACATTTTTCCTTTTCAAAATATTTCTTTTAATATTTCAATGATGAATACAATTGCCGATATCAAAATTGTTAGTCACACCATGATTAAGTTGTTTGTCAAATTTAAAAAAATGAAGTTTTGGTAAAACAGAACAAATGTTGGATGACAAATACTGAATAAAGGAACTGTGAGAGAGGCTAGATAAAGATACACAGTGGGGGCTCGTGTCTCAGATAGGAGCCGGAGAGACATGTAGTCCATATGCTAATCTAACCAGTGGACAGATAACCCTTGGAGGTAGGAGGATGGCGGATCATACATTAATTATCAATACCATTTTCTTTTCCAAAATTCCAAAATTAAAATTTAAGAAAACAGAATGTTGTTACTGTTGTGGTGATACTGTGACACCATAGCATCAGCAACAACATGAAACAGCAAGACACCCCAATAAGGTTGAACTAACAACTGAATTCCATGACAAGATTTTATTCACATAATTCTCTTTACAAACCATTTTTTAAAGTTTCAGAGCTTTTGATACCAGTAGAAGGTAACTGATAAGATGTCAGATTATTATCAAGCTTCAAACTCATATATATATAAAACTGGGATCACTATATGCAAGAGTACATATTCTTTCTCCTTTTTCAGGTCAGTTTATTGCGAGATTAGAACCCACACCCTCAAAGTCAGGCAACCCTGCCAGCATTGATTGAGAAAAAGTAGCAGAAGAATAAAAAGATGGAATAGCATGTAATAGAGTGAGGAAGAATAATAATTAATTAATGTTAATATCAATAAACAAATAAACAAACAAAAACAGAAAACGACAAAAAATCACGATTTTTATGAAGGTCAACTTCTTATTACATGAGAAAGGTTTTAAAGCAAAGCAATGAAAAGAACCTTTACACTGAAATGTTGCTCTCTAATATATAAAGAAGTTGACCATCCATTAAATCTCATCATTTCTATTGTACAATAACTTTTAAATGCCTTTGAAACAATTCATGAATAATAAACTACATAAAATCATCATCAAATAAGAAAAAGAAGTAGACCAAGAAGAAGAAAAAGAACTTTTATGATGCAACTTTCTTGACATTAATGTACAAACCAAACCTACCAATGTATAAAGATAAACTTAATCTGTATATAGTTATTTCCTGACAACATATACTAATTAGCAGGACAATGTAGAACATCTATATCTATATTTGATACGTGTAGATAAACACTGACCAGCTGACTGTATGGACCATTAATTAGTACATATGACTAAAGTGTAGTACAAAAAGATACAAATAGATAGTATGGAGAAGTAGCTCACTGTATATGTGACAGTATACATGAATGCAGTGAGATACTAATGGATAGTTGACTACTACTTTTAGACACACAATAATGTGAACGTGATACTAAACACAATGCATTGTTGTACTATGTAAAAGATAAGTTATCAAGTCAAATAATTAAGGGTGTCATGATACACAATTGTATCGATGTATCAATACATTTAGTCTAACAATTAGACTCTGAAATGAAAAATGCATCAGTTAATCGAAAAAATTTAAAACTTATAAATGAAATGAAAAGGAGACTGAAATTTCTTCATTTTCAGAAATCAAGCTTTAAAGTCTTTTCATAGACTTGCTTAGGCTTCTACCTTATTTCAGGGTCTGGCCTACAGACTACAATACATTTTTAATGCCAATATCATACAAGATATGTGTCCGAGTGCATCGATTCTATTTACATGAACTGTAGTGTATCAATACATTAATTTTGCAATATCAATCTCTTCTCAATTAAAACTTCTTTTGATATTGTTTTTTGAGACTTATCTTCTTGATGTAGATATGTGACAACATCTCATTCGATTTATCTTCTTTCTTTTAACAAATAAAGAAAAAAGTGCTGTTCAGAAATGCATCTTGACATGTTATTGTTACTTATTGTTAACAGTTTAATTAACCTGTAATCTGTAATCTTGATACTTATCATATGGGGAAATGATACAAATAATACAAATATATTTCACTGCATAATTGATCAAATAGCAGTTTGTAAATTCCTTTAATACTGAAAGTTATTTGTTATCTCAAAATAATATTTTTACAAAAGTAAGATATCTTGATAAAGGTTATTACAATTTTATATTTGAAAGCATAGAATAAATGAATAAATGTTTTTTAATTTATGCAACATTTAAATGATGACAAATTATTACTTTTGGCCTAGAATAAAAATACTCAGTAAAAGTATAAACCAATAGTGCTATGTGCTAACAAATATTGATATGAAGAGATTTTTAAAAAAGCAAAAATGCCTCACCCATTTTCAATTTGAATTACACTTGTATATCAATAATTCAATTTCATCTTCATAGCAACTTCAGGCTGAAATAATTTTATATCTACGATTTTAAGCCAGTTCTCAGAAATGAAGAACTCCATTTTCATTAATATTCGACCCAAAACACAAATATAAATCATTTGTGCATACATTAAACCCAAAGATATCCAAGCTGAATTACAAGATAAAACAATACCAGAACTTAAAAGATATCACAAACAATGAATTCAAATTACATCTTAACTATCAATCGCTCTCTTAGAGAAATGTAACCAACATTGCAAGTTTGAAACAAAACAATTCAACCTACACAAAAAATCTTAGAAAATGTCAAATTAAATAATCATTATTTATATCATATATCATATATATATCAACAACAAAGATTTTTTCAAAAAGTAATTTGACAAAGAAAGCAATGCTAATCAAGAAAGCCTAGGAAAACCTAGTAAATCCATGTCTTCTTAAAGATAATACAACTTATTTTATGTAATATAACACGAAATTCTATATCATCCCCATTGATAATAATACGACAGATAACGGCTTACCAAAGACAGGCGCCGCCCGTGGTTCCAAGTCTGCCTGCGTCTCATGTTAGTATATTCCCCTGGTAGGGTCACTTGTCACAGACCAGTGTAACTACATGCACTTGAGCTTACATAAGACACATTAGCGAGCAGTTGTCCGCATTAGCATTCTATCCCTTGCTGTACCCAAGTGTTTGTAAGCGCAGATCACTTTCCAACCTCGTAACAGGAAACTAACAGGGTCAAATGAGCTTCTGCCGCCTCATTTCTCTCATCCTTTAACCCTCCACGTAGTTAAGTGAGATTTGTTGCCAAATCTTAACACTTGATCTGTTATTCTTTGATCACCATTATCTGCAAGTTCTTTGCTATTGTGAAAAGAATGATTCCAGACTACTGGAATCGGTGAATGCGACACCAAGAATTAATGGGTATACTCATTAGGTAACTTTCGAGATGAATTCAGGAAAAATTTTTAATGAGATAACACCTTTATATTTTAGAAATGATAATTCTTCCTGAAATCTTGTAGTGGTTCAATGTGAGATAAAGAATTTAAGAGTCACAGAATTTTTGTGAAAGCATTTTACATTTTGACATGCTTATTCTTTAACAATTCAGCATAAGGAATGCAGAGTTGATCTGGCATTCCTATAGAGGGTTCTTCACTGTTGTGAAGATCTGAGGAATAAGTTACAGAGCAGTAGAGAAACAATATTCAAAGAGTCTGAGATGGTACTATCTGAAATATATAAGAACTGCTATGGGTGTCATCAAAGATTACAGAGCTAAGGTCAATAAACTTGTCACTTGTCACTTGTCACAGAGCTAAGGTCACTATTTGGGCTAATAACATTACAAGGGTTAATGATATTATCAAGAGCTAATTATGTTGAAAATTCAAATTTATTTGTAATACAACTGTCATTGGATATGACACAATGGAAATAAGAATTCCAATAGGAACAAGGAAGGAAGGATGGAGTGACGGACGGACGGAACTTACCATGATGGCTGTGCTCCTTCATGCTAACAGTGAATTCTGGGATATTTGACATCTCACTAAGTACTTCACAACTTATCTTAATTACCTAAGTTTATGACTTTGAATTTTTATTTCTATTTCTGAAGACTCAGTCAAACCATCTACAGTACATGATAATTTAAGTTTGAAGGACAGAAAACTAAGAATTCTGAGAACAGTGAAATGTGACTTAATCAGAACGATTGAAATTTTAAAACAAAATTAAAATAGTGATAATCCTATAATACATTTTCTGAAGATTCAATAAAATAAAGTATAGTGTTTAAAAAATTAAAGTTGAAGGATAGAAAAAGAAAATTTTAAATATTGGAGAAAGTGATATGTGCCTGAATTTCAAAATTTCAAAATTTATAATTCTTTTCTTCTTCTTTCTTTCTTAAGAATCAATAATGGATACAGCAAAAAGATTTTAATTCAATGGAAATAACAAACTGCTTTGTTAATACTTTGATCATTGTCATTTAATTGTTGGAATAATGCTTATTTCATGTGAAAAGAGAATAAATAGCATGAATAATTTCTTCAAGCAATGCAAGAAACCATCTATCCACTAAACTCAACTATGCAACATCACCAAAATATGGTATGAAAAGAGAGATTTTATGGCACTTCATTTAGAATGGGCTGTTTCTGATGCAAATTTTTCTTAAAATCATAACCCTTATTCTTCTGTTAGAATTCTTTTGCCTTCATAACATCCTTTGTTCTTCTGTCATTACATATTTGAAGGTTGTTCATGATATAATCAATCTTGAACTTTCCAGCTTACTTAATTTATCATACAATGGATAGTGTTCTCGGCATAATAAAGTCAACGGATATTTTCTATATCCGTTGGGGTCATATGCGGATAAAGATGCAAATTACAGAGGTCAAGTGCCGGAACTTTTTCTGAAAATTACTATGACGTCACACGCTTTATAATTTGGAATGCCTGCACGAACGGATGGCTTCAGCAAATTATTCGTCATGTAATGCATCAAAATTAAGTTGAAGAAATAACAAACGGACTTTGTGCATCTGTTTCGTGAAGTTCATGATCACGCAGTGCAAAGTAACTCAATTACATCGCTGGTTGAAATCAACCGAAATATATAGGCCTAGCTATTTCAATGAATGAACTGAGTTAAATTTAACTCACGGGAACCCAAGGTTGATCGAATCACATGTTCAATGACCTCATATTTAGCTTCGATGTATCATACATGTTTTCATCATTTATTGGGTTTTGGAAATTAAGTAGAGTTAGTATTAGTTAATCTATCCGTAACGCTGCGTTTACACAAGCTGTCATTTGCATTTGGAAAAGGGAAGGAACTCTCGTTTTGAGTGAAATACGCTCGCCGCCTGAGTACGTGTGAATGCAAAGGCGAACGCTTTCGGGTTCAAATCTACACGTACTTTCGAAACTGAAATTTATTTTCGTTTCCATCTTTTTTATTTAGAAACAAATTCTAAGACCAACTGGAACATTTAGATCATGCCAAAACAACATCTCTGTTGCCTCAAAGGCAAAGAATGGAGGATTAATTTAATGTCAATTTACCCTGGTGTCATTACGCTGTTCATTTGCATATATCAATGCGCACATTTGATGATAACTTTTAGAACTCCAGTAATGACAGCAGACCTTTTTTGGCAAAATGAATACAGAATGACATTGTATGATAAAGAGGTTATCATACTCGTATGTTTTGGGATGGTAAATATCCTGCATTAGGAATAAACACTATGTATTTAGCTCGCCAAGGCTCGCAAAATACAATGTTTATTCCTAATGCAGGATATTTACCATCCCAAAACATACTCGCATGATAACCTCTATATACTTGTTGAAAGGGACACTAAGTATTAGTTTATATGAGGATAGATACATACAAATCTTATTTAAATAACATTGAACCTATCATTTATGTCTAGCTGCATTTTTGATCTGAGTACTGGTCCATATGTATCTTGTCAGCGGACCTCTGCACTACAGCCAATCAGTGCCATTGGCACATTTTGATATTTTAGCCACTAATTTTTCTGATTTAAAGAAGGTAAAAGGTGACAAACCAGGCCACCTGACAAAACCCTATTGAAAAGAATTCAGATAAAAAAACACAGCGTCATACTAGTGATTGGTTTCATCTGATTTCAATGAGATTGGATACATGGATATGATATTTGAAAAAATATGATGCAAAATTGAGTTTAGCTGCTAAAAGACTACAAGTATGTCCTTCTAGCATTGGATTTCATAACACATCTTTTTCAACCTCAACTCCTTCAGGACCATTCATTTTGTGCAGCACACCAAGTTTTCATCACCTTTCAAAGCTTTTCTACCATGGTCCAGCTGTCTTACAACGAGATATTGTGCTCAACTCATCTCACCTGAGTTAATAAACCTAATATACATTTTCATTCTCGTGTTGTGAACTCAAATAAAAAGTAGTTGACTTACCCTTTCAATAGTTGGTGTACCCTCTGGAGTTACCTCCCCTTTATTTGCAATATGCTGTGATCGAGGTGAAGACTGAAGACTGGTTGGAGGTGTCGATTTGTTAGAGTCTGTCTCTCCCAATCTCTGGCGTGGAGGAATAGGGGGAGGTAACTGCGACACTTGCACCAACTCAATACTGACAGGAGGTTGAGCAGAAGGGGCGCCATGTAGACCTAGGTGGCGCTGCATGGTTGCTGAATACTGATACGAACAATACTTTTTGTGCATGGCGTCAAGTAATGATTTTGAAATATGCGGCAGGCTCCGATGGACTTGAGCAGGAGAGGTGGCCGGCATGGTGTTACTTATGCTGGCTAGACTAGCGTTACGTCTATTGAGTGAGGTGAAATGGGGGGCACTGTCGGATCCAACCATCCCGATCCCCATTTTCGGAGCAAGCGGTTTCTGGAAGCTGCTTCCAGTGACACCATGCCACGTACGAGACATCTCCGGGCTGATTATTATGCTTTCTTCCTTTACTTTCTTTGGTTGAATTCGTGGCGAGCGGCCATTTTGGTTTTGGTTAGCACTGTTATTTGCGTTGTCTGATAGTCCAGCTTGCAGACAGTTTTCACAAGCAGAGTTCTTCTGATGTGTTACAGACTTACATTGCACATTTTGGTTTTGATCAAAATTCACTTTCTCACCTGCATTTGTTTTTCCATCGTTTTCAACAGAGTTAGCTCGTCTAAACGGCCGTCTGCGATCTAGCACCGGGGTTGAGGAGTTTACAACCACCTGCATTTCTGGTGATTTGTCCTCGATAAAGCTCTGCATGTTTGTGTTGATTGCAAGTTTTAGTTCCTTGCTGGAAGTGGCAAGGGCACCATCTGAAGATTTCCGTTGTCGAGCGTTAACTCTTGTGACAACCTCTTTATCCCTCTCAAAAGATTTTGATCTCGTGGGCATGCCTTGTTTTGCAGAATCTGTCAAGGCAGTTTTGAGTCGTTTGTGGGTTTGCGTTGCCCTGGAAACACGTCCATGTTTATGAAGAGTCAGCAATTTGTCTTTTGCTTGAAGACTTTTGGACATTTTACCCTGATCTTTCATCTCCTCAGAGAGAGGACAAGTTTGGACACCAACAGAAGTTTGGGGGAGGGGGGAAGTTTGAGTATTTGCGTTTGGACATTGACAGCTCTTCTTCACAAAACCACATTTGCACTTGGGAGTATTTTTGAAGAGTAGTTCTTTACAGATTTTGACCGGGCTTGGAGGAATCTGGCAACCAAAGTTAGTATAAGAGTCCGAATCGGTCTCGGTCACCTCTAAACTGCAGCGTGATTGGCTGCTGCTCCGATGACTTCCTCCATCGCTGCTTCCTGATTGGCTCTTCCTCTTGAGCTTCTGTTGGCCAATCACTTGACGGATAATCTCTTCGGAGTGGTCGATGGAGGGAAGTGGTCCTGTCACATCTTTGTTAGTGGCGTTGCTCTCCTGCAAAAGAAAATGACAACGTCACAGAGCTGTGATTTATGAAGTTTAATTTAAAAATCCTTTTTACAGAGCGATATCTTCAGTTTCTTAAGATTACAAAGTAAGATTGGGGGAGGGGAGAGGGGGTGGTTTGTAAGGTCTTACGCAGATATACATTTTCAGTAAAGAGACTCATGGAAAGTTTTCTATTTTTCGATACACATTCGAGTTAGGAACTTCTGGAAGCATTCATAAAATCCTTCCTAAAAGGATTCCCCAACATATTTTGATTTAACGTAAAATATTATTGTAAGGAGGCTATCACAAACGAATTCAAATTAGAAAAGAAAATCTCTTTAATAATATTGTTGCTCCACGAAAACAAACGGTGGTGTTACCAATTCAACTTCACAAGCATTCAACAACAAATTGTCATCGGTACAATAACACTACCACCAACATACCAAATTCACAACCTTTTCTATTGAGACTATCACTGAAAATTTCATCCCTAACAATATAAATAAACCAAATTCTATTTCCCCAAGGCTAAAATCCTCTGCTGAAAATTTCGCAATTTGAAAAACCAAGCAAATACAGACAGTGAATCCTGAATAGTGGACAATGGCCAAGACATAAACATCATGTTCTGTGACAAACACATAAAAGTTCTTCAAAAATAGATAATTTCTATAGATATCTATATATACCATTCCATAATAAAAATCATCAACTGTATTCATGGTTTTCATAATTACGCACATCAATAAACTAGAAACAAGAGTAACTCATATGTGTAAAGTGTTTCAAATTCAATTTATCAATGATATCAACACTGATATAGACAAAATCAAATATCTAATTATTCTATGCACAGTCATTATAGTCACTCAACCATGCATGCAGTTATTTGAAAATATACATAAATTGTAAAAATATTTAAAAACATCAAAACATTAATGTCAAAGAGAAAATTCTATCTCTACGTACCATTTCATCTTTTACATGCTCTAAAACTTTCATCTCATATTTTCACAACTAACAAAACACTGAGTGCTTAGAATTTTTCTACAAGTGTTCAATTTATTAATCACTGAGATAAAAAGGAAAATATATAAGTTAAATTATTATTTCAACTGTAATTATTCACAAAGCAATTAAAAACATTTGAACCCCCCTAAATTGAAAATATACAAAGAATTTGCAAAAAAATGAACATGAACATCCTCAATGAAATTCTGTCTCAAAACACCCATCCATCTCTTATATCCTCTGAAAGGAAAAATGCAAACTTATTATTTCAACTTATCATTCACTGTTTCCCCCAAAAGAGTTCTCTCATTAACATATCATTCCAGCTAATCCTCTGAAACTTCCATCTTGCCAACAATTCCACAAAGAACAACTGATAGAGTGCTAAAAACAGTGACTACAAGTGTTTATAATAACAAGCAACACGAAACAAACATAAATTCCTCGAAAAAAGTTCTTTCAACATTTCAACATACCATTCCCTCTTGTATATCCTCTGCTACTTTCATTGTGAAAATTTCACAACACTCAACGACGTACCAACAACAAACTGATCAAGCGCTAAAACTGTGACTACGAGAGTCTAATGACAGGCGGCACATGCAATTCATCAGTCACATCGTGGATATTATCACCATTTCCGCTACCTTTAACCCTCGACTGATAAAAACTAGGGAGCTGTTAGTCGTCACATTCATCCATTTACAAACGTAAAGTTACTCCAATCATGTGAACTGACACCAATAGTGAATCAACACGTAGCTCTATATATCATTTCAGTGATAATCTGGAGTAGGGCATAATTATAGACTAAGTTATAGTCCCTATTGAAGTTTTCAACACGTAGGTTCATACAAATATCACTCTGGTGATAATCTGGAGTAGGGCATGATTATAGACTTAGTTTTAGTCCCTATTAAAGTTTTTATATACAAATAAAATGATCAATTATGATACTCCAATCATGTGAAGCTAATACAAAGGTGGATCAACACGTACGTACAAACATCACTCTGGTTATAATCTGGAGTAGGGAATTTTTGCTGCCCTTTTTGCAGTCCCTATTAAAGTTTTTACATACAAATAAAAATGATCAATAATGGTACTCCAATCATGTGAAACTACTAGAAAGTTGGATCAACGCATACATACGTACAAACATGATTCTGGTGATAATCTGGAGTACAGTAGGGGATATTTGTAGCCTTTGGTAAAGTCCCTATTAAAGTTTTTATATATAAATAAAAATGATCAATTATGATACTCCAATCATGTAAAGCTAATACAAAGGTGGATCAACACGTATGTACAAACATGACTCTGGTGATAATCTGGAGTACAGCAGGGGATATTTGTAGCCTTTGGTAAAGTCCCTATTAAAGTTTTTATATATAAATAAAAATGATCAATTATGATACTCCAATCATGTAAAGCTAATACAAAGGTGGATCAACACGTATGTACAAACATGACTCTGGTGATAATCTGGAGTACAGCAGGGGATATTTGTAGCCTTTGGTAAAGTCCCTATTAAAGTTTTTATATATAAATAAAAATGATCAATTATGATACTCCAATCATGTGAAGCTAATACAAAGGTAGATCAACACTTAGGTATGTACAAACATCACTCTGGTTATAATCTGGAGTAGGGGATATTTGCAGACTTGGCTATAGTCCCTATTAAAGTTTTTATATACAAATAAAAATGATCAATTATGATACTCCAATCATGTAAAGCTAATACAAAGGTGGATCAACACGTATGTACAAACATGACTCTGGTGATAATCTGGAGTACAGTAGGGGATATTTGTAGCCTTTGGTAAAGTCCCTATTAAAGTTTTTATATACAAATAAAAATGATCAATTATGATACTCCAATCATGTAAAGCTAATACAAAGGTGGATCAACACGTATGTACAAACATGACTCTGGTGATAATCTGGAGTAAAGTAGGGGATATTTGTAGCCTTTGGTAAAGTCCCTATTAAAGTTTTTATATACGAATAAAAATGATCAATTATGGTACTCCAATCATGTAAAGCTAATACAAAGGTGGATCAACACGTAGCTACGTACAAACATCACTCTGGTGATAATATTAGTTATAACATTCCGTCAAGGGTGACATAGGGATATATTATTTCCTGGAAAGGTTTTATGCAACTCGTGTTCCGCTCGTTTCCGCGAGTTGCATAAAACCTTTCCAGGGAATAATATATTCCTATGTCACCCTTGACGGAATGTAATAACTTATATTATCACTCCAGTTTTAATGCTCCCTCAGTTTGTTATTATGTTGTTAGTTGTTGTGTAATTATTTATATCATTGGAGACTTTCGTTGTGTAAAGTTTTTAAAGTTTTTAATTTTGTTTTAAAGTTTTAAGATGCTTTAAGAGGTTTATGTAAACAAAACAAGCATCAAAGCATCATGGCATATGTCTTTTTCATTCTGGCGTTAGCTTCAATATAGACTATTTCATGACTACTGTTACATTTGTGGTACATATATCAAACCTCTAATAATTTCCTTGGCAACTTTACTTGCAGTAGAGAACTGTTTCAAACACAGTATGGTTTGGGTGCAATGTTACACTGAATTTCAGTGCAGTTCCACCCATGGGACACTAGTTCCAGCCAATGAGGCAGGTTTCACTGTAACGCATAGCCAAAATAGCGTCAGAAGTGGCTTTAACCCCAAATCACGTCACCTCACCTTATGCCTCGCTGTTACTCTTACTATGGTGTGTGTATAACATTTTGGGTGCAATAATCAATGATAGGTTCTTTAATCAACATGAAATTTTTATAGCATATTTGTAATAATCTGGAAAATCATCAATATAGTCTTTGTTATAGTTTCTATTACAATTCTGATAATTTCCTGATAAAAACGTAATTCTATATATAGAGATTATTACCCGAGGAAGTGTGTCTTTTACGAAATGAGTGTGAATTTTTGTATTACCTGAGGGAGAGCGAGGGTTATACACAAATTCGCACACAAGTTTTGTCAAAGTCATATGCACACTCCCTCAGGTAATAATTTTTTTATTACCGATTCTACTCCAATTCAAACACATGGAAATATTCAGAAAATGGCCTCCTTCCCTTCGACGACTCGCTACAGTGACATAACGAACAATCACTTCATGATGTCACAGACAACAAAATACAGTAAATCGCGCTTCGACATTCGTTGCTAAGCAAAATTGATATGTGCACATGTGCTAATATTGAAAATATGTCACCATTTGTGAATAACCATATGGGTAATAAATCTTGATATTACATTGATAATCTCTAGTAGAGAGGACATCAATATAGACTTCCATGGTAGAAATTTCTATTACTTCTTTTTGGTTTACATAAACCATCAAGCGATCTTCATTTTTTCTTTCACAATGAAGAACTGGTGCATAATGAATTCATATTTGAAACTCAAATGTCCTCTCAAGCCAACATCTACCTTGAATCTGCCAAAACGTATCACAAAAACTTGTGAATTTTTATAAAAAGAATCCTTGCTATCCTTCCCTTTTTTTGTCCAACAACAATTATGAAACAATTTTGATAAAGAAAGCATAAACATGAAGTAAAATGTTAAAACAAATTAGATTACAATAAACATTTCTTCACACAAATCTGCAAACTTGTAACACTGCTTATCTCGAGACTCGAGTCTACCATCAACAATCTTCCATAAATATTTCATATAGACTGAGTTTATTGCTGTCTGTCTACGATAAAATGGCTTTTGTATCTTATCAATATAACAGCTTGGACAAGGACAGAGTGTTTTAACATGAGTTATAGCCTTAAAACACTTTCTATCTTTTTTCAAAACCCTGCATCCACATAAATATGTCAAATATTTGAAAAAGATACTCTAAAAATATTAAGGCTAATAAAAAATTAAATATCTAACATTATAGATACAAGAATAAAGTCATCGCTGCCATAGGTAGACAGTTGTGATAACAACTTTTATCATACCAGTCACTTAATAAAAAAGATAGCGTGGTTTAAAAATACCATTCCAATGAAACAAATCAAAGAATTTTTTAAACATATAATGATTCCAGGTGAGGTGATATAGGGTTTAATGCCGCTTTTAAGAGTATTTCACTTGTATCGTGGCTGCTAGTATTATTGCAGAGAGAAAGCCCACAACACCATTGTGGCAATGCATTGCGGTGAAAACTGCGAGCATCGGCTGGAGTCTTGGGTGATACTGCACTGAAATTCAGTGTAGCATTGCACCCAAACCTGACCGCGTGTAGAACAGTTCTCTACTAAAGACAAAGTTGCCGAGCCCCTGATGGGATTCGAAGTAGGGACCTCTTGATCTGAAGCCGAACGCGCTAACCACTCGTATATTACAATTCCAATCAGCAAAATATTTTCAAATTTTCTTATGCCCTTCTATGAGTTATGGCTACCTCCAGCTGTAAATAATGTGCAAAAGGATAGGGTTTATATATATTTAGGTTAATGCAGGTTGATTGCTACAATTTTAATGTAGAAAAATACAGATTCATACACTAGAAAATATCCCCCCCACCCAAAAATAAATATTGGTTATAAACTACACAAAGGGATATAGCTAACTCAATTTACAAACAAATAGTGTGCAATAGCATAACCTTGATAAAGACAATATCAAGTTTTTCAAAGATTATTTCAAAAAATTCTCTTTGACATTTTGACACATATATGTTCCTCACATCCTTAACAAAGTCTGGGTACGAATCTCACTAAGATATATGGGATGCCTCCATTCATAAATGTTGTAAGATACACACCAATCAGGTGCTATCAGTCATATACCCCCTCTGTCCCTCCCTCCCTGCCCACAAGTGGTTGGTCCAGTTCCATAATCTCCATGTGATAAGCAGAGGCAATCTAGGAACCAATATATCCCAGCTGGGGGATATCGTACTTCCTCTAAAAAAACATCTTTTTCTCAAGAACCACATCTTGATGTGAGCATAAATAGAAATTATTAACCAAGGAAGTGTATAATATGACTTTTAAAAAAACAAGTGTGAATTTTTTTATTACCTGAGTAAGAGCGACGTTTATACACAAATTTTCACAAGTTTTGTCATATGACACAAATTCGAGTGTAATAATT
Source organism: Phorcus lineatus (assembly GCA_921293015.1). Classification (NCBI taxonomy): domain Eukaryota; kingdom Metazoa; phylum Mollusca; class Gastropoda; order Trochida; family Trochidae; genus Phorcus; species Phorcus lineatus. The sequence goes on along the minus strand of OV121087.1, from coordinate 31,687,598 downwards.
TAAGATTACTCATTGATTTTATTTCATTTAAATTTCGTAGAAATATCTAGAAAGCAGTCTACTTCCTTGCGACAACCCGTTACATTGATGTCAGCAACAATAATTTTCATGACATCAGAGATGGCAACTTGCACTAAAACAATTGTTGCTAAGTGGTATGTCCACTTGTGTACATATGAAATATATGTCACTACTCACTATTACCCATTAGGGTATCAAACTGTGTTATAAATTTAAAAGATCTAATGTTCATCCCAAAATGCCAAAAATTTAGACCAAAACAAAGATGAATATTATGAAGGTGAGGTGAGGTGAAATTGGGTTTAACGCCGCTTAAAAGAGTATTTCACTTATATCATGGCTGCTAGTATTAGGGCAAGGAGAAAACCCGCAACACTATTGTTGCTATGCATTGCAGTGCAACCTGTGAGCATCGACTGGAACTAGTGAATCATTGGTGGTACCGCATTGAAATTCAGTGTAACATTGCAACTTTACTGTGTGTAGAACAGTTCTCTACTGCAAGCAAATTTGCCGAGCCCCTGACGGGATTCAAATTATGGACCTCTTGATTTGAAGCCGAACGCACTAACCACTGCGCTATCCCGCCCCGGGATACTATCAAGGCTTATCAAACATAATTTTTACAATTCAGTATATATATAGTATTTCAGCTTATTGAAGCAAAGAATGATTTTCTGAAGTATACCTTCTGTCAAAGACATGATGGTGGCTTGAAATTTTTTCAAATCAACTTTCCAGCATTATTTACATTGAATTTATTAGAATTTTTTATATTTATATGAACAAATATGGTATAGAGGATTTTTGGCTCTTTCGGCTGATGTGGGTCAAATTATTGTATAAAAGCAGCATATGGGAAATATTACACTTTACTGTTGATACATTTATGTACACACAGGCATTTTGGTATCGGATGTCATCTTTGTTAAAGATTCTTTGTAGTAAATGGGAGAAAATTTCTAGCATTATTTCTGCATGACAGAACAGGTGTTAGATTTTTTCTTAATCTTTCCTTCTTTTACAACCTGCCACTGTTGATATAGATATATTCTATTATATACCTCGACCCTGCCACACCTTATTTTACCTTTCTGCACTCATAGCATTGTTGTCTGATTATATATGCAACATATATATACAAAATTTATTCTATACCAAAATACTAACACATATTGAAAAAATAACATACAATAGAATAAGATTTAAATTTGGTCTACATAAAACTCAATAAACACCTTTAATATTTTTAAAATTTCAACTTCAATTCAAGCTACGGTAAGTTAGTCGAAACAAAATAAATCAATTTTATCTAAATATTAATCAAAAAAGCAATTTAAGATAAAAAGAAAAATGGATTGAGGATCAATATACATATTCCGTTTTACATTTTTATTAGAACATGTTTTTTGGATAGATTCAGGTTCTATTTTGCATAAATTGTTTTCCATCCATTGAAAAACACTTGTTATCGATATTCTTTTTCCCTTGTAAACTCTCCTTATCATAACATCAACTACTTTCTACACATTCTGGTCAGGTGAGGTGATTTGGGCTTTAACACCACTGAGGGTCTGCAGGGAATAAGAAATTATAATTATCATACAAAATCATATGATATGCTTAATAATCATCAGCTAAGACATGCTCCCTGTCTGAAAAATATGTTTGAAATTGACACAGCCTTGCAGATGTTTGACACCACAGTTCCTAAATAAAAAATCCCATAAAAATAAAATCCAAATATTTGTCAAGACAAAAATCATATTTGAAGAAGAAAAATTCATGACTTTTTCCTACCACAAAACATGTCCCAAAAATATTGGCCTTCAATACATAAACAAACATTGACAGAGCTAAAAAAATTTATTGATTTAGATCAGCGTAACGGCAAACTAGATTTTCGTATATAGTTCACCAATGTCAACATTATGTCAGTCAGGATATGAGCAAATCCCATTTCCTGAGACAAAATGAGGTCTAAAAATATATAAACTCAGACAAACCTGAGGTACGTAATATACCACATCATAGCTCCTGTTATGTACAAAACATTGTTGATTGTATCAAAATGAAGTGAATAAAAAAGATTAAAAAAAAACCTCAGACATTACAATAAAGTTTAATGCTGACTTCCGATTGGACTACAGGATGTCAGGTGACTGGTATGTTACTAGAATAATCTCAAAATCTCAAAATTGTCCTCAAAAGATGACAAAGCTAAAAATGATATGAAACTTTGATAGATAAATACTACATAATTGTAGGAGTAATATGATCAAGAAGACATGTGAAAAAAAAATATGATAAATAATGACTTTCTATAAAAGAACCCAATCAAAATCAACACCAATATCACAACAACATAATTTTGGAAAATTAGATTAAAAATATATTAAAAATGTCTACATGAAAAAACTTAACTTATGAGTTACACAAATTAGACGAGGTTACTGCTTGCTAAGAAGAATAGTACCTTTCGTAGAAATAAATCACTATTATTAAAAATATGCTCTTGCACCATTTTACACCTCATACAAAACGTTGCAGGGTGAAATCTGAAGGCATTCTACTTGCTTTGGCTCATGGGATATTTCTTTAGCTTATTTTGTTAAGGTGTTTATATCTCTCACCTGGAGGTCTCAGGTTCGGATCCCACTGGAGTTGACATCACAATCACTTCTATTTCATCAACAGTATTGAGGATAGCCCAACGCTACACTATCTATACATCATTTTTTTATATTAATTCAAAGAAAAGAGAAGATTTTCTGGATAACAGCTTCTTTATTGTGAAATCCACAACATTTAAGAGAATATACTTTAATACAAAATATTGCAAATTTCACATTAAAGAAAGAGATATCTAGAAAATCTTGTCTTTCTTATGTACATCACTTCTAAATGCCTTTCAAAGACTTAAAAAATTATTCATCAACTGACATTTTTAGTCTACTCCAAAGAAAATCAATAGAACATTAAACATCGACTTACAAACACGACCTTTCTGACTTTCTGTCAGTCAACAATTACAAAGCTGACACTACCTACATGCTAATGAGTCGAACACGTTGTCGGTGGAAAATGATTCGGGTCACGTAACGACCTCAGCTTATGACATGACATTGGGAGGAGTTGTGAGGAAGCTAGCAGCATACAAACACGGACTCTATCACATGTTTGGGGGGTAAAGTTGTAACTGGGCAGCGGAAGAAGTCTAGCGGACATCTCGGACCATGAGAAACCGATGAGCAAATATTAGGACACACCCATTGTCTTATTCTCTCATCTTCTACTTGTAAATATTTTATTAAAGATCAAAACAACTTATCGTATACCATGCATTTATTTGTGTAGAATATTTTCCTCTTTAGTGTATTTCTGCTGTAACTGAATATCAAAATAAAAATTTAAGCTCAAATGGGCTTGATAGCATAATATATACATAGGGATAGATTCTTTTGAATTTTCCTTTCTGCCTATGCTACTTGATTCATCATGTTAACTCAATTGTTGTGATTGCAGGAGAAATTAATGCTGTCAAAATTCTTGCATGAAACTAATTTAAGAGTGTTAAGACAACATGAGCGTAAATTCTATAAAAATTCCATGACAAACTTTAATTTTTAAAATTATAATCCTTTTTTTATTTTAATTTCATCAGTAAAGATGTATGGTAGACAAGTATTATCATTAGTGCTCGCTAGTTACGTTGTGATGTCACAGACATAAAGTGAGGTGAGGTGATATGAGGTTTATAGCCGCTTTCAAGAATATTTCACTTATATTGTGGCTAGTATTATTGCAGGGAGAAAGCCCACAACACCATTGTGGCAATGCACTGCAGAGAAACCTGCGAGCATCGACTGGAGCTAGCGAACCATGGGTTCACAGACATGAAACTAGACCTGCGTATCATGGCCTTAGTGGCGAGACGATATATCCTGATTCTAGTTTTACTAGGCGAGACAATATATCATGGAATTATTGCCAAGGAACCTACGAGACGATTACCATCACGATACAGTGGTTGCGATGCAATAAGTATCCCGATTCTCTACAATTTATGAAAAACTATAGATAGGACAAAGAACAGTAATGTTAATCCTTAGATTTGTCATAGATATTACATGAAGGGAAATCACAAAATAAGAGTGACTGTGAAATTACATATAAGATATCAGAAATATCATATAATTTCTCTTTCTGTTTCTGTTCTAATCACTGTTATCACTGAAATAAAAGAAAAACCTCTTTAGCTTTTATAGTTATTTGTTTGAAACAAATTATATTAACAGCATCGGGATATATTGTCTCTTAAGGCGATATATCGATATATTGTGGACCCTCACGATATAAATATCCTGATATATTGTCTAAACATGTTTTGTATCGATGCACTCGTATCGCGTAGTAGACGATGCAAACGTCGATACTATCAATGAATCGTTACACCACTACATGAAACAGACATTTGCATTAAAATATTAGTGGCTTCAGCTTTAAGTGACATGGACAGATGTACACACATGCTAAATATGACACCTCTTACACAACAGGCTAATGCTTTCATCTACTACTCATGAAAGACAACCACATCAGATCAAAAGCTAAATCATAACTAGCATTTGTTATGTTAACACCTGTTATGTAAAAAAATTACTTCAAAAGCAGATGTGACAAGGTTGCAACAGCAGATATTTGATTTAACAAAATCATGTTAACATGACATACTTTCCACATCGAATGCAAAAAGTTAAATATTTACCTTTTCAAGTTCCATAACTAAGCTGCATAAGCTTCATAAATGATCAGACACAAAATCAACCCGATTTCAACCATTGATATCCAACAATTTCACTTCCATAGATCATGCAGAAGCAAAGCTCACTAAATATTGAAGATTTGTAGAACATGACAAGTGACAAGATTTCTCCATACATAACCCATTATGTACATCCACTCACAAATAAACTCTTCAACGAAACGCACATCAAATAAAGTAGACCATCTTTTATCCAAAACGGATGAAAGATCAAACTCATTCCAGAACGCAAAAACATTTGTAGAAATTGACTCTAATGCATGTCAAATTGACTTCCACGAACAACAAAAACATTCACAGAAATTGATTCTAATGCAAGTCAAATTGATTTCCGTGAAATTAACCGTTTAAAAGCTTTAAGAGTACCTTTGGCCTTTATACCATTAAACTACAGGTTTAAATTGACATGCTTCAAACAGGCAAGAGTTGGACTATTTGATGGATGGCCTGGCTATTTGCAGATTTTATCAGAAAAGGTCTTCCACAAAGGTCATGTTTTCATTGGTGTTAGGACACTAAAGGTTCTGAATTGCATGATGGTGTTTGTCAATCTCAACCCCTTGAATGCAGGGTGGTTAGTCTAATAGACGTCGATGCTATCTTGTCAATGGTTATAGTAGCCCGAAAGGCTTTCAAACAGTCTAATGTGATGACCGTAGGATATATGATATATTTGTGACTATAAGTTCTGATTTTGTGATTTAAAACTTGTCCTGCTTCATGACTGTGTATATAAAGGAGCCTTTAATACAGTCTAGTTTCTCATACAAGTCTAGATTGACTGAATACACATGAAATATGGAGCCCAAAAAAATAAATTATGGATAAAGGAACATTTAATTATTAAAATTTTTCATAGACTAAATTTTAGTCTAATTTAAAACTTGTTCCAGTGTTTAAATTGATATAACACCAATGAGAAATCAGGTCAAAATTTCTATTACTTTTAATATAGAGAAGACCTAAGAAAGTTTGTCAAATGACGGTTTGTAAATTTGTTTGAATACCTAGCTGCACATTTTCACGTGCGATAATAGTTTTACCATTTTGTTTCATTTACGTGGCATGAATATAACCAGGAAATGGCATGCTTTCTTGCAACGGGCTTCTTCAAAGAATCACAATCAATTGCTTCATAACAATTAAGAACTCATGCTGAAAAAAATGGTTGCTTAGCAAAAGTGATATATTCACATGTGCACATTTGAAAACATGACACGACTTATGTTTCACCAAAGGGGTACTTGATAAAAAAACATGTGCATTTTTCGCAGAATTGCTTTTAAGTCTTCATTTTGGTGACTTAGTGCTTGTCAAGATTTCATAAATAGAAACTTATATACTTCATTCTGAAATTGGAGTACTAATATATCACTTTTCACATCCTTTATGTGAATTAACACCATTCACATGTATTTGACTAATAGCTCTCAATGTTATGAATCATGGTCAAAGATTTTTTAGTGGTCATCAATGAAAACACAATATTCAGACTTATCTGCCTTTGTCTGTACAATGAAGTTGAAAGGTATTGTGCAAATGTGTTCCTGAGGTCACTGAGAGTTCACCTCTGATTGTTGTAGATGTGTAGATATGACATATAGTAAATAGATGTCAATGATAGTAAATACTGTCATTGTGGACAATAGTACAGGCTGATAGAAAAACCCTGAGGTTTTGTTCCAGGAGGTTTGAGATTTAACGTCAGTTCAATTCAAAAAGAGGAAATCATCTTCAGGGGTACCCCAAGAATTTGTGTTAGCTTTCTTATGATTCTTATATTTTATTTCAATTCCCTTGGATACATACAACTATAGAAAAGAAAATTAAACTTGATTCCTAGCAATATCATCATGAAACCTTAAAATTGACAATTCCTACTGGAAGGATTAAAGAATAACATATGTGAACAATATACATGGAATATGATACCAATAAAGACTAAAAGGTTGTAGGAAAATTGAAAAGGAATCTTTAGATGAATATCATAGCAAGCAGTTAGGTATGAGTTGATAAAAAGACTGGGTATCAAAATCTATTTGCTTTTACTTTCATAACTACACATTTAATCTTTTATTTTCATTAATTTTACAAGTATTTCACCAAAGAGGAAACTGCATGTCATTCACATAACCACATGGAAAAGAGTAACCCTAAATTTAGGCACTTAAAAATTCCTCCCAGTTGATAGTCCTTTAAAATTCAACTTATCCATGAAAGGACCTCAAACATTCAATTTGAAGAAGAAACTGCTTGGTCATATTTCGTCTTTAATTTCAAAACACAATGAAAGAGTTTAGATAAGAGTTCCCCTATAGAGTCATTCAAAAGTCAATCTGAGAGCATAAGTAACTAAAATTCCATACATGTATTGAGGTGTCACAAACTGCTAAATAATGTAAAAATAGTGTACTACATCAACTTACAGACACAGTATCTGTCGGATCAGCGACTATCAAAAGTCTTGACAGGTATTCAAGCCATCCATGTGCGTAATTCAGTACCTACGTTTATACCTACAGAGTATATAGCAACTTGCCAGCTCATTACCCCTACTGTAACGAATGTGTATAATCACTGGCACGGTTCAGCGACGACAACAAGGATACAATACACGATGAATACACTGCCAATACACAAGATTCTGGAGCATGCTAGCTTGTCATGAGGAATGTCCACTTTGTACTTTTGCTTGAATGTCTTCTTGTCCAAAGAAGTGTTAGACATGCTTTCTTATGTTTTTGTTATTTATTAGATAAATTACTTATGTTTGTGTACTAAAAGGTCTGTTTTGTGTAAAAATGAATTTGTTTTGTTGACAAAATTCATATAACACTGCTTATGTAGGCTTGGCTAATTTGTGTTTATAGAGAAATCATTTCCTCATTTGGGTGAGGTTAGGTGAGATGATTTGGGGTTTAACACTGCTTTCAAGAGTATTTCACTTATATCATGGCTGCTAGTAATATTGCAGGGAGAAAGCCCAAAACACTATTGTGGCTGTATTGTGGTGAAACCTGCGAGAACCAGAACTAGCTAACCATGGGTGGTACTGCGCTAAATTCAGTGTAGCATTGCACCTAAACCTTGCTGCATTTAGAACAGTTCTCTACTGCAAAGAAAGTTCCTCGAATCGCTGGAGGGATTTTAATGCAAGATCTCTTATTCTGAAACCAAATGCACTGACCACTGCACTCAATGCACTGCACCATATCTCAAATAAAAGATGTAAATCCACAGGTACCTCACACTATAGAAGTCAATGTTTTCACGAGCCTGAAAACATTGGATCAAGAAAGTGAAAAATAATGACCATCGTGAAAGCCGGCTACCTAATCGTTTACCTCTCGACCCACATACCGCTGAACAAGTGTTGACATGGTGGACTCACAATGGAGTTAATCCAAATAAAATACCCTCTGACAAATTAGCGGGTCAAAGAAGTCGAGTGACTCGGAATTGTGACAACAACTATATCAACCCATTGTTTCGGGATTATTTCGGAGTAAAATTTATATCTTGCTTCACACATTAGGACAGGGTTATATGTCAACATGATTAAGTATTGTAGAAATCAATTTATCACATTAGAGAAATCTCTGAAAGTTGGAAAAAAATTGGATATAAATTAGCAGAATTGTAACTGGTGTTTTATTTATATTAAATGAGTTATAAAAGCTAAATAGCTTTACCGGAATTTACACTTCAATTTTGAAGATAAACTTTGCATGTGATAATGATGATAAAGATTTATTTGAACTGAATACATAGTCTTTAGTCTTATTTGAGTGATATTTATTCTTTTAATACAGTTTGAGTATCATCTATGGCTCCATAAAAACCTTCAACTTGAAGAAGCAATTTAAAAACTTAAAACAAATGACAAACCCTTCAAAATCAATATTTGCCAGTAAGTAATAAGTATATATTGTAAAGTAAAAGCAAGGCCTATGCTATTTATATTTCATTAAAGATCATCATAGAGTCAATATAAAAAATGAATTGATGCAATGGATTGTGCCACCATTATCCTCCCAATTGTTCATATGAATAAATATTTCTAATTAAATATATCTCACTTGCCTGATTTGCTTAACTCTTAACCTGCAGGCCATGGAATATCCCTGTGTTTATATAAACATAGCCTATAAATTTGCTATGTAATGTCAAGTATATCATACTCACATATAAATGCAAGGAGGACTGCACAGAAATCACAATAATCCAATTAATTCCAACTGAAATCAAAAGGTGTTGTACATCCACAGAAAGGTCCTCAAAAACAAACAATAATCCAATTAACACAGAATAAATAGTCCTTGATTGTAACACTTAAACTTCAGTTACAAGCCATCAGCGAAATATACTCCTAAGTTGATCCAACAAAGATGAATATTGAAATCAAAAACACTCTTTCAGCACAAAAACCTCATGTAAGTAATCCAAAACAATATGCAGTGTTTTCCCAAATCCAGGTATGTCCACTGTAAACTGACTGTACATATATATCCTGTGAATGTCCAGAATTGTCCAGGAATGTCCAGAATGTTTAGAAATGTGAGGGTACAAATCCTTGTCTAGTATCCAGACAGTTTTGCATGAGTATAACAACACGACAAACCCACTGAACCTATGTCACAAAACCCTCTTAGATCAAAACCTCAAGTTTATTCACTAAATCAACTCTATGTCCAAGAATCTTCAGGAATGTCAAGGAATGTCCAGGAATGTCCGGGTGAATACCCAGCCCTATGTCCAGCTGGCCTGATAGAGTACAGTATCACAACCCTACTAGCCCACCTACCTCTGCCTGGCCTTCTGTATTCACACCACGTGGGTAGTTCTACACTAACAACACAACACGCTCTCTAGCTCTCTCTGTGAGGGGGACGTCTAGGCTAAAGTTAGGACAGTGTCACACGCTGACATGTGACAATTGTTTGTCACTCTTGTGACATCTGTGACAATTCTGATCTGACAATTGTGTGACACCTGATTTAAATCTTATGCTTATTTCATTCCTACAATGTGTCTTGAGGTTCCTAAACAGAGTTATGACAACTATAACTAGTCCATGTTGACAATTCTCATCTGTCAAATTCTAAGATTGTAATATTTTTCTGATTTCTTTTATGTATCATGGATATTGTCTGATAACCTTGTCTATAATTGAGAGTCTATGTCCACTTTTGTGAGAATTCTTAAGACAACAATGACGGTTTGACAGTCTATGCTGACAACATATTTCAAAGATTTTTCAAGCCAATAATGCTTATATTTTGTCCTTACACAACATACCATAAAAATTCCACTGGAGATGTAACTTAAACGCACTAGTGCACACCAATATTTCGTTAACACAACGAATGCACAGATTCTGCATATCTCTCGATATTATTCAAGATCCTCACTCAAGTAATCTACCTCGTAAGTTATTTAACGAATATTTACGTATTCAGGTAGTAAAGTTGATTTTTAAAGACCGGAAGTATTTAATGTTACGCTACAATAAATCCGCGTGAACTACGATATCGGAAATATTAAGATTTTGCTCATAAGCAAAAAAGCGGAAACGGCAGCCGCTTTGGTCAATCTAATAGCAATGCTAATGCTGTGTTATTAAATCGGTTTATTTACAACATTGCTTTCATGAAACATAATTCATTCTTTGGTCTCAGTTCAGAGTTTAGGTAAATTCAATAGCTGCACATAACATTAGTTCAGCCGCGTTTAACTGTCTTTGAGATATCCGTTTTGTGCACAGCTAAACTTTGATTTTTTATATGTCCAAGCCGACAGCGGCTGTCTAAATTTTTTCATTGTTGACTGCAGGCCAATTGTAAAGAATTTTAACTATTTCATTGCATCGATAGAAAGGTTATGTGAATGCATAAGTCCTCTTAAACGTTAAAATAGCCAATTTAAACCGTAAAAGCGTGCACTAGTGCCTTTAATCCTCAATGGTTGACAACCCCATTAACAATCAACACTGTGCTATCTTAACAAACAAAATTTGATAGATTTTGCTCTCCCAAATCCCTTATATTCAAACCTTGTTTTACGAACCACAAAACTTTCACCAAAAAAAATAATCCTCAAAAGTTTACAATCCCACTTAAAATTCACATTTCCCTAATCCAATAAAATTTGACAGAATGGCCTAACCCTCAACCGTTTACATTCAAACATTGTACTACAAACCACAAAAATATCATTGAAAACATAACCCTCGATAGTTGACAATCCCATTGAAAATTCAAACTTCCCTAATCCAATAAAATTTGACAGAATGGTCTAACCCTCAACCCTTTACATTCAACCCTTGTACTACAACCCATAAACTTATCATTGAAAACATAACCCTCGCTAGTTGACAACCCCACTGAAAATTCACACGTCCCTAATCCAACAACATTTGGCAGTACCCCTACCCCTCTCCCACCCTACACTTCCTCTCTGTCATACATACAGGTACAACTTTGTTTATAGTGATCTAGCGTGGTGTGGAGTTCACATTCCGACTAGCGCTCCACTGATCATCTACAAAGGCAGTGGCATCTGATTCGAATTTTGAATCGAGACGGCAAAGCTAAGCTACCTTGTAACGTACAGCGTATACCTTACAATCATCAACATACCGTATTACGTAGCAGTAATTAATTTCAACAAGGCATGACTATTTTCACTTCAGCTGAGCTTCCTTGTAATATAGAAGTTGGTTGCCAAACTCTTGACATCTGCCGTTACAGAGGTACCTATAGGTTTTTGATAAGTACAAGGCTAACACAAACTAGACAAAAATAATTACTGTTTAACTACTGATAAGTCTACCTAACATAAACTGGAAAAAAATAATTGAGTTTATGAAAATTATGAAAATAAACAAGATTTATTTATCATATGATATGCTGATAAATTATCAATCATAAAAATTTGAACATTATTAACTTATTTTTAATGATCAGAAACCTCTAATTCTCTATACTTTTAATTCTGTTGGGTTTTCTATTACCCTGGATTGAAGTCCCTATTTGTAACAGGGTTTCTGAAATAAAAAGTTCATTAAAAAACCAACCTATTTTGAATGAGGATTTCTATTGATGAAGGCAAATTTCTTGTTAAAAAGAATTCATACACCCCACTCTTCCTGACCTTAACTTCTTAACTGCCCCTCAAAGAAGCAATCTTGAAAATTTTATCCAAAAAAACACCCTTAACTCATTTGCCTTCAATAAAACAAAGCTTACACCCTGAACCATACCATCTTATCGTCAACATACCTAATTACAAAGCAGCAATTAATTCTGTGGTCTTTTCGTCAGTCATGGTGAAGACGGACGGAAGTCTCCGACTCGCCATGTTCCCACCTGATTACACAGACAGTCCTCTCTATCATCAAGAGCCCTTGTCTATAGGCCAGTCCACTAAATCAACTAACCCTTAGGGGAAGAATTCGGGGCTTTGTCAGGTATAATGATCACCTTTCCTCACACCTGACAAGCAACGGCTGCTTCAGGTATATGCATGGGCAGTGGCCTGTCTAATTTCTAGAGAAAGCGAGGGAGTTATTGTTCGCCACTTGGACAATGTTTTAGCCATAAGTTAAATTTCTTTGAAAAATCATTTTACCTTTGTGATTGTTTTACAAAGCAAGTACAAATTATCTTGAGAGAATTAGTGTGAGGAAATCAAGGTGATTAAAGGTAAAATGCTCGTCTTTGCTTACACCTATCAAGCAAATAATTGCAGGACAATGGTACTTTTTGATTTTTTGAAATATTATTTTACTTTGTTGTTTTACAAAGTGAATAAAAATGTTTTTGAGAGAAATAAAAAATGAGGTAATGAGGTTTCTTCAAACATGGCGAGCATTTAATTTGGCATGAAAAAGTACCGGTACATATTTATACATTAAGGGGATGGCCTTACTTATCATAAAAATAATTTACTCTGAAAAATCAGTTATGAATTAAACCTACTTTTTAAATTGACTCTTTTTAGTAACTATGATATGCTTACCTAACCTCATACTTTTTCACAATATAAATTCTTAACAGTTGATTGAAAAAAATTGCCACTGACCTATTTGATCAAAATCAAAGCTTTCATAGTGCAGTGTGACAAGAATATTTATGAAATATTGTTGAATATATTAAATCTTGTTCCATACATCATGAGGTTGTTAGTTGCTAAATTTTATTATTTTATACATGAAGGTTGGACGGTGGTAGTGTTTTTTGTTAGATTGTAATACCTTGATGCACAAATGACTTAATTCTTAAATATAAAAATATATATATTAAAAAATTAATAAATTAATTTATTATTTTATTAATAAATTTAAAATATATACATTTAGATATGACATAAAGTAAAAAAGATATTATTTAGAAAAAATCTGATTGCATTAATAACATAATTTTTAAATGTATTGGAAATTTGGTGTTGCTATTCATCAGTCTGGAAGTCCAGAAAAGAGATCAAATATGAAATTGAACCTTGAACTGCTTTCTTCACAAATATTCAGTTTCCTACTGTTTTAACACAGGTAATTGTGTCCAGTATATGGAGCACACACGGCCAAACAATACAGCTTATGTTTTAGTATGCCATATAAACCTACTTCAGTGGGTATAAAACAACATGAGGATAAAAGTGACAAGATCGGATTAAAATAATATCATCTTAATGTTGTAAAACAACTCTAAATGTTAGCTCATTTACAATTTTGTTGCCATGAAAACAGGGGTGATAACATCAGAGATGACATTATTACCAAAACAATAGAGTTTTTATTTACATTAGAAGATAAAGATCTTAGCATCTGTATTAATGGCATGAGGAATTCAACAGTAGATTTTGGTAAATTTTGAAACAAGACAATAAGATGTGATTTCAGAAATATTTAATTCAAACTGTCTTGTTATTTCAGAAATTCTTTCAAGGGAACTTATACTCAACATTGACTGTTTCCGAGAATTCTGGAATTTTCTAATTGGCTAATTTGCCATACAATCCAGAATTTTCCCCTTTGGTAATGCTCAAGTCGTATTTTCTGTCAATTAGTCATTCCTTTCATTGGCTGTGTTCATTAGGATATACAAGATTACAAAATTAGATTCAAACAAGAGATTCAATAGAATAACTAGTACATCATTTAACAAGAAAGGGTCAGCCATAATAACCTGACAACTTGATCACACATAATCCTTCTGTCAAACAAGTCAGCTCCATATATGATAATAAAAAGTGGTGATTTGACCGATTAATCAAGTTGATTATTGGTCATTTTTGATTAAATGGGAGGTGTTCATCTTAGTTTGATTAGTGCCTATTGATGTCCAGCAAACTTTGGACATCAATAACATTGGTTTAATAACCATAAAATCAATTTAATCATATCAGGTGTGCCAAATTACTGAGGAAGTAATTCATCTAAAAAAATTATGTTCCATCAAGTACTATTGCATATGGTGATAGGTCTATCAAGACCGCTGAGCTTTATCTTTGGAACAGTCTTACTAAACATCTGAAAATAGAACCAGATCTTTCTGGGTTTAAATCAAATCTGAAGACTTTTCACGGAAGCTTTCTCCGCAACATATGTACCATCAGCACCCTTGAGTGTATTACAAATATTGGTGCTAGTTTTTCTGATAATATTGGTATGAAATAAGCTAAAGTATGAATTATTTGAATTGACTGGGCTGTTGTGAATAAAATGCCGTTAACGTTTTTAGTTAGAAAATGACATATCAGCAACAATTTTTTATAAGGGATTTTGTCTGAAAGACACCTATACCTTACGGACAAGCATATGTGATTGAATGTGAAATTTTAGATTTCCTACCACCTACAGGAAAGAAATCACTTTTGGAGAGGTTTGATGCAATGGAAACTCCAACAGCATTTGATCAAGAATGAGGTTTATCAGCAATAACCATTTCTACTTTTCTACATTTCTGATTTTTTTCTAATCTTAATCGTTAAACTATACATTAATAGCCATGACAATATTATATATCACAAAGTATAACAGAAATATTGCCGAAGAAGTGCTTAACGACAACTCAATCAAAGTACAAAAGATTTGACAAAATGAACCATGATTTACCTATTCATTATTAAACCAGATTTGCAAATATCCTAGTAGTCACAAGAACAAACAATTTACCTAGCCAAGGTAGTGTATGTGACCAGGTGTGAATACTGTAGGTGTATTTGACCCAATCAGGTCACAAAAGTATAGAGTGGATCAAAGGGACCAGGGGTCAAGGTTTACCTGTGTACACCTGTGAAGAGTGACATAACGACTGACC
The DNA here is from genome assembly GCA_921293015.1 of Phorcus lineatus. Taxonomy (NCBI): domain Eukaryota; kingdom Metazoa; phylum Mollusca; class Gastropoda; order Trochida; family Trochidae; genus Phorcus; species Phorcus lineatus. Next base: position 31,672,433 of record OV121087.1, on the reverse strand, counting down.
GTGAATACATTGTATCACAAAAAGAGTAAACGGTCAAACACTATAAATCTTAAAGTGTTTGTTTTCTTTCATCTGACAGACTTTTGGTGATTCAAATTATGTAGGTTGAATACTAAAAGCATTACCTATTCTCAACTATCATCTTCAGACTTTTGATTGAAACTCTCAAGAAACACACCACAGTTGAAAAAAGTATTACTGTAATCTACTATATTTCTTTGACAGGAGTGTCTGAACATTTCCCGAAAAAAAGTGAGGGATATAGCTATATGTCAAGTCATCAATTGTCGTAAATATTGTATGGCATAGACATGAATATAACGATATTGCATTTTTTTGACTGAAGTCATGGAATTGAGGAATTACTATAAAAATCAATTTTTAAAAATTAGGAGTCCCTAATATCATCTATTGGAAGAAACCATATCAATGAGTATATATCTCATATGAAACCCTTATGCAAGCATACTTTTTGACATCTTACATGACCTAATGACCTGTATGTACCATTATAAAGACAGACATGACAGGAAATGGTTTCCTTTTGATTGACAATTTCTGATTGCAACAAAAGCTATCTTTTTGGGAGATCCAAATATAGCATATCTTGTATTGTTAATATTATTGATTTTGGTAATTAATATCCCTTGCCATACTAAAGGTATAATAAAACCACAAACCTTTTTGTTTCCATAATGAAAATCTTTTTCTGTTTCATCCTCAAAACATTCAGACTCAATACAACAGTAGCGGTATCCTTCTTTACTTGCTGGTCTTATTCCAGTTATCTCCCTTTGAGACCTTGAACTATTCCCTTCTGAAGCACAACCATTCTCTTCTTTAGCACTATCCTGATATGTATTTATCCAATGAAAGTTGTTGTTGGTTTCTTCAGGCTTGTGCCAAGGATTCTGACTGGCTACTTCCACACAAGAATCCTCTTCTTTGTCATGTTTCAGGTCATTGGTGACATCAGAGATTACGTCACAAATCTCATCCTGTAATCAACAGACAAAAAATTAACATCATTCATATCATGCATCATATATTAATCTAATTGGTGTAAACAAATCTATAAATCTAAAATAGGAACAGGATTGGTAAACAAAGAAAAGTTTTATGGCATATCTAAAGTTGTATCTAAGCCATTAGAATCTTTGATATCAATGAGAATATATATTTTCCTAAACATTTCAATGTGTAGTTTGATAAAGATATTAATGTGGATTTAAATGTGGTGCTAAAGCTTCATCATTACCCTGAACGAATTATACTTTCAAAGCAACTATGAAGCGCAGAATGAGACCCATGTTTCACTTGGATTCGAGGTGAGGTAGCCTATACGTTTCAAGAGTATTTCACTTATATCGCGGCTGCTAGCATTATTGCAGGGAGAAAGCCCGCAACTGCGGCATCGGCTGGAACTAGCGAACGATGGTTGGCACTGAAATTCAATATAGCATTGCACCTAAACCCGACTGCGTGTAGAACAGTTCTCTACTGCAGTCAAAGTTGCAGAGCCCCTGGCGGGACAATCCTCTTGATCCGAAACAGAATGCGCTAACCACTGTGCTATCCCGCCCACTTGGATTGGAACCAGTCCCTTTGGCATGAGAGGCCCCTATGCTAACCAATACATCACAGTGCTCCTCATTTTCCATTTCATATACCATTTGTTGTTCCAAAAAATATTTTTACTCAAGTCATGCACATGTCAGAAATGGCATGAATTAAATGATTAGTATACTACTGGGGAACTTGTCAAGCAGAAAGGTGATCAACTGGGCTTTATAGATTTGTCAATCGATCACATCCTTTCTGTATTTGCATAGTTTTCTCATAAAAAGTTTAAAAGTTAAATATTATATATATATTTTGAGATATAATTTTCAAGCATTAAGAGATTTCAATTGATAATAAAACTTTATATTGTCATGAGGAGTATTTAATAATTTTGTTAAATACAGAAATAAAATATTTCACATGTTTGCTTAAGAATATGTTACTAAAAGAGCACTATCTCTCTCTGAATCAATCCTGTTTCCCAATAATACATCTTTCAACCTGGTGTTAATGATCTTTTTTATATCATTGACTCATTTCTCTTTTAAAAAAACATACATCACGTTTAGATTAAATTCAATTTTCAGTTTTCTGTAAAAGATAAAGTATCATCACATAGATGGGTATTTTGTTAACGGATGGATAGAATATTGCTCTTATCCTTCATTTTCAATAGGGTCTTTTGTTTATAGCGCACTGCGCAAAATTAAAGTGTCATGAGATTTCCCACAATAGCAAAGGATTTAAAAACTCATTTGTGATGTCATCATTCAATGAAAGCTGTTGACACAAACACGATAAAAATCAGCTAATGTCACACTTCAAGATAACATTTCATCACAAAATAAACTGAAATGAAAACCACATGTTATAGGCCACAGACGTCTTGGAGTGCAAGCCTCTCTCTCATATCTGAACCCCAGTTCAAGAAACCAATGATAAAAGCACCCAAAATCAGCTTGAAACGGAAACAGACATTTATGTGTTTAAAATATCTCTGGAGAATAGCTAACCCTGTCAAAATGAAGTTGGGAGCAGAAAGTCAGACAAATTATATAAATATTGAAAACATGTCTCCAAGGGAGGATAAACCCCTATTCACGTCTGCTCCATTTTCTCATGGCACAGTTGCCTACATTACCCGTGCTTCTATCTGACTGCCAGATATCCTTGGAGCCTGGGAAAACATATGGCCATTCTTATGTTTGTTTACATTTTGAGTGAGAGATAAACAAATATGCAAAAAAGTAAACAAATATGCAAAAATAAGTAAATAAACACATAAAATGTAAATATAAAAATGGCAAACAAACACCTGTTCAGTTACACATGTGTTGAATTGCTGAAACTTGCACAACTTCTCATAATGAACTCTCTGAATGTCATGAAGGAGAGGTGGGGTCTATGGGGTTTAATGCCGCTTCCAAGAGTATTTCACTTATATCACGGCTGCTAGTATTATTGCAGGGAGAAATCCCACAACACTATTGTGGCTATGCATTGCAGTGAAACCTGCCAGCATCGGCAACTAGCAAACCATGAGTGATACTGCGCTAAATTCAGTGTAGCATTGCACCCAAAGTTGCCGAGCCCATGGCAGGATCTGAACCCCGGACGACTTCATCCGAAGCAGAATGCACTAACCATGCACTGCGCTATCCCTCCCCCTGAATGTCATGAAGGCAGTGACAAATACAAACCTGTTTTGGTAAATGTTTCTCTTAAACATGTAACCTCTCACAAGAAGTAGGGATATGCAGAAGTGGATCAAGATGGTTTGAACATTACAAAAAAAGCCGGATGAAACCCCACTGTTCCTCCAAATAAGGGCCAAATAAGGATTTAAGAAAATTTTCTTGGGTTTGGCTCACAGGTATTGTTTTAGACAATGTATATTATGCACATACCTGTTGACTGTTTTTTTAAAAGTTAACAGCATATTCTATACTTTATATGGATTAGAGATCAACAAATGTGCACATGGTTTATGATTTTCAGTTTTGAGGAAGATAAAAAAGGCGCTCTTCAAGCAGTAAATGGTAATGTGTAATTGGTGCCTGCAATATAAGTTGGCACTTTATAAGTAACCCATTAAGTGCGGATTCAACAATCTAATGCCTACGTGTGGCCAATTTTCAGGAATCTTGACGTGCAATAGGGCATTGATTTTTAATGGCATGGATTTATGAAAAAATACATCAGTTATAGATAAGATAAGATAAGATAAGATAACACTTTATTACCCAGAAGGGAATTCTTCTTACATCCGACAGAGCATGACAAGATACATGTAAAACTTAACAATAAGAATTCAATACTATGGAAGGATAATACTATGCAATGCAATATAGATACAACAAAAAAACAACAACACACATACATATTTATATAATTACACAAGCCGCACAAAGCAGTTTTGATATCATTAACAATGTTCAGAGCTCTTGTTTAAAATTGTAATACTCGAGGGTATGAATGATTTCCTGGTTCGATTTGACCTATGGTAAGGAACATTAAAACGTTTTCCAGATGGCAAAAGAGAATATTCTGAGTGTTGGATCAGAAATAATTTTACGTGCATGAGTTAGCATTTTTTCATCATATATTGACGCAGGATGTTCAAGTATGGTGCCAGCAATCTTTGAGCTTATATTTACAATCTTGATTATCCTGTTTCTATTTTGAAGACTCAGCTCAGTGGTAGAAGGTAAATGAGATTTTGCATGTAATGAGTGCCATATTATTCAACTCGATCATTCTTGGCAATTAATAGATGGAAAGTTAAAGTAAATTTCCAAAATTATCCCAGAATGATAAAGAAGTTGAATCTAATTGACAATGGATCCAACTTCAAAGATATAACCAAGTATACAAATCAAGGAACAGCTATAAAGGTGCTAACACTACACCGGACCAGAGAAACATAATTAGACAGAACACATTACCTTCGACTGAAACCGCGGCTTGCTCACACATCTACTGAGCTTCCAGCACGAGAAAATAGGTTCTCTCACGAAAATAATGAGGAAGAAAGGTTTTAAGATAGACAAATTATCTCAGGGAGGTTCCACAAGTAAGAGAGTATCTCTTCTGTTTTCTACACAATCAGTGAATCTTCTAATGGAGAGTTTTAATGTCGTTAAAGATGTCTCTAAATAGAATTGAAAAAGTGAAAAAATTTGGAAGCTGTTTATCTTAGTTTAAAAGTCGTTTGTTTCTATAACAGTATTTTTTTAAACTGGAAATTTAAGTAATTATCATTTAAAAGTTTTCAAGTAAATGACTTCCTAAAATCTTGAAATGGCATCTTATGAAAGAGCCATTTGTAGGAAAAATTACTCCTTAATTTTCAAAGCTCTTTAAACATCTGTTCTTAATTATTCACCTTTTCATCAAAGAATGTTTTTTAAAAATAATTCAAGCACCTTTTAGTTACTTTTTAAAGAATAGACAAAATGCTCAGATCAAAGGAGGAAGTCATTACGTAACTGCATGAAAATTACACATAATCGTGTAGTTTTCTACACAAAAATCTATAAAATTTCCATTGAACAAAAGTTCAAAGAAAACATCGCAATCAAAATAAAGTTGATGTAAGAATCAAAGACATTTACTTTACATGAACCTATTATCTTAAAAAAATCTATTTTAGATCATATGCATCTTATCAAAAAACATAAAATGGAATCAGAATTGAGATCCAAATGAACAAGAGCAGGAAACTAAGCCAAACGTTAATTTTGTTTATGATAATGAACATCTTAATCTATTGACTCTCCTGACAGTTAAGATAAGCACAATTAAGTTCAGAGTGATGTTTCTTTTGAGTCACGTGCAGATCACGATCTAATTCTAAACCAAACGTTAATTAGACCTTGGATGCACAAATCTAGTGTAAAAGTAACTTTTCCCACAATCACAGGCCCTTCAATTCAGGTAGGATTGGATGAGAGTTGTAAGCAATTTCTTGCACAAGGCGCGACTCATCCAGTCTCAACTACCGGCTAATCAAAGCCTTGCTGACTTCATCAAGTTTCTTTACAAGCTCTTTAGCCAATACCAGCTAAACTTCAATCTTAATAGAAATATTCTTGATGTTGCTACCGATTGCAGATGCATGCACTCGTACCATTATACTCTTGTCCCCTGACGCTGCAAAGAGCAGAATGGGGGACATGGTATTTAGCTCTCGGATGTACACACAGAGGTCTGTCCTGTTCTTGTAAGCACAATATATAATGAAACGCTGAACCAAGAGTCTTCAAATTTGTTATCAGACTTCAGTGGAGTAACCAGACACCATTTGATTTGGGTGATCTTGACTTAACTTTCAAGGTCACTACAAGACTTGTTTTTGCAACATCTCAAGCTCAAGAACTCTTGCACCAAGAGTCTTCAAATTTGCTTTTCTTCAACAGAGGATTACCCACACACAGATGTGGGTGACCCTTAACTCGTTCTTAAGGTCAGTATGAGACTAAGGTCAAGACCATGAATCTTTGCTGTAGACCATCTGAGTATTGAGTGCATTTTTCATAAGGATATATAAAAAAGAAATCAAACATTCGAGCTAACTTCTCTGTAGAAACTCTGAATATTCAACAACATTTTAGCTCATTTCTTGATTGTGGTGGGGGACATTATCACATTTGTGACAAATAAGTGTTAAGTCAGAATCAAGCAAGGCTGAAATCAGACAGTGATTGAGATTACCGAAGGTTATGGGAAGTTTCAGTGTTTTAGGTTTAACATCACTATTGTCTTGTAACCTCAACCATAAAAGATGCTCTCAGGGTAAAGTTTATATGTTGTATATTTTCCCCTTCAAATGGCTGTGAGGAAAGGGGTGTATGCCTTTGTATGGCTATTTATATATAAGCTGTTTGAGTGGCATTCTAGAAGTTGTCAGTATAAGGAAGACAAGTAATTTTTATGGATAATCAACTTCTTTATTGTACTTATAGCGACGTTGAAAACTGTATAAGAATTGCTTGAAAATGGTATAAGAATTGCTTGAAAATGGTATAAGAATCTATACTGAAACGTCGCTACAATAAAGAAGTTGATTATCCATAAAAATTACTTGTCTTCCTTATGTATATATAGTCCTTCGGTATTCACTCACCTGGACCTTGAGAATGTAGTTCTCCAGCTTCTTATAATCATCTTCCACTTTGCAACTCATGGTCCCAGACTCAAGCTTGCTGGGTGCAGACTACCAGCTTCACATCCTGCAACCAAAGATACACCCAGATTAATACATAAGCGAGTGTGTCATACAAATTTATGCTGCTTATGGCTGAAATACTGCCCAAGCGGCACTAAATAATTGTCAAATACCTACTCACTCATACAAATTTAGCATGTATATTTTTTTTAATTGAGGAAGCTTGTAAAAATAAATTTTTGTCGTCCTTATAAAAGTCTTATGCCACTTTGGACTGTTATTTGTTGTCTTATATCCATATTTTTTTAAACATGATGATATTCTGAAAATATATAAATGTATTGACATCACATTCAGTTTTTTATATTGTCACTTACAATAAAATACAGAAACTTATACAAACTTGAAAAATGAGTAAATAATAAATATCTTTAATGTTTTACCTTATATGTAATTCCTGATTTATCTGTTTCAAAACACGTGTTTAAAATTAGTTGATGTTTAAGAACTCCACGTCAGTCTATACACCACCATTTCTTATGTACAAGTTTAAACACAGACTGCCTTCAAGTAACAGAACTCAAGTCTTCAACATAAACACCCCATATACGAGTTTGGCTGTACTTCCTTATTTTCATGGCAATTTGCCATTTTGCAAAAAGAGCATCTAAAGAAAAAAAACAAGGTCTTGACGTCTCCGATATAAATGACGTTAACGCTATTAACATGTTAGGTGATCCATTAATACTTGCACTGAATGACACGCATAGACTTAATGTTTTGATTGAGAAAAGGTGCTTATGATATAATGTGAGAAGGATAGCAATTCTGTGAAAAGTGATGTTGAGAGCTTTATACACTTCAGTATATTTTAGGCTTGAGACACTTGTACTTGCTGGGCTCTTTACACTGGCACTGAAAAAAAGCTTTAGAAAAAGATCCTTTAAGTTTATTCAACAGTCTTGAACCAAGTGAACCTTATACTGATTGCAAATGTTTCTACATTTTACCATAAGACAATAACAAACGTGAGGGGCATCGATGTTAAAATTTTAAAAAGTTTATGATATTAACCATTAATCAACATCATATGCTTTGTATGAATCACTGGCTGTTTGGAAAAATGAAGAAAAAGTAAATTTTGGAATTGTAATGATAATTATTATTTTTGGCATTATTGTCTCTGGCAAAACAAGACTTCCCATTTTGAACTATTTACATCCTTCTTCATAGAGAATCTCACCCAAGTTTCTTCTGATGTGAAATATATCAACTAATTTTGATAAAAGTTCTTATTTGTACTTTAATCAATGAATGTTGATATATTTGATATAAAAAAAAACACGAGGGTAACATTCTATTCTATTCTTTACCATTAGACTCCCAATGCGGTGATGTCATAGCATTGTGACATCGTTATGATTATAACATCATAGTACTGTGTTGTCATGACTTGATGTAAAACAATTGTGATGTCATGAACTTGATGGTAGTGGAACAGATTTTTGGATGATAAATCAACGTATTTGTATCCTTGTAGTTTTTACCATACCCTGATATTTATGTATGTCTCATATCTTTCACAGGTGGATATAGTCATTGCTTCAAATATAAGATTCAGCCAATAGTTATAAGAGGATAATTAATCAAAATATATGGAACCCCTGCGTCCTTTTATTCAGGTACTGCCTCAATTGCTGGATGAAAGTCATTTCATTGGCTGGTTATAAAGAGACTGATTCAAGTCACTTGGCTTGATAGATATCAGGGTATGGTAGGAGTTATGTGGATACAAATGTTAATGTAGCAGGATGTTTATTTATTCAACAGGTGAAAGGTTAACTGATGAATCACAATTGCTACATCATTTGTCCCTGAAGGCAAACCAATCATCTTACCATGAGAAAACAATACGCCTCAACCAATTTACCATCAGACTCGTACATTGTAAAAGTACTAAGGGCGAGTCAATAAATCAGCCAGCCTGCTAGCTCCATATTGCTATACCATTACACATTTACTATTGGAAAAACAGACAGGACAAACAAGGAATGTAACTCAGTTCATTCATCACTCGGGAAGTTCAGAGTTTTGATTTGAGCTGCAACACACTAATAAAAGATTTTCAAAGAAGTTACCACCTTACTTGTAAGGGTTTTGTCTGCATTTAACAGACAGACCAAATTTACAATTTACCTTGTATAATTGTGGATAAAAAAAATTCATCTTAGAGAGACAAGAACTATTAGTAATCACCTTCTGTTGATTCTTTTTATATAACCAGAATACCTAGGTCAAATGTATGCCATTTAAGGTTATACATCTTCAACTGATAACTTACATGTAATTTCTGTCCATTTTCTTTTGGTTTCTGTGATATTACCAGATTAACTGGGCAAACTGCTTTCACTTATAATTAAATCTTCTACTTTCAGATATCTGAACTGTATATCATGCTGTAACATTTCTGAAAACTTATAAATTTTGCCTTAATTCTGTTGTATGTCATACATCCTGACAAATGAAGGAGATCAAAAGTACAAGAATATGTTAATTCAGAAATCAGACATGCAATATTTTTCAGACCAAAACTAAGGTCCCACTGTGTTCAATCAAAAGAGCAAAAAATCAGCTTTTATAACTTTTTAAAAGATAAATTTGAAGTTTGTCAAGGTTAATTCAGTCTGAGCATGTCCACCTGTAGTAGGAGCACGAGGTGATTTGAGGCTTGAAGCTGCTTTCAAGATTATTTCACTTAAATCATATTATAATGCAAGTATTATTGCAGGGAGAACTCTCATAACACCATTATGGCTTTGCATAGCATTGAAACCTGCAAGCACCTGCTGCAACAAGCTAACCACCAGTTCTAATGTGCTAAAGTGTAGCATTGCACCAAAATCTTATTGCATAAAGATTTTAATTTTGGATTCGAAGCCAAACAACTGTGCTCTCCTCCTAGTAGGAATATAATGTTTTGCAGGTTTATCCTAAGGTTTTCCCCTACAATACATTCTTTTTATCTCCAGGAACATATGCTAGACAAAAATCAGCTTGAATCGCTCAAAGAAAAGCACAACTCACCTAAAAACAAGAACTTTTTTCATGAACAAGATTATAGAATGTTATGTTATACTTTAGCAGGGGTTTACTTATCTTATCTAAAACACTTTAGTTCTCTATCTAAGAACTTTTTTTCAAACAGTTATATCCTTTTCGCCCACATAAACAGATGCTGGCTTAACCTAGATGTATAATTTCAGAGAAGACCAAAAACAATCAAAGCAGCTTTCCAATATTGGCAATCAGACCAGGACCATGTTTCAGAACATGTTTACAAAAGGAATGATTTTACAAAACAAAGGTCAACTAAGATGTACTATTACAGAAATTGCCAAGCACCATCAAAGCAGCTTTCCAATATTGACAATCAGACCGGGGAACATGTTACAGAACGTGTTTACAAGTGGAGTCATTTTACAAAACCAAGATGGAACATTTGACCAAAACCATAACCAGTAGTCCAAACAAGTGGCTTTTTATACTGAACGCCACATTTCCGTAGTTTCCACTCTCTCCAAAGACAATAAACTTTGGTTTCCTCTTCTTGTCTGCTGCTGACTCAATGGTCATTCTATCTAGCCATACAATGCATACAATACCAGGACTAGACTAGGTGAGGTGAGCTGGTGTTTAAAGCCGCTTTTATATATTATTTTACTTATATCGCGGCTGCTAGTATCATTGCAGGGAGAAAGCCCGCAACACCATTGTGGCTATGCATTGCTGTGAAACATGCGGGCATCGGCTGGAACTAGCGAACCATGGGTGGCACTACACTGAAATTCAGCCCAAACCTGACTGCGTGTAGAACAGCTCTCTACTGCAAACAAAGTTGCCGAACTCCAGGCGGGATTCGAACCACGGACCTCTTGATCGGAAGCCGAACGCGCTAACCACTGTGCTATCCCCTCCCCAGGACTATACTAAGGGTAAACACTGCTGAAGATGTGGCTGTAATAGGGGTACTAATATTGTGCCATATATGAGGTGATAAATGAGGGAAGCAGGGTGGTTTAATGGTTTGCTTGTGGCCTCTCATGCCAAAGGCCCAGGTTCAAATCCAGGCGGAGACACCAAATATTTGTGGTCTGGGTTTTGCATTGTGTTGTGTCCTTTGGAAAGGCACTTCATCCACATTGTGCTCAGTCCAACCAGCTGCAAAACTAGGTACCTGAATATAGGATGTACAAACTTATATGGTCGTGCAAAGCGCTAAGTAGCTGCCTGAGAGGAAAAGTTCTCTCAGGGTAATAATGTACATTGTAATGCCAGTGAGCAGTCCTGGTTTTAACATAAGGCCTTAAAATTGTAGTTATTATTATTATTATCATCATTATAAGTCCCTTTGCCATGATTTTTAAAACTCTCTTATCTTTAAGATACCATGTAAGTGCTTTGATTTTCAAAGCTTTCTTAGAGTGACTAAGAAGTGACATATATTTTCAATATGTGCACATATATATCACACTTTTGAAAAAAAAAGTTTATTTGAAAGGGGCTTAATAATGGTAATTGTTGAAACTATTGAAAGTGAAATATCTGTGCACTATGAATTCAGAATAATTATATAATCTATGGAATTTCCATAAAAGCCAGGGACTATCAAACTCAAATGCAGCCCATATAGGTTTTAACGTGGTCTAGACTCAAGGCTGAATACAGCTATGGTGGCCCTTCTGAAAATGATTGTTTTGGATATGTAAACATGTTTTATATTAGGTTGTATTTTCATAACATGACCCAATCAACTTTCAGCTCTCCCACTACTTAATCTTTCATAATTCCCAACCACTCTTTGAAGTAAATATTGAAATATTTATATTTTCTTTTCTTTTCAATTTTATTTGCTTTGAAGTCATCTGAACATTTTGTATTTATTGATTTATGAAAATGAAAAATTATTACTCATGATTTTTTAAATTTGTCTCTATGACTCAAAAACAAAGACAAAGACTTCAAATTAAACATTTAAACATTTAAGGATAACAAAATTGTAAGATGAATAAATAAAATCAATTATATTTTTAATTAATATATATATTATTATAATATATATATTAATTATAATTATTATATTTTTAAAGGTTTATTTTTTAACAAGTACTTTAGATGTAAGACAATTCTTATTAATTGGAAATGATGAGAAAAGTATAAAAATGTTATATAACAAACATGTTCTTGTAACTTGAAGAATGGCAAATGTAGAAAGAGCAAAGTATGTTTTTGATTAGGTGAGGTTTAACTAATCAGGTCTAATAAATTTTCTGTTATAGTAGATGTGAAAATAATAATTGTAAAGAAAGTTTTTGTTAAAGCGAGGTAAAGGTCACAGACAGAAATGTTACGGTTATTACAAATCAGACAAGTAATATTTAGTCTAGACGTAAACATGTCATAACTAATAGAGAACCAAGTGTTTATACATGTGCTTTCTGTTGTTTAGTAAGCAAACCTTCAAAATAGTAAATTTTGTGAGGACTTTGTAGTGGAAAGATTTTTATCTTATACCTTCATTAGAGGCAAATAAAAATTAAGATAAGATGGAATCTACAGATTTTCAACTTGTTTATTGTCAAGGGGATCTTTGGGTGAAGATGATACCACCATGTCACTTACTAGACAATGGTGTAAGAATGTACACCAATATGAAAGAAAGAAGCAGTACATCCATGCTAAGGATGTTGATGTTTTGAGAGGAACTGTTAATGTACATATGATGATGATGTAAGAACCTATACCGATTTCATCTCTCTCAAATGTATATAAAAAACTGACAACCCATAAAATACTCTTTCATTTTCAAATCAATCCTATAATATATATATATATATATAACATTTTAGTGAGCATGAAATTCAAAAGCATATACATAAAATCATAAATAAATACAAAACACATATACAAATATATACAAATGAAATAAAAAATAATTAAAAAGTGATATATATACATACCGTACTGTGCTGTCTAATAATTCACTTTCAAAATCTATTTTTGACATGTTACATTAAATCCTCTTTCTATCCCATATTGTAAATGGGGAAATGAGAATATTCAGAACTAATTCTGTTCAAAATCTTATGTTTCTCTTCTAACAATTCAAGAATCTTCGACCTGGAGAACTGTAACAAATTCTGAGCTAATTTTAACTGGTAGTGAAAGATTCTGCAAAGAATTTGCTCTGTTGTACATGTTCTATTTTTTTAACTCTGGAACAGTTTTCTGTGAAACAAAACTACTCTTAACGAATCAGCACTTTCAGGATTGTTATGAGTTTTTGTCTATTTTTCAGGAAACACATGTTGTGCAGTTTTCTTGTAAAATCACTCTATATATACTCTCAATTTAGATGTACAGTCAACTCGCGATAGTGCGGCCACCGATAATCCGAATCTCGCAGTGTCTGAACGGTAGCAAGCTGTAACCAAACTAATCTCTATATAAACTCATTAAATGTTGATTCATTAATCCGTTGATTCAGTCTCCGTATCCGAATGTTTTTGATGAAAAATTGAAGTGTTCTGATTATCGAGGTCTGACTGTACTGTTTTGTCCTTTTCAAAAAACCTGGAAGTGCATGAATTTTTTCATAGATACTTTCCAATCTCCGATTCTAAACCTAAATAGTTTTGAACTCAAATGATTATCATTAAATTATCTTGTTTCTCAAATCAAAATTTCTGATTAAGAAAAACAATAATGAATAAATATTTTATACAACAAAAAGTCTCAGTTAATGACTTACCTTCTATTGCACCTATCTTTAACAGTGACTAAAATGCATTATCTCTTAACTATAATCTGAACAACTGGGTATTTTTGATTTAAAAAACTGCCTGTCTGTCAGTGTGTATAAGCGCGGGAAGAAACAATTATTTAACAAGCATGAACAAAATTGAACAATATATTTCATAACTAGTATGTTCCTATCACCTCCATATAAATCTTATAATATACCATCATTATAATAAAATATTTCTCACTAAAATTACAAGTACGTCTGATGTTTGAGAAGATATCTTATCTCCACTTACAATCACAACATAGTCCATTAGTCTTGTTATTACCATAGGAACAGCATCATGGAGAGTTTACAAGAAATTATTTCCTTTCTAATGGTACCATAAAACCATCAGCTAATACAACCAGGTATTCATTCCTCTTTACCTGTGTCTTAAACCAGAATGTAATATGCCAGCCAAAGCCATGCAATATTACCATTACATTATTAATCAGCTTCTTTGACTAAGAACTATCAACAAAACATTACAATGATAAGAAGGTCTTTCAAAAGAGAACCTTCTTTCAAAGTGTTTAAAGTAAATTGACAAATATGAAGAGAGATCCATTAAAGGCTTATATCATATATCAAGTGACACTTACATGCAAATATATAGATGGATGCTGATGATAATATTGTTATAAATGAAAATGACAAAATAAATACGATTTTCTATGAAATTTTGTATCATCTTGTATATATATCTACTTAATTTGCCGTTAACATCTTCTGTAATCTTATCCAACTTCTTAACACAGTTACTTCCCTTTTTATTTTTTTTCAGTTTGTTTGATTTTCCTTTTGTAATATGAGATATGGTAAAACAAAACTTTGATTTTAAAATAACCTTATACCGTATTTGAAGTATAAAGTGCATGCACTTTGAGCTTAGAAAACTGAAAAGAGGGGTGCTCATTAAAATGGCTTAACATAAAACTGAATACATGAATATAATGTCTTGAAATTAAAGATGCAAAAAAAGATCAAATTATCTAGATATGCGTGGTCATATTTGAAAAGTATATATAGTTTTTCTTGCAATCAAATAGAATTTAAAAAGTTTTGTATACACAAGAGGTATGATTGTAATGTGACTTCATAACTAATGGAAAAAAGGGTAAAGACTCTATATATTTTCAGTAAAACTGCCAAGATCTATCATGCATGTTAATAGGGTATGGGAGAAGGCGGCACTTCTTTTTTGTGGGTAAAAACACTTTTGGGTATGCTTAAGGAAGAGGGCACTAATTACATCAAAAACTGTTAATCATCTAGTATTCACCATTGAAAACTCAATTTGAGTTCTGTCATTATTATTCTTGAAATATTGTGAGGTGAGTGAGGTGAGTTGGTGTTTAACGCCGCTTTCAAGAGTATTTCACTTATATCGCGGCTGCTAGTATTATTGCAGGGAGAAAGCCCGCAACACCATTGTGGCTATGCATTGCGGTGAAACCTGCGAGCATCGGCTGGAACTAGCGAACCATGGGTGATACTGCACTGAAATTCAGTGTAGCATTGCACCCAAACCTGACTGCGTGTAGAACAGCTCTCTACTGCAGACAAAGTTGCCGAGCCCCTGGCGGGATTCGAACCACGGACCTCATGATCCGAAGCCGAACGCGCTAACCACTGCGCTATCCCGCCCCCTTGAAATATTGAGAATTGATTAGGAATGATCAAGCAAGAAAAACAAGCAAAGGCCTATGGTTACAGGCTATTAGAAAAACTGTAAAAGACTTGGCATTAATTCCAGACAAATACACAAGAATTCTTAAAAAATTGCAACATTGTTGTTTTTTTGCATGACGTTATCCTTGTGTCAGAACTTAAACATTTGGCATATATTTCCACAGTTGGCACTATGCCTCAAAGGTTTAAAAAGCTAATTGGAAAATAATTAAAGGTGAAATTTATGTTAACAAAGTTCAAGATATAAAAGCACAATTTTACATTGCATGGCTTTATAACCTGAAGCATTGGATTACCGTTATTTGGTATATAACACATGGCACTATGACTCAAAGACTTGAAGAACAAACAGTACAAGATTTTATATTTCAATCCAAGTCATGTTAAGATAATTCAATATTAATCAGAAAATAATTTTTATAACGTCAAGCGTAATACTTCTTGTGTAAGAGCAAGAAAATTTATCATATTGATCATTATGTTTGTTGGTATGTCTCAAAGTGTTAAAGAACAAACACTGAAAAATTTAAATTTAAATTTTGTCAAGAAATTTCTAGATCAGTAAAGCGTCACTATAATGCATGGTGTAATACCCCTAGTGTCAGATCATTATCACTTGGCAAATGACATTCTTGGAACTTTGCCTCTATGAAGGTAAAGAAAAACAGAACAGGAAAAAGATTGAGCATAAGTATGTACACTGATTCTTGGCAAATTAGCAGAGGTTGTTGTTGCAAGTTTTTGAGGCCTTCTTACACACAAGACATTCATCACAGGTAATTAGCCTGTCAGACCAGACTGGAGCTTTACACCTTCAACAAGTGGCCAATAACTCTGCTTACTCGATGGTGAGTGTTGACCTCAACTGAGGTCAATCTTCAAGGACTATTCGAAACATAGACCAATGCTGGTGTTTAAATAGCTAAGTGTAATGTTGAAAAGAGATTGATCATAAACAGTAAACTTTTAAGTGATCTTCCAAAATTTACCAAATAACATATTATAGAATGGTAAATATGCTATGAAAATTCAATTGAAGTCAATATTTTAAAAAGTATGAGCGTAATGAATGCAAAGAATATTGACATATTATATATATATATAGATATTATTAAATAGCATTATTCATAAAAGGTAATTATCTTATTAGAATACACAACTTTAATTTACATCTTCTATCAGTGGCTATAATACCATTGTTAAAATGATTTTTTTTAGATGACTTGTACTGGACAACCTGAAAGTTCTTAAGAAAAGTATATAGAAAATGATGGGTTAGCTCACAGTAATGTTGAAATTAGAAAATCATTTTTAATCGAATCAACCCTGGTTTGTTAGGATATCTTTGGTAAACCTTAATGGTTCTGAAACTCATCGATCGCCAAAGATCAGAACTCATAGAATAGACAAATAGTTTGACAAATAAAGTCATGCAATATCGACATTTAAAAACCTGAAATATCTATGCTCAAACAATGCATTAGTAACCATCTATCATTTAAAAATCGTTGCCCACAATCCTATTTCAAGAATATATAGCTTGGACTAAACAAAGATCCTGCATTATTCTTCCTCATTCATTGCTAACACTTTGAGGAAAAACAAACCATTAATCACAAACAATTATCCAGTCAGGTCAAGTCCCTTCAAGCAACACCTTGACAAATAACCTATAACTCCCCATATGCTCTTGAAGAAGGCTGATCAATAATGATAGCCATAAAGGTAAAGGATGAAATCTCAAAATGCCTTCACAACTAGCAACTCTTGAAATGGCATTGGAAAACATTTCAAAAGGAGATATCACTGAATACTGAGTTATGCATATTTGAACAAATACAAACTAACATACAATACATTTTCATTTCTGACAATAAGGACCCTTCTTTGCAAATCACATTCTTGAAATGGGCAATTCTTTAGGGTATTGAATAGATGACCTTGTAAGGTCAACAAGAATTGCTTTTTGGAACCAAATAATTTGTAGCATGATCATTTTCCATATTTGAAAATTATTAATGTTTTAGAAAACATGAAATGGTGAAAGAAAGGTAAGTTATTAGAGTTTTCTATGAAATATTTTGCAAATTATTTATTAAAATTTAATGCTATATTCAGGATGTGATTTTGCATATTTGACATTGGTAACATCTTAATCATTGAACCAGGCTTATTTTCAGTCCATACTTTTAGAGCTATATTCTTTATATTTAATTGTTATTTACG
The DNA here is from genome assembly GCA_921293015.1 of Phorcus lineatus. NCBI lineage: Eukaryota > Metazoa > Mollusca > Gastropoda > Trochida > Trochidae > Phorcus > Phorcus lineatus. Next base: position 31,654,941 of record OV121087.1, on the reverse strand, counting down.
GTATCTTTAAAACTGATGGAAAAGACATCGTGGTTCAAGTTTTATATTTCCATCTTATATTGTAATCGAGCTTTACATCAAGTCTTCTTTACAATCTACTACAAAGGATCTTTTCAAGTGATAAATGTTTATTGAGTTTGAAGGCAACATGGCAGAATGTGGGTTGCAGGAAATCCAAAGACACCTGTTTTCAGCTTCATGTCTCTAGACTGTACTAGCTACTGTTAGTGTTTGTACTGAACAAGTTAAGAGTGACCTCCAGCCTTCCAACTCTATCGTGTAGATAAATCACTCATTCTTCTGGTTATAACTGGAATAAAAACTTTTTTGAAAGGGGATTATTGTAAAAGTGCATGGCAAAAAGTTAAAGATATGTTCTTCAAATTTTCCAAGACCACATGTAATTGTAGTTTTCACCTTGGTGATATATCATTTATACTCAAATTATTTGGTGTCAAAGAAATCAATTACTTTAATTAATTCATTAAGACTCTTATTCCCCATGTACTATTCTGCAAAATCTAAAAACTTGAAAATTATTATTCTCTTAATCTGTGCACGCCAATAATTTTCAATGTATAAAATGTAACCAATTTATTCAAACTTTGTCTGCAATTTCATTGACAACACTTATATTCTCTTACATAGCTCTTGTCGGAGATTTTTTAGGCTTCAACATTTTTCAACAAATTAAGTTTCTCAGTCATCAACTCTGTGAATCTGCCCAGAAATATTTAAAAAACTTCAAGTTTTTGACAATTGAACATTAGCTCAATTTTGAATAACTAATTTAGCTAATCCTTCTTAGTTCCACAGAGAGATCTTCAACAGGTTATCATATTACCCAAATGAACTGACCATATTTTCATTACGGCCCATGTGTCCACACAATACATCAACTGAAGCCAGATGTTTATTTACAGAGCTTTCCATCTACCAACACATCTGGTTACTCTGAACTGCCCACATGCATATTCCCACACAACTACTTCTACGTCATCTTCCTCTTCAGGGCTGTTAAAATCTATTATTTATTTAACCAGTTGTCTGCAAATAGTTGGGGTCAACTGAGGTCAGTCAGGGTATATGTTGCAAATTAATTTGATTTTATCATTTTATGAAATTGAGGATGTGAAAGACATAATTTTGTGTTTAAATTTCATTAATTAATTAAACATTTCAGGTGCTGAATTGCCGATTCAGTCCCATAAGACAGAATTCCCAAAAGACAGAATTCCCAAAAGACAGAATAAATCACAACATTAATTAACTGAGCAATGCTGAACACCCCTCATTAATCAATGGACTGACCCAACCCACCTTATGTTGTAGTATTGACATAATTTGAATTAGACTAACATTTAGTCTGTGATATATTTTAATAATTTACTGTACCTTCATCCATTATATTTTCTTTCGGGCTCCTAAAGTGTGTTTGCAAATCTAGACTTGCTGAAGTAGGACATAGACTGTATTAAAGGCTTCTAATTATACACAGTCATGAAGCAAGACTAGATCTGAATGAATGATTCCTAAAAGATATCAAGTGAAACACCATCCACTTCTACCATTTCTAGGCAACAAACTACCTCGTTTTGAGAAAAAATACATTGGTAACAGTTTGGACAATTAAGGTTGACGAATTAAATTCATACTTACTTTCTGGTGTCTTATTTCTACAAAATTTGCTGAATATCTTTATTTCATATCCTATCACTATTAGGATGGTTTTTTAATTAAACTCTAATTATAAGCATTATTTGAATACATATTTTTATTATGTTAATTTATACAGATTTTGTGAACATATATTCTATTAACCGTCACCTCTGGACAGTGTAAATCTGTCCAGATTTTGACCCTAAAGCCGATTTTATCAAAACCTTCCAAATGACAAGTATAAATGTTTTCTTCCTAAAATAACCATTTTAAAAAATTGAAAATGCTACCAATTTTGAAAATAAACCAAATATGTGTTAACAGAGACCCTATGTGAATTGAATAATAAAATAAAATAATTAAATTGCTTGTTAAAAAGTTTATATGTTATTATCATCCATTGAATGAAAAAAAAACCAACTGTTGTATCTTTATCTGGGCTGTTCCAATATTTTCAAAGGGTAGAGTCCATGTTACACATGATAAGTCAACCATGAAATGTGTTGTTTTAAGCTTTCTGTCTTTTGGGAATTCTGTCTTATGGGACGATACCGAATTGCCATTTTACAGGTTATTTTTTTTACATTAAAATTATCGGATAAGCACATAGTGATCAACATGAAAAAGAACTGCAAATGTCAAAGGTTAAAAAAGCTGTATACAATTAAGCAAATGAAGCAAAGCATCTGCAAAAGCAGTTTAGTAAGAATAGACAACACATTAAACCTGCTTAAGAGAAATCTGTCAATTTTTTAACAGTTTTCTATCAGTCAACTAAGATCAACGGCATCACGCTATAAAACTTTCAAAAAAATACATGTCCAAATTGTATGTCAATCAACAAGTATATTTAATTACTTAGGGAGGAATCCATACTGTATATTTAAACAGTTGTCTGCAAATAGTACGGTCAGCCAAGGTCACGTAAAGCAATGGAAGTACACATGTATGAATCCTTGGAGTTTGGAAACATCTGGCTGCTATCTCCAAATGATGACAAACACAGAAGAAGTTGTTAAGAGAATAGTATCAGTATCTTATCAGGCCATCTTGGAATGTCACTGTCAATAAAATTGTTCATTTAATACATTTCTATGGTTTTTCAATTCATGATGATAATCTCTTTAACTTTAATTAGTGTTGTCAGTGGACAATTATCTTCTTCACCTATTCAACCATTGGTTAAGAACCAGTATGTATTATGATGATAACTTCTTGCTCCTGTTAAGAAATCATTTAAAGTGGAACAGGGAATCAGCTCTAATATCTAGCTAAAATTCCTGTGGCAAAGTATAGTCAATGTTGCTGAACTATGTACTGAGTCATTGTTCAGCTGATGTTATATATCTGATTCTTCAGTGAAAAAGTTGTATTATTTACAATTTGACAGACAGACAGACAGACAGACAGATTTATTCCGTAATGTTGGCCATATGGCCCATAATACAGTTACATGATTTACGATTTAGATGGACAGTGGTCGTTCATATTAGTTGTACCTGGAAGAGAATATTTTGTGAATAAAGACAGCGGTGATAAATATAACATGTGGATGCTTAGAGCTTAGAATGTTGTTGAGGAATAGGGGGCCGTTGTAGACCTTTTCAAGTTGGATGAGGTATGCTTCACGAAAGTGATTGTACTTTTCGCAGGAAAAAAATATATGTTTTTCGTCTTCTATTTGATGAGATTGGCACGATGAACAGTAAAGGTCTTCAATAGGCACTTCTTTATTACATAGAACATTTATCTTAAGATTGTTATGCGCAATTCGGAATTTGCAGAGAGCTCGTATGAGAGTTTTACTTTTTAGTTCTGTGATGTAGGGCTCCAAATGAAGATCGTATTTGAATTGTGAGTAACGGTTTAAATATTTTGATGTAGAAATGTCGCTATGCCAAGTTTGGTGTCCAATATCCTTGAGTCGCTGTTGGAAGATAGTCAAGAATAATTTTTCATCTTCGCATCCTTGGTTAAACCACACGTGTGAGAAGCCATTATGGAACAAAATCGTTCTAACATTTGAAGCCCAGTTTATCCTGCCAATATCGTCGAAGTTTTTAAGCATTTTATACGCTTGAAAAGGGTAGCGATTTGGGGTCATATGTAGCAGTCTAAACCATAGCTTGATAACTTTAGCCTGAGCGAGCACGTACAGAGGAAGACGTCCTAGCTCACCAAGAATAGCTTTGTTAGAAGCATATTTTCCGACTTTGAGGAACCTTTTAAAATATGTTGTTTGGATTCTTTCTATAGCATCTCTGTATTTAAAACCCCATATTTCAGCGCCGTATAGAAGTATAGGTGATATTTTTCTGTCAAATATAGCTGCCGCAGTTGAGTAAGTCAGTTCTTTATTTCTATTGAAAAGTCTGAAAATAGAAAGAGAAGCTTTATTCGCTTGTTGAGCAAGGGTTTCGCAGGCTTTTGTCCAGATTAATCTTGAGGAAAACACTATCCCAAGGTACTTGTAGTATGATACTACTTCGAGTGGCTGGTTATGATAGGTCCATTTCTCATACTTGTTCAAAATTCCTCCGTTACGAAACACAATAATCTTAGATTTCTTTAAATTTACATGAAGCCCCCATTTGGCACAGAAATTCTCTAGAACACTCAATTGGCGCTGAAGTCCAACAACACTGCTTGAAAAAAGCACGATATCGTCAGCAAACATAAGGAGAAGAAGATCATGTATTTCAGAGGTCACAAAAATCCCATTATTACACGTTCTATATAATTCAGTTGAAAGTTCATTAATAAAAAGGAGAAAGGAGCTGAGTATACATCCTTGTCTCACCCCGACTGACGTATCAAATGCTTCTGTCCTCTGATTATCTACTTTTACGCAGGCTTGAACTGACATGTACATGCTCTTTAGAAGAACTATAATCTTTCCGTGACATCCATTCTGGAGTAAAGTGTACAGTCATTTGTTCCTATCTACAAAGTCAAAGGCTTTGGCAAAGTCAATAAATCCACAGTAAAATCGGCCCTTTTTTCTATTTAGATACTTTGAACACAATGCTTGTAATGTAAATATATGATCTGTTGTAGAGTATTGTGGTCGAAAACCAGCTTGACACTCAGAAAGAAGATTATTGCAATCGATCCATACTCTGAGACGATTTTCAATTATTGTTGTAAAAAGTTTTCCCATTACATTCAATAAGGAAATTCCTCTGTAGTTAGAGGGCTCCCTCTTGTCACCTGCTTTATAGAGTGGCAGAATTATTCCAATATTCCATTGATGAGGGAATTTGCCTTGATCCAGTATTTTGTTAAACAAAAGCTTTAGATACTGCGTAAGGAAACTTGATGATAGTTTGTAAAGTTCTGAAGGTATCCCATCAATACCTGGAGCCTTTCCACTTTTAAGATCCGATATTGCCGTTTTAATTTCGTCTTCCGTTACTTTAGCATTAAGGAAAATATCACTATCAGCAATACCGTCACAGTCAGTACATACATGTTGTTCCAAGAAATCTTTAACATATTCATCAAAATCAGAGTCCGTGCAGGACAGTACAGGATTTAGTAACTCCTTGAAATTATTTACAATTTGTTCATAATCAAGACTTAATTTCCCATTACTGTGCAAACTATGTCAAAAGCTATAAGTTGCACAGTGCAACTTACTTAGACAATCACTTACTTTATCGACCATCTCTCAATCACTCTATGTTTTAAACTGATATGTAGAAGTGCCTCATTTAAGTTTGACAGTCAAAGTTTTCCAACATTAAATATTCTGACTTATTGCAGTATAACTCATTAATGAACATTTTTTCACTCACAATAAAATCAAATGAAACTTTGTTTAGCAATGTATATAAGAACATAAAGGTTAACATACAAGCACTTCCTAAATAAGTCTCAAAAACACACATCCACATGCCAAATTTTCAAGCCTGTACAGTCAATCAGTTGCACTAAATATTTTTTAAAAAGAAACTTTTTATCCAAATAGACATTTATTATGAAAATTTCAAGAACTCTTCAATCTACCAAGTTTTCCAGCCATCATGTAGCCAATAACCAGCACTAAAACTGTATGACACAGAAACTTATTTAGTATATATTATATGATATTGGTAAGGATAAAACACTTCCTAGGTACATCAGATCAGTTCTACCAAGTTCTCCAGCATCCAGCCTTCATGTAGTCAATCACAAGTACTAAAATTGTATGACACAGAAACTTATTTAGTATATATTATATGATATTGGTGAGGATAAAAGCACTTCCTAGGTACATCAGATCAGTTCTACCAAGTTCTCCAGCATCCAGCCTTCATGTAGTCAATCACAAGTACTAAAATTGTATGACACAGAAACTTATTAAGTATATATTATATGATCCCGCCGCTAATGGCTGAAATATTGCCCAAGCGGCGTTAAACAGTAACTCACTCACTCACTCACTATTATATGATATCAGTAAGGATAAAAGCACTTCCTATGTACATCAGATCAACAGTTCTACCAAGTTCTCCAGCCAGCAGCCAATGTGTGTCAAGGGGTATGTTTATCAACAGGTCACTTCTCTACAGATTGTACAGTGTAAAGATAAACCAAAGGGGTGCTTAGTAGATAATTGCATCCATGTGTTGATGTTTTGCCCCTTAAAACCCTACTGAGCCACAAAACCCTTATCATACCACTCTAAAATCTAATAGCGGTGGTTTACCATTATCACTTGAAATGACCTTAACTTGTATTTTTGTTTTACATTTGATGAATTATGTGAATTTTCTAAATTTTTTGTGGTTGCTTCTTACATATGCTACATGCCTTTATCATACTACTCCATAAAGAATTCTGTTCAGCAGTGATAAAAAAGTTATGATTTTATAATTATTTCACATTTTATGATTTTGATAATTATATAAATTTCATTTTCTTAAATATCAAGTTTAATAATCTAATACTGATAGGAATTAAAGTGCGACAAAATATTTTGATTAAAAAAAATTCTATCTTGAATGTTATCAAATCAAACATGAGATATTTCATCCAAATTAATACTATGGACAACACCAGATTCATACAAAATGTCAAGCAAGTTTCACAATACCACCTCCATGTGGGTAAGGGATACCAAATATCGATATCAAATGCATATATTCTATAAACCTACATTTTTATTTTCAAAACAAAAATGATGATATGACAATGTTTTGACAAACATATGATAAAATTCTTGCAACTAGCATCAAATTGCTATGTACAAATGAGCCGGGAAGCAGATATTAAACATGCTTACAATCCAAACAGCATCTGGAACCTAAACATTTATCAGGAAGAAGTTTTGAGGATAAACACGAGAATCCTGAAATTTGATACAAGGAAAACATAGACTATTAGGTTCATTTGTAGACGCCTCTCAGACAGAGAAACAGGCAGTTTTACCTGAGCAGAAAACCGTAACAATTTGTTTAACCTCAAAAATAAATTTCAAAGATAAATATGCTTCACTTAGATCTGACAATGTTAAAAAAGACAAAAAAGATGAAAAACATTTATCTCCCAAAGATAATTGCACGTTGATTTGAAAATCTTACAAAGACAATTAAAAGATGAAAAACATCCAAACCTTAACAGAAAACCTTAATGAAATATTTATCGCCCAAAAATAATTTCAAATTGCTTCACATAGATCTGACCATCTTACAAAAGACGCAATTAAAAAAGAAAAAAATCCAAACCGTAGCAGAAAATCATAGTGAAATATCTTTCCCCAAGAATAAATTTTAAAGATGATATGCTTTACATAGATCCAGAAGATGAATATCCATACCTTTCTTAATGTCATACAGGTAATAAAAGTTATGTCTATGCACAATGATCTTGACTTTTAAATTCTAAAAAATAATCCTTTTAAATGATAGCATATGAAAATTGATAGGACTAATTCTTAACAATAACAACCAAGTTTGAAAGCCAGATGCAAGTAAAATTTCAAGAAGTTTGAAAGTCTTGACATAATAATTATAATTTAAAAACCTTTAAAAATTCAAAATATGATATGATTTAATTGACAAGAGTTCAATATTACAGAATGAACTCACTAATCTTAATGGCAGTCTTGAATAAAAATACTCCATAATAAAAACAAGTACAAGTGATATCTGAAAAATGATATAGATATCTTACCTTTGGAGGAAATTCTTTGTCCACAAAAAATAAAATCCTTTCGGAGAGATGAACGCACCCAAGAGTTCAAAACACAGGAAATAAACTATTCTTAATGACAAATCCAAAAACTCAAAAACATGATTAGTAGATCTTAGTCTTCACAAACTAGTCATCAATGGCTCATACCAAATGCCTCGATCATGAAAATACGTCCTTTATGCAACAGCATACTTCTGGTATGAAACAATCGTGGTAGACTCATTGACAAGTGGGAGAATTTCGCGCCAGTGTAACCACCTACACCCACTACACATGTGATCCCAGACAGGAGTTTCTCTCCTTCATGCCAAGAGAGTTCCGACTGTTTACAGGCTTCAAGACGGCCTGCTCTGTGACTGCCACAGCTGATGTATAGACAGGCTTTCTCAAAGGCGCTTAGAGCAGTTCCTTATGCAGGAAGACTTGAGTTGCAAAATATTTAAAAAAGGGGTTCTCAGTATTTTGTCTCATCTGAGGGTACTACTAATTCTTTGATTTCTGGGCTGTAATATCTCTCAGGACCTCCAGTAGCTCATCTTCAATATTTCGATTGATGCCTGTAAGTTAGCCACTGAGAATAGTTTCATACTAAGTGATCCATCAGCCTAAAGTGGTAATTTGGGTATACACATGTCCTTTTTAGCTATTTTTTGTATTTTATATTCACTTTTCTAGCCGTGTACTGATCTGTAAGAAAACACATTTTGTTGTTGAATATAGGGAAGATACTGTTGAGTTAGAATGTTGAAACAATTGCTGTTGAATTTGTTGATACATCTTATAGAAGTTTTCTATACTGAAGTTTGAGAGAATATTACCTTACAAAATACCAAATCACTTTTTCTCCCCTGCCTAAAACTCATCTAAATGCAGGTATTAAATCTATGTAAAAAAAAGCTCTTCTATAATAATATTGACAATGAGTGATTATTGTTATTGTTTAACGCCGCTTGGGCAATATTTCAGCGATTAGCGGCAAGCATATTGATAGAATCCTAGACAATAGGACTTTGACATAGGCAGACCTTGTGATCCTAAAGACAAACACACAACCATTGCACAATATGCCCATCCTCAAAATACTTTCTTTTTTCAACTTTGCGACTTTCCAGAAGCTAAACCTCAGTCAGAATTCCCTGTTGATTGCCATACCATTTCTCTGTTTAGAAAGTCTCCAGCAGGATGTACAAACACCTTAAGACAAACTTATACGCCACAGGATCCTTGCCCTTTTTTTTCAAAATATAATGCTTTTCAGAGACTAAACTTAGGTCTAAGTTACCTTTTGAATAATTTGCCGGTGGCTCTATTTCAGGAGTTCCTGACAGGAAATATAGCCAGACATACATATCCATTGTCAAATGCAAAGGACCCAATAATTGCCAATCATTAAAGACTTTTATGCAAAATTCAGCTCCTAAACCTCAGTCAGGGTTCCCTGTTGATTCCTTTCCTGCTGCCTCTATATGCAGTGTCCCTGGTAGGATCTACAACCAGATTTACATCCAATGTCAACCCCAAAGAAAGCTTCATTGCCCCTCAACAAAAGCACTTTTTGCAAAATTTTAAATCTTTTCAGAGACTAAAGCTGAGTCTTAGTTCTCTGTTGATTGCCTTCCTGTATCTCTCTGCACACAATTTGACTGGGGTGCAAGAAGACAGGGTCCTTGAGTAGAGAAAATTGGAAACGCTTACTTCTGAGAGCAAAGAGCTGTGCTGAAAGGAAATGGGATGGGATATGAGATATGTGAATCGCCTTCTGTTGGCAGATGAATTACAGGGACACTTTGCCTTGTTGAAGTTCTACACGAGATTCTTATTTCCATCCTCAGGAAACAAATTAAAAACAATATTCAGTACCAGTACATATTTGATACTAATGTATCTAGATATTTGTGCTGAATTTGACACAAATTAATTTTGTTGTTGAGATTGCCATGAAGAGATAATTTAACATTTCAGACACTTCTAAGAGGAGCACAATAGAATCAGACAATAGATTGCTACTGCGTGTCAGTCTTTGATGTTGTTATGGTCTCAATATCTCATTGGTTTAGTGTATAAACTGTTGGTATGGTTATATAGCTGGGAGTCTGACACTGTACACGAGGGTTCAAATCCTGCAAAAAAATCTCTTAAAAAAAGTAAATCGGTGAGGTGAGGTGAGGTGAGTTGGGGTCTAACACTGCTTCCAAGATTATTTCATTTATATCGTGACTGCTAGTATTATTGCAGGGGGAAAGCCAGCAACACCATTGTGTCTATGAATTGCGGTGAAACCTGAAAGCATAGGCTGGAAATAGCGAACCATGGGAGGTACTGCCTCGAAATTCAGTCCAGCATTGCATCCAAAATTACTGTTTGTAGAACAGTTTTCTACTACAGACAAAGTTGCCAAGCCCCTGGCGGGATTCGAACCACGGACCTCTTGATCTTAAGTCGAACGCACTAACAACTGCGCTCCTAAAAAGTACATAAATTGGTACTATTGTGACTGTGAAATCAAATAAAATAATTATGGCTAGTTTCAGGTTATCTCTATTAAACTCAGTGATAAATTTGGAAGATACTATCATAATTTCTAATAAGCTTTATAGTCACATGTACCTATCATCCTTATAATAAATGTTATCCCTCAAAAGACAGTTCACTTAATTAATATACCAGATCATACTTGTAGTTCAACTATTAACAATCAATATTTATTGTCATTAAGTAAATAGGGCATCCACGGATCTAAAAAATTTAACTCAAATAATAAAGGGGTTGGACTCACATAGGACCCGAGTATTCAAAATTCTTGTTTTTACACAAGAGGTCATGAAATTGTTGTTCACCTCAGATATGATATACATATTATGTCGACTTACATTTGGCATTGATATATACTTTGGCATTGATGTCTTGACGTGCTCATGGTGATCATCTTACTTCACACATCATAAGACAAACAGTTTAAAATTACATAAATAAGTAACATGATCTCCTCTGTTCAAGTCCAAAAGAACAAGAAAATGGACTCGGGGCTCTCTGGAGCCGACTCGAGGACCTTTGGAAGCCCTGGCATTATGCAAATCTCTGATTATCATTTTGTCAATTAAATGTTTTGGAACTTCCCTTATTTAAAGAGCCACTCCGTGAGTTGTTGGAGTCATATATGCCAAACTTAATCAATGGTGTCATTTGATCGCGAAGTATTGACTGCTACCAAAAAGACATATTTTAAATCTAATTGGTTTTTTACAGTGACAATATGAAGGTAGAACGTCACAATTATGATCGAAAACCGGACAGTGGCGCACGTCAAATGTAATTTTGTAGATTTATCTAAAAGAGCCCGGAGGGCAGTTAGGAGTTGATAGTGTTTGTTAGGTTATATAACTAGTATCCATGAATACTGGACGTGATATCTACACCTCTGTGCATTTATACGGCTGTTTTTAGATTTTCATGGAAAACCAGTATTTGTAATATATATGTCTTTTGGACATGAAACTTTAGGATCTTTTGATTTTATATCACCACATATGACATTCAGGTTCGTATCAAAGGTAAATAATATGTTATGAAAATCACGGAGTGGCTCTTTAAATGGCATGACTACTCAGAACAGTTTGACATTATTTGGTTCAACAACTCGATTGTAAAACTGACTTACATACCGTCCTTTTCGAAAGATCAAACAATATAAGATAAGCATACAATCCCTTTGACTTCGAGAGAAACTGTGATGAAATCTCTTCATGTAATCCACTAGGAAATGAAAAATTTGACCTTTTCCAAGGAAATGATTAAAATACTCTCCCTGGCTAATCCCTTGGGATATATTCTCTTTGATTCAAACTTTCTAAAACTCATTTTAACAGAATGTTTTTATCAAGAAATTTTTCATTTCTTTTCAACAAGATTTCAGATAACAGTGATTTGTGCAAATACAGAATAGAAATGCAGAAAGTAGAATCGGGGCAGCTTGAGGAACAAACAAGTTTCAATCTAGAAAATGTTTGAAAATAAGAATGCAATGCAGACATTTAAAAAAAATAGAAACCATCATGAATAACTCAAACAAAATTATCTTTACCTGGTAGTCACATTTTTTTCTACATCTACAAGATTTCAAGAATCAAATATTTTCCTACATGGTTTGCAATGTCAGGTAAAACATGAAACAAAAAACGGCAAAACATAATATGATAGTCTCTCTATGGAAGCTCTGGCTCTCTTCCAAAAGCTATTTAAACTCAAACAGCCTCTCTTGTAGTACTCTGAAGTATTTCTTCCCCTTCGACAAGAGACTGAGAAAGTATATACATTTTGTATCTTTTATCTATTCAACTGCAATATTTAAAGAAATCTTAATTCTACTATGACATTTAAAAATCCTTGTTTTTTATTGGTTTATATCATCGTTGAATCTACACTCGAACACTATTTTTTTCATAGCCAAATAACTGCGCTTGAATACATCTGCCTCAAGGCTCGATGCTACGCGTTAGGCTCCGAATAAAATCAAGTGGTTTCGAATCTATGTTCGAATCACAACAAATTAAAAACACAATAGGTTTATCTCCTAATTGAATAGGTGTTCGCTCAACACATTAATCTTCATTCATCAGAATTAATCTTATAATTTACCCTGATGAGTAAGTCAAGAGTTTGTTAAATTCTTTTTCCTGAATTTAAAAACTTAAAAAAATTAAGAATGAATACTTTGATGAGGTATAAACTGTGTCTATAAATCTCTACATCCATCATGCATCATAACTTCCACAAAGTCATTTTTGAAAAACAATTATTGATTCAAGATTCAGGAAAAAGGATTTCACTGAGATTAGATTAAATATTTAAAAAAGACCTTGAACAAATATTTTGAAAAATAAGTTTCTCCAAGACTTTGAGCCAGCCTAGCGACAAAGTCAGGTATCAGTGTCAGGAGTTTACAAGTCACGTTGTTGTGTTAGTAAACAGTCTTATAGTCATGTGGATAACTACTGTTGGTTCGGTTTACAACTGCTACAGTCAGCGTGGATGTCTACATGTCCTCTGACTGTATATCAATACTAGTTTGCTTTAGTATGACAGCGACACCAACACAACAATATATGTCATGTGTCACGGGATGGATTGACTTCATCAAGAAACAAATCTTGTAGTGACAGGGTTTGACATGTTGCATTCGGGGTATCATATATTGATTCAGAAACATATCTTGTAGTGACAGGGTTTGACATCTTGCATTTGAGGTATAATTTATTGTTTCAGAAACATGTCTTGTAGTGACAGGGTTTGACATCTTGCATTCGAGGTATCATTTATTGTTTCAGAAACATGTCTTGTAGTGACAGCTAGGGTTTGACATCTTGCATTCCAGGTATCATATATTGTTTCAGAAACATGTCTTGTAGTGACAGCTAGGGTTTGACATCTTGCATTCCAGGTATCATATATTGATTCAGAAACATATCTTGTAGTGACAGCTAGGGTTTGACATCTTGCATTCCAGGTATCATATATTGATTCAGAAATATATCTTGTAGTGACAGGGTTTGACATCTTGCATTCGGGGTATCATATATTGATTCAGAAACATATCTTGTAGTGACAGGGTTTGACATCTTGCATTCCGGGTATCATATATTGATTCAGAAACATGTCTTGTAGTGACTGGGTTTGACATCTTGCATTTGGGGTATCATATATTGTTTCAGAAACATAACTTGTAGTGACAAGGTTTGGCATCTTGCATTCGAAATTATTCTTAAGGTAGAGAGACAACTTTTGATAGCTGATTGCACAACTAGCTTTTGTTTGCATCAAATCAGATTGCTACATTTCAAGGCCGTGAAACAGTTGTACAAGCAAAGAGGTTAGTGTAGGAATTTATGACGGAGCTATCCATGTGAGTAGGATGAATTGTTTCAAATTGAAAAGGAAACTAACTAGGATATATAAGTGAATGGCTGACATCTACATTCCTATGAAGTTTTGATTTAAATGATTGTAAATAAAAAAATGTCATCAGATTCTAAAAGAAGTCATTGTCATGTGTCAGTGAAGGGATGGCTACAGTAACATGATTAAGTGATAATGAATTGAGAAAGATAATATTGGAAAGACTTCACTTATTTCCTAAGAGAATATCAATCAATTTATCTATAAATCGTAAATGTACTTTTTGGCATAAAAGAGACTGAAAATTAATGTCAAAAACCTTGTTCACAGCATAAGGTATGGTGATTTAAATATAACATTGGTTACTAAGAAAAACTGACATGCACTTGTGCATATATGAATACTATGACATATCATCTATGTTTGTATTACCATAGGATCAGACATACATAGTGACCATATTTTAAATGACCACAAATGCACACATCATGTTCACCTAGTAAGGATGATTTCAGCGTGACTTACCATATTTCGTCGTCTTTGCCGTACATATTTCCTTCTATCTCTCGCTTGGCCAATACTGATATTCACACTAGTTTTGTAACAGTCATTGGACACACTTACGTTGGGTCATAATTTTTATACATTAAGCTAGTGTGATAACTTTGCTTGACTTACAAATGCAATTTAAAGACGTGAATTTCAGAAAGGCTACATAAAAAGTCCCCACATGGTCTCTGGTATAATCACCATGATCTCGAGGGAAGAATTGATGGGTAGTTTTCTGGCTGATAGCACATGTTCAACTGTCAAAACATGGCATGGAGCCAAACCTTAGTTCTAAGCACCGTCTTTAAACTCTTTGATGAATATGTCATAACAACACAGGCTCTGCAGTTCCAGGAATAACAGCGGTTCAAAGAAAGGGAAGAACTGATTCTTTGAGTGATTACTTTTATCAAATGATTCCTTGATGGATTAGTTTATATACCCTTGAATTGTTACAATGAGAAAATAACCAAATGCAAGACTCAGAACATGAACAGAAATAAATTTCTTGAAGAAAAACTATGAATTATCCCCAGAATTATTGTGAACTTTAATAAAGTCAACATGATTCCAAAGCAAATAATATACTGGTAATATTGTTTTATTAATAGGGATTTGTTTCAAATTTATAGATGCAAGGATTTATGTCAAATAAAGAATATTATGAAAAAAATAAATAAAATAATGCACATTTATACATAGAATTCCTTCATATTAAATGATAGTCGTATCTTGTAACTTGCAATAGATTCTAGGAATATTGTGCAATTGTTTTCAGTGTTTTACAAATGGTTAAAACAATTAACACCTCACCTGTAATTATAGAACATTTTGATTGTTTTTGCAAAGCTTTGGAATACTCTGAGTTTTACTCTTTTTGACATTCTGCCAGACTTGAATCATTGTTAACAAGTTGTGATTCCTGTAATGCTGTATCAGAATGGTTCGGCAGTACTTATTTCAACAGGTAAAGGGTTAATGACAAACCATGGGTTAAATGAAAAAGTCACACAATGGAATAATTGCATCAAGAATACAGTTGTTAAAGACGCCATTAAAACCATGAGTCAAAGATATTGGCTTTCATCCCTGAAATAGTCCCTTTACTGTGTCAGATTCCACAGCTTTATATAATCCTTGTGATGACTAACAGCCACATTGTTGAACCATGATCATATATCTTTTGTTTGCAAAATGTGGTCCCAAAAACGTGTTTTGGGGTCATGGTCATTAATGTCAAGTTACAAGACAATTATTAATTTAATACAGATGTTCAACAACTTTGATGTAAGATATGTGATAGTCATTAACAAATTCTTAACTTTATTGTACACTTAATAATCATACAAAGATTAAATCTTCAAAAGATCTTATGAATCATGTAAATTAGTTCTGTAAGCCTCAAACCAAGAATTCTTCAACATTTATATATAAATTTAAACCTTTTTCATTTTATTATATATTTTGAGTACTTTTTTTCATTGCCATCAACTCTATTCAAACTAACAATAAATTGTCAAATATTTGTAAATCAAAACAGAGAATCACACATTTTTTCAGTGCAGTCCAGTTTTCTGTTACAGTTAAAATCAACTTTTTTAGATACTAGTTAGGTACTTTTTTATAGGTGACAGAATTGATCACTCAACTCATTTTCTTATATCAGATCCAGCCAACATCTTGATTAAAACACTCTATGATTTAGCAAACTCAAAAGCTTCTACATGTACGTAAGTAATCAACCATCATTAGATCATTCAAAGTTTCAATCCATCTCCATTAAAGGCCATGCATGGTTGACACACAACATAAAGTCAGTTTTCAAACCAGTAGTATTTGACCTCAGAATAATGGCTACCATGAATACCAACAAGTTAGGGATTACATTTCTCCAGTGCTTCAACTTCATCATCCATCTTGACTTAATGATAATTACTCAGTGAATTATGATCCGGCGTCAGGGAATAAGGGAGCTCTTACACTGATGAAACTCGTTAGAGGCATTGATCCGACCGAATTCATTGAAGAGGTGATCAAATTAGACACATGCAAGGCAGGCATAAAATCTTACTTTACTTGACTTGACCATTTCCTTCCATTATTTCAGAAATACTCAAACAACAAAATTTGATTTCTTTAGTTCTTACTTCTTAACCAATTCAATTTTGAAGATCAAATCCAAACATACACAATAATAAATATGTTTCACAAAAGTATTGTCCATGTATATATTCTAAAAATTTTTTTAGAGTGGTGCAGAAAGAGTCACTTGGGAAAAATCAATCAAAACAAACATGCAAAATATTTTGTAAATATTCATGTCCATATCATATAAATTGACATAACTTCATCCCTTTATTGCCGTGTAATGCAATGATCGATATCAAACTTAAGGCACAAAAGTACTCAATGCATGGCCACTCAAAGGATATCATCCATTTCCTGTTTGACATCACTTATACAAGATATCTTGTTGAGAGATGATTTTAACAGTGCCTTGACATCACCAAGAACATGACATCACAGTGCTTTATTCATAACATGTTTGTCACTCCCAATGTCATGCCATCAGACATATCAAGTGATGTGCACTTCTAATCCAAACAATCTTGGATGATAACAATCTAAACCTTATGTCTTCTGACTTCTATACTCAATGACAAAAGCATATGAGTTTTAAGACTTCGTATTCTGTGATATACAATTTTTGTCCCATCATGTTGATGACATTATTGAATTATGATGCCATCACACATATCAATTTTTACTGTCACTGCCTTAAAAGTCATCATTTGATAATGAAAGAAGCATTTTGATGTCATGTGGTTGACAATGAAAGGACTTTGTTTAAAATCTACTGTCAAACTAAGTCTGAAGGCAATCCTAAATAAATAAAAATGAGTTTTAACAAATTTGAAATAAAAAATACTAAAATGCAAACTAACAGAATTACATGATCCATCATAATAATTGCAAATAACAATTAAGAAAAATAAATTGATATAAATATACAAAGGCTACTTTCATTTCCGCCTACCGTTTTGCTAGTTTGGTCACATCAGCTGCCAGACCAATATCCGATTGTCCAATCCTCTAAGACAATACTAATCTTCCATCACATCAACTTCAAAGACCAAATATCAAGCACCTGCTAGCTTCTCACGATTCATCAAAAACTGACCAATCAAGATTAAGCTTAACACTCTCTGACCAATCAGCTTGAAGGTTCACACTCACTAACCAATCAAAGACAAGATGACCAGTCCTGACCAGCATATGGTTAAGACTTTACCACTTAACCAATCAATAACCATTATTTCTATAACTCTTTAGTTCAGGCCATTAATGATTTCTTTGTCAAATGGGGTGAAAGGTGAAATTACAGAACTGGACAACATCGAGATAAATATTGATCAAAATGAAGTTTAACAATAATGTTTCATGCATGAAGTAATTTTATCATTTTGTTGAAAGGAACTGGCGTGTATACAGATTTCTCGGTAGGGAAAATGCTGCATTACAATAATCAAATGTTTCTCTGTGGTGTCAGCATACAAAATAGTGAAACAATCATTTTTAAAGAAATGTTTTTTTTTACAAATGGATGGATTATAGTAACTCTTTATCGACCATAAGATAGTGATCATTAGACATACATTTATGCTCTCCAGCACCCGGCAGCCACAGCTTATATGCAGCACTAGTTGGAGCAATGTTCTACCCTATCTCTATCGCTGAGTGAAAAGCATGGAAGGAAACAACATCTCCAATCTTTCAAAGTCTGTGATATGGTCACAGATCGGGATTCAAACACCAGACTACCTGATGTTGAGATGAGGTGAGGTGATTTGAGGTTCAACGCCGCTTTCAACAGTATTTCACTTATATTGCGGTTGCTAGCATTACGGGAAAGAGAAAGCCAGCAACACCATTGTGGCTTTGCATTGCGGTGAAACCTGCAAGCATAGGCTGAAACCTGTGAACCATGGGTGGTTCTACCGATATCAAGTGTAGCTTTGCACCCAAACCTTACTGCATGTGGAACACTTCTCTGCTGCAGACAAACTTGCTGAGCCCCTGAACCAAGGACCTCCGGATCCGAAGTCAAATGCTCTGATCACTGGGCCTTCCTGCCCCCAGATATTGAGAAGACACTCTACAAGCTGAGCTATGCCTACCACCATTACAGCAGTATAATCACACACTAACTAAAAAAATATTTCTGAATTACCACAAAATAAAGTTAAGCGCTGATGCCAGAGAAACATTTATTTTTTTCATATTTAGTCTAACAATGCCTGATACTTTATAGTTAGTTGAAATTATTGTCATAAATCTTTTAGATTTCAATATTTTCCTATGACGACTTATAATTACTTTCTTTACAATATTGAATACTGTTATTTAATATAAATGATAACGAGTTTTAAGAGGAAAAAAAGATGTCATAGATCTTCTTTTAGAAAAGAGTCTACTGATCACTAATATTGAACAAAATTTCTTGATGAAAATGCGGACAATATGTGAAAGAATCAATGATTAATTTGTGTCATTTCCTTTTTGGAATTGATAATTTTAGTCCTTTGAATAGAATACAGAGGGTGACAATAATGTGGTGGACATGTCCATTTGAAAATCCATAAATACCTCATTCCATTAAAATAATTAATTTACAAATGGATTTTTATCGTATTTTCCTTTAAATTCTGTTAATCATTTTTCAAACAAAAGACATCTGTCAAATTGCTTGGTTAAATTACTGTCACTTTACAAAATTTGAAATATTTTGCAGTTATTTGTACATTTTTGGTGTTTTCATATTTTCATTGTCGATCATGCTTCAGATCTATAAAAAGTTGAGCGATGAAAAGTAAAAAATGAGGTGAGGTGAGTTGGTGTTTAACGCCGCTTTCAAGATTATTTCACTTATATCGCGGCTGCTAGTATTATTGAAGGGAGAAAGCCCGCAACACCATTGAGGCTATGCATTGCGGTGAAACCTGCGAGCATCGGCTGGAACTAGCGAACCATGGGTGGTACTGCGCTGATTTTCAGTGCAGCATTGCACCCAAACCTGACTGCGTGTAGAACAGGTCTCTACTGCAGACAAAGTTGCCGAGCCCCTGGCGGGATTCGAACCACGGACCTCCTGATCTGAAGCCGAACGCGCTAACCACTGCGCTATCCCGCCCCAGTAAAAAATGATTGTTTTGCAAAATTTAAAAAAAAGAGTTGAGTAATAAAATATCTATATAGTTTTCCTTCCTTTACAAACAATGATTCAAATATCTACAGTGGAACGTGTTAAAAAGGATAATTTCATTTTCAAAAATTTCATAGCTCTGTCATATATGACAATTAATTCATAAAAAATGCAACTTTCCCTGTTGATTTTCTGAAGATAATTATATTAAGGTGTTAACATTTAATATTTAAAAACTACAAAAAGTTACAATTAAATTTAAGTATTTAACATTTTTGTGATATGCAGATTAGATCAATATGATGATGTTATAAAATCAGTATTTCAGTTATAATTATTTGAACGAAGATTATTTCATTTAAAAGTTTATTTGTTGAACATGAAGACGACTTTGAATTCTAATATAACAATAATGTCTGATATATAGAACATTTTGACATTCTCTACAAATGTTCAGTTCATCATCGATTAACAAAATATCTCTCTACAATATCTGTTAAAAGCACTGGAACAACAGAGTGCCCATTCACAATTTCCCATATACATATAGATTTAACAAAAGTCAACTTTTCAAACATGATTTGATTATGAAATGCTACATAAATCCTTTATACAAAATATCAAATATGAAATACTGGAATTACAGTACAAAAAGCAGTGGACTCTTACCAATAATGGCGCTGACATCAAATTGTGAAGTACTATTTATCCATATGAGTGACCATTATAAAAGAGTGTCTTCCTCAATATTCCACAGGTGACTGAAATGTCCAGAGTAAATGACCAATGCACTGACCAGTCCGACTTCACTTACACTATTGAATTTCATCAATACTAATCAACAGTGGGATTAACCCTTACCCGGCCGAGGGCACGTGTGTTCCAACTGCATTACCTGCTGGACTCAATGGAGTTAATAATGTGCTAATTGGTGAATGGTCACTGGTCACTCTGGCCACTGAGGAATAGATTTGACCAGTGAGACTTAAACATGACCACAGAAATATTGATTTTGAAAGATGCATGTTTGGGTATTAGTCATTGAAGGCAATGAGATTATGATATGCAGGGTAAGGGCTGAAGGTTGTTTCCATTTGGCCCTTACAAGAAGTATTCATAGTAGCTTAGTCACTAATTATCTTCAGACAGGTTCATTTATAATTCATATTATAAATCAACAACTTTAACAAGAATTCCAGAGGTGAAAATTTTCAACTAGAGGTGAATTTTTACCATTTGTTGAAAAGACAATACTATGAGACATATTTTATTTGTACAATATATAAATAAACAACAGATACTAAATATGTATCAAATCCTTAACTTTCATTTGTACACAAATCATTTTAAACCAATATTTATGCCTTACTTTTGTGTAGTGTAAAATACATGTATTGACTCAAGAAAAAGATGTTATTGAATAACGTGAGAATATGAAAATCAATCTCATAACTGTTCATAGTTCATAAATACATATATATATTTATATATTTGAAAATAAAATACTTCAGCTGACACTTTAGACACATTTATATATATACATACATATATGTTTCAGTAGCATATTTCACATTATCATTGCCTTTTGGCACATGAACATTTTTCAACTTTTGTATTCCAAATGAGAAAAAAATCACAGACAAAATGTATATAAATAATTCAATAATCATATTGTACATGCAGTAGAATACATTATGAAGATCCTTGTCCATGTAAACATCATACAGTGGCCTGACCCTGAACTTTGGTAGGTAACAGATATATTAACAACTGTGTATATAAATTACCATATATATATCACCTATTTCACACATTTCAGAAAGGTTAATATGGATGAAATCACATCTCGCAGGACAAACAAGTGCTTATGTATTACAATTTATGGATTACTAATTTCTCATTAGCACTGATGAATTTAGTCAGAATTTAGCATTTACTGGTTGAAATTTTTATGATATATATCTACATATATGAAAGTGAAAGAATTCGATATCTTTTGTGAAACTGGTGAGAAAATCAAGTAGCAACAGTTTAAAAATTAGGGTTTGAATTTTAACTTATAACATATTTAATGTTTTGATTACTATGTATGTCTAGAGATTTTAAGTTACTGATTACTAATTTGAATTTTTTAATTTGAAACATAAGCGAAACGCTACATATTAGAAACAAAGCGAAAAGGTACAGAAATGTTAACTCTGAGAATAATTGATTTGGGATAGCATATCTTTTTTGATCTCACATTGAGTCGATTATGGAAATTGGCTACACACAATGTTTGGACAAGTTAACTCAATAGCTAAGGTTTGTGTTATTGTCTATAAAACAGTCAAAGTTTATGAGTTCGGAAAATACGTGAAATATCTGAAAGAATTAAAAAATAAGGTGTTGTTGTAATATTTTCAAATGTTTTCATAGAAAGATCACTTTTTTAAGAACCAGAATATCAAAGATGTATGGAAGGAAAATAATACAATAGATGATGAAAACCTTTGCAAAGTTAATTAAGAACCATCATCACCTCCTGAGATCAAAAAGTGTGTTCTGATCACAAACAAGTACTAACTACAACTAGGTATAATTGATATAAAATGTCAGAAAATATAAAATATATCACAACTTTCTCTACCAACTAACTCCATTGAGCAATTTTTAACATATTTACCATTTGTACAGCGATGAAAAATTGGGTCTTTTCAACATTCTATGTAAGCGTGAGAAGATGACAGACCACTAAAAAGAAAGTTAACACTTTATTGAATTGTGAAAAACTATCAAAGCAGTTGTGTTTACTAAAGTATGAAACTTCATACAAGCATGATTTGGGACAATATGCAACCTTTGACTCAAAAGGCAGTCTGCGTAAAATAAATTACTCTTTTTGTGCCCGAAAGATTTCCATCAAAAGTCCAACAATTGGACGGAAATGAAAGAAAGCCAGCAAGGACAAATAATAATTTCACATTTGGTAAGTCTGATTGTAACAGGGGTGTTTGATATTGAGAGGGTTTGTGTTGAGCCGTGTTGAAAGCTGATGTATATAGGCTCTGAATTGAATAGGTTTGTCGTATATATACACAGCCTCAATAGAACATTTGTGACATAAAGTTTGCTTCGGTAGGTAAACTATTGAAAATTTGTAATATTAGGTTGGTTGGGCTGAAACCATCCCTGAAGGTTTGTAGCGAAAGGGTCGGAACTTTTGAAGATTTATATCTCTGCTTTTTGTAAACATTTATTCAGCCAGTGAGCGAGTTTTCTTTGTAAATGAGCTGTGATTTCTGTAAATTGAAAACACAGGATAGTTTTGTAATAATTGATTCAGTTACCAAATTCTAACCCTGTACCCGTTGAATCAACTGATCACCATCAATGAGACACTTGATTTTTTAATATCAAACCTGTAGAAAAGGTAAATAATGGTATAATACACATTTACATCTACGTACTTGGCATTATAGTCACAATAGTGTGGATGATATCATAATTCAGAAACTTCTTCAGCTTGATTGTGAAACAAACGTTAAACTCTGAGAGTAAAGAAGTTGTCATCCGTGAAATATTGTCTTAATCGACTTTCAACTTCTGCAATGCCACTCTTAGTAGTTCAGCAATTTTAGACCAATTGATAGAGCAGGGTGTTTTAGAGATACAACAACATATATAAATATGATTTGCGGAGATGTCAAGTCTGTTCATGATATGATACAAACCTCGAGAAATATGTCAAAGGTCGTGGGAAGGTAATATTATTACCTCGTTTCAAAACCAATAGTTCAAACCACATTTATTCTATTCTAACAACTACGAGTCAATTTAAAAGACTTTATTGCTCTATTCTGCTAGCATGAATGTGAGAAATGACAATGAATTGACAACTAGATGACAAGATTTGAATGCAAGTTACAAAGGATAGCAATGCATAGCACTGGCAATTGATGTTTCTCAATAGGTTTGCAAGATTGCAGTATCAAAAACTTTCCTCTTCACCCAATGCTCTTGACATTTAGAAACTTTGTTGAATGGTATTTGTTCACAATGCACTTGACCTTGAAGGACATGATGATACTATGCCAAACACTGTCATGTTACATTTAACATTTTCACTCTCTGGTGAATTGTATTGAATGGTTTCACACAGGTTGGTAGTTGTCATGCGAATGTAGTAATATTCAGGGACAGCGTACCCTTAGCCCTTGGGTTCAAAATATGTCAGCTTTCACAATGTTAATAGAAAAATGAATTTTGCAAAATAATGCACTTTTCTTTATTGTCTCTCTCTGTTCTGTTCTTAAAAGCTTCGTACATGTTTTCAGATTGCTGTAGTTGTGCTAATGGTGATTTCTATAGTGTTTAAAGGGAGAATAATTTTGTATCACAACATTCATGGGGAAATAGCTGTTTATACACATATTGTCATTTATATTATCATTATCTTACACTTCATTTCAAGCATTTTTTATGGTTCTCTTTGGACATGAAATACCAGAAATCAAAACTGAAGAAGTGATTTGATCCTAACCCAGTTATTAGATGAATTCTCATAATTGCGATATAGTGAAATGATATCTAGTTTGTTCAAAGTTGGATATGAATTTTCAAATTATATGACAATAAGTTTTTGAAAATACATAAAACATTTTAGAAAATACATTAAAGCAATATAAATTTCAGTTAGATATTAATGCATTGCCATACATACCTTATGTAGAAATATCAATATATCAACATGCTCAGAACACAACATCCAGAATTTGTCCGATCACTCAAAACCATATTCCGCTGAAATACCTTTTTCTGAAAGATAAGAAAACTAACATCAGACTTCTCTTCATAATATGCAGTTCACAGTTAAGTGTGAAATAGGTAAAGATATGAAAATTGTAGATATAAATGTGAAATTTTAATATTTGTAGATGATCAACAAAATACTTTCAACAGTATAGCTAATTGCATGTTTTTGATAACTGTAGAGCTAAAGGCGCCTTGGGCCCAAATGTATTATAGGAGTTATTGTGATTGCATTAGAAAACTCAGTGCAAGTGGCGCCACCATGTGTTCTCTTGAAATGCATGAAACTCAAGTTCTACAGTAACTAAGGTTACATTATATCCTCCTATAAATGGTAGTCAAATAAACCATTTTGACAGTTATACTTATGAATATAATATTTGAATGTGCTATCATTCAGGAGAGACAAACAGCAATGGTCTGACGTCATCGAACAATGCTCTGACATAATGACACTTTCATCAGGCCCATAGCAATAGGGGGGACTATTTTCATGACCAAAATGTAAGAAATGAAAATATCACAAAACATGGCTTTTGTAGCTCGCAAAACACGTAAATAATGCATCCTTTAAGGTAAAAGAATAAGACTGAAACCATAAAAATCCCATTAAACTAACTTTGCATAACCTCCTCCTCCCCCCAAATGAGGTGATACAAAGATAAATGTCCCCGTCCCCTTCCCCCCACTTTTTAAATTTTTGTTATATATTAAATCCCCAAATATCATGTTTCCTTAATACATAGAATCATGGACAACATCATTCACACTTGTAAAGCTAGGATCATAAGTTTTTTTCAATCCTTTTAGTGAGTACGAGACGAGAGTAAAATCCAAGTCAACTTACTGAAGAAAGAGTAGGACAAACTGATAAAGCTTGCTGAATACAAACACAAAACTACTTATTTAGTAGAGGGGATAAGTTAAAGTGACTCTGAACACTTAGACTTGTCACCAACATAAGTGAAATGACAATGTCAACTCAGAAAGAAGGAGCTCTTTGGTGGTTCTGGAATTACACAGGAAGAGGATGGGATAGGTTCAATGTAGGTGTGTTGATAGGGTATTTTGGGGTTTGGTAAGGTGTGGGTTTAGGTGGCGATAGTCATATTGGATGAGAATTTTGGATCAGGAAACAGGCATTTTTGGCTGTGTTGGGGTATGGTTGTGGGAGAAAATTTCACAGGCAGAGAAGGTATGTTTGGGATGAGGAATGGGACCAGTAATTTTAGGGTGTGGCATGATGGAAGAGGAAAAAATTAAAACAAAGTTCATATCTTGTTCATATCATTCTGGCTATGCATTGTGGTGAAACCTGCGAGCATCGGCTGGAACTTGCGAACCATGGTAGGTACTGCACTGAAATTAAGTTTAGCATTGCACCTAAACTTGACAAAGTAGCGGGATTTTAACCACGGACCTCTTGCTCAGATTTTGGAATGGGTGTGGGTATATGTTTTTGGTGTGGTGCAGTGGGCTTGCTGTGGTTGAGGAAATTATATGGAAAGTAGAGATTAACTTTTCCTTCATCCATCAAATTCTTTTCTTTAGGCTCTATATTTTTTAATGAGGACCTAGACTGTATTAAAGGCTCCTATTTAATACAGTCATGAAACAGGCAACAATTTGTGCATTCAGAAGATAGCATTATGTGTTACAAACTTTTATAAGCCACAATCATTTATAAGAACATGTTATTGGTTTATGTTCTGCAAAAACTATTGAAAATTACCTTTCACAGCAGGTGTAATATGTAATAAATTAAAGGACCTTGTTTAATGTTGACAGAATGCACCTGCATAACATATGAATAAAGCAATGCATGATATAAATGAACAAAACAGCAGGGTTCACAGAGATTATTAATTTAATGAATTCTTCAGTTTTTAAATTTATATCGTATAGTGAATATAACTTTTTTTTTCATAGCAAACATCAAATCAAAGGAGCTATAAAGGTATGACATATCAATTAATTCTTCCCGTGTCAAATATTTCTCCATTTCATTTCGTATATAGCACTATGAGATGTGTGTTATTGGTTGGGGGAAGGGAGAAGAGGGAAGGGGGGAGAGGGAAGGGGGAGGGGGAAGAGGGAAGGGGGGCGGGTGAGAGAGGGAAGGGGGAGGGGAAGATAGAGTTGATGACACCTGATGTTGTACAAGGCAATGTTTTCTTATTACATTATCCCATTATCTTCAGTGCCTGAAACACCTTTCAGTTTAAACGAGCATGCGATGGGGGTTTTGGAAATGATTTTAATTGTAGGTAATTTTAAACAAAGGCAATAACTGTCATTGTTGAATTAGAGTGAACGTAGAATGAATATGACATTATAGTTATCATGCATGTGATTTCAAAGTGACAATTGTTCACTTAGATATGAAACAATAAAGCTTGAGTAAGGGTTTCTTGTGGGTATTACAATGAGTTAAGCAATGATGGATATGGTTTGACGTTGGATTGGTGACCTTCAACAACTACAAGCAAGAACTAGGGATAGAAGGGTAAATACTTACCAATAAGTAGATTTGAAAGCAGTTACATTTTTATATAACAGTTAGAAAATTCTTGGGTTGTGGGTAATACAATTAGTTAAGCAATGCTGGATACGGTCTGATGTTGGATTGGTGACTATCAACAACTACAAGCAACAACACGGTGACTACTTACCAATAAGTAGATTTGAAAGGAGCTACATTTTTCTTTTGTAAATGACATTTGAGGTCATCAACACATTTCTATCTTAACAGTTACAATATTCTTTCCAGATATTTACATCTAATTGAAAAAGTTTTCTTCTAGCAGTCACACAACTGTTTTCAAACACAATAGATGTACAAACATAAGAGTTTTATGTTATGAAAAAAATTCATGAAATAAATATTCACCAAAACCATCTTTTATCATAAAGGGAGAGAGATTGAGAGAGAGTTAACGACATATTTAGGATGACTTAATTGTTGGCCCTTGCTGTGAAGTCATGTTGAGCATGAATTCAAGCTCACATAAACAACATTGAAGCCTCCTAGATTTTTTCATCATAATTCTTCTATCAACTATAGTGAAGCAATGTAAATCTGTCTACCTGTTCAGCGTGATCTTCAAAAAGAGTTAATGCAATTTTGTGATATGATTATATCTGACATTCAATTTAAATTTTAATTAAAAACCTTTGACCTTCCCTCTTCGATATATGTTTCATAATTCAAATGCTTTATGTTTAACCACAAGGCATTTATATCAAGTCAAATTTCTTTGAAGGAAAGAAAGTGGTGGATTACATAAGAAAAGAAAATTTCTTGTTTAGAAAATTCTGTGAAAAACTATATTTTTGATAAATTCAAAACATTTTTATCATTTCATAAACCGTGACAAATCCAACATCTCCTGAATATCCTATCATCATATTTGCATGAAATTCTTTTATTCAAAAATTCCTAAAATTTCCCAAAAGTCTCCTTGACCTAACAATACACAATATTGAGCATACCTGTGGACAGGTGTATGCTAATTAGGCAGTTCCACCTGGCCTGCACCTGTATTATAATGGACTTCCTTAACCCATTATGATGGTGTAGCTTTACATGATAATTAGATACCTTTCAGGGAGTGATCTGTATATCAGTGATATGCATGGAAAATAGACATATTTTATATCATATCTTGTCTATTTATGATAATGGGAAAATGAAATGAATTTAAGGAATTTGATGTTAAGCTTGACATAAAGGCAATACCCTTGAGGGGATTTTGAAGAAAATTTTAGCTTAATTCTGGAAAAGCAATTAATTGATTCCAAAATGTTGACCAAATTTTATATTTATATGTTTGAATATTATATATATATATATGTAGTCATACCTAAAGTGTTACTTTGTCAAATTAACTAACAACCATTTAAGATTCAAGGTATAATCACTATAAATCTAGTCATGGTAAAATGATATAAAATGATACAGTAACAAAAGAGAACACCAATTTTCATATGACATATGTTTGAAATCGAAAGCCTCCCTGAAAGTGATATTATCTCTATAAAAATTACAACAATTTTTAAAAAAGGATTCCAGGTAAATTCCCTAAAAAAGCTCGTCAACAGGTAACCATGTCATTCATCTGAAGGTGAAAACACCTGAACATTAGGAAAGTGGACACCTTCCATTCAGAGTCTGTCACTGGCCTGAGAAGTGACTCCTTGAAATAACACAGGGACCCCAGGAGGGTGGGAAAACAGGGGCTTCTGCAGAAGATATACCTAGAATTATTGGGTAAGGTTTCATGTGTTTGGTATCCATCCCTACATATGTCCTTCAACAAGGAAGAGAGCGTGGGTGCAGAGATCCAGGGGACATGGAGATTAAGTTTTTATGTTGCTTTTTTGGGGAGGGGATCATAATTCAGAGTTGAGGGATACCTGTTATTATTGGGCAAGGTTTTGTGGTTTGAGTATCCATCTCTACATGTGTCCTTCAAGAGGGAAGAGGGTGTGGGTGCAGAGATCCAGAGGACGTACATTCTGTTTTCATGTGTTTCTTTTTGGGAAGGGATTATTAATTCAGGGTTGGGGTATACCTGACATTATTGGGTAAGGGTTATTGTGTCTCATCTCTGCATGGGACTTTGGAGGTGTGGAGGATGTTAGTGAGATTATGGGATTAATTGAAGGTTAATTTTTGGTTATTTGACCCTCTACATGTCATTTGAATAAGGATGGAGAGGGTGAGGGAGTTTAAAAGTGGAATATTGGTTGCTGTTGTGCATGCTTTAATTATTGATAGAAGTTGTTACCATTTCTCTTTGTGGTGACAGGAAAGGAGTGCGTTTGATGACAGGAGAAAGCCCATACCACCATTATGATGATATACTGTGGTGAAACCTTTAATTCTAAACTCCTAAAAGCATTGTACTGCACTGATCAAGTGTGCACAGTTTAGGTGACATACACCCATTGGTTTTTAGGAAAACTTACCAGGGATAATGATCAAACAGATGGAAAGTTGGATGGACAGACAGAAGGATGGTTGGAAGAATGAATGAAAAGACTGCTTTATATACCCCTGCATAGTTGAGCTACAATTACATAGAAGAAATTGCAATCAAAGTTCGCCATGTTTTTTGTCTGCAGACTTGTCTTGTTGCACAGTTGAAAGATGGATCGATTCAAATCCTCTTATTCATTTTGACAATATTTTGTACTGCAGAAGATAACAAAAATTTTAGACAAAAAAGAGTCAAATGTTAGGCAGTTTCAAGAGTTTTCATGCTAAAGAGATCAAGATGAATGTACAGATGTACGGAGCTGAATACTAAAGCTCATGCTCCATGGCAATAATCTTCTGGAACATGTATGGTGTCCAAGGGGTGTAGGTTCAGTGAAGGTAGGTTTTGCTTCTGTTGAGTTGATCAGTCCCAAACCTTAATAGTAGCCAGAAGTAGGAAACATGGTTGGAGTTATTAAATCAAAGAGCCAGCCAAACATTAAAACATTACTTGGTCACCAGCTATAATCATAATACAGAGATTCACAAAAACTGTTTAACGATTTGAACAAACTTGGCTTGACCATCACTCCTTAACATAATTTCCCAAAGTAGAAGGGTGGAGGTTTGTGGAGAGGGGCAACAGAATCAAAGTTTGTTATAAAAGGAATGTTACAAACATACCATAAAGTGTCTTTCATTTTCAGAAAAAGGACAAGTGAACTCTTATGTGGCTTACATGTTTTCTCCCTTTGAAGGCTGGTTCTATAAGTTAAATTAGAGAAAAGGCTTTTCAGGCGTTGAATAAAAGACTAACAGTCAAGCAAGGATGAGTCCATGGAATGTGGCATTGTGCCCAAAGAAACGTAAGACAAAGTTGAGTGTCTCGGTTACAATCCTACTTAAAGGGGAACAACAACCCTAGCCTTTCAGACCTAATTGACCAGCAGTTACGTAATTGCCATAGCCGGGAAAGAGGTCACGTGACACGGACTGGGCGCCGGCCAAGCGGTCATTGTGACAGGGGAATCCCCTTTATTACATGCGATCGTTGATCATTCATTTTCGTTCCTGACACGATGCCTGAATTCAAAATTCCAAATTGATTTTTTTTTTACCACTTTAGAACTTTTATTAACTTAATTTGGGTGTCTATGACATATTCTAAATCTTATTCCCCCATTCATTGCAAATAACTAAGGCATAGGCCCCACGTCGGCGACATAACACAATGGTGGAAGCAGACGTTAAACTTCAACCCAAGAACACGATGCCTGCAGTCCAAAATGGAAAATGGCTATAGCTTCTCTACTATCACATGTCGCTGTGAGACCTGCAATCGGTCGACTATAGGGGGAGCATGTCCTTGCCGTACAGCCGTTGGCCTTTTGTCGATGATTATTGAAAATAAGTAAATATCATGATTTTGGCATTTAAGTGATGAAAATGCAATTATTTCGAAATATATCAATTCTTTAATTTCAGTAAGCTGCCTTACGCGCACATACAATCATAAACAAATAAAACAGAATTAGAGAGGAAGTGAATTGACAATGTTTATTCCAGCTCGTCAACTGAAAACATGGGAGTAGAGCGAGATTACAGTGACTGTTTAGACCAGACTTTCCAAGTACTATATAACTTCCTTGAAGTGTTATAAACAACGTATGTGATCGATCTCTTACATAATATCCTTATTATCGTTTCCTGTTCCGAGGACAGCTGTGCTTTATTGCTTTATGCCTGACTGGTTGGCTGATAAATTAGATAACATCATTGTTGATTTCAGCTTTACCGTTCATGCATTGTATAATGTCTGAGAGACTACGTGGAATAAGATATATCTATAACAAAATGTAGATTATGCGGTTTTGCTCATGTTCAAGATTAATCCAACTATATTTTATATTTTTCACTATCTTTTAAATGTCAAAAGCATGTGTTCATCTACTGTGAATAATTGGCGAAAAAAAAATCAAAACAAAGTAACTATTTGTCAACCCGGGATTAGGACGAGATAATTTTTATTGTCATTTACTAAAGTGAATCTATCATTAATTATGGCTCAGATTGTTGGTGCCCTTTTCTCTGTAAGACTGGTAAATACATATACGTTAACAATTACTGCCAAGTTTGTATACATCATTTTTCAAGTCATTCTTATTCTTATCCATTTGTAATTAGAAATCCCATATCGGAACTATCGGGACGCATGATGTACGAGGTGAACCCCTTGTCGATGACTTTGAAATAATGAAAATATTAAATCAATTTTCGATTGTATCATCATGAGATTATACCTTAAAATTTTACTGATGAATAGTCAACTCAAATGCGAGACATACTAAACCGGACCCAAAAAAACAGTTTAAAACACCCTATCATCAAGGTAACCCTTTTAGTTAAACTTTATAACTAGTGACCAGTATATCCTTCATGTATTCCCTTTTTATAACTATCAGTGATATTTTAAAATTATGGCAAACGTGTCTTAAATTTCTGAAAAATGATTGTGTCTTTGTTAAATGTCAACTTGGTGTTCAATTATGCTCTTAAAAAGTTGGATAACTATATGTGAATTGTATCAATATTAAAAGTGCATTGATTTTACAGTTGTTTAATCCAGGTTCAATTTACTGCCAAATATAAAAAAACAACCCTCAAACCCCTATCTGCCATAGATAAGAAATTTCAAATAGTTAGGAATTGAGTAATAGTGACGAAAATTCAAAAAATATCCACACAAGTCAAAACCTAACTTTTAAAAATATCGACAGAAATATTGTGAAGTTTGTAGTGTCCAAGCTTACAAGTTAAATGTAAACAACTGCATAATACCAGATCACCAGAATTGTTTATCTAATTTTGTAAAAGGTGAGGGAAATAAAAACTAAAAAAGATTTCACTTTACAAAGATTTATATATCTCATATCTCATATGGCAGTTCAGTTGTAGAACGATTTGTTTAAAACGACATTGTCACACGCGTATCCGGTTGGGTCAATTCGCGCGTGTAAGGAAACCGCGCGCGTAGGATGCAGCGCAGAAAAAAACACCGCTGAGTAGAGAGCGCGCTAATTGAGTTTTACGACCCTCGCGGGGCCTCGCTAATAAAACACTGGAAGTTAAAAATTAAAGTTGTTGACCCCCTTTAATGTAAAGTGTCATTGTTGTGTGTAACAATTAATTAGAAAAAGAAAGATACAAATGTGCAAGTTTCAACAGTAAAAGTTAGGAGGAAGGTTTAACTAAAGACAGACTGACTCCAAGTTGTGGGCTTGGCTTCTATTAAGAAGGACGTGCATGTTAATTCTACAGGGAAACTTTGTTTTAAATACTTAATTTGCACAATAAATGAACACCTCTTGTGAGATTTTGTAAGATTTAAGACAAGTACAACCATCATCATATCAATTTGATTTTTAAATTCACGGAAATAAGTTCATTTAGAAAAAAGGAAATCTTATCTTTAAAGAGCACAAGGGATAGAAAATGTGATTTTTTACAATTTAAATGCATCAACCAAATATTGCATGAGGCAATAAAGATCTTTAATCACCAATCATTATACCATATCTCAATTAAGAAAAGAAAAACTAAGGAAAACAATTAAGTCCTTATCATCAACAGACACAAAAAGGAGAGAATACCAAAAAAATCATAAATATTAACAGATATAAGCATGATGTTAGGCTGATGAATGGTGTAAGCTTTCCTTTTAGCATGATCACAGTATATTATTTTGAAAAAACTAAATATTTTGATACCATATCTGAGCACTAAGGAGTAACACTCTCTAGGTGTACACATAAAACTCACAAAACATCTGATAAGTGCCAACGTAAATATACATAATGTATTCAAGGTATGCTAAACATCATCTAATGTATTCAACCCGCGTCTAGGTCATTATACCCTCCTGGAGAAGGTCAACATAACCACAGTAAGAAAGTCCTGTATATAAACCTATAAGCTACAGTAAAACACACAAGGGAAATTTACACCTTAATGGGCCATGAAAACGAATTATACCAGAAGAAACTGCCATATTTCATTATGAATTCATATAAATATTCATCATTAATCCTGATCATTTTAAAACTATATACAGAAAAATACAATTTACACCAAAAACATAAATTACAGAAGAAAATACTTAATGCCAAAATGTATTCATATTTATAATTTGTCACTGATCCTGATCTTGTACACTTTAAACCGAAATACAATTTTGAACCAACAAGCAAGGATGTGGAGAGATATAGATTTTGACATACCACAAACTCCCTTCTTTTTTATAAGGAATACTGATTTTTCAATGACATGTTCATTATAAACCTTTGTTGACTTGATTATGCCTTTTAATACCAAAATTCATCACCTACTATCCCACAATTAACCACAATAAAATCTTTTGTATTAAAAGTTTCTACATCTTAAACCAATTAACCATTACAGACAAGATCATAGTTTGTAGGCCAGACCCTGAAATAATTAAGGTAGAAGCCTATGCAAGTCTATAAAAAGACTTTAGAGTCTGATTTCTGGATTTCTGAAAATGAAGAAATTTCAGTCTCCTTTTCATTTTGTTTGATATTTTTTAAATTTTCAATTAACTGATGCATTTTTTTTTTAGAGTCTAACTGTTAGACTAACAAGATCACTACTTTATTGACAAAAAGTTGTCTCATAAGACATACCCCAATTGGCTTTTTAAACACAGGTAGATGTAACATTGAAAAGATATATGAAAGTATGTAAAAATGTGCAACTCTAGTTCATATATAAAATATTTTATCAATCAGTCTCATATTAAAATATTTCATCACAGAACAATTGTCACTTTTCAAAATTTGTATGTATACATGTGCACATATGAAAAATATGAAACAGTTTGTTCCAACTTGTGGGTAGTATACAAATATACATCAGAGATTGTTCAACATGTCAAGACAGCTCTTATATCTATATGTATATCATGTCCCTTTGTCCCATTTGTAGGTTTAATGAATGATTTAGAGTAGGTGATAGTTCAAGAAATTGATACACTGAGTAAATAAGTAGTGTTACACATATTTACTTATATATCTGCAGCGATCTACTTAACTTGTTACGACAGGACACTGAAACACTGAGCTGTTGTTTGGATTACTCTGTGTATATTTCAGGAGGATTAAAACAGATTGTACCTGTCACATAAATATATACTCATTGCTTTAGCAATTTAACATCTACTTAAACATATTTGAGTACATAACATTCCAAATATGTTCTGAATGTCATAAAGGTAAACCATGAACGATATAATGGGAACACAAGTCATAAATATTTGAGAATTGAATAACGTAGTGCAAATTCTTCACTTTTTAGACATCCTTGATATAAAGTGTTCTTTACGTTGATTTAAAGTGTTAAATTCTAACTGACATCCAATTTAATTTTTGTTTAAATTTTTATTCATCATTTTGTAGAATATCAATGAGGATTAAGTGATCTTAAATTGACTAAATTGAAAATTGAAGATAAGTATAGCTAATTAAATCAAATAAATTTGATTTAAAATTACTTATGTCACTTAAAATATTCTTTATGATTAAATCAGATTATATTTTTCTTTAAAAACTTCAACTTGTAACAAGCTCCTTTTCCTATCGTATATATACTTTTTTCTTTTAACAATTCAATTTTTAAATGAAAATATGTGGTGTCATTTCACAAACAGAATTGGAAATTGTGAAAAAAAATATTTAATTTCCTATTTCTTTAAATTTGTTTCACCAAGTATTCATGTATTCAATTCATGTTGTACATGCATGTAACTCATGGAACAAAATATGAAACCTCATTGTGAAATCCTCAATGCACATGTATTTTTTACTAAATTTCAATATAATTCAGCAAAACGTGGGTAAATAGATTAGGTTTTGCAGTTTCACAAATCAAGACCGAAAATGTCAATATCAAAATGAATATTGAATAGAAGAAAATACTTGGGTTTGAAAAGATGCCTTTAAAAAGTTCCTTATGGCAAACCATATACATATATAAGTATTGGTTTAAGACCAAGAATGTTTACTTTTGTTTTCTATGTAAACAGTTTCTTCTACAGTCAGTACAGCAAACATGCATTAGACAAATAATCTATTCATAATCATCTTATTTAAAAAAAAAAAATGCAGATTGGTATTGTGTCAATATGAAATTGTTTGCATCTCATAAAACATGCTTTAGACAAACACAGTAATCTTCAAATATGCAATAACATGAATGGTACAAATATGTAGCGCTCTACATGGTACATAGAGGTGCAGTTGACAAATATGAAATTTTGACTGGTATGCACATATCTTCAGATATCTTCATGTATTGCAGAGAAGCCATAACAATGGTGAATTAGTAATTCTTGCTTTTCAGTAATGATAAATGTTATAAACTGTAAAACTGACATTAATAAAAGGAGATGTTGGTACACATGCTGTGTCTAAAGTAAACTTGCACACTAATGCCATCATGTAATAATCTACACCTTATTCAACTGTATTTACCTTTCAAAATCTTCCCAGCAAAATCATATACCAAAAGATCAATTTAGTTTGTGTTTTCTTTGGTGAAATAGGATATTGTTCTGTGGTTTATGGAACCCTTAGTATTCCTCCATGATTATCATCATGGTGTCGACACAACTGTTTTCTTCTAAATCAAGTGAGAGGCTTATCAGACAGCTTTAATCCAATCAAGAATTCTGTGGTTTGGAAACATCAAACAAATGTTTTTACAAAGTTGAGTTTATTGATAAGAGATATTCTGTAATTTGTTAAAGTTACAGATCCTTAATATAATCAATGGTGTCATTTGATCTAAAAGTAGCAATTTTGGATCAAGAGGCTGATACAAGTGTATGATAATAAATCATAATTAATCATAGGTAATTTTTAATCTTATCTACTGCAGTTAAAATGACAAATGACATTTAGGAACTGATAGTTTGATAGGTTATTATTAGTATTCATGTCATATGAGTCTTTTCATCATAACATATATAATAGATTTTAATATATTTTCATTGAAAACTAGTGATTATCATATATTTGTCATTTTGGGATGAATAGAGTAGATATTTTGAAAATATATCACCATAGATGGTATTTGGGTTTGAATATTACCCAAACAATATGTCGTGTCTCTCTAAATAAAGTACAACCCATGGTTTTGTGTGTCCAGCCTAAGCTTGCACTTCTCACCACTATGCATAACCACAATGGTGTTGGAAGGATTTTTCTCTGGACATTGCAAGAAAAGGGAAACTCTCCTGAAAGTTCATCAATACCACTGAAAGTCCTCAGCTAAAAATGGCCGTCCTATTGGCAATCACTTCACCATGTTGTTTTTCCGGAGAATGACATATGACAAAATACACTGTACTTTTACTTTTTTAAAACATTATATGAATAAGCTAAATAAATGGACAGAATATCCACACATTTATAAATGATTTATGATAAGAATAATCAACAATGCCTTGTAATACAATAGCAAGTCTTTTCACGCTCACAGCTCCAATGAATGGCTAAATTCACCTCTCATTCTTGTTTTATTTTACCGAGGGTGAGCTCTCATTTATCTACTTGTAAAATCTAAATCAACTAAAATGCTACCCTTGGTAACATGTTTCGGCTGAGTTATGTTATAAACACGTACTAATAACTTACATGCATAAACAGAAATGTCCCCTTGAATTTTGTTTTCACAAAAAAAACCCAGCCCGGTAGGACTATCCTTAATTCTTATACATACCTCCAGATGGATTTGTATGACTACAAGTGGTCTTGAGTTTATCTCTACTTGACATAATACAAGAGCGTGGATTTCAACTACTTCACATGGAGCCAATATTGTTCGAGGACAAGTGAATGATTTCTAATCCTAAAAATCACCAGTTTTGAGTTAATGTCTTACTTTATAGTTTATTATAGTCTTTGATATAGTGTGAATGTAATACTATGGCAATACAATGTCAAAGAACATTAAAAAGTGTCTGTTTCTCTACACCATAAATGATGAATTATTTAGGACAAGATAAATATACCCAATGATTTACAAATTATCAATATAAATCTTCATATTACTATACTATGTCAACACTGATTTCAGAATAATGGTTGATCTTTATGATATTGTAAATTATAAATATCAAATTTTAAATTAAATTAATCATCGATACACCTCATTTTCACAATATATCAACTAAATACATTATAGAAGGAAATTCAAATTCTTATGCCAATCTTCCCCTTTTAGTGAGTGAGTTATTGTTTAACGCCGCTTGGGCAATATTTCAGCCATTAACGGCGTGTCTTCCCCTTTTAATATTATCATCTTCCCCCATATGTTACCTGATTTCAGGATGTCAAAAAATGAATTAATATCTTATAATTTCAATCTATTTTTTGGTATCAACACTGATATCAGGACGTATACACAAACAATGAACAGGGAAATGATTTGCATAGCACAGAGGGAAAGATATCACGTTACCAAAACTCTTAGATTTTTTGTGAGATAAACTACAAACCTGTCAGTTTTTTGTCAATAATGTTGAAACCCTCCCAAGCTGTGACACTTCCCTGTGCATGAAGGATACGGTCTATTGTTCTCTTTAATATTTTTCAAATCTATAACTGCTTGTGCATAATTGTTTGCATGAAAAAATAAATCAATCAATCAAAAACTACTTTCAATTTCAAACAATATTACATTAAGTTATCAAATAAAGAAATTAGATCTTCATTAGTTTGGGAATATAAAGTTTCTGCTGTTTTTCAAATATATCATTTTATAATTATATTTTTAAATTTTTAATTTGTCAATTCAATAATTTATTTGCAGTGTCATATAGTCATGAACTTACAGCAGGTATTTTGCACTTACTGAGCAAAAGAGTTCCCTCTGTCTGCAAGTCACACTAATTTCCAAGTTAATTATAACATGATCAACATTTTGGTGATTTTTAAGTGAGTCGGGTAACATCTGCCTGGTAATTTAACTTTCCCAAAATTAAAATTAACCTTAAAATTTCAAGAGGAAGGTTATAAACAAACTTTTAAAAAAATAAGACTAATATATTACCTTTCACAACAAAGAGTACATGGTAGTCGATTCGGTATAAAACATTATATCCTGGTTACACACAAGTAGAGCTATATCAATAGTTAATTGCCTCTGGACTAGGCTTATATATGAGGTTATTGATGAAACTAGGGATAATTGATTTTCAGATTGTGTTTCATACATAGCTAGAACAATAGCAGCTCAACTTACGTTTGTTCATCAACCACTTTACAAGGTTCAAATGTCACTGCCCTGCTGAAAACTCTTTGATCAATCTTTAAAATTGTGATCAAACCAGAAAAACTATGTTTTTTATTTCAAAAGAAACGTTCATTAATTTATAATTCACTTATCAAGGTTCTAAAAGTGTAGGGTATGTTTAGCTTATACTGAGTTTATAAACCTCATGAAATCTTGCAAATTTATCATTTATTACCAATTTAGAACCTCGATCAA
The DNA here is from genome assembly GCA_921293015.1 of Phorcus lineatus. Taxonomy (NCBI): domain Eukaryota; kingdom Metazoa; phylum Mollusca; class Gastropoda; order Trochida; family Trochidae; genus Phorcus; species Phorcus lineatus. The sequence continues at coordinate 31,616,125 of OV121087.1, read as the reverse complement.
TTTTGTTTAACTTTTTTTTTTTTAGATTCTTCTTTTCTAATTAGGACTGTTCATGAAGCAATAATACGTATGAATCATAATGCTATTTATTTCATCATTTTCCTTGGTTGCAATAATATCTTTTTAGAATCATATAAACCGTTAGCATTTTATTGATATCAAGGTAATAATGAAATATGGTCCACATTTGTAGTTTCATAAGTGAAAATTTAAATCTGGAATAAAAGTTATTTCTGAGTATCTAATTTTCTTGGTTTTTTAAATCTACAAACCAAAAACAGATGACAATTCTTCAACAATATTCATGGAGAAGCATTCAGAATAATATACAGCAACCAGAATAATTCCACATAATAATACGATTTAAATCAACATATCATTCCTATAACTCCTCTCCATATCGGTAGATCTGATAAAGAAATATCAAGTTTCAAAATATTTCCAAGATTATGTACATGAACATTTCAACATGACGAAGCAAAACACAATGACATGACGAAGCCAAACACAAAGACATGACTTAATGGACAGTCATGACAATGTGAGATACAAAATATGTAGAGGTCGATTCAATATATCCTACTAAAGGAAAACACAGACATTGTGTCTCAATTTCACTACCACGGAATGACTATCAACAGTATCATATCACTGAACAAGGTGATACAGACATACACATTGTAATACATTAGGCATCAGGACTACCAGAACCAGACATGGTTTAACAAGATGCAACCAAGAGATACAAAGTTACAATGTCAGTGTGATACAGCATTATAATATCAATGGTTGATCCATAAAAAAGGGACATAAATGTGTTTTTTGGGAAGCATAAGGTTTAGTTTATTTACAGACAACCACAAAAAGATGCTAGAAATCATATTCTAAGTGTTCTTGATATTCAGATGATAAAAAGGGGTGGATTATCACCTATTGTTAGAGATGATTACAAAACAGAATGTTACAGTTGGGAGATAAAAAGTCTGTAAAGTTTTTGTCATCTCTTTACACATATGTACTACCAACCTCTAGAGTGCCTCATATAGTCATTGGATCTCTCATAGCTTAATTTTTCCCATTTAGGCTATTTCACATAGAAGAAAATATCATTGCAGACTTAAAGACAGTCTATTGTTGACCAGACAGGTTGAGTAGACTAAGCTGTACATCACAATAATCAGTTATGACAGGTGACATAGTCGATCCATAACTGTCCAGCAAATACTGACCAATAGCCACTTGGGCTATCTGATATCACACTGGTCAGTTATAGTCCATATCAACAGCAAGATAAACATGGAGACAACCCAGTGGGGGCTGCCATTTTGTCTGCTACAGAGATGTTGAAGTCGGTGATAGGTACAACACCCTGGGGTTACAAGATTAGAAAAGTATTTAACTTCCCTAACCCCTTTCCACAGGAGTCATCCCTCGAGAAGAGTTTATCTACAGATCCTCCTTATTAAATAGTCCAATGTGTGACTTGTCCATTCAGCATTCTAGCAAGTTGTTACTGTTATCTCATTGTTAATCTCATATTGATCTATATATATGATATATCTGTCTATAGTATAGTATGTCTTCTAGTATACCACTAAAAGAGATTAAATGCCACTAAAATAGTAACCCAATGACATAACCACTAGGGCTTAAAATATATATATAGAATATTTTGTCTGTAAGGTTTGGTTTAAAGGGGATTTGTCTGGATGGGATATTGCCCTTCAATCATTGACTAACACTTTTAGAATTGATGGATTACATCGATCTCGCCCTTCAACAACTTCTTGATGAATTTGAAATAACCATAACATGAATTTATCTCCTTGCCCTTATTCAAATTTGCACATTAGATATTCTAAAAATATTCTTTCCTGTAATCTGCATATCTTAAATATTTGGCCTCAAAATACAGATTCTGATACAGAGTCATAGATCAGAACTTCAATATTCCTAATGACCATCTACCTTTATTCCAAAACTGCATGATAAACACAATCATCACTACGCCAAGAGCCATATAATAGTATACATAATACTATGATAGTATACATAAAGGGGCATATGATATAGTTTAGAGATTCCCACCCATCACCTCCCCTCCAATATTCAGGGCAGGGGCTCAGTTTATCAGATTGACCCTCCCTCCTTATCCCTGTGAAGCTGATGAAAGGAGACGTCCTCTTTTGAAAGAACATTGGTCAAACCACAGGGGCCTTATCATTGTTGATTAGATGTTTCCAAGGTTTATACTTCATCAATGGATGATGCCTGTTTAGATGCTAGTCTGGTAGTAGTTAAGGAGAGAAAATCCTAATGATGGGCGCCAACCTGAATGAAATGTGACATTATTTGTGAATAATGAATTATCGAAATGCCTGACCACCATGTTAATTTGTCCAAAGACCTGTGACATTTGAGAAAGATTTTCTCAGAGGATTCACAAGAGCTCGGGCCAACCCTGTAGCTCATTAGGCTTTAGAATGATGATTCAAAGATTCCAGATTTCTAAAACAAGGTTTGGAAAAGGTGGAACTGAGTTACTAAATGACTTGCCTCTGTTCTCTCTATTCAAGATTTATGCTTGATTTCACTTATTGAAAAATCTACCTGTATATAAAATATTCCACTTTTGATTGTCATCAAATCTACAGTTTATAATCCCAAAGATTATTGTACTCAATTTTGAATCTAAACATTTTCAAAGGTCAGTACTGTAAATTCTTTGAATTTTAATCAAACATGGCTGAAATCTAAAAGGTGAGTGAGTACCGGTATGTTACTACTTAACATGCTTGGGAAATATTTTAGCCATAAGCACCATCATCTAAAAATGATGTGAATTATTAATTCGAAACATTTTGAAATTTAAAAACTTACCATGTATCTTGATAATCAACTAACATTTAAGCATGTATCCTTTAAAAGAGTCAATCTTCAATGTATCTAAAACACAATAACAATCTATTCATTCCATGAATCGAAATGAACAACAAATCTCTTCTATGTCACATGTGACATATCAATGTCAATAACAACCCTTTTTAATGGCATACAATTGGTCACTTTCTATATCCTGACAGTGATTACCCAATCAGAAGAAATGTAAAATCCAATACATGAAATGTACAACTGACTGAGTGCTCATGTTCATTTCGCATGATTTTTGCATGATTTCTTTGCTGCAGTCCATCAGAAAATTTGATGAAATAAGAGAGAAGTGTTTTGTGCTTATATTGCATGCTTTTAGCAAAGAAGGAATTCTTTAAGTAGCCTATATTTTAAATATTTTTTCATGTTTTCAGTGATAACTACTTTTTTCATGCTTTTTGTGCATCGAGATTTTATATGAACAACAAGAGAAAAATATGAAAAGCAGCTTTATCAAATTTGAAATGCTTTTGGTGCTGAAGACATCAATTCATTAAACACATGTAAGATATGAATGAAAATAGTCTTTATGGATTTTGAATTCCTTTCTTACGAAGATATTCGAATGAAGAATGATTTTATCTAATTATGTTTGAAAGTGTCATTTTTAAATCATAAGGAATATAATATATGAGGCACGTACATGAATGATTCTTTTAAGATTGTGAATAATTATAAAATATTTTCTTTTATTTATTCATTTAAAAAAAAGAGAAGATATATGAATTTTCGTCTGTGTGACCTGGAACACTAAGATTTATATTTCAAAAGATGACTTAATCAGTGTTCATTGTTTTTCTGTACCCTATAATATCGCTTCACTTGAAATGAGGACAGTGAAAGGCAATTCTCAAATATAAAAAAAAATCATTTACTTGGCTATTTTTGTTATGTAAAAGAACCTATGTTTTCTGGTGACATTTAGTCGATTTCTCCAATGGAACTCCAAAACTTAAAGTGTCAAAGGTTGAATCTCACTAATGTGAAAAAAACCTTAAGTGTTAAATTTCAGAGCCACTTAGTATACTTAAAAACTATTAATTAGCTATCTGGAGATAGCTGATCTGGTTACCTTTTTCAGTAAATATTACGACAATCACACTAATTACAGCTACATGATAGAAAAACTAACAGGATATATTTCTTCAATTCATATGTCATTAACTGACGTCATGGCCACCAGGACATTATGAACAAATAACCAATTACTTTATAGCCCATCAAAATCTATTTCCTTGTTCCATCCCAAAAAGGAATTTCCTGAGGATTTGGGCTAAGCAACTACTGTGCACGAACAAATTTGTTTCCGAATCCATGCACTGAAGGATGCAAAAAATTTTAATAAATTGAGTTGACTTCGTAATGAAAACGAAGTGGATGTAAAGGCGTTGATGTTTGGGAAGCCATATGTTTGACACCTTCCACTGGACCTAAATCAGTGATCAAACTATGTGTTAACTATGGAAGGACTACAATTTCATTCTTATAGCGCCTCTTATAATTTACTTTCTCTTATGTTTAAACCCCCCCCCCCCCCATAACCATAAAAGTAAAATTCTGATGTAAAATTCAAGTACGCTCAATTTAATTTTGTATATGAAATTTTAAATGAGGGGAATTTTTTTGGATTATTTCCAATCATCATAAAATTAATATTTGATTCAATGAAGTAAAAGCTTTAGTGTCATTTCAAATAAAATGATAAGACCTATAAACAAAGCTAATAAATAACTAAAACAAACAATTTAACTTCCCAAGCTGTGCACAATTTAAATCTGGCAAGTCTGACTGCGACAGTGACAAATTAGACTTTTTAATACAGTTGAAGAGGGCTAAAAGTTCACTGGCACAGAGGAGCCTTGCATTCTCTGCATATTGAATACCTGCTACTGTATATATCAAATTCTTGAACAAATTCAACCAGAAAATGATTTTATCATACTGTAATGTCACTCTTTCCTACCCATATTAATTGATGTGATACATATATCATACATGAACTCATACATCAAATTGAATTCTTTCAATTGACGTATGTACTATGATACTAGCGACCGTACACCTACATCTTGAAAAATAATAAATTGAAGTTGTTCATCCTAAATCTTAATCTGAAAAAATAAATTATATACATATATATATATATTATGATCTGTGAGAGATATCTTCTAAAAATAAACATATAATGTACAATTTAAAAAAAAAATTCTAATTTTTAAAAATCTTATATAATGTAAACATATAATATAATTAATATTCATAACCAATTATACTCTGACAAAAACAATTTCTCATAAAACTACGCAACATTCAAAAATTTGAAATCCTGCCGCTAACAGTCAAAACTTCCCCATAACAAACAGACTGCTGATTTCAAATTATCATTTCTCAACCATTTTCATACAGGTAACACATAAATCCAATGTCAATATGAGTAAAGAGTAAGAAAGTCCAAGACTTGTTTCTTCCTACCTCATTAAAAAAAGCCACCAGGGGTAAATATCCAGGTGTAAGAAGAAATAATCAGCTCATTGATGCAGGTAAACTGATTGTCTACGGCAGGTGAGTAAACGAGGGAGACAATTGCTCCGCTACACAGGTAATGTATCTGTCCACACTATCAAGCGAGAACGGACTACTGCTAGTATAGCTGTGTGGACGTGTGGCTGTAGTGCATAGTGCAGACTCACTCAGGTGTGAGTCGGGGCAGGGGGAGATCGAGGGGGAGTGACAAAAGGGGAGGGGCAAAAGGGGGTGTCAGGAGATAAGATGAGGAGGCAATTGCTGGGTCAAATTGTTGCCAGTGCAGAGTACAGAGTGATAAACTTGGTTGATGAAGAATTTGAAGAAAGGTCAATTGCAATGTCTGATTGAGCAAACACAGGACCAGGTGAAAAAGATGAAGGGAGGAATATGAATTGGATTTAAAAGGACAGTGAATGTACTTGTGGCAGATATGAACTCCAAAAGCTGAGCCACAGGGCTGTGTGATGTGGCTTGTGCATAAAGATTTTCATCACTTATGTAAATTGTGATGTTGCAATCACCATCACCTTGAAGTTACCAAACTTACAACTTCTCCTGCAATGAAGTACTTGCGACAGTCGGCTTCAGTGGCCAATTTAAGCCTTACTGCTCTGCACCCAAATTTGTAGTTTAAATGCAGCTCTCTCATCAGCAATTAATAGTAACCTGTAGGAGATATCTGATTTCTGTTCTATAAAGTCTGGGCGCAGGATGCTGAAGAGCTGCATGTACACTGGAGAGTTAGGAGTGGAGTGGGAGAAAGGAGTCAAGAGGAAGGGGGAAGTTGCTAAAGATTTAAAGAAAGGATGGCGGAAATTTAGTCTATGAAAATTTTGATAATTTACTGTTCCTTCATCCATAATATTTTTTTCTTTGGGCTCCTAATTTCAGTCAATCTAGACTTGCTGAATGTGGACCTAGACTGTATAAAAGGCTCCTTTATATACACAGTCATGAAGCAGGATTACACTGCACCAAAATTTGTGGTTTAAATGCAGCTCTCTCATCAGCAATTAATGGTAACCTGTAGGAGATATCTGATTTCTGTTCTATAAAGTCTGGGCGCAGTATGCTGAAGAGCTGCATTAGAAAAGATGATGAGATGAAGGCCGAAAGATGCCAGTGATGTACACTGGAGAGTTAGGAGTGAAGTGGGAGGAAGGAGTCAAGAGGAAGGGGGAAGTTACTAAACATTTGAAGAAAGGATGGTGGAAATGCAGGAATATTCTGAAATGGGTAATGCTCTCATAAATATTTCTGCTGGTTTGAGATTTTTCCATTTCACAGGTGTTCTGAATCCTTTAATTCTTTGCTTTAAAATAATTTGGCAATTAAAAGGGTTAAGTATCATATGGGTTAATCAGAAACTGAAAGAAATAGAGAAAAGGGAAAGAATATGGGCAAGTGGAATGATATTAGACTCCCCTTTCACAAGACCTAAAGCTATTGTGGTGGTTGGATACTGCAGTGGTTCAAATCGATCCAGGGGCTCGGCAACTTTGACTGCAGTAGAGAACTGTTCTACATGCAGTAAGGTTTCAATGCTACACTGAATTTCAGCCAGTACAACCAATGGTTTGCTAGTTCCAGCCGATACTTGCAAATTCCACTGCAATGCATAGCAACAATTGCGCTGCGGGCTTTCTCCCTGCAATAGCACTTGCAGGCGTGTTATAAGTGAAATACTCTTGAAGGCAGCATAAAAAACCCAAATCAGCTCACCTTACCTAAAGCTATAATAGAATCACTCCTTTATGGTAAGGATACCAAAACATAACAGAGTGATATATAAAAAAAGATAATCTATGATCACTTATTTCAATAAATTTATGCCGAACAACTTTACATCAAAGATTAAAATATTGAACAATTGGGTGGTCCTTAATTTTTTGTTATTAATATATATCTCAAAGGAGATGAAAAGTGGGGTTTACAATTACCAGCATCCATATAAAATAGCTTACACCAAATGATGTTCCTTTGGGCTTTCATGGTTTAGTAAATTCTTTACCCCATTTTCTTCTTTTTGTAGCTAGTTCTCATTTCTCTCTGAACTTAAGGTTGCTACAGCTAGAATTTAATCGAGGGGAAAGAGAGAATACACACCAACAATAACAAAATAACCTCTAAAATAACTAGGGACGGGAGATGCTCCTTTAGGGCTCCATGGTTCAACTGGCCTCGTTATTCAGACATAAATAAGCGTGATAACGAGGGGGTTTGTGATGTACCTTTAAGGATCAGCCATACTGAGTATTTTAAGGCATAGGAGGTACATGGGTCATGGCCATAGAGCGGAAAAATGGTCCTGCTAGAATGATTCAGCTTCAAGGGTGTGCTACTGAAAATCCTGCAATGATTAAGAACTACAGGGGTAATAGCAGCTTCAAGGGTATGCTACTGAAAATCCTGCAATGATTAAGAACTACAGGGGTAATAGCAGCTTCAAGGGTATGCTACTGAAAATCCTGCAATGATTAAGAACTACAGGGGTAATAGCAGCTTCAAGGGTGTGCTACTGAAAATCCTGCAATAATTATGAATGACATGGGTTAATAGCAGTTTCAAGGGTGTTACACTAAAAATCCTGCAATGATTAAGAATTACAGCGGTCAAATTAACAATAAAGATATGAGAAATCAGATTTATGACTGATGAATTAAGACAGTGGTCTAACCCCTTCAACATGTTACTCCAAAATTCAGCTCCTCCTGTGTATAATTTGAATATATCTGATTTATCCTCCTCTCAGAATCAAAATTTGAGCTTAATAATTAAGCTAAAAGAGATAATTACCCAAGGAAGTGTGACTTTTATGAAGTTTTGTATTACCCGAGCGATAGTGGATTTTGTAAAAGTCATATGAAACACCCCTGAGTGTAATAATGTCTTTAATGCCGATACTGTTTCATTTTTTTTAAATTTTCTGCTAAGAAAATTAAACTTAAGGTTTAAAGGTGATAACATGGTCATACACATGAAATTTTAAGACCTGTCCTAATTAAGCAGACCTATATTCAGTAATATACCTTCCAATGTACAAGAGCTCACATATTCTCTATTCTCTAGTGGACAGCCTAATACACAGGGTTTATAATTGAAGGTCAAGGGTCACTGTTGTGGGAATCTGGACACCTTTTAGCTTGGTCAAGTAGAAACACTGTCAGATAGACTTTATAGACTAGATAACCAGTCTATGATAAACTAGGTCATGAAAATGCATAGTACACTGAGTATGTAATCTCTGAGAAAAAAATTAGTTTTTAATAAAAGAAATAATAACAATACTTTATTTATAAAAAAAATGTTTTAAATAATAACATTAATAGAAATAATGATACTTTATAACCCTGAAAGGAATTCAGTTTGTATCATTACAGAGCTTGAATTTATTCATTTCTAATTAGTAAAAAATTTTGTAAAATTTTTATAAAGAGATTGAGTAAAGGCCGATTTGTAAAATGGCCGTGATCGAGTTCGAGAGGCCAACTGAAAGTGCAAGGTAAACACTTCAGCAGCTAGAAGGCCATCAGAATAGGTCACAATCATGTTTATTTACTCTCTTCCCAGCATAAACAATTGTCCTCATATAAAACTATTATCTGTTTGCCATTAGTCTGGCCAGTTGGAGTGAAGGCTACATATATAAGTAGAGGGGCTTAAAGGGACTGTTTGGGGTTCAAATGGAATCCACCATTTTCTTTTGTGCATCAGAATATTTGAAACTTCTACAAGAAACAAATGCTGTAGTCATTGATGAAATTCATATCAATTTTGGAGAATTTTGTTAAAAGGTGCTTATTTTTTACTTCAAGTTTGGATAAGTGTGTTCTTCCATATTTTTTCATTAGAATATTTGAAATGTACACTGAATTGCAATAGAAAAACATCTGTGCTATTACCAAGGGGAAAATATCTATACTCATATGGGAATATTTAGTTTAATGTTGGTAATTAATTCTATAAGGTGCTAATTGCTTCCATCATTTTTTTGCATAAGAATATTTGACACAATTCGCTTCAATAGCAGAAACCAATACTGTTAACAATGGAGAACCTTACCAATTTTGGAACATCCCGATTTATTTATTTCAAAATTGAGTATAAATTAAATTCTAGTTTTCACATAATTGCCTGTAGCTTTAACCTGCATGGTCTTTAATTTAAAAAATTCTTCTACTTTATTTATCAAAACTTATATTAAGGATCCACACTTAAACATAATTTCCTTCACAACTTTTGAAAGAATTCTCTGATGTGATCCAAATCCATTATCCATGAAATATTCATATCAACAAAATATCAGTGTGTGCTAGTGCCTTTAAGACAAAGAATTCAAAACTTACTCATAGTTTCCTCTGATGAGATCCATGTTCATATCTAACAGTGTAATCCCCACTCCTGTCTCACGTTCACCAATGAACAGCCAACACATGTCTGGGAACTCGAACAATTAACAACACTGGAGTACACTGCAGTGGGAATCAATCAAGATAACAAGCAAAACCAATAACGCTATCAAAAACCATAAAGTGAGAACAAAACAGGCAATTTGGCTCACACTATATTTAGCAGGCAGCAAACAAGGCTTCCCAAAAGAAAGAGCTTTATTGGGATTGTGTCTTTTATGTCCAATGGTACTTTGGGGCTGGGAGGGGCAGGAGAATAGGGGACAATGCTATCCTCTTGATACAAAATGGATACATGCACATATTTGGAATAATAGGGGACAATGCTGGAGCCTTGATGAAGAATGGAAACATACAAGTACTTGGACAAGGGACTGGATGAATATTTCCTGCGGATATTTAATCTTGATATCTTGATACTTAAAGTGAACATTTAGAGAGGAAACAGGAAATGGGAGGATTATCTTCGGTACTTGTATTTGGCATGTTAAGAGTCATAAAGAGAAAAAATTTAGAAAATCAAAATATTGTATCAAAGATTGACCTAAACATAAATTTTGTGATTAGTTTTTTTTTCTTGATTAAGGATCCTAACTTTTTTGGTTTCATTCGAAACTATATGAGAAAGCATTTAACCCAGCTCCTATTTGTGATGCTTTAAAATACATTTATAGTCATTTTCCCCTCACTTTCAAACCAGGCACCAGGTTTTCACATCTTTACAGTGCTTGATATCTAAGCTACTGTCAAGAAAAATAATGAGAAATCTTATAAAAATTACAACTTCTCACTGACATAGGCACTGCACTCAAACCCCAAATTTTGGTGTGTAGTACCGGTAATCAAGGTTTGAATAAGCATGTGATAGAGACTGGTGGAAATATTGCTTTGTGTGGGCACTTGCTTATGGGCTAGAACGGTTTTGGATCATTATGAATATAAACTGACACCTAAGGTCTTGTCCAAATATTACTTTATATTTTATATTCCAATAAGATATACAAATTTTGGTGTTCAAATTTGGTCAACTGCATATGTGACTGAAATGGAAGTGTTTATTTATAGAAATGAAGGGATGTTCCTTTTTGAGTATGCACTTATACTCGTATTCTATTGAAATATGAATATATTGTTTAGAATAAACTATAAATGCATTATTGACCAATCAAAATTTGTAAAGCCGAGATCATTCCTACAAATAACTCCTTTGATATGTTATAATACAGCAATAGGGTCAAGGACACACCATAGCTTCTAAAGTTACCAAACTAGGATCTCTAAATCATGTCACATGATATCAAGGGTCATGGTCACATGATATCAAGCTGGTAACTAGGTCAATGTGTAACCAGCAGGCTGTTTTATGATATCATAAAATGTATCAAATTGGATACTTCCATTATCAAATCATAACTCACAGTGACTTACCTAGACTTGAGCATTCAATGTGAAATTGATGTTTACTGAATGATAAAAAATGTCATAGAATTTACAAATATCCTGACAAGTCTGGAATTATAATTTCAATTAGAAGATAATGCCTTTTTCACAAAAAAAAGATTTTTGAATTTTATGTTTAAAAAAAATTAACTTTGCACCAAAAATTAAAATGTTGATAACATTTTTATTCACTACCTATTCGTACCCATGCATACTTCAAAATACACATAACAAACAAAAGAATAATAATTGATAACAATATTTTTCATGTAATAAAAATTTAAAGAGCCACTCCGTGAGCTGTTTGAGTCATATATGCCAAACTTAAACAATGGTGTCATTTGATCGCAAAGTATCGACTGTTACCAAAAAGACACATTTTAAAGCTTATTGTTTTTTAACAGTGACAAAATGAAGGTAGAACGTAGAAATTATGATCAAAAACCAGACACTGGCGCGCGTCAAATAGTCAAACGTAATTTTGGAGACTTATCTAAAACAGACAGAAGGTCAATTAGGAGTTGATAGTGTTTGTTAGGTTATATACCATTAGCCATATATATTGGACGTGATATCTACACCTCTGTGCATTTATAAGGCTGTTTTTAGATTTTCATGGAAAACCAATATTTGTCATTTAAAAATGTTTTTTGGACATGAAAAGTTAATTGATTTTATATCACCACATATGACATTTAGGTTCGTATCAAAGGTAAATAATATGTTATGAAAATCACGGAGTGGCTCTTTAAAGCAAAACAGAAACATGTAATACTTAATACAAACAAAAAGCCCATAAGAATATTTCCTTGTTTCCATATAAAAAAAACTACCTCGATCTCAAAATTTATAACAATCTAAATGCAAGTAACACATTATAAATTTCTTTTTCAAAGAACAACATTCAAAGATAAAATATTATATACTCACAAAATCAAAAAACTTCCTTGTAATTCCTCCGAATATTTAATGATACGCATCCATAAATCAACAATTATTTTCCTACATAATTTCCCATAAACAATAAAACACAACTCATCATAGCCTGTTTATGGTAACATGATTAACATCCTTCTTGTCTCAATTTCAAATATGGTATACAATGACAGCTACAAGAAGTGTTAAAATTTGAAGTGATTATCAATCAAGCCACTATTCCTAGAATGTGATAATATTTTCTAATGCATCACAATCAGAATACTTGGACTCTCTTGCTGAAAGAGCTCTATTGATTGGCTGAGGATGAATATAAATCCTAGTACAATAATTCTGATTAGTCAATAATGTTTGGCCAATTACATGAGTTCTTTATTAGCCAATCAATTTCACAGGCAATGTCTCTGGTTAAAAAATATTTCCAACAAAAGGCCTGCTATTTGGAGAATCAATTGTTCAATATCTCTTTTGTTGGTTTTAGTATTAGCTCACGCATGTTTTACAAATGTTTTGTTAAAAAATACAATTCTTTGGTATCAATTTCAGACAGAGGTTCTACAATAACCTGTGGCACAATGAGAATGTGGGCATGAATTTAACATGAACGCTGTTTAGATAATACAAAGTTATCTGAGAAGAATAAATTGGTTTGGAATGCATAATTAATAGACGTGAAGACACTAAAATGCTTTGAACAGTAATTATTGTTATTGAGATTATCTTAACGACAATGAAATATTGACAATGAATTTTTCAATTAACAATTACATTTACAACTAAAATTAAAAAACTGATGAGATGTAATTAAGATAAATATTCCAAAATTGCATGATCATAGAAGTCCCAAATTTGATTTTTTATGTTTAACATGAGATGAATTTACATGAAATTACATTTAGATAACTGGTATTATTTTAACACATATTTGTGTTCATAATGTAACCATATCATATAACATTTTCAAGCTACTTAATTCTTGTAACTTTGCACTCAAGCAAATAGAAATATCTGCCTTAAGATGTTCTTAACTACACTGTTTGCCGACAATAGGAAAAACATCTACATTAAATGTTATTGAAGCCACTTGTCTTTTGTTTTTAAAGCTATACTTGTCATTTGTAATCATTTATTATTTTACCTGTAACACAAGTTGCCAATCATGATAAATAAAATGCTCCAATGACTTTGAAAATAACCACTCCCTGTTTTATGAGGAAAATATTTCAGAGTCTTTTGAGCAACGTGTTATGAGTTTATTGCAAATGTACATTACAATACATCATTAATTCTTTTAAAACCTCATAGTGTCGGTTACAGTAATTATACACCAGCTGCCATAAAGCACAAGTGTTAGATAAAACTGGTATCAAGTATATGCTCAAGATGATATGACAGTGAGATGGGGTATCAAATGATAGATAGTTAATCCAACCTATACATGTATAGAGGAAAATGAATCTGATAGTTGAAGAATCCTGGTTAAAATGAGCTGAAGAAAAAGCATGAGATTGGAATGACAATTTTTTTTCATGGAATTTTCATGTTATTTGATTTGGAAACGCCTCGTATTAGTATTTGTATGTCAGGGCTACAGATAAATTAAGGGTAAGTGTAACTGTACTTACACCTCAAACTTTCAGTGAAGATGTACTATAAAGACTTTAAAGATAAACAAGATAGTGTGAGGTTGCAAGTGTGTGTTGTTGCATTTTCAAAGAGGTGAGGTGAGTTGGTGTTTAACGCCGCTTTCAAGATTATTTCCCTTATTTCGTGGCTGCTAGTATTATTGCAGGGAGAAAGCCCGCAATACCATTGTGGCTATGCATTGCGGTGAAACCTGCGAGCATCGGCTGGAAATAGTGAACCATGGGTGTTACTATGCTGAAATTCTACTGCAGACAAAGTTGCCGAGCCCCTGGCGGGATACCAACCACAGATCTCTTGATCCGAAGCCCAACGCGCTAACCACTGCGCCATCCCGCCCCTATTTTTGAAGAAATAAAGGGAATGATTCTTTTGTTATGTGTTGTATGTTTTGTAAATAAAGCTGAAAGAAGATATCATATGATCAGAGTTGTTAATATGGTATGTGGTTCTACTGACATACTCATTACTGTTTTTGTTCACCCTTTTTGACTGTTACCGAACATGTACGTTAATTGATAACTTTAATTTTCAACTCATTTATGTGATGAAAAAACATCCTGTATTTGAGTATTATGGAAAACTTGAGAAATGATTTTAAATGATAAATATCATTTCAGTCATATGAAAAATGAACATTTATCTGAATTTGACAAAAAAATTATATTTTGCCAAATCTACTTTAGACAAGAATAACCCATTTAAAACTGGAAAATGAATTATGAATTGTCACGGCAGACATGGAACAACATTTTTCTACTATAACAAGCACCAGGTTCTAACCTTGAAGTTGACGATGAAAACATAAATTGAACTCCTTTACAAACAGAAGAGCTTAATCATGATCAGGGGATTTAATATCAAGTCATGAGGAAATCTTTAAAAACATGTCAACAAACATTCTCTCCAAACAGAGGTAGCTCCATCATAAATCCCTATACAACTTCTGTCTTAATTCAAAGGTTTCTTGGTCTAGAAATGTAGAACGCTGATTGCATAGGCCTGTGTGACAACACATGTTATTCATGCATTCGGTGTTTTCATTGGCTAGCTGAATATTGCATAGTAGTTTAAGTTGCAAATATTACATCGTTAGGGAAAACTGCTGGAAGCCCGAGAAACCATTGTATTGAGGTAGTATAGGAATAAATGACAGAGTAACCTCTGTTGGGAGAGAATGCATGGTCACCAAAAGGCAACAACCAAATGGTAACAACCAAAAAAACAGTTACTTCCCAAAATGTTAATGACTTTAAAGATGAAGAAAATATTTTGTAATCAAAAAACAGCATTGAAATACATATCACCTGTCCACTCCAAAGCTTACCATTTCCAGAAAAGGAATCCAAAACGTGCAAGGAAAGAACAACTAAAGCACCTGTTCAGTCATGATATCAGTGTTAACATGTATTTTGTTGCTCTTCAAACTTCATTATCAGATAGCTTCCATCTGGCAGTCATTATCACATTCTTTTGAAGTACATCAACATGGCACCATCGTACATCCTCAGCTGTCTCTGACTTCTTGCAAACAGGCATGCTCCTCTAATAATGCTAATTTTGAAAGTTTTCAGCATGTCTAAGGTAACAAAACCTATTTCAACCATTTCGGAAAAATATTAACCCTTCACCTGCAGTTCCAGAATATTCTAGGATAATAGAATATTTTTTATTGGCCAATTCTGATTATTCCCTTTCTCAACAAGGTTTGATTCTTTGGATAACATGGTTAATTGGATATGCACAGCATGGTTTGGCAGTATTTTTTTCTGGAGAAAAATTCTTCACTGTTTATTAGCTGCAAACTATAATCAAGCTGCAAAATCAATAAGTGTCAAATAATCACTTGTGGTCAAATTGAAGGATCACAACCCATTACAGTAACTCCAGATTTTACCACTGGGAAAAGAGAGCTATTCAAGACTGTTTTAGGACCGATTCAAGGTAAAGGGTTTCTTGCAAATCATTCCTTGGTGCCAAGATTTAGACAATTTGATCACTGACACCACTTCTTTTGCTATCATGGAATATTCTCACATCAACAGTAACTGGTTTGTTAAGATATTGAACTTTACCTGCTGAATCTGTTTATTGTTATCCCAGGACAGATTCATTTTGAAAAGAAACTAGTATTGCATTCTCAGTTGTAAAAAAACAATATTGATATAAAATAAAAGACAATAACATACAGACATATAAGAAACACAGAAAGACAACAACTATATATGGTCTCTAATGATGTTATCACAATCAACAAACTGTCGCTTCTTGGCGCTTCTTGGCGCCACTGTATCAACTTTGCTTGTATCCATGAAATTTTTGGATTTTGATTTCAAATAGAAATAACATTATAAAGTCATCAGAGACCATGAGTCTAAATCTTAATTCAATGAACACCGGGGACTTTAATGACATTTAAAAAGACCAAAGTGTTGGTTAATTAACATCAAGCCTGTCAGTTAAAAAAGTTGAAAGTAACATTTCGTAACACATGTGACAAATTGTTTACATTAAGTTTTTAACTTTCAAAGAAAATGAAGCCTAAAGCCAGGAAATCAAACAGCCACGATACATTCTTAATTACTCTAACATTGCAGGAGATGGCATCTGCTACAAATGCAACTTCCTGACAGAAGAGTTTGTCTCAGAATCTGAAGAGTTCCGCTTCCTGTGTAAGATGTTACCTTGGAACTGTTCAGATTCTGAAAGATCTGATTTTTATATTCTAAAAAAACCCTGATGCTTAACATCAAGCTGACATGGGTTAACAATCTGACTTCAGTTTCCCCCAGTTTGTGTTTCAAGGGTTGCGATGTCTCATCACAATTGTTGACTAATCTACACAATTTATTTTGTACCTAATTTCTTCCTCTGTATCAAACAATATATTATATTATATATTAACACAATGTTCAAAATTCTATAAAGGTTGAGTGCCAGAAGTCAATCTATCTTAAAGAGCCACTCTGTGAGTTGTTGAGAGTCATATATGCCAAACTTAATCAATGGTGTCATTTAATTGCTAAGTATCAACTGTTACCAAAAAGTCCCATTTTAAAGCTGATTGTTTTTTTTACAGTGACAATATGAAGGTAGAACATCGCAATTATGATCGAAAACCGGACAGTGCATGGCGCGCGTCAAATAGTCAAACGTAATTTTGGAGACTTATCTATAACAGCCAGGAGGGCAGTTAGGAGTTGATAGTGTTTGATAGGTTATATAGCTAGTACCCATGTATATTGGACTTGATATCTACACCTCTGTGCATTTATAAGGAAGTTTTTATATTTTCATCGAAAACCAGTATTTGTCAAACTTTTTAAATGGTGTTATTCTATTAAGAAAAAGTATTGTCTGAAATTTAGCATCTTTATGCTTATCAGTTCAGTATGTCAATGAAGTTGCTTGTGAAAACCGGACACTAGCACACGCCAATGCCTCAAACATAATGTTTGAAATTTATTTACAGCAGAGGAAAATAAAGGTTGGTAGTCATTATCAGCTCATTTAACTTATATGCATGTAAATGGGATGCAGACTTTTGACTTCTTAACCCTCAAGCCGCGGTTTACGGAATGGTCCGGGAAGAAATTAAACTACGCCGCAGTTAGCCTTGGCGAACCCCGGAAGCTGGACTTATAATCTGACGCATTTACTAATCAACGCAATTGTACTGTGTAGCGGATCCCGGAAAAAAATTGCACGGCAGTCGTGTCGGTTGGAGGCTGGTATTTATGTTCCGGCTTTCGCTAAGCCGCCGATGTTTTTTTCGTTGTTGTTCTAAAGAATGGGGGCATATTTTCCGAAAGTTTTATAGATATTGGTCATGTTTATCGTACCGAAAATATGCATTACAAACGCTCAATTTTCCCCCACTACCCGCCGGGCTTGCTATAGGCCTGTGAGTTATTGCTCCCCTCGCGCACGAGCTTATCGAGACGCGCACGTTATCGTTTGCTCAGGCGTGCGCACTCAAAACAAAAGCTCACCTTGCTATCGCACGCCCTGTGATCTAAACCCTTGGGCGGATTTCAATACAGGTGGGATCATTTGAAAGAGAAGAAAATTGTCTTCAATTCGATATAAATTACGAACATGCGCTACCTGAACTGAAGATACAGCATGTGCCGTAAAAAAGGTGATTTTACATAATTTTAGTTTTGCACCATTTTGTCACATCAATTTTCTCATGATGTGCTCATCGTATCAAAAAAAAAATTATATCACAAGATAGAGAAAAAGATTGTCTTTTATTCCATGTAAAATTTGTGCATGCGCAAAAATAAACTAAGACACAGCAAGCGACGCACAAAAAGCTAATTTCTCTATTCAAATCATGTGAACTGAACGGCGATTTTGACATATGCCTTTCTTTCGCTCGTATGTTCTCAACAGCTAGGCATATATTGAAATTGATTACCTCGTGATTAAGATGGAATAATTGTCTTCGATTTGATATAAAATTTGTATATATGCTATGTAAAATAAAGATACAGCAAGTGCCGCAAAAATGTGAGTTTTGTTTATTCTTTCGGTTTTTACCATTTTCTCGCACTTTATATCACATAAAATTCTCGGCACATTTTGAAATTTCATATATCAAATTAGAGAGAAAAGGATGATCTTTATTTCCATATGAAATTGGTATGTAAACGAAAATCAGTAAAGACCCGGCGAGCATCGCACAAACCGGCAATTTCTCTATTCATATTTTGTTAACCGAGAAGCGATTTTTTTAACCTGATGTTTACACTTCCTATCCATTTAACGGCAGAGCGCACTATCAACATTTCTATATCACAATAAAGAGGAAAGGATCGTCTTCAATTCTATATAAAATTTGCAAATTACTCCGAGAAAATAAACGAGTGTTAAGGGATGTCGCAATGATCAAATTCTTTTCTCAAATACCTAAGGGTACCATATTTTCAAACTATATATATTCCAAACCAAGTGGTTTATATCTATTGTTTTTATATCATCGTAATGAAGAAATAAATACCTTCATTTTCATGTGTAATTTGCCCATATTTGCATCAAAATAAAACGTGTGGAACTGATGCGACAAATGTCGCGGTAAGGCGGTTATCAAAGATTTTATTCACTAGCTATACCTACGTTTCGTTGGTAATAACTTCTAATTACAGTGCGAAAGATTGTTATGTTTTATTTCTTCGTCAAGAAGTATAAATTGCCTTCAATTCCATATATAAGTTGCATGTATACAAAGCGTAAAACTTGATTTATACAGTTGGAAATAAAGACAATTTATATTATGTGTGAGTGTATTTTTCAGCGGGGGCACCCCGCCTGCACGCACTGAGCGCGTGTGTTTGCCCGGGGCTACTAGCTTAGTAATATTACTGTGGGGGTCAGAACGTTATCGGGGTTTATCACTACCTTGCTTTCGTAATTTATATCTTGCGTTTAGGATGGCGTATCATCATGAAATTTATCGTAAAATATAGAGCAATAAATTAGCTTCATTTCCGTATATAATTTGTCTCTGTGCACTCAGTGATGAAATGATTTTGTAGAGTTTGAAATAAAGACAATTTTTAAATAATCGTAAAATTCGTTCTAGACATATTTTTGTAATAATTTTTATATCGATGTCAAGAGGAACTATTCGCCTTTAGTTTCGTTTTGATTTCGCGCATGCGCTCTCACAATTTTAGAGTTACGGCGCTCGAATTTACTTCGGTTATAGAAACCGTTCTAGGGGTGATATAAATTCCATTCAAAGTGCCAGGTAAGTATCATCCATTTGTTATACGGTATTCGCCGACTAGTTTTGTATACAACGATATTTACATCCGTATTTCGCCACGTAAACAAACCATATATTGGCAAAACGGTCGCGACTCGCGGCACTGGAAAATTCAGCCACTGGTGCTAAATACGCATTAACGGTAGCGAGGCGAGTGCTTGAAAATTCAGCCACGGGGGCAAAACTGGTGAAAATAATATTCAGCAACTTGAGGGTTAACATTCATACGGTTGTTTTTGTATCATCATTTTGAGAAAGAAAATATCATAATTTTGACATTTTAGAGATAAAGATGCATCTTTAGAAAGACAATTTGAACAGGACATATGGTATTTGCCTTTTTGCGCCACATACACAATTTATGAAACATTCTCTGTGTAACCTAAAAAGTCATCAATTCAAATGTCCTATAGCCCCCCAGCATGCCAGAACAGAACAGAATAGTTTATAAAGTGAATAAATGTTTACAAGGTCAATAAAATGAAGATCCAGATTCAAACTCAGACCCTTTAACGATGATCAAACATTCTACCACAATGCATCAGCACAATATAAGCATGAAATTGACTTCACCCTCAAACTGTTTGTCTTTTTAATTTCAGAAAGTCAATTTGAGAAATATAAACTTCATAAGATGGTCCTTTTAACATTCTCCCTTACCTAAATTAACACCGTTAACTTCAAATTCATTGATAGCCAAAATGATTAAAGTAGTTTATCATTCTATAGTGCATGATGTCAAATATCACTGTCCCATAAAATTCAGTTTGACCTTTCAAAAAGCTGCTGTTAAGCTATTTACTCAAATCATTTGAATTACCAGTGTCAAGCGCTGTGTTTGACTATATAGTTTACAGTCGTTGTGACTCTTAATAGCTCTTTTGATACCATAATGCAAGCCTTGTTCAAATAATTTAGGTTCAATAAATCTTATTAACTATTTGAAAGAATTTAAATCTGTGTGAAATGTCAACAACGCCCAGTTTTATTTGAAGAATATGTGCTATTTGACCTTATGATTTGAAAATTACTAAATTACACATACAGAGATTATTTCATTGTCTTTGATGAACACATAATCTCATGAAGTGGATTTGTTACTATTATATTGAAAATTATACAATTATCTTGAGATTGTATTCTCAATTGTTCTTATTGTCTTTGATGAACATATAATCTCTATCTCATCAAGAGGAGTTATTACTATTATATTGAAAATTATACAATAGTCTTGAAATTGTAGTCTGAATTGTTCTTATACTTTACAACAAAGCTAAAAAATAATTGCCGACCCTATTAATTGAAGTATTTAAGTGGTATTCTAGAAAATTTTAGTATCAGGAAGTCAAGACAAGTTATATGGATTATCATCATTATTATCACAATACCAAATAAATTATCATTATAGAATCTTATTCAGTTTTTGAGTATAAACAGGGTTTGTTGTATGCCTCAAAACATATAAGAATCTATATCAATACGTTTCTATTATAAATAATAAAGAAAATATAACTCCTTGTCTTCCTGATCCTATAATTCATGTGAATAATAATAAAGATATCAAAACTCCTTTTCTTCCTGATCCTATAAGTCATGTGAAAAATAATAAAGATAACAAAACTTCTTGTCTTCCTGATCCTTAAACTCATGTAAATAACAAAGAATATAAAACTCCTTGTCTTCCTGATCCTATAATTCATGTGAATAATAATAAAGATAACAAAACTTCTTGTCTTCCTGATCCTATAATTCATGTGAATAATAAAGAACATAAAACTCCTTGTCTTCCTGATCCTATAATTCATGTGAATAATAATAAAGATAACAAAACACCTTGTCTTCCTGATCCTATAATTCATGTGAATAATAATAAAGATAACAAAACTTCTTGTCTTCCTGATCCTATAATTCATGTGAATAATAAAGAACAGAAAACTCCTTGTCTTCCTGATCCTATAATTCATGTGAAAAATAAAGAACATAAAATTCCTTGTCTTCCTGATCCTATACTTCATGTGAAAAATAATAAAGATAACAAAACACCTTGTCTTCCTGATCCTATAATTCATGTGAATAATAATAAAGATAAAACTCCTTGTCTTCCTGATCCTATAATTCATGTGAAAAATAATAAAGAAAATAAAACTCCTTGTCATCCTGATCCTATAATTCATGTAAAAAATAATAAAGAAAATAAAACTCCTTGTCATCCTGATCCTATAATTCATGTGAATAATAATAAAGATAACAAAACACCTTGTCTTCCTGATCCTATAATTCATGTAAAAAATAATAAAGAAAATAAAACTCCTTGTCATCCTGATCCTATAATTCATGTGAAAAATAATAAAGATAACAAAACACCTTGTCTTCCTGATCCTATAATTCATGTAAAAAATAATAAAGAAAATAAAACTCCTTGTCATCCTGATCCTATAATTCATGTGAATAATAATAAAGATAACAAAACACCTTGTCTTCCTGATCCTATAATTCATGTGAATAATAAAGAAAATAAAACACCTTGTCTTCCTGATCCTATAATTCATGTAAAAAATAATAAAGAAAATAAAACTCCTTGTCTTCCTGATCCTATAATTGATGTGAATAATTATAAAATAAATATTTTTACACTTCATTTCATGCAAAATTTTCATAAGAATGTGTATCATACACTCTAATAAGAAAATATCTTGCCAATATTGAAAAAATGAATATTTTGAAATCTCCTAACCTGAACTCAAAGGCTAGACAGGAAAAATAATAATTTTGTTTTGAAAGAGAAGCCTTAGAATACTGTCTTGATGCTCTTAGTCATCAATATGATACAAGTATTTGGCTGTCATATGTTAAACATGATAACTAAAAAAGAAAATATGTGAGTGAGTTATTGTTGAACGCTGGTTTGGCAATATTTCAGCCATTAGCGGGAAAGATATGTACTGATAATGAGTGAAGGAAGTATCTTCTACTATACACTTGACATTAGCTTGTAAAAAGGAAATGGGATGTTCCATAATTAAATATCCATAGTTATCATACCTAACAAGGAACAAAATTTTTTTTAAAGAAACAACCACCAACATATTCTTTTACCAAATATGAAACGTACCAGAACAATATTAAATGTAAAATGAAAATTACCATTCATAAAAGCTATGCTGTTTAGATGGTTCAAAGTAAAGCTTGATTACTAGGTAAACAATGTAAACAAATATGTTGTAGACATTCAACCACCTACACACTTTCACTCAATGACATCACAGCAACTACGTAAATAGGACATTCTTGGCAGTCATTCCTGGAAATCTACTTCTGCAGGTACCCCACCTTAAGTTATTGCATAAACATGCCTCTTGCACTACAAGAGTTAACATATAAAGATCGCCTGAGTGATCAATCAACAACAGAAACTTTGCCAAACATGTTGTAAGCATTATCAAACTTGTACAGAAGTTTTTATTTTGAAGATCATAATGAATAAAGGCTTTACTTCATCGACAAGTGTTAGAGGTATTTTGTTTACAAAATATATTAGAGACATAATATGTCTCTAGCACTTTAACAAGTCCTTGAAGGACATTTAAAGGATGCATACCTAAAAAAGTAACAATACAAGAGTTTTGACAATATAACTGAAGTAAGATAATGATCGTAAACCTGCTTAAAGCTTAAAGGGGCACAGAGTCTGTTATTGGAGTCAACTATGCTTAACATTATTAATTATTATTATTTTATCAAAAAGCAGTGGTTTCTGAAAATAACCATCTTAATGCTTATAAATTCAGTATAATGACCATAAAAAAGTTTAAGTTGAGATTTGTGATAAAAATCTAGACAAAGGCACGCGTCTATGACTCAAATTTAATTCTGGAAACGTATCTACAAGACACAAAGACAAATATGGGTTGATAGTGTTTAGTATGTCATTTAACTAATATTCATGTAAAGTAAATGCAGAATGTTGACTTACTTACATTTATATGACCATTTTGTTAATATCATTGAAAAGAAGGAAATATCATAATTTTTACTTAAAGAAGCAGGTTTAAGGAGGATATTTTAATTTAACAAAGGACAATTGGTATTTTGGCTCGTATCTAAGCCACATACAAAAACATACTCAGTGTTATCTTATATTCCTAAATGTCCAATTAAAGGATGTAGCTCATTTGGAAAGGCATTCTATCATCACCTTGAATGGCAGTGTGATTCCAATTTATACCAAAAGACGTTAAACTAATAGAGGGTGTTACTGCTTTCTTATTTGTCACTTACCCTTATAATGACAAGCAGAGGTTTTGAAATGTCTAGAGCATTAATATTGATGTACTATATTTGGACAATGAAGTTGAGGTGAGGTTTAACACAGCTTTCACTTATATCACGACTGCTAGTATTATTGCATGGAAAAAGCCTGTGTCACCATTGTAACTATATATATACACTATTTTTTAGAGTGAAACCTGCAAGCAATCAGCTGAAACTAGCAAACCATGGGTAGTACTACTGTTATCAAGTTTAGCATTGCACCCAAACCCAACTGCATGTAAGACAGTTCTCTACTGCAGACAAAGTTGTCGAGCGCCTGGCGGGATCTCGAACTATGCACCTCTTGATCCGAAACTGAAAGCGCTATACCCCCCCTTGGACACTGAACATTATATCTTTATCAATCAAGACCTTATGATACGCAGGTACCAAGTTTAAGTGAAATGATAGGGTTTTCACACATACACCTTTAATTGTTAAGAGTATTTCACTAAACCATGGTGGCTGGCATTATATTTTGAAGGGCAAACCAACAAAACTCACTGTCAGTTAGGAAAATTTTAATAATGGCAGATTCTAAAATGAATTTCAACAAGCATTACATTAACCCATGGACTCCTATATTATGACAGAATCTAAGGCTATTGGGCTAAATTCAATCAGCAATTTCTCCTTGTACAGTAGAACTCGGATATAACGAACTCCAAGGGACCAGCGAATCTAGTTCGCTATATCCGGTGTTCGCTACTCACGTTTGGCAGCCATCTTGGATTATCAAAATGAAAACGTACATGTCTAAACACAAAAATAACAAAGATAAATTATACTGCACTTCATATCTTTATTCTGGAGGATCAAGGAGCACGATAAAGTTTTTACAATTACATATCCATAGCACTAGTACGTTTGACAAAGTCTGCAATCTTCGTTTGCATACCTCGTTTGGCCTTCTTTATTTTGTCAAAGTCCAAAGCGATGTTTTTCTTAGATTTTACACCCAAATCAACGGCCTCTATGATACGAAGTTTAGTATCAAAAGTGATAGCTTTACGTTTACCCGCCATCTTGTGACAAGAAACGCAAGTGAACTGACATTCTGTGACCATGTCGGGTATTTAAACACAACATCTGTTTACTTAACAGTTAATTTTCTAACAACGTTGAAGATACCGCTGATTGACTAAGCTGACACGGAGTGAGTTTGCTCTAACAATAATGAGGAGCTTTGATTCACCACGGACAATGTTGATCTTACCGCTAATTGAGTAAAGCTGACACTGATTGAGTTCGCTATAAGTGATGTTAATTGACCCTCGGGGCATGAAAATTAGTTCCCTATATCAGATAATTCGCTATATCCGGGTTCGCTATACACGTATAATTTTAATGATATTATATAAAGCTTATGACGGGACTTAAAAAATGGTTCACTATATCCGAGTGTTCGCTATATCCGAGTTCCTTATATCCGTGTTCTACTGTATGTTCATTTTCCCTAAGAAATATACCCCCATAGAAATATGTCCCTTACAACCACATTGAAGGGTTTGACTCTTAATGATTAAACAGAACAAGTTTTAAGCAGTTGACTGTAAATAACTTTTGCAACAATTAGATTTTGTTTCTAAAAGAATTTTAAAACAATGGACACAGGCACCAGGACCTACAAACTGAAATGTCTCAAATGTCACCTTTTACTACCTCTTTATAAAATGTCACGGTAAACACACAATCTTTTGTAACTTTTCCAAGATGTTAAAAATGTTTGATGTTGGAAATAAGGAAGTGAGTGTCGAGTGCATTTAACATTGTTGTGCTGCCACATTCCGTAACAGACAGTCCTTATTATGTAAAAGTGACATATTTTCAACCAAACATTTTAGACAAAATAATATATAGATAATAGCTCTCTTATATGATCCTCTACAAAAAACACCTGTAGGAGTGAATAACCCTGTCTTAAACCCCTTCTAAGTACAAAATTAATTAAAAAATTCCCTCCAAAAATTTGCACAAAGTTTGATGACATGATGCTTTAAACAACCACTATATATGTTATACCTCTCTTGTAAGATCCTCTACAAAAAAAACAACTGTATGAGCAAACAACCCTGTCTTAAACCCCTCCAAAGTAGAAGGAGAAGTCATTCAAAACCCCTCAACAAAAATGTTGAGTAAAAAATGATGATGTGATACCACCAACAACGCCAAGAGTTGTTGAGATATGCGAAGTAACAGAGCAACTCAGGTATGTGGCCACATTAACTGTTAAGAAGCAGACCTACTTGTATGAAAAACACATCTGTCTCTCCGCATACGAACACTACTGTAAATAAGGATTAGTAAACAGTGTGAAGAGTCAGTTGTTTTTAAAAAAATGAACTTGATCTGTATATTTCTTTCTTTTATTAAAATATATAAAATTATATTGAAAAAGGATTTAATTGATTGTTCCCTTTTTTGAAAATATTTGTATGAATAAGATATCTATACATACACAGTGAAAATCATAAAACAAAGTTGATTCAGATTTTATATTGCGTTAACATTTGTTACTCTTAAGGGACTTATTTAGAATAATTAAGATCAAAACATCTGTCTGAGCTTGTTTCTCTATGTAGACCATCAAACAAATATTGGTGGTAAATAAAAGTGACGGTATTGATGCTTCGGAGGAATTTGCTATTTTAACAATATTATCATCATAATTTTATGAATTAAGTCGGTTATAAATTCACAGATGCGGTACATTCTCATACCTAAAAGGTAATAAATAAAGCACAAAAACAAATTGACTTGTAAACGTACCTGTTAACGAGCTAACTATCCCCAGCAGGTGAGCGAAAACATGTCCCTTGGAGAACTGCGACAGGTGGGTGTCCGACCAAGGGGAGACACTCGAAAGCTCTTAAAATAATGGCGGGATCATTTATCACTTGAGTTATTACCATACGATTAAGCCTTCCCACATCTCCATACAGACTTTCTATATCACACACTGCCCTGGAAAGTACAAACTGTATCACGCTCTGTTCTGGAACATATTGCTGTATCGCACACTGCCATATGTCATTGTATCCACTGGGTTACTAGTCCCCGGAACATTGCTAACAATAGAGAATAAAGTTTACAGTCATGATACACATGTTTTGAGAACTACAATTTCTGTCAATTTG
The DNA here is from genome assembly GCA_921293015.1 of Phorcus lineatus. NCBI lineage: Eukaryota > Metazoa > Mollusca > Gastropoda > Trochida > Trochidae > Phorcus > Phorcus lineatus. Next base: position 31,589,018 of record OV121087.1, on the reverse strand, counting down.
TTGCACTTTTGAACCCATAGTCATACATTTTGTATCACTGCATCACAGAATCTTCAAACAAAGGATAACAGACAATTATGGTATAATTTCACTACGATCCTATAAATCCTCACAACTGTCTTAAACTCAAATAGTCAATAATTCTAAATTTCTCTATTGTTTTCTTTCCTTCACACAATCATGAACAAAACTAGGATTTGCAAGCAGCCGTTTTACTTTTTCCAAACTGGTTATTTCTGATTACGTTTTCTTAAGAATATTTGCCACTGATTATCGGGCAATTCAATTTTCAATAAAAAAATGTTCAATATTTCAAGACTTTTGAGCATCGTGTAAAATGTCATCATCAGGTATTCATGGGATAATTTCTGAAAGAAAGCCTGGTAGATGTGATCGTCTTCAAACCCTCCTCCTCTCAAAATTTATCTTGTCCATATCCCAGTTGAATTTTTTTCAAAGATATAACGTTCCTTTACGGTTAAATGATTGTTCTACACCCACTTTCTCCAAAATCGGCATATCTGTGAGTCTATGAAAAACTTGATTTATTTTCAGCAAGTGACCAATCCAAGCGATTCCTCTATTTACATGTTGTGATGCCTGTTGTCACACGGAATGGTTTGATACTTCATGATTCCACAGCAAATTTGTTAACCTTGCATGAACACATCCGAAAAGAATCAATTCCTATACAATTCTTGAAGCGAGCAAAGGATTGGTAGATCATTAATTCTGTCATCCACTTTCAGAATTAATATTACTTCTTCCCTCACATGATGAAAACTATCAATCTTGTACGCCATGCATCCAAAATCCTTCAACCTTCAACTGCTTTGATTCTTTTCTTTTTATGTTTCACACATGAAGGTAAAACACTTGCACCTGAGGAAGAATAATCAGTAAACGCTCCGAAACATTCTCCATTATGAAGAACTTGATGTCCAGTTGTCTTCTCTTAGTCACCTCTACCTCCAACTCCCGTCTCTCAACAGTTCTCTCCTACCTTCTACTGTGGTACTAACGAGATATTCTATACACCTATGAAATAGCAGCTCACTGAAATAGCTTCCAAAGGAACATTATTGCCTTGGTTAATATCTCTTTTGAGGGACGTTTACATAGTTTCTGACAAAAACCAACACCATGATGCTTCACAAACTTTTATATCCATGGCTTACTTTACTGACATAAACCATACCTTTACCAATATAAGCTTAAAAGACACACAGACAGCTTCTTTGCAAACAGTCTCTTGTATATGTATGCAGAATTACCTCGGTGTGACCTTTTCATCCAATTTTTCAACAAACAAAATCAAATATGAACTCCTTATTGTCAAAAATGTGATCAAGATATAAAATTCATTTTGTGCTTCATGTATTCTTAAACTCATATGTTAATTCTAAGCAAGGCATAGCTTATCTTTAGCAGGTGACCAATCAGAAAGTAATTTCCTTGTTAATCCTAAATGACAGTTTGAGTGATTTGGACACTAACATTGTTCTACTAATTAAGCACCTCAACTTACTGTAAAATCATTTATTTTCGAGGGGTGTTATTTTCGCGCAAACATAAAAAATGACTGATTCGCGGGGTTTAATTTTCGCGCATATCGACTAAGCAATATAAAAAATTTAGTGAGAAAAACTACATGCACCGTGCAGAAAAGAAACTAGTAGTAATTTACAATGAAAACAATAATATTTATTCAAAAGTCAACGATAAAAATTTTATTTATTGTCATTAAACGTCTTCAAGTTTTGAAGTGGTAACGATACCTGTCGCCAAGCTTTCCCGGAAGTAAACATTCGGAACGAATTAGTTTGATCTTTAACTCCCAACAATAGTGTTTGAATGATGTGAATCCTCGAGATCTCGTTCAAAGAAATATCATACCGAACCGAAAATATATTTAAACCGAGGGTACTGTACCGCAATACGCTCCGAATCGAAGCTCAAGCGTACTGCAATCAAAACAATAGGACACGCATATTGGCGATCAAGAGTGGATTCCGTCAGGCCGGATTATTGTGATGATTGTGTTTGCACAATAAACAACGTGCATATCGGCGTACACGCTTGTGAGAGCTCTAATTAGTGACTCGTCATTAATGAACACACCAAACAATCCTGTGATTAATAAAATGTGTCAACCAAATTATTTGTCTGTTATTGGTTTTCTTCACGTTCATGACCATAATATTTCGCGATGTTTTATTATTCGCGCATTATGACTTTGCGCGAAAAGCGCGAAAATTAAACCCCCGCGAAATATTATGATTTTACAGTATCAATCTATGAGTGAGATAGCATTGAGGTACCCTGGAACACAGTGACATGACATTTTCAGAAGAACATTACACCAGCTAGGATACTTGCTATTTTGGTTGATTGCAGAAATACACTATCATCTCTGCAGATGCATGGTTTTTAATAGATTAAGCAGAAATACAGATGTTCTTGAAGATTCACAGAATGCATGAAGACCAGAATATGAAAATTGTGAACGTTACATCATTTGATGTATTTATACAGAATCTATTGACAATTGTTACAAATTAGAGAAGTTAGTTAAAAACCTTCCTAAGCGGGAAAGTGGCACATTTTTTGAAAGATTTTTTCTTAAAATTTGCTTCAATAAACAGTAGTTTATGCCAAGTCTATTATCTTTTGACAATTAAAAAACATCTAATTCCTCAACCCGGTCGAAGAGAAATAATTAAGTATCAAACAGAAAATACTATCAGCCATTTTTGTGTGAACACCTTTTAATCATTTGAGGAAAGGAAATGGACTGGCATTGTGGTCATGGTATGTTTGTTTTAATACTGTTTTGTTTGATTAAAAGACATTGTCTTGAAAGTTGGAAATTGATATTCGTTTATGTGAGATAAATTTTTTTACCTAAAAATTGTTCTACTGTCCCTTTAAGTCTTATTATGACATTTTAAGGGCATTCTGTCCTTCAAAACAAAACACTCAAAAAACATTATAATTCTAATATATATCATTTCATATTTACTTCCCTGAATTTCAAATAACCGAAAAACTACTGCATACCTATAAATTTTTCTAAGAATCTGACATGAAACACAGTTGTGCTTGATGAATGAAGTGTTTAAAGAAGGATGTGAAAACAGTCAGTTTTACGTCACTGAGTGCTTTAATAGGATGTTAGGATAACAGCAACATGTTGACTCAACAAGAGGATCTGTAGGGATTTTTGCAACACTTAACAGGAACTTCTTAAACTCAAATTAAGCTCCCCTACAATAACAGGCACTCCTTTCTACGAATTCAAGAACATAGATTGCTTACCTAAAACTAAATACAGAACATCCTTTGCCATGTGCATTAATATTTAGTCTGTCATAAGCAAAATTGATAACAACACAGACTAACGCAGTGCTTGATAGTTACTCCTGTAGAACAGAGCCATGGGCTCTGCAGCTCATCAGGTATTGCATTATTGGTGAGGTGATTTAGGGTTTAACGCCGCTTTCAAGATTATTTCACTTATATCGCGGCTGTTAGTATTATTGCAGGGAGAAAGCCCAGAACACCATTGTAGCTATGCATTGAGGTGAAACCTGCAAGCATCGGCTGGAACTATGGGTGGTACTCCACTGAAATTCAGTGTAGCATTGCACCCAAACGTGACTGCTTGTAGAACAGTTCTCTAATGCAGACAAAGTTGCCGAGGATTCAAACCACGGACCACTTGATCCGAAGCCGAACACGCTTATCAGTGCCCTATCCCGCCCATATCGCATTATTCACAATAATATAAGGATTAAGGTTTAAATGTCAATGCTGGCCGGACGGATGTCAGACAAGACACCATGTGATAAGCAAAATGAGACATCGTAACACATCCTTTAAATGCTGTTTAGTACACAGATCTGAAGTAAGTTTAGACTTGTGAATGACTTGAAATTCTTAAAACTAGTTTCAACAATTTGTTGCATCATTTCATTATGTGTCCTCATCAACAACATCTACTGTAAAATCATTTATTTTCGCGGGGTGTTATTTTTGCGCAAACATAATAATGACTGATTCGCTGGGTTTAATTTTTGCGCATATCGACTAAGAAATAGCAAAAATTTGGTGAGCAAAACTACATGCACCGTGTAACAAAGATTACAGTGACACCAGTAGTAATTAACTTATAAAAACTATATTTATTCAAAAAGTCAATGATCAAATTTTTTTTATTGTCATTAAACGTCTTCAAGGTTTGAAGTGGTAACGATACCTGTCGCAAAGTTTTCCCGGAAGTAAACATTCGGAACGGTTTAGTTTGATCTTTAACTCCAAACAATAGAGTTTGAATGATGTGACTTCTCGAGATCTCTTTCATAGAAATATCATACCGAACCGAAAATATACGCACCGAATCGAAGCTCTAGCGTACCGCAATCAAAACATCAGGACACGCATATTGGCGATCAAGAGTGGATTCCGCCAGGCCGGATTATTGTGATGACTGTGTTTGCACAACAAACAACGTGCATATCGGCGTACGATGTACACACTTGTGAGAGCTCTAATTAGTGACTCGTCATTAATGAACGAACAAAACATTCCTGAGTAATAAAATGTGTCAACCAAATTATTTGTCTTTTATTGGTTTTCTTCACGTTCATAACCATAATATTTCACAATGTTTTATTATTTGCGCATTATGGCTTTGCCCGAAAATTAAACCCCCGCGAAATATTATGATTTTACAGTATTCTGTTTTCAAAACACATCTTTCAACCGATGAAAGCTAAAATGCGTGCATCTATATATAAAAAATCGTACAGATCTACTTATCAGATCTTTCAAGTTAAAAAATAATCAACAGGAATACAATGTTTTCAAGACACTGTAACATACTTATTCTTATGAAAACAAAGAGAACTGATGAAAAGGATAATAAATACTTACCATTACAAAATAATCTTAAAGGGTTTTATAGTCAGTGAAGCTATGTGAATCCATTTTCCATAACTCAAAATTTTTTGATGTGTTAAAAATTGACACTAAATTAGCCACAAAAAGTCACATCTCTCTATACTACCGGTAAAGTTAATCATGTTGAGTAATGAGATGTTTAAGCCTGCTAAAGAAAATATTTTGGATAGACTCTTAATCAAGGCGGTTATTGTAACAAGCCATCGAAAAAAGTGCCTACTGCTAAGTGCATGCTTTCCAAATGAAAAATTTGATCTTTGACACAGAGATAAAGAATAATATGAGTGGTAATATACTTCAAGATTTAGACCACCTGCAGTCAGAAAATATTGGCTGCTTATCCAACCTTAATCTATTAACAAGTTACAATCTCATGATTCAGAGATTAAAGGCTTTTACTATAAACCCTCAACACTATTAGATTCTTATTTTCTGTATAATTAGAAAAGTTTGTTTGATAGACAGATCCAAAGTCTTAAATAAAATCTTGGATTAAAGAAAACTTTAAACTAAGATTGAGCTATGTGTGAAATAAAGCAGTTTTTAGTCTCTGTTGCTATATATACAAAGCAACTTCTTTTTCTGCTACGAGATTGAGGTCAAGTTGTATCAAATAGTGATTGTGGTGGAAAACACATAGACATAAAAGCTAATGCTAAAGAACATGGAACTATTGCGTCCTGCAAATGAAGTTTCTGTTGCATAATGTCAGGAATCTAAGCCAAGCTAGAGCACTTGATTAAAGTTAAACATGTAGTTGCTACTTGTTGAATGTTAAGAAACTAAAGTTTTGATAAAAAATAGAAAACATTTACATAGATCTTTCATACCAGCATGTCTTATAAGAAGGTGAGGTCTATAAATACTGTTCAACTTTTGCTAAGGACCATATGATCTTTTTTTATTAAAACAGGTCGATTTTAATGTACATATGAATATATGAATGGACATGTGTGACAAACACACAGTTATTCAGGGAAGTTTGAAATAGTCATTAACACAATAGAAAGCATGTGCATTAAGAAAGTTCATGTAGGGGTTCTCATTGCAATCTGAATGGTAAGGCCTCTTGCTATGTGTCCGTAGAAGTTTGCAACACAACTTGACTTTCATTTAGCCGTTGTAGGCGACATCTGACTGGCAATCAGACCGATTAAGAATTGTCTAGAGGAATTGGAGGTGAGGTGAGGTGAGTTGGTGTTTAACGCCGCTTTCAAGATTATTTCACTTATATCGCGGCCGCTAGTAGTATTGCAGGGAGAAAGCCGGCAACACTATTGTGGCTATGCATTGCGGTGAAACCTGCGAGCATCGGCTGGAACTAGCGAACCATGGGTGTTACTGCGCTGAATTTCAGTGTAGCATTGCACCCAAACCTGACTGCGTGTAGAACAGTTCTCTACTGCAGACAAAGTTGCCGAGCCCCTGGCGGGATTCGAACCAAGGACCTCCTGATCCGAAGTCGAACGCGCTAACCACTGCGCTATCCCGCCCCCCTAGAGGAATTGGAATGTTGCAAAGATAGGCGACACAACGTGTAGATGGTGCAGAACTCGATCGCTGTCAACCTCAGTGTCATCAACAGGGCTTGGAATCGTTACAAAACTTATGGTACTGCTGCCAATTGACATGCTGGAAGTCAGCAAAGATCAACAATTCCATGTGATGACTTTTTCTTCTACTCCATGCTCTGACACAACACCAAAAAGCCATCAAGCTGAGATCTGATCCCTGTACCACCCTTTGGTTCAACATTTCCATGCAAACTGTGCAAACAGGACTGTATGTGAGTGGTTTGCATGCAAGATGACCATGTGTTTGAATCATCGGAACTCGATCCTCACAATCATGCACGGTAAGAGTGTTGCTGAGCATGTGTATTGGACTGAATGTTCATGACTGGAGGTATGTGTTGTTCATGGTTGAGTCTAAATTCTGTCTCAACTTTACTGATAGATGGGCAAGAGTTTGGAGAAGTCTGAAGAAGGGATGAGATCTTGAATGTTTACATCAAGTTCTTTCTAATGGGCGACAATGCCCATCAACATCAACCAAGAATGGTTTAACAGTGCCTTCAGATTGAAACAATTGAATGAAGATACTTGTTCGTTCGATCGGATCTTAATCCAATAGAGCATGTATGGAACCTTCTCCAAAAAGCATTGCTACACCATGTGGTTCAACAAAGCTTTAAACAGCTAGGAACTCAAACAAAGAGCATGTGTAGGAATGGAACCGTCTCCATGAGCAGCAGATTCAGTGCCAAATTGGCAGAATGAGAAGATGATGTCAAGCTCTAGTGTGTGCTAGACGCTGACATATACATTATTGATTGATAATCATTTCGTTATCTTCAACTGCATTTACATTTTTTTTTTTCGGCAGTTTATTCAGGTGTAATAACAGCGAACTTTCTCTGAATAGTGTTGTCCATCTTCCATCAGATGAGTTAGATGTTCAAATGAGTTTTGATCAAAAATGAACATGTTCTGTACATTATGGACAATGGCATAAAGAATACATTCCATGGTCCTTTGCAAAAGTTGAACAATATGTATGGGTTGTGTCTTCTCATGAATAAATCTTACGATATCGATATATGAAATTCTAATTTTATCAGATTTCAACAAGGGTCAAAACTCAAAACGAAATGTGACAATAAATGCAATATTTTCCTTGAAAAATCTACAAAACAAAAGTTCACCTTGTTTTAGAAGAAATTTGGAAGTGGAAGGACAGGGTGAAACTTTGTACTGATTTAATACACATCATTAATTCAAATGCATAAAAGGTTAACTTGTTGTAATTAGATTAAATTTTAGAAAAATAAACCAATTAAAACATCATTAAAGTTCAAAAAGTTAATTGAGTGCCATTTCCAGATCCTTCTACTTATCAACTGTCAGGAACCATTAGCCCCTCATTTCCTGTCAAATTGAAATAAACATTTGCGCAAGAATTCTCGAGACACTGAAGAATTTGAAATATGTTCATTTCAATTTACACTAGTTTTGTTAGATTTAAGTTATTGTGACCAAAAAAACTGTTTCCATTTCATATGTTCACCACAAACCTTCAGTGATCTAAACTTCCTTTTAAAGGAGTGGTAGCACTTTCTATATTTAAGTTTTATTTCTCTAAATTTCCCCCAATTGTTTCCGCAAAATGCATAATTATCTTCAGAGGGTCGAAACATCAAATTTTACAAATTTCAACATCTAAACAACATTGTGTGCCTGCTGGGTAAGCCCCTTTACAAAGATTTAAATCCTAACTGTAAATGTTCAACAACCTAGCTGCTCTAAATACTGAACTGGTCTGCGTCTAGACATATTTGAAAACAATAAGCAAGACATCTGTCAAAATAGACAATACTGGACTAATAGACAGTTCAAGTGTCATAATCTAGAGGAAATCCAAAGAAAAGTGATACCAATGTCTGCTTTCCCATAATCCCTTGCAATCGTCAGCTCTTTAGAATCGTTAACTCGATCTGGTCAATGGAAGATGATCTCTGCTAATGATTTCTGACACTCTTTATCAGTTGAACAACGGATCGTACATTTCACGTCAATATCGGATCGTACATTTCACGTCAATATCGGATCGTACATTTCACGTCAATATCGGATCGTACATTTCACGTCAATATCGGTGTTGAAAGTGTTCATGTTTTGCAAACATCTGTAAATATTAGTTTTTTGTTGACAGAACATATCTGTTTTATTATTTGATTATTGCTACAGTTTTTACAGTAATTACCATGCAACCACTTATAAAATCAACATTTGTGTTTTTTTGTGAGAAGGGAGTTTTCCAATGATGATCATATATAAACTTGAATTTGTATGCTTTAGATTCCATTTCAATAAAATTATGATTCTGAATTTCTTTCAGGTTGGCTCTACACTACGTTGAAAAATGAAAATAATTAAAGAAAATCAAACTTGTTTAACCTATCCTCTTCTGATCTCTTCAACAACTTCATTGTGGACTTTCAATGATAATATTTTACACAACAGAATGCATTTCTGAGGTGTCTCGAAAGCTTTTAAGCATGTAAATAGGCTTGGCTGTTTTCTTGATAGTACTTGAAATTTTCAAAGGCAAGACAAGAGGCAAGAAGTGGTGTCTGGATGTGGGTTAGCGTTACGTGCGTGTTGTTTGGAAGACAGACCATCTTTATGTTTGAAGACCATGTCTTCTTGATAAACATGTTTGACTTTTTCTATTTTCTAAATTTCTTTTAGGTGCATTTGGTTATATATTGTCTGAAATCAGCTAAATATTCGAAGACACTTGTAAACTTCAAACGTATTCTATTTCAAAGCATCTTAAATTATCTGTAATGTAGTTGAATATAATCAAATTGAATAAGATATTCTTTGGAACAATTGAAATTTACAAGGTGAAGTGAACTAATTTCTGGTTTAAAGTGATTTACCTTTTTAATGTAACTTCATAATTTGTGGACTAAAATAAGTCTAATAAAGTTTTTCAAAATGCAATGCTTATCTTACAGTAAATCTTAGTCTTGGATACTCATTGTGTACAATTAGTCTAGACTTGCTAATTGAGGGCCTCTACACTGTATCTACTGCTCCTATATTTACCACAGTTAGTGGTAGAACATGGTTCTGTGTTCACTTCAATATTACCATAAAGTAAAACAACATAAGGCGCTGTTCACGAAAAGAGTATAGGTTAGCTGTTTAAAACTGAGAGTTTTTTCTTCACCACAATACGACAAGAAATGAGAAATTTGTGGTGTCGCAGGTGGTACAGATGATTTTTTTTTTAAAATTTGGTAAATATAGGAGATAAGATTACATATTTCTGATTCTCTTAATAAAATAAACGAAAACATTGAATCATTACTGGAGACATAATTAGTTTTAAAAAATCAGCCTGTCAGTTACAGTTTACCTATATGCAATTTGTCAGCCAATAACCTTCAAAAGTGAGGCCTCGTTTCTGAGGGTTTATTACTAAACATGCTGGTATAGGTCATGCCTGTTTCTACCATCACCAGTTTAGTGTTGAGTGATGTTTATATATTTATATACAACCAGTATTGAGAAATCATCAGTGTGATAAATAACTGAGTTTGGAAACCTATCCTATAGTGATACCAGCGTTAGTAGTTTTTTTTACAAGAAATCTTACTTTGTGGTTATAGAATTAAAAAGAGATGGAGTTAAAGTAATTATGGATTACATTTTCAGCACTTTCTAGTTCATACTGTACAAGATCATGTTTGCCTCTAATTTTGCAATAAAGTTTTTGTATTATAATAATGTTTTTCATGTCACAAATAAATGAAATGTTATTAGAATTTCCTCCTTCAGGCATGTAATTTCAAGCTTTACAACATACCCATAGCCCACCCATCATCAAATATGTGTGGGCTTAGAAAACACTTGACAAGTTCATGACACTCTCTTTAAAAGAAATTATACTTGATTTTATCATAATCCTGAAATTATCACAACAGATGAAAGGTTAGAATAATACGATTTTTTCATTAGGTCTTCAACCTGTTCCCAAAGTATAGAAACTTAAAAATATATTAGTCTTCAACTTGAATACACCACAATTACATCTGCAAAAACTATTTATCACAAAAACGCAATAATGCAACTAACTTCATACAAAAATATGCAGCAATTCAAAGTTGACAGCATCCTGAAAGCTAAAAGCATGATGGTAATCACCTTTGAAATATTCTCACATGTACACAATAAACATATTTTTCATCTTGCCAGGTTTATTCACCAAGGGACATTAACTTAAGATTAATCTTCCTATTTAATTTGTCAACTCTCCCTCTAAACTGTGTTTATGAAAGCGGTCACCAGAGCAGAACAGATTCACTTAATGAAGAACAAAGTACACGTGGCAGGACTATCATGAGCGTGATTTGTGACTGGGGTGGTCCCATACCTCACTGCTTTCCTTCCTGAAGGGGTAAAAACAAATTAACCTCTCTTAAAGATTCTCTAAACTGTCTGCTAGTCCAATTAAGATCAACCCTGTTACAAAAAGAAAAACTATTGGCTCTGTAGCTCATCAGGTATTGTATACCTATTTTACTAAAGTAGGGGAGGTGCTGACCTACGCTAAGAGTTAGAGAAATTATAAAGTGTAATAGCTATGGATCATTAAGTTGACAATTTACATTTACAAATCATCAAGATATATCAACATAAAAATTCTTTGTTAAATTTTTATGTTCCATGGAAGACGCAGTAAATAACTTTTAAGGATGTGACCTCTCTCCTCAGTAACAGTCTTAATAAACTTGGACAATATAACTCATACAGGCAGTCATAACTTGCTGCTAAATGTGTTATCACAATATTTAAGCAAACTATTGAAAAAGAAGTTTTAAAGCAAAAAAAGCTTTAAGAGATTAACTTTTATGTCTGAATCAAACCTCAATTTCAACCACTCTGTCAATCATAATGCAGATATTAAATTGGGCTCATTTGAAAGCTTATTACCAGAATGTTATGATGACAAGAGGTCACACCTGAAATATTATCATTTTTTGCACCCCTGCAAGCCTTTGTCTTTCAGATTAAGGAATGAAATTAAGAATTTAAACCCTATTCTCAACCTGACAAAGATAACATGATAAAAATTTGAGATTCTTATCATCCACAAAGAACAGAAAAAGAATTTGATATTGAATACCTTACCACATCCAGATTTGAAGGAAGATTAAGAGAAAATCTAACTACCAAGTTTTCATTTTCTCTCACATTCACATATCTAGGTCTTTAATCAAAACACACAAATGTGTTGTTTATCATGAACATCAGAATCGCTAGACAAAACAGTGATTAAAGATAAAAAAATCTATTACAGGTATTTGGCAACCAGACTGTAGGTAGAGTGCCAATTATGTCTCAACAAATTACGCAGCACACACTTTCATGTGAAACAAGAAGGAATGGGCAACACCTACCTGTCTTACAAGGTTTGAGTTGGTGATATCTTTATTTTTTTGTAAGTCCTTATTTCTACATTCAAGAAAATAAACGAAGACATGTTCACAAGTCTCTAGAATCTTGATTTACCTATTCATCCCTAAAGGCCTGAAAATATGTATGTAAATGTTATATTAGAGGTTTTACAATTAACAATTTTCATGTAAAATTGCAGATAAAACAACAAAAAATGTTATTTTAATGAAAGTTGTAAACAAAGTGTTAAACTGGCTCAGTGATAATAGCAAAGACTTGTTAAAATTCTAAAAACAGTCACTGAATCATATCTTTACAAAACAAAGGCCGATTGAGCATTGATCTTATTGCTGTCAATTAGTCAAGAGTGCATGGAAAAACTTAAATATAAAAAGTAACAATATATTGAACAACGTATTGCAGTAAGCTTTTCTGTATCACAATATGGAAGTGGGGAGCCCCACGGTACCCATCCTAACTAATGATGATGACTCTGAAACCAGTTTCCAATCTTACTACATCAGATATCAGGGTATTGAAGAAACCTTGTGGATTGAAATATGCTGATGAAGCAAAATTCCGGGTACATCAAGTTGCCCTGTATATCTAAAACGTTAGTCCTATTTTTCTTGTTTCTTTTTTCCCATTAATCTTTAGCTACAAGTTCATACACAACATTTCCTTTAGCTAGTGACTCTTGATTCCTGCATGTTAGCCACTCAAAATGGTGAAGAACTAATTACTCAACAGGTAAAGTGTTAATGCTTGCACTCTCCGACAAAATTATTTCATCAAAGTGAGAATAGCTGCAGCGAAAGATATAGCCTTAAAGGGCGATAATAACCATCATGATCACCTTGAAAGAGAAAGATAACAAATGGTGATAGAGCTTAAATATTTTGTGTCCATTCAAGAAAAGAGAAAGCTGACATGTTTTGACAATGTATATGAGATATTTGATAAGATGCAATATTTGCTAAATAGTTATAAAAGAATCTAATAATTTGTAAAAATAAGGGTAAATGTTGGTTTGTTCCTGTAGATTAGCCACTCAGATTTATCTAGTACTTATTGATTCAGCAGGTTAAGTGTTAAGAGTAAGCAAAAGAGTTCCTGTTCTGGTTCCTCCCCTCGCTGCCTGACCACATGGTTTTAACTAGGTGAGAAGTCTGCGGAACCGTGCACCAGGTAATAAACCTGTCGTACCTTAACGAGACAAACACAAGTCTTGCTTTCTTATACTCTCTCAGGTGTTAACTTTTTCCCCATTTATCATCTGTTCTGACCGTCTCTGCCATGAGTTGCTCAGCTCGTACTATCATCATCATTAAAGTTCAATAGCAATGATATTCATAGCAATAAATAAAACATGTTTGCTAAAAACCCTTTTGAGAAATAGAGCCTCTAATGTATTTAATGATTTCAGAGTTGTGTATCCGATATAATGGGGCTTTTACTTTTTACCTTGACACACACATATTAGTTGTACACCCATCATAATGTCTGCAAGAAGTTTTCAATAAAAATGAGAAAACATAGACTTTCTTGGCTAAAATTGAAGTTTTCATATTGTCAACTTACGATATGTTTATGAAGCAGTCATTAATTCAAAGGTGTTTAATTACATCAATTTATTCACAGTGAATTTACAAAGTTACATTCTAGATGCTACATTATGTGAAAGCAATTGAACAGTAAACAGTTTGATGAAGGGGGTTCAAATTTTGAACTTCCAATATCTGTTCTGTGTTTTGACGGTATCCCCCCTATCCTTAGTAAAAAGTTATGAAAGCAACATAATACTTCCATTCAAGATGGCTTATACACAATCTATATATACTGCAGTACAGTATAGTCTGTAGTTATTACATGTGAACTTTGGTATCTTAAAGAAATGAACTCACAAGTCTCTGAAGAAAGTCAGATGAGGAACAGTCTCCTGATTAAGCCGATACTTTTTCCCATCCTCGCATGGTCAAGTCCTCACCGGGGGCTCCAAATGTAGTAGCATGTACAGATTATCTGGTTCTTAACCACAGACAACTGACAACTTGGGGTGTGAGCAATGATCATTTATTACCATAGCAACAACAAGAGCACTCAAGGAACACATCATACCCCACCAGTTTACTTTCTAAAAAAAGCATTTCAAACAAAAGGGTAATGTATATGCAATATTAATATTAACTCCGGAAAGTTCATAACAACCATCTCAAATCTGATATATGCAAGGCATGTTCCAAGTATCAGAAATATTGAGCAAAATCAGTGGGAGGAGATATGATTTCGCAAGACATGTACAGTAACAAATCGTCTGAAACAGCAAATCCTTGCCTCTTAGTCAAGGACCATAACCCTGAAAAAAACCATTAAAAAAGTCACCCTAAGTTCAATATGTGCATCACAAATGTATACCCAAGGCATGACTCAAGTTTAGGAAAGATCGACAAGGAGAAATAATTTTGAAAGACAGGTACTGAAATTCTGAAATTGAAAACCGCTTTAAATCAATGTCCGTATCTCATTTTCATGAAGTGCATCATGCCAAAAAGGGGAGATGCGTATCAATGACATATTTCCTGTAAGGAGGAGTTGATTATTCAGGACAGGTACCCTTTTCTGGAAGGACAGGTGGACCGCAACATGACAATTTCTCCCTCTGGCTTTGTTGGCTGAAGATAAAAACCTGCTGCATGACAATACATTTTTAGTCAGTTTTAGGGCAAATCACATGATTATCTCATTAACAAAATCTGATTCTGCAAAACACATCCAAGAATACCCTAAAAAAATACCCAATCTGAACATAGAGGATAATCCAAACCAAATGAAACTGAATGACTTGGAATGCAATAACCTGAACCTTATATGACATGCAAAGACAATAGATGGCAAGCCAAACTGTAAGAGAGAGGAGAGTTGAGAGGGAGATAGCTTGGGTACAGAGTGAGGTGCAGGTGACAGGGCATGACCTGAGTGCAGTGGGTATTGTTAAAATGAACTATGGTAAGCTAAGCATAAAAGATTTGCCAAAATAATGCATACCAATAGAATTAATGAAAGGTTTAACCTTTAACCAGCAAAATAACCTTAACTTTGAAAAATCTAAATGTAATATGGATAAGTTACTAATACTAAGGCTTATTCTAAAGACACTAACTAAAATATTGTTCAAATACAATGAACAACACAAATCCAAATGTCCTTCAATAAGAGCTGAATCAATATAATTTTAACTACAATTTCAACAATGCCACATTTATCCTAAATTTTAAATTTTTTTATCATCTTGTATACAATCAAAATTTACAAGAAAAGGGAACTTTGCTATGCCTCATATTCCTCCATTTTTTAAGTATACAAAATATAAAGGAATATTTTTGATTACTAGTATACCATAACACATGACAAAAAACATAAGTAAAAAAGAAATCACTTTTCTCCTGAATTTATTACATATCACTCGAATATCGTAAATAATCTCTCGAGAAAATGTGAGGTGAGGTGAGTTGGTGTTTAACGCCGCTTTCACGATTATTTCACTTATATCGCGGCTGCTAGTATTATTGCAGGGAGAAAGCCCGCAACACCACTGTGGCTATGCATTGCGGTGAAACCTGCGAGCATCGGCTGGACCTTCTGATCCGAAGCCGACCGCGCTAACCACTGCGCTATCCCGCCCCTTCTCGAGAAAATGTACCCCATGTATAATGTTAAGTCTAGTTTCTTTAACATACTGAACATATGGTTATACTAGATGATAAAGGTAGGTCTGTTGAAACTAGCACTAGGTGATAAACAAAACCTGTTGGTACCTTACTTTACAAACATAAGTTTGGCTTTTCTCTTTTTCAAGATTGCTTTTACTCTCGATTTATCAATCCATTTGACCTTTGCTACCATGTGCAATGAAAATCATCATTTACTACAAATGGACTTGAAAAAAAGAAATTAGTTTTACATCATGATTTCATATATTCGATGCAGAGTGATATGAAATTAAAATCTACAAGATTCACCAAAAGACCAAAGAGGATAAAAGAGTACCTATTTCAAGAGAGCAAATTCAAACTCTCATAGCCAAATCATTGAGACTATCTTCAACCTGTGTTCAATGAAACTATAACTTCTCTGACTCCTGTGATCAAATTTTTGGGTTCATATGCACCACAATGTCAATGACGTTTGTTGAAAGAATAAAACACAATAAACCCCAAAACACAGTTCCACCCTCCCGGTCAGATCTCAACCCGCGCCCCCCCCCCCCCCCCCCATTCCAAACCCCCAGACTAAAGTAGACAGACAGTGGTGTAGTAATGATGTGATAATGTCAGCTTGGTTTAGGAGAAGAGGAAGAAAGGAGATAAAATGGAGAGTTACAGTGTTTTGTTAGCCTGGTCAAGATTCCACAAGTGTTATAGCTGCTTAGATAAACCTGGGGACGAGGCCAGAGATCGGTACCATACGTTTGATTTTGTTTTTTAGTCAGTACGCGAATTGAACCAACAAGGTTTTGTTTATTTCATCTTGTACTTAAATTCATCTGAACTTGAAACATATTTACCTCTTCAAAAGAAATTGTAGATATTATATTGAAGCCATTCATTGCTCTGAAGTTGTTTTCAAATACATATTTCAGTTTTTTTATATACCAGGGGCGTAGGAGCAAATTTGAAAGTGGGGGGGGGGGCTTGAATTGAAATTTTGTAACCAAAAAAAAGGAAACTTGCTGGCTGCTTATCCCATCTTATCATCAATTAGGACATAATACTGAAGTCAGTTTAATTCCTTTTTTTATTATCCATTACTAGCATCAGTACAGATATCCCAGCACTTACTGCATGTAGGGTGTAAGGTGAACATACACGTAACAGTGACTACATCATACATTGTTCTCGTCTATCACGAAAAAAAGTGGGGGGGCTAAGCCCCCCGAAGACCCCCTGTTCCTACGCCCCTGCATAATACAAAGTAGTTAGATAATAAGTGTGCCTAAGAGAAGATAACTCAACAATTAATGGCTTCCTCTATAGCTTATTCGTAAGTGCATGATTATTTTATAGATTTATGTCTCTCTCAGTGACAAACACCATGAGAATAATGAATAATATATTTTTGCTATGAAGACTTTGCTTAAATGTTAAACATGACAAGATAATAAATAAACTTTATAAATGATTGTTTATATTTTTAAAGGGGCAATAATATGTTTTTTGGAGAGATTTATAAATTTTTCCAATAAATATTTGTTGATGCTAAATGTATCACCTTCACCAGGGGAATCAAAATCAGAACACTTCATGATTCAACCCAATCCGCTAGCGCGTTCAGCTTGGGATCAAGAGGGTCGTGGTTTGAATCCCGCCAGGAGCTTGGCAACTTCGTCTGCAGTAGAGAACTGTTCTACAGGCAGTCAGGTTTGGGTGCAATGCTACCCTGAATTTCAGCACAGTACCGTCCATGGTTTGCTAGTTCCACCGCATTACATAGCCACAATGGTGTTGCGAGCTTTCCCCCTGCAATAATACTATGAGCGGCGACATAATTGAAATAATCTTGAAAGCGGCGTTAAACACCATATCACCTCACCTCATCTCAACCCGATCATCTCTAGTTGTAGAGGAAATAATCATGTATCAAACAAAACCCAATGACGGCCATATTTGTGCAAACAAATTTTACTCATTTGAGGTGGGGAAATGCATTCATATAGTTTAACTGATCATGGTATCTTAATTTTAAAACTGCTTCTTTTGATAATAAAACTTTGTCTCGCAATTGAAAACATAAAATTTAGTTTTCGTGAGTTCACTTTATTTATCTATAAAACATGCTTGTGTCAATTTTATGTGTTTGTGCTAGAAACTATGTGAACACTATACACACAGTTTCAACGATTATGTCATAAACATCCAGCTCAGTAATATAACAAAATAAAACTTAGGCCTAATTATTGTTTCAGAGGAAAACTAAATAAAGTTTTGTCATATAAAAAGACAAAAGCACATATATTTGGATTTGCTAACATTCATTTTTTTTTTGCTTCTTTGAATAATTTTTCGGGTCGGAATATCATTGTGCATCACAGCACCATTGAATGAAAAACGTTTTTTCTGACAGCAAGGCTATAATCAACCATAATCTTTCTATGAGACAGGTCAACCTTTATGTTGTGATTTGAAAAATGTAAGTTCAAAGGTAGATGTCATAAATATAAGATGGATTTTTACTACCTTGTGATTTCTTTACCTTGTGAGTCAAAAAAGGTTTACAAATTTTGATCTTAAGCCCCATTATAATTTCCAGAGCAAGCATTTCTATTTTCATATCTTTGTGATTCAATATTCAAACAAATCTTATATTATATGACCAACATTGAGGGGGGGGGGGGGGGTCATATTCCAAGATCATGTCAAATTAAACAAATATTCACCTTAAATGGGTAAATTTGTGTCAGAAATTGTGTATACATAGTCTCTATGTCTCTCGAGAAATTCAAAGTTCAAAATGTCAGTAAAAGCTTTACAAATCGTTTCCAAAATACAAAACTCAATACATGTCAAATATGTTTGTTCGGTCTCTAATATTTGCTCTACAACTGTTAGCAATATCAGCCCTTACAGTACTCCTATACAAAACATATAAATGAAAAAATGACAGCTATTTTTTCATCTCATTTTATTTGCTCAACAATTGTTAAAAATATTGCATATGACATATTCCTTGTTTGATCAGATGGGAAAAAATGTGCGTTAAATTTGGGCGTGGCAGAAGCTAGCCGTTGCAATCTATTCAATATGTTTGCATAAGTAGTCACTATATAAGTCTCATAAAGCCTGTGTATTAACATTTAGACACGGTTATCAAAGTATCAATGACTGTCGAGACTAAACATCATATGACATTCAAAATTCAAACTTTGTAAAGGAAATATCAAATTTCATCTTTAAGAAATGAGATGATATGATAATAGCATTGTACAATTCGTGCATGGGACTATTTGAATCGTTCAACAGATTCTTTCATCTCAGTTCATTGGACAACTTGACGGGGACATGTCCTTATCCTAAACAGTTTTCATAACTTTCTCATCTTACTGAGACTTAATTCCAGTTTGCACAAGTCATTAAAAAAAAAATGAAATTTGAAATTTTTATAAAGTTTGACAGAAATATATTTCACAAATGTGACATTTTGATTTTCACAGATTCTGATTTTATATAATTTTACATGATCTTATTCAAAACAAATCATTCCATGTAATTAATTTGAATGCTTTTTCTCATTTACAACCAAATTACTAATTATTAACTTTCTTTGTTTCAGTTTCCTTCATATAATTTTTATATCAAGATGGAATATCATATGAATAACCTAACATTAGCTCCTGAAAATGTAAAATCAATTTTTACTTTTAGTAAACAACACTTTATTCCAAAGGCAGAAGACAAGACATATGATGAGATTTTATGAAACTTCAAATAGTTGTCATGGGGGGGGGGGTAAATATCAAAAGTGCATGAATTTTTCATGTGATGTATGAATGTTATTATGACATTTTTGCTTCTCAAGAATCAAATAAAATCTATATTATAAATATATAAACATAAATCTACAAATTCGAATCTACAAGAATAATAACTTATCTGTATTTAAATGTGCATATTTTCATTATAATAAAACTTTGTTATTCAAAAGAGAATTTGTTAAACATTTTGATAACAAATATAACATTTAGTTTTAAAAAAAATACACATATTAAATGCAGCTCATTTCTAATGTCATTAATATTGTCATTGTAAAAGTGTCTGAACTCTTGTTACAAAACAAAAATTATGATTTCTTATTTTACCAATAGCTTCAATCGACATTGGACAATAATTTTTCGTTACTTACCAAGATCAGATTTGGTAGAGCACGTGCTATTTTCGGATTTTCAAACATGTTTGTTGCATCATCCTTCATGCCGTATTTTTGTTTTGACAAAGCCACGTGGTTTTGTTTACAAACAATCTCAACGTGGCGGTCGTCTTTCTTCAAAATGAATTAATTTTCTATCACAAGTTGAAAGTTTTAAACGATTATTCAAGAATCATTAAAAAAATATAAGCAAATAATCGATTCGTGAAAAACAATTTCATATCATTTGCGAAAATGTACCAATTATTTGTATTTTGTTCTTGCACCCGCTCTCGGTAGAAAGATGAGAACAACGTCATCGATACATGCTTACTTTGTTTAAAATCCGGAAAATCGCTGATTAATTTTTTGACGGAACTATATCTTAATCAAGGTGCCTATAAATTCTGTTGACAGTCAACTACTTAAACACAGTTACTTGTTATTTTTTTCATTAATGTAAAGGTGCATATGGCAAACGGAATCGAACACACAATTATCAAAATTTCGAATTAAACCTGGGGTGAATATTATTTTGGTAAACAATTTTCGGCTAACACTAATAATCCAATATTATCGATAGGCAATATATCATTATCTCAAAGTAAAATTTAATATGGTAATTTTAATTGTTTGTAAAATACCAAATAAAATACGCTCTCTCTAGTTTTAGTATTGTAAGTCGAGTGTTTGAAAAGACCCCTCAATATATATACACACTAGGTTTACATCGATTTTAGACGTTCATCATAATTGAAAGGTACCAATTTTTAAAGCGGTTAATGTATCTCCAGTTTTAGAACTGTTTACTTTACGAGGGAAATTTATTAATAAAAACGATTTCGTAAAATACTGTTGACAAACAACGTGATCTAGTTGGGGGGAAAATATGAATAGTATTTGCCACATTATTATTTTTATCTCTTAGACCTTCTTAAATGCCCCTGATATTTCATACTTGCACGTGAATCAATAAAATATCGTCAACTTACAAATACAAAAGGAAGAAATATTATATAGTGGATCGATCTGCGTTCAAGAACATGTTATAAAACAACAAAAAAGATATTAAACGTGTAAATGGATTTTCCCGATTATGTGAATCCGAGGACTTATCGTTCGATATTAGCTTTGTAACAACTTTCTATTTAAGTGTGATTCTTTTTTTTATTTAATTCAAACATTAAAGAAATATTTATTGAGTGATTTAATACCACATTAGTTTTCGTATAGAGCATTTTTAAAAATTCAAGGAAATGTAATAATTATAGTATATAGAAAGACACCAACTAACAGTCTTCTGGTCAATATTATATTTGTATTTACGAAGATAGTATCGTGACGTCATGACTTTTGAAGCACAGGTATTGCAACGTCATATAGCAACAGCATCACCTAACTTCCGCCAAGGTTGTATACACGACTTGGTCCTTTTGCGCTGTAAGTGTGCACTTCTTATGTTTTCCTTGAGTGAGGCCACCAACCGTAATCAATTTCACATATACTATGACATTTTCTTATCTGCAATATCTGATTCTCGGCAACTCCAAGGAATAATTCCCTTGTTGTCATGTAAATTATGACCTGTTTCGTCTGCTCGCAGAAAGTTTTTTGCTTGTACCTTATTTATGAAGGGGTGCATTCGATCCTTTCGATGACTTTCATCTCTTTAATAATTCAAATTGTATTCAAGGTTAGTCGGTGAATGTGGTAATTGTTAAACTTATACTTATTTATCTGGATTTTCATCTCACGTTTTACTTTTTGTTTGTAATTTCTCTTTATTTCTGCAATGGCCCAAGGTTGTGTTATCATTCTAATTAGATACAAGGCTTTTGTTTTTGTTTTGCAGACAAATAAATAAACAACATGGGAAAGAAGGTGAAAGAAGATAAGAAAGCTCCCCCAGAAGATGTGGTAAGTTTTACGTTTGCATTTTCAGATAACTTTTTTATTTTGCCCAAAGTCGATAGTCAATTCATACTATATAATAAAACGTTTTTTGCATTTTCAATTTAACCAATTTTCTTGCCATGTAAATTTTCTTTCTATATGTGTAAGCAAATTTTCACAATTTTAAAATGTCATAATTGTACTCTTAGGCTAAGGCCTCTGCAGAGACTTCTTTCTATGGTGAATCAATTTTCTATGTCATTTCAGTTTGACACTATCCTGGTGGAAAGCAGGCAGGCTGCCACTGTTGTTCTAATGCTCAATAGCCCTGAGGAAGATGTCCAGTCAAAAGCTTGTGAAGCCATTTATAAATTTGTAGATAAATGTAAGTGTGACATTTTTTAATATAGACAACAACAAAAAAACCAAAAAATTGAAGTAACTTATTACATTTTGATTACGCTTGAAAACATATTTCAATTCTAGTAAATCCAAGAAAAGATGCATATTCCCTTTTAATTGACAAAATCTTCTGTTTATAGAAATTAAGAGAGCTAATTTCTTTTAGCAGTAATCAAATGCTACTGATGTAATAACATGTATTCTTTAGCAATAAGCATTTTACAAATAATAATTGAAGATGGTTTTAGCTCATCCATGAAGTGATCTTCCTGTATTGTAATCAGGCGATGAGAACAAAAAGACTTTGCTGGACCTGGATTCAATCGATCCACTGCTGAGACTTGTCCAGGGTGAGGACAGAACTGTGAGACGGAATGCTTGTATGGCCCTCGGTGTTATGTGCGCTCATCGTGAGTATTTTCATCTTTAATACCTGCAAAGGCAATCATATAGTGGTATGTCTTTTTCATGCATTGCCTAATAGAAGTCTGAACCCAGTGCCATGATGTCATGTTTTGCCTATGGTGTTTCATCTTAAGTGTAGGAATGGCTGATAATATTCAATTAAAGTAAATTTTTGCACATCTTACTTAAAGGTTGTAGTCTAATGTGTAAACATTTGTTATGTGTTTTATTTTATCAAAATTACCATCTTAATGCATATTAGTTTAGTTTAGTTACACTAAACAGATCAATGTTGTGGTTTATGATAGAAAACTGAAATCCTAATGACTCAAACATAATTTTGGAAACTCATTTACACCTGTCACAAAGACAACTATCGGCTGATTATTATAATAGTATAAAGTAGATCATTATAAATGTGACCCAGAATTTCGACTTCTTAACATTTATATTGCTATTTTTATATTATCATTTATAAAGAAAATATGATAGTGTAAGCACTTAGAAATAAAGGTTAAATTTTAGGTAGGCAATTTGAACTGTACATACAGCATATTGGTTTGATCTGAACAACAAAACAATCTATCAAACATACTCAATGTCATTTTAACTTCATTACTTTAATGATCAATTTTATGATTTGTGCCCATGCATTTAAGGCACATGTGCCTGATAAAAGTATGTTTTTATATTTTCAGCTGAAGTAAGGAAAATGTTGAGGAAGAGGGAAGAAGCTATTCCAGCCTTTGTGACTCTTTTGCAGCCTGAAGGTAAGATGATTTCTAGTGAATCTAAATACCAGCATCTCCTTTCATGAAGCCCTAAGGTAATCGTAAGTCCTTAAGGTAACCTTAGTGCAATTTTAAAGAATGGGAGTTAAGGTTAACCTTAGTTAAGGTTGCTTTGTGAAAGGAGGCCCTGATTGATAAGGCTGTCATGTAAAACTTTGTATATCCATTTCAACATTTGAAAAAATTTCAAAATTCATATTTCCATTTTTCCCCTGCAATAGAGGATACAGTTGTACACGAGTTTGCGGCTTTGGGTATGTCCTACCTAGCGTCAGAGTTCACCAGCAAGGTTTCCATCTATGAAAACAATGGCATTGAACCTCTTGTCCGCTGCCTCAGCTCATCAGACCCTGATGTACAGAAGAATGCCATCGAAGCTCTTGCTCTGATGATGCTGGTGAGAACAGAATCCATATGTTTTAAACTGTGCCCTTAAATCATTGTATCTTGTCAGATCCCCCTGGTATGTTTTTGAATTTTTTGTAGACAACAGAATTGTATTCGTAAGTCATAACCCCTTCCAATATTACAAATGTCATTATAAATTTCGATTGTTTCTCTTTGTTCACCTCCATTTTGAAACAGAACATACATGAAATGCACCCCACTTAAGCATCCACTTCAATAACAGGGATAGTTTATTGAAAATTATGATAGACATAGAGAATCTCACCCAAGTGTCTTCTGATATGAAATATGACAAAGAGTGTTGATACAAGTTACAAATTTACTAGGCCTGCCAAGGATATTTTTACTTTTATCAACTAATGTTGAAATATTTGTTATTGGAAGACACAAGGAGGAGATTCATGTTATCATCATAATAATGTTTTTGTTATGTTTCCATGAAAAATTTACATCTTTGAAGACACTACACTTAGATTCCCAATGCAGTGATGTCATGGCATTGTGACATCATGTGTATGACATCATAGCATTGTGAGAATGCATTGTTCAAAATCAATAGCTTCCAGGAGTAATATCTCCTGTGGAACACAGTTTTGGATGATAAATGTCATTCCTTGGATCATATTGATAACTCTCTGGAACGAATGGCAGCAGCATTTCTAGACAAGGATAGCCTATTTGTAACTGTATGTATGTCTATGTTTAGTGAAGTTTTTTAACTTTCCTGACTGAATGTTCCCAGGACTACCAGACCCGGGGAGGAATCCGAGAGTGCGATGGACTGCAGCCAATATTGGATCTTCTCAAGTCGGAGTATGCCGTCATACAGAAACTAGCTCTCCTGGCCCTGGACAGAGCTTCACAGGATGGTCAGTAGATTCAGTTTTACAGCTTGTAAAATGATAATAAACAAAACAAATTAAAGTCATTCAACTTAAAAACCTATAAAAGAGAGAGAAAAAATGCTTTAACTATCCTCGAGGAGAATTGCTAATCTATACAATACTCCAAAACACACAATATAACTTCACAGGCTGGTCAGAAAACTCATTGAAATGTTTTAGAATAACGTTGAAAGGGAACATTGGCAACTCAAAATCAATAAGCTTGAAAATGTAAAAAAAAAAATATATAAAAACTAGTTTAAACTTTTCTTAGGGTGATCGGCACCTATTACATTGCAAATGTTAAATATTATTTGAGGAGATTTTGCAATTTTGTCAAAATAGTTTTGAAAAACAGTCTACTCATGATTATTGTTTGAATAGACACTGTGATATTTCAATGTATCACATAATTTCTGGTGAAATACAAGGATCTTTCAATGAAAAAAACCTTGTTAACAGCCACTTGGAAAATAACACTGACTGATAACAAGAATGAACCGACGCCAATCGAACAATTCTCTGACGCAGTGAAACGCTCATGGCATTTTGTTGTGATGTAGGTGACAAGCTCTTTCAGGGGCCGGCTACACCTAAATCCTCTTTGATTTCTGTAAAAATACAACAATTTAATCATGAAATAAAACCAAGAACTCTCCAAATAAGATAAATGCCCTCTAATTATTCTGCTGGATGCAGGAGAGAACCGGTCATCGCTGCGAGAGCTAGAGGCAATCTCCAACCTGATCAACTTCGTAGCTCACCCAGAGTGGAATGATCTGCATGTGATGGCTGTCATGGTTCTCTCAAACCTACTGGAAGATCGTGAAAGTCTCGAGGTAGGTGTATTAATCACTGTTGTATCTGCAAAGCTCAAACATTCCCCAAAACTTTGATTGGTATCCCTTACTAGCCAATGAAATCCATTCCTATTACATCAGCAATTTGTATCTGCAAACTCCAACATTCCCCAAAACCTTACTTCGTATCACCTACTAACCAATGAAATGAATCGACGTTGTGTAAATTTGGTTGATGAAAGACATCATCTTCGCCAACATGTTAAGATCTCATGATAATTGAATTTTTTTAGCCTAGGTATATAGATATCCATTTAAAATTATTGCTTAAAAATATGACAGCAAATCAAGGAGACGGGAGGGTTGAAGAAGCTGGTAGCTCTCATCACAGACAAGCCCCCGGTGGAGGAGGAAGTCAAGGGAGGCAAGGCGGACAAGAAGGCTGGCTCTCGGGCCGGCAAGAAGAGTGCTAAGGGGGGATGTGAGTTCATTTGGTCCTTGTGTCCTTTTCGTATCATTGTTTTCAAGATTCATACAGAATACAATAAATTAATTATGAAAGAAAGGATCACTTATCTTGAAGTGTGAATTTCTTGACTCTTATTTGAATCTTATTTGAAAACATCTTGCTTTTCCTTGTAACTGCCTGCTTCAGTGTCTTGACAAGCAATTGTTTTATGATGTTCCAGACAACCATCTTTGCTAGGCAAAATTGATATGTGCATAGATCACTTTTATGATTTACCAAATGTTTAATAGAGAATGTAAACACATAATTTTGATCTCATACATTCATATCTCTTATAATTGTGTATTTTGCATTTATACAATATGCCTGAAACATAAAAATGTTACTTAATATAAATGTAGCAATTTCTGAATGTTCACAGCTGCAAAGAAGGGTGGCGGGGGTAGTGAAGAGAAGGATGACCAGCCTCCAAGGGATTCTATAATCCCCACCCTCCCTGATGTCAAAATGAGTGCTGCCAAGGCCATTGCCCGGTCGGCCAGGAACGGTGAGTTTCACTTCACTGCTTCATTTGTGTATCCAACAAACATTGTCTTGAATGAAGATATATGTTAACGAATTACAAACTTGGGTTTGACAGTATTGTTCTTAGAAGGGGTCTTGTGGAAAATGGCTCTGACTTTAAACTTTTAGAAGTATGACACCAGCCATTACCATTTTAGAGGTTTAGGAGGTTCAAACCTTCCCTCCTTTAGGATTTGCTTTCCAAAAAGAATGTTGAATGGGTGAAAATCACCCTTAATTAATATCATTTTCAATAGGTGAAACACCTTTCAAAATGTTTGGATCTGCCACTGCTCTATACTACGGAAAATCAACTGGTCAAATCTTGTATTCTATTTCTGCACCCGTCATTTCTTCTTTTCTCCAGCTGAGAACCGAAAGATGCTGCATGAGCAGGAAGCAGAGAAGATGCTGATCCACCTTCTGACTCATGACTCCCTGGACGTCCAGAGCTGTGCCGCTCAGGCTCTCGCGACCATGTGTGAGAATCTCTCCAGCAGGGACTCCATCAGAGAGTGGGGTACGTATGCTTGCTATGGAATCATGCATGTTTGTTAATTGGTATGATTAAGGTTTTTTGATCCTCATCATATTGCTTTGAATGTTTCTTACATGATACTGCCAGCAATATAAAACAGGGTCAGATTATATATTTTTTCTTGACTACACCAATGCGTTAGCTGTGTCATGACAAACATAGCTTCATATGATTACTGGTGAAAAACTGGAACATAATGAAGAGGGTCTGAATCTTCAAAACTTGTATTGGCTCCATTCTTGCATTTTAACAGATAACCCTGTTAGGCCAGTAGAAATTTCCCCAAATTTAAGTGAACCCGGACATTTTCGATAACAGAAAAATGACTTGAAAAAATGAAAGATTACATGTCCCTTACCCTCAGAATAAAACCCAACCAAAATCAACCATGGGCAGAAATAGTTATGGCCACTTGAAAATGTACCTAAAAGTTGTGCAGGAGCCTCTCCAAATAAGATCAGTTGTGTGACTACTATCGCCTGAGTTATCTCCCTTTATAGCAACTGCCAAAATGGCTGACATTGTTGTTGACAACAGAAGTTTGGAAGCGGTATATTATGACTTTATAAATGAAAATTGTGAATATGTTCTATGGGAAAGTATTTTGACAATCAGATGAAAGGTTTAGTCTATGCAGATACCATCAAATAATTAGATCTTTAGTGTTTTATTTATCTATATTTTTAGCTTTCTAAATGGCAATTTCTTCTTCATAAAAGCCTTTTCTATGAGAAATTATTATGAACTTTTAATGTTATGATAAGGAAAATGTTAAAGGAGATAAATTACATTCAATTTCATTTGAAACATTGTACAGATAAATTAGGGGAAAAAGTTCTAACACCTCCAAAGAGCTAAGCATGCAATCCCACTGATACTACTTTCTCGCCGACTTATTTATTATGAAGAAAGCGTCTATTGATCAGTATTTTTGTACAACCATTTGAAGTTAACATCAACTCAATTTTAAATATAATAATGAGACCATACATCAATTTGTTTTATTGTAACTTCATTATGTTTCTATCAGTCAATTTTGGCACTAGACAATACCAATTTGGGTAATTCATGCAAAGTTTAAAAAAATATTTATATTAATATATAAACAGATATTTAATGATTTTCATTTAACTGTAAATTTATCTCCTTTGTAATTCATAATGACAAACCTACAATGACAAATGTCCCACTAATTGGAAAACTCATGGGCCCAGGGCCCTCTTCATCTCAGAAGTAAATAAGGATCTGCTAAGAAATACACAAATCACTTCAGATATATAATAAGAATGCTATCAGTTTCTATCTAACACTAAGAATTTACCATCAAATATTCTATGTTTAACATATTACTTGAAAAATACATTATGTCAATAAATTTTCCCATATCAAATGTTCTCAAATCTTAAATGCTTTTTACAGAAATATTAATCTCAAAAGCCTCTTTGATGATGATGATGATGATAAGTGTACTTGTTAAGCGCTTACTAGGCCATACACATATAGTATGCTCAAAGCGCTACAATATAAACATATATACAAGTAAAGGTGAGACGAAGTTGAGTATCAGCAGTTGAAATAGGCTTTGAAGAGATGAGTCTTTAGTGCTTTCTTGAAAGCTGCTATTGATGATGAAAGTTTGAGGTGAGTTGGTAGCTGGTTCCACAGTTGTGGGGCTCCGTAGCTGAAAGATCTAAACCCATAGGACTTCAGTTTCCTTTTCGGGATTTCGAACAGATGTTGATTGGCTGATCTTAAGTCTCTCTCTGGTTGGTATGGTGTCAAAAGTTCACAAAGATAATCTGGTGCAAGCTGGTGATATATTTGGTATGCATGACACAGAATCTTGAACTCGATCCTGGCCCGCACCGGCAACCAGTGTAGTGACTGTAGGACTGGAGTGATGTGGGATCTCTTGGACACTCGGCTTACTATTCTCGCTGCAGTATTTTGCACGTGCTGGAGCTTGTCAAGTGAGGATGCTGGTAAACCGTAGAACAGAGCGTTGCAGTAATCCAGTTTTGATAGGACTAACGATCTTACAAGTGCGTGGGCTGCCTCTGTTGATAGCGAGTGTCTCATGTTACTGATGTTTCTCAGATGGAAAAAACAGGTTTTACACACATTGCTTATGTGTATATCCATGGACAGATCAGCGTCAATGTGACATCCGAGGTCCTTGACAGAATTTGAGAAGTGAATGGTGGATTCGCCGATTTCAATTGAGTCATCTTCAATTTGTGATCGAGCATTTGGGCGACCAACAAGCAAAGCTTCTGTCTTGTTGTCATTCAGTTTGAGCATGCTTGACGTCATCCAAACTTTGATGTCCTCCGTGCACTTCGTCATGCGAGCAAGAAGATCAGAGAATTCTTGTATCTTGGACCAATCTGTAAGCTGGGTATCATCTGCGTAGGCATGGTGTAACAGCTGGTGTTTTGAGATGACGTCGACAAGGTTTCTTACGTACATGGTAAATAAAACTGGACCAAGTACGGAGCCCTTGGGTACACCACATGCAAGGAGAGTTGAGTCCGACACTTCCTCTTTTATTATCACAGACTGGTGGCGATCATCAAGATAGGAGGCAAACCATAATAGGGCGTGACCAGTAATGCCGAAACTGTGTTCTAGGAGATGTAGCAGATGGGAGTGGTCGATGGTATCGAATGCTGCTGACAGGTCTAGGAGGAGAAGTACAGCAACATTACCATTTTCAACGGCACACATGAGATCGTTCAAAACTCTGACAAGAGCAGTTTCAGTGCTGTGTCGTGTTCTATAGGCAGACTGAAATTTGTCTAGAAGGTTATTTGAATTAAGATGTGCTGAAAGTCTGACTTTCACAGCTCGTTCTACGACCTTTGACATGAACGGGAGGTTTGAAACTGGACGATAGTTGGCCATGGAGTTACCATCACAATTAGACTTCTTAATGAGTGGTCTAACTACAGCCTTCTTGAACAGACTGGGAACTTCTCCCAATGCTAGACTACAGTTCACAATTTTAGTAATAACTGGACACAAGATGCCAATGTATTCAATCATTATTTTTGTAGGAATCGGGTCTATGTCACAAGTTGTGGGCTTGCAGTCTTTGACAATTTTCAGGACTTCATCTTCCGCGAAAGGTGGAAATACATCAAGGTGTATTCCTCTAAAATCAGGAGCAGACATTGGCGTTTGGGATAGTTTTGACTGTTCTGACTTAAGAAAACTTTGGATTTTGGATATCTTTTCTTTGAAAAAGATAGAGAACTCAATCACATATATCATAAAACAAGACCAAACAGCTAAACTCAAATATATAAAAAATTCAAGCACGCAAGGTTGACTGAGTATCACTCAAATAATTTGAAAAGGTATGATAGTTTGACTGATAACTTGATTATCCTATGAGACGCATATCAGGTTTTTGTTTGATTCTTCAGACATCTCTCTGCATCATTTGTCAATCTAACAAACAAGGAGATACTTTCTCCGGTGTGCTCAGTACTTCACATCTAAGGAGCAGACCAATATTTCATGTAAACAACGAATGCACAGCTAATGCATATCCCTCGATTACTAAAGATCCGCACTCGAATAATCTACCTTGCATTAAATCAACATGAACTACGATATAAAAAATTTTTAAATTTGCTTACAGCCATAAGAGCAATACGGCAACCGCTATCATAATCCAATAACAATGCTTATACTACATTTTTAAAAATTGCTTATGTAATAAGAGTGCTTTAATATACAATATTTTATCCCTTATTATCAGTTCAGAGTTAAGGTAATTTCAAAAGCTGCGCACATCACATTTATCGGTTTTCAACTGTTCATATGTTTAAGTACACAACTGACAATTAAATTAATTATCTCTAATCCGACTGTCTTAAATTTTGTATTTGTTGATTACAGGTCAGTTGCAAAGAATTATAGCCTAAATATTTTACTGTATCGATTGAAAGCTTAAGTGAGTAAATCATATGCCTTAAGATAGCCAATTTGGACCTAAAAAGCGTGCCATAGTACCTTTAAGTGCATGATTGTCTGCACATGTTGGACAATCGTCATTATCTTGAACATTATATAAAATTTTAATGGATCCAGGAAAAGAAGTTTGAATATTTCATTCTTCAAAAAACATTGTCAAAAGTGCAATGTTTTTACCCTTGTTAGAATAATTAATAATATGTACCTGATGAAACTGTTTTATATGCTTTGTGAAAGTATTTTGTAGCAAGGGGTAGATAACAAGTATATCTATATAGCTATATAGTTATCATCAGTTATTTACAACATCTGAAAATAGTTAACAGATTCAAATTCAGGTAAAGACTTAGAAATCTGAACCAGAAGACTGTCATGCTGGTGGTTTGGGAAGGATAATCACATTTATCAGTGCCTTAATCTAACGTGCATATGGAGAGCTTTAATTCTATCTTTACAAATTAAACAAGTATTTGATAAGATATACCTAGAGATTGTGAAAAGTGACTGAGGATCTGTAAGTCAGACATTTTGAAGACCAATCAAGGGCAGTGAATTCAAGAAAACATATTTCTGACTCAAAGTCTCAGGGATGATATAGTGTAGTGTGAGAACACTTAGTTACCGAGGATGTAGTAAAATGACCGATGTAAGTGTGGACAACAAATGTGTACAACCACTTCTTATTCCATTATAAGAATACTGCCAATATAAAAACTTTGTCACTGCTTGTGAGAAATTGAATTTTTTACCCTAAATCCATCTTTCCACGCATTGCCTGTATTTGCATCAGCCCAAGTGCCTTGCTAAGAAAGGCCTTGTCGCATTTCACATTTCACATTCACAAGGATTATACCCCTAAAATAAAAAAACCTAATCCCCAATAGTTGATTTAATTGTGATTTTCATCAGTAATAAAAATGACATCATTAGATTTACTTTTTATCTTAGATATACAAGTCAAATGCATATTCCTGTATACAAGATATGTCAATATAGAGTATATTTCTCAACAAATATATTTTTCAACAAATATATTTTTCATAAAAGGATTCCGATTTTCTATATTAATTCCCCTCCCTCCCCCCAAAAAAACATGTTATTCAGTCAAAAACTAATAATAGCCTTTAGAAGTATGTCCTGTTGCATGATCTTAAATTGTAATGGCAACATAAGTGTTTTGTGCAACTAATATACGTTTTTTAAAATATTCCAATTTTCTTTGATTTTTTTGATTTTTTACCAAAAAACAGGCATGATGTTCAGCCATTAGCATAAATCACCCTTAAAAGTATGTAATATTGCATGATCTATCATTCTAATCACTACAACATTTTATTTTTCAACATAAACACTTCTCATAAATTATTCCAATTTTCTTTCATTTTTTATGCTTTTTCACCCAAAAACAGACATGGCATTAAACCTACAATAGAAATGAACTTAGGTATAATGTAATGTTGCATGATCTATCATTCTAGCCTATTCAAAAGTTTGTCCTATAATAAATATATTTTTTAATAAATAATTCCTAATTTCCATAATTTTTTAAGGTTTTTGCCCCAAAAATGCATGTTGCCCGTGGTTGATTTTGGTTGGGTTTTTCATGGTTCATCAGCACTGCTATAGGGACCATTTAAAAACAAAATTTGTCTGTTATCGAAAATGTCCGGGTTTTTCATGATTTCTACTGGCCTATGTGTATTGTAGACGGTTTTTATCCTTTTACTCTATAAGTTTCTGATGAAAAGAATACTCATGTCATTAAACAAAGCTTCGGTGTAATGAGAGAACAGTACATTAATTGTTGTTGCTGTACAGGCAGACTCTATGGGGCTGATACAAATGTTAAGCTGGACATGTGCAGTTCGATTAGCAGATAAATAGTTGCGTTTGTAAAATTTTCGGGATTCATTGTTATTCAACACCCACAAATTTAGTTTAAAACCGGCGGGGAATTTGATGGTGTTAATTTTCTTTCAACATAGGGTAATTTTTCAAACCGAACAATCAGAATTGAGAATATAACAAAGTCATGTTACAATAAATGTAGAACCATACCCTGATAAATTTGCAACAATTTTAAGGATAATGTGGCAGTTTAAGTCATAATCAGAACATTTAGTGGCTGCATTACATCAAGATGAATTTGAACTTAACTACAGTACCCTTTTTCCAAGTTTGATCCCTTTCACTGACCCTGATGATCTTTTCAACTCATAATAGTCATATCAAACCTTCCTAATGCTATCCATTTCAGACGGGTTACCTCCCCTGGTGAAGCTGTTAAACTCAGATAACGGAGACGTGAAGGAGTCTGTTACCCTCGCCCTCGCTAACCTCACCTCAGCTAACGCATCCAACTGCAAGTATGTGTGTCTCCTGAAAAACACAATATTTAAGCACATTAAATTAATGAAGGATATTTTCTTTTACGATCTCTGTATGAGTTGAAATAAGGAAAATTTTATGAAAATGATATCTGCTGTTTTTCATTCCATACCTTCAAGAAGATATTCTTGCTGCCTTTTCAATTTTATATATAATTGATGAGGGATGAAGAATATATAAATATCCAGAATTTCAGAAATGTATCTTGCTTTATTTCTTTTCTTTTCATTGACGCAGCACGTAAAAAACAAAAATTGTTGTCATGCTTTTAAAAAAAATTCATATTAATAGACCTCTTTCCCCCCAGAGAGATAATGAACCTGAATGGAATCGACCCACTGATCCACATCCTGACTGATAGTTGTGAGGAGGCGGTGGCCAATGCAGCAAGTGTTCTGACCAACTTGGCACAGGAAGAGTTGCTCAGGGTGGAGTGTCAGAACAAGGGTGTCGTCACCTACCTTATTGAGCCCCTCAGGTCCAGGTGTGTAGTGGGAGTCTTGAGGTTTTAACACTCCCCCTGAAAAGAATTGTAGATAACTGTGTTACATAAGGGAATGTTCCTAATTACAATTTTTGGATCTTCCACTGCAATTCGTACAGGTGGTCTTGTTTAGGAATAGAGAATCCTGATTCAATCAAATTCAATCAAAGTTAGTTGAGCCATCAATTATTTGTTCTATACTAATCGTTTGCTTTACCATAATGGTTGATCAGACTGAAGTTCCTTCACCTGTCTGGTGCGCTCTTAGTTTTTACATGTTAGATCACAAGATAAAAATTAGGAAGGTATTAGTTCTGCAAATATCACTTTTCTACAAGCAAGAAATATGGCCCACATTAATTAGAAGTTATGTTGAAAAAATATATCCTGATTTGATTATTCCCAGTGTTGTGGTTGGTTACATAAGATTTTTTTTCGTCTTCCAGCAACACAAATGTACAGAGTAAAGCAGCCCTTGCCACAGCAGCATTTGTTTGTGATGCAGACTCAAGAACTGAGGTGGGTTCGCTCGCTTGTGCAAGCATATTCTGAAACAAGGAATTACTGTTGAGAAATTAGGACGATGAATTATTTCTAACATGTTGATATCATACAGAACTAGAACAAGCATATTCTGACCAAGGAATTACTTATGAGAAATTATGATACTGAAATTTTTTTAACGTGTTGATCATGCAGAACTAGAACAAGTATATTCTGATCAAAGAATTATTGTTGTGAAATTATTATTGTGGATCTTTAGTTACACGTTGATTCAAACTTGTGCAAGCATTTGCTGACCATAAACTTCTTGTTACCTTCTTCCAATTTTCTTTCAAATTTGTGTAGTTACGAGAAAATGGTGGAATTGAGCCACTGGTTGTGCTGTTGCATTCTGGGAATGATGAAGTGCGGAGGAACGCGTCGTGGGCGGTCACCGTATGTGGTGTAGATGAACCTACAGCAACAGAGATCTGCAAACTGGGGTACGTCCTTCCTGAACAAACAAAACAGGGAAAAAAATATTGTATTCAAGCGTATACAACATATAAGGTTTTTAGACTAGAGGTCCATCAGAGTAAAAGCAACATTTCTAAGAGGTCACACTCAGATGAAATAATATTTTGTGTAAAATTTTTACCTCAGTTCAGTTGTGAAATACACTGTGATGATATGAATTATGTTCCTAATAAAGTGTATTATTGATGTTGTGTTTCCTGCAGTGGTCTGGATGTCCTACAGCAGATCCAACTGTCAACAACTCGACGCAGTCCATTCACTGACGCAGCTCTGGAGAGACTCCTGGACAGCAACCTCTCTGCTAAATACGCTCTTTCTGGAACACTAGGTGTTTATATGTTTCTATACCTTGCATCCTGCTACATCAGCGTATTTGTCTCCGCCCAGCTCCATTATGTTCCCTAATATCCTTCGGCCTAAAACGCTTGTATCGCTGACGGCAGGTTACTCATGGCTATTTATAGCCTACATTGACATTTGTTTGAATTCTCATCCAGATGGTGCCACTTCGCTGAATGCGAGTCATTTCATTGGCTTGCTATATTTAGCGAAACAAGCGTTTTAGACCGAAGGATATCAGGGTATATGATGGAGCCAGGCGGAGACAAATATGCTGATGTAGAAGTATGTATACCTTGCAGAACAGAGAATTAAAAGAATATATTTTTCCACTATCAAGCCCCCTTCCTGCTGCAAATGTCTGAAATACTTTCCCAATATCTCATTCCTTGCTTAAATGAGATTCAACTTGGATGAAGAAATAGGATATAAAATAGAATAATTTTTTTGGTAGCGCAGGACTTTCTTTGAATATCCACCACATCTCACTCCCAGGCCTAAGTTTATCTTAAGTTAATCTTCTTCTCTCAAGGGTTATTCTCAACTTTGGTCGTGTAAATAACTATTTCACCAATTTATCAAACAATTTTCTCCTGTGTATCAAGGAAGCAGTAATCTGATTGAGGATGGATTCTTCGATGCCGGTCAACTGAAGCCGGGCACCAAGTTTCTGTCCCTAGAGGACTACTGTAAACAGGAAATGAATGACAAGAGACCAATCCTCCTCATCAATGCAAAGCAAGAGTAAGTATTTGGAGTTTTTCATTAAATTTATTCAGTTATCTTTGAATTGATGATTCTGGTCACATATCTTCTGCACTTTATTTTTTTTTTATAGATGTGACTTTTGATGTTTTTTTGTGTTGTGTGTGTTCTCTTATGTTTCACTTGAAGTTTATATTAATGGTTTTTCAATTTCTTATGATTAGCAATATTGCTAATTAGATAAATGATGCACTGTTTTTTTTTCACTCGGAAATTGATCAGAGTATTTCCAAAAATTGGTCAAAGACTAAGCTCTTTGATTGAAGTTTCCTGTAATTAACTGCATGTATGTCAGAATTCCTGAGGTGAAACCTGAGCCTCAGGTGGTGCCTGAACCTGAACCAGAACATGAGCCGACAACCCCCTCAGCCTTGGGGAGACGCATGTCATGGAAATCCATTCTCAAGAAAAAGTATTCACAGAAACACTAGCTAAATAAGATAGTACAGTCTCATGCATAGACAGAACTGACAACTGCTTATTGACAATTATTTTGTCAAAATGAGTTGACAACTAACTATAGTGTCGTCTCAATAGCAAATATTGACAACCGGCTAGTTGTTGTTGTTGATTTGTGACAATGGTAGTTGAAGAACTGACAACTAGCTAGTTAAGATAGTACAGTCTCATAGATGAAACCAACAACTACTTATGGATATTTAATCTGTCAAAATGAGTGGACAACTATAACTATAACTAAATTAAGAAATAGAGTAGCCTCAACCATCATGGCAATACAGTTACCTTGAACTATTATAGTTCAAGCACAAGGGCAAAGGATGAGGTGTTTGACGCTAATAATAGTTGAGGGCAAAACTATTTTATTAGAAAACACATGATGGTTGAGGCAACATTATTTCTTAATTAGGTCCATAGCTAGTGACGTCACAACGTTATTGTTGTTGACATCATGGATCACCATCTTTATTGAGAAATAAATTAACATCTGTTTTGTGACAGCTATTCTGGCAAAATGAGTTGACAACTATTACAACTGTGTCTTATCTCTATATCAAATTTTGACAACTGGGTAGCTGACGCGTAGATGAAAACTGACAACCATGCATGTAATAAAGTTTTTGATGATGCCCGTCTGTTTATGACAAGATCACTTATCATTGAAAAAAGATAAATGAGACTTGAATTGTACAACTTTAGTAAGTGAAACAAACATTAATATAATGAAAGTAAGATTCAGGAGAAAAATTTAGAAAGAAAAAATATATTCTTAAAAAATGTTTTTAACAAAACATGATCCTGAAAGATTGCTGACAAAAATTATCTCCCTTTGGTTGTATGACGTGATCAATTTTAGTTAGTGTTATTGTAAAATATTTTAACAACTAACATGCTAATTTAGTTGAGATGTTAACACATTACATTTTAAGGAACTAGCTACTGTTTCAGATCATAATAAATACTTGGGCTTCCATCCATAAAAAAATGGACTCAAGAACTCAAGGGATTCTAAGACTGGACTAGGAACTCAGTTCCTAAAATTCTTATCTTTACACAAAAGGTCTTGTAATTGTTCACCCAATATATATACACTGGCAACTTAAATGTGGTCATGTATAGTATAGTTTAGCAGTGATGTCTTGATATGATCATGGTGATAATCCTGCTCCACACATATTAGACAAACATTCTAAAATCAGTTAGATAAGTAACAGTGATCTCCTATTTTTGATCCGCGAGTCAGAGAAAATCGACTTGAGTCCATTTGGACCCGACTCATACTTAACTCAAATACACAAGAACTTGATTACCTGTGGAAGCCCTAATGTTTACATGATATGACTGGTCACTTTCCAAAACAAAATTTGTGGCATTGCAGACAATCCATCATAGAACATTTTTTATTTGTTAAGCTTAAATTGCTTGTTGAAAAAGACTGTCCTTGCAGGATTTAGAAGGCTTCTTTTTAGTTTCTTAAACCATTGGCTTGTGACAAGAATCGCTGATAGACAATGAGATGAATGTCAAATGCAAAGTTTAGGCTTTGTAACTAACAATGAAAATTAATTTTTTTTACTTATGCATGCATAATTTATATGCAGTAGGTAAATTATCATGCCTGTAGAGTGTAAGAAGCAATATGCCTTGCCTTTAGAGAGTAAAACAACCATACAGCCTGTAAAACAAACATACAGCCTGTAAAACAAACATACAGAACAAATATGGCAATTCATATTAGATCAGTTGCTTCAATTTTCAAATACACAAATACAAAAAGTTATCAATTTAAATTATCTTTTGTTCAATATAAATTTTAATAAGTTATATAAATGTATAAAAGACAAGAGGATAAAAAATAAATTTTTAAATGAAATTACTGTAAACTGTCAAAGTTTTAAAAATAATACAAAATTTTATAAGTAAATTCAAAAAGTTATAAATAATCTAAGAGTTATATCCAATTTGTCAATAATTAGAGGTGTTTTTCTCCATTTTGTAGCAAATTACAAATTAGGATTTTTTTGCTTCATTTTTTGCTTTTTTTTCTATACTGTTAACATACATGAATTCATTCTTCATTGCATTTCTTATCATAAGTTATTATTGTCTTTAATGTAAATTTATTCAATTTTTCCCCCCAATTTCTTTTATTGAATCAATTAAACTTTAAGAGAATAAACAAAGAAAGTCAAATTATACATGCAAGAAAAGTTAAGGTACATATAACATAAATCTTTATGACAAAATATGAATGTTTATATCATAAATTTAGCCGGAAAAGAGAGCAGAGCAAAAAAAATCAAGTGAATGCTCATAAAGGTGAGTCCCACAATTATGAAATTGATCAGAAGTTTTATTTAGAACATATAAATAATGTCTTTGCAAAAGAAATAATCCCTACAATTTGAGAGCATAAGATCAGTAATTAGAAAAATAAATTTTGTAATCTAGTGAGTAAATAACTTGTGTGTTGTTCATATTAATGATGTCTAAACATAATCACAACGAACGTAGATGTAGTCTAACAACTAATTCACCTGTGGAAAATGAAAAAAAAGTTACTCATTCAAATTTGACATTTTTTAAATTACAAGAAAGTATCACTTTCTCGAAACGAATTTTGCTTTAAACGCTTTGAAATATTATTTTATTTAGAAGAAACTCCTACGCCACCACCAGAAAGGTAAAAGTTTTCTCGTTATGAGCTTGATATAGTTGATTAGGCTCAAGAAAGTAGAAATATTCTTTTAGCATATCAATAACCATGCACAAGTTGCTCTCATTAAAGTACAAATATTATTAGTAATTTTTATATCTAGCTATCCTGTTACACATGAATGACTTTTTACTTTTTTTTTCCTAATCCCACTGTAATCTAACACCATTATAAAATGGAGAATTTTAATATAACATTTTCAATGATTTTTTTTCACAGACCAAGCCCTCAGCCAAGGCAAGATGACAATGATATGCTAAAAGCAGAAAACTCAAAGACAAGTATATCTGGAAAATCTTCACGAACAGGACGAGAGACCAAATCGTGAGTTAAATCACTCTCTTCTTTCATGGGTAACTTCCATTTCTTTCAAATTGAGTTATATCCCTCTCACTTTGATTCCAGTTGTAA
The DNA here is from genome assembly GCA_921293015.1 of Phorcus lineatus. NCBI lineage: Eukaryota > Metazoa > Mollusca > Gastropoda > Trochida > Trochidae > Phorcus > Phorcus lineatus. The sequence continues at coordinate 31,549,472 of OV121087.1, read as the reverse complement.
GTTATCTCCCTTTGGTCAATCTATGTTATTAGTTTTTATAAACTGTAAAATGAGTTAATTTTCCTGTGATTTGAGCGTTTACTTTGGGAGATCTGCTATTCTTTTCAATGTACGTAATCTTCTAATTCTAATCACTGAATAAACATAATTGTTATTGTATATAGAAGAGTTTAAAATTCCTTTTCTTCAAGGTTGTATAACCTCATAGAGTAAATATGTCAATAAACCTCCATTTTGTGAGGTCTTTAACATGTGCTTGAGACAAACTTAATGTAAATGTTATGGGAGAAGTTTATTATCATAAGTTGACAAACTTAAAATGTACTTTGACGTAATTGCATTGCCGATCTTGATAATTGACATGCTTTTTCTCACAGCAAATGCATTTAAGACTAAACAAACAGGTATACAGATAGATACAGATGCTTAACTAACCATATCAGATATCTTGTTTTCATATAAAGCACTTCTCTTTTCACTCATGTAGTATATATTCTGGGTTAGGTTTGCTGATAAGTGAAAGGATGCATATTTCATCTAGATAAGATGTTAAAAATGAAAAAAAACAAGGAGGTTTGTTTAGACTAGTGGAATGGAGTAACAGGTGCATATTTGAAGTTGATGTCAGTAAATAAACTTTATTTAAGGATTAGGATTATTTCACTCTATGAAAACTGAGGCTTTCAATTGAGTTTAATAAGAAATAGGATTGAATTGTACACAGATGTCTTATGACAATAAACTAATGAATCAAATTCTTGTTTAAACAATTTCTGAAGTTTTGAGTTACTGAGGAGGCAAATAATTAAGTGAATCATTAACTCTCTGAGTGTATCAAGAATGTTAAATCTTAGAGCTAGCAGCATAATGAAACTTTCTTATACTTACAAGTACATAAGCAGTTTTCTTCACATTATTTTCATACCTAAAATAAAGCTCGCAAGTCTTCTTACAGACTTGCTTAGGTTTTAATCTTAACTGGCTATTTGATAAGTCTGTAAGGATATGCAACTTCATTTTTGGACAGAGGATAAGTTAAACTCTGTTTGAAAAAGGTATTAGGATCTATACAGAAACACCCTTGAGTAAAAACTGAAGTTTTATATCCATAAAGACTTGTCATTGAATGTATAGTTCTATAGTGTCAGTGATACAAGCATCTTCCCCTGCATGACTTTAAATTGCACCAGTCTCTATCCCTGGTTCATTCAAACCTTGCTGCCAACCTGTAAAAATTTGTGTTTTGAGTACAGTATGTGTGAGTTCGGTGAAAAATTGCAATTTTCATAGGATTTCTCATTGGATTCACTATATATCACAGCAGAATGAACGACAAGCACAGAAAAGTTGGGGAAATGCGGCATGGCCTTTCTTCGCAAGTCATTTGGGCTTGCGAAAGTATAGGCAATCGGTGGGAAGATGTGAATGGCAACACTTTATGTATTTCACCTAAAATTTCTAAGATCCTTGTATCTCTATTTGCAGGCGGACCAAGGCTCAGCGTGAGAAGGAAGAGAAACAGAAGGAAGAGGAGATCCAGGCCCAGCTAGCGAAGGAAGCTGAGGCGCAGGCAGCCGAGGAGAACAAACCCTTCACCTCCCCGGCCGACCCCGCCCTCTACAAGATGGTGGAGGAGGTCACAGACAAGTTCCAGTCGTTACCTTCCTCCAGACAGCAGGTCATCGCTCTCGCAGAGTGAGTTGCAATCTGTACATGTTGAACTTGTCTCTGATATTCATTCTCACTTCATACAGTGGATCTGCAAGTTTTTGGTGAGAATATTTTTGGTCTATGGAAACAAGTTTGACAATCACTGTTATATGATACTAATATAAAACTTTATGAAGGCCATTGAATATGTGATCTTCTGATGACATTTGTGCATTGTCCTTGCATTATGTTTGCATTTGTGTCTGTAAATTTCTAGGATTTATTGTTATTCAACACATGTAAATTTAGCTTTAAATGGTCTAAACTATGAAATGTGGGTCAAAGTATGTGCAATCTACCCACAATTCAGTTATTCATTTAAACCTTAAACTGCTGTGTTGAAGATACAGTTTTGAAATATATATATAATGATCATGCATATCTGATGTCACTGTATATCCAGTTTCAGTTTTATCTATACATCAAAAAACAAAAAACACTGCAGAAGATAAGTTATATCTTTTCCAAAATTGAATGCAGTCAGAATATATCATAAGTGCAAGTGTTTATTCTGAGATAGTGGAAGGATGGGAGGCCCTCTTTACAAGACTTGAGTAACAAACTGCAGGAGGTTGTTTCATATCAGTCTTATCAATTTGGATTCTATTCTGCAAAGTGAAACAGAAAGTAATTCAGATATGTAAATGTTTTTGCCCACCACAAGGTACAAAGCAAAGAAGATGGGAGATTGGCTTCATATACCTCGAGTTAGACACTGAACTAAGATGCTTTATGTTAATTAGTCTTATCAACTAGGATGTCATTCTGTAGAGTGAAAACAAAGGTCCAGTATATTAAGATACGACTGTTTTTGCCTACCACCAGGTACGTAGCAGAGAAGATGGGAGGTCCGATCGAGAAGGGTCAGGTGACCAACTTCAGCTGGGAGCTTCCTCTCAGCCAGATCAAGTTCGAACTTAAGTCTAATGTTGTCCCCCTCGGAAAACTCAAGGCTGGAATACATATTCATAGGGCCCTCCTTTACAAGGTAATGAACAATATCAAGTTGAAAATTGATATTTAAAACCCAAACCCAGTATTGTTAGAGCACTAGAATCTAGCTAGGGTCAGAGTGCCAGGAAGAGAGCAGTTCTGTTATTGAGATGTAAGTTATTCTGATCCAAACTTTGTTGGATGCTTGCGCTTCAACAATAATTCTATGTAAGAAATAGAGAAGCCATATAACCTTAATGTTTTGAAATAAAGTATGGTTTTGACTAAACAGTTACAGTGAAATCATGAGGTGGAAGGCTGAGTAATTTGATGTTTTAATATTTCAGAGCAAAACAAACAATTGCTAAAGCCATTCTATTTATTTTATAGCATTATGATTTTAGCTTGTTTTATTTAGAATTCCACCTTCATAAATGAAAGTAAATGAAAATTCAGTCATGAATCAATCTGATTAAAAATCAAATCACTGATTCCCTCCCTTGTCATATTTTGTAATGTAACTTGTCACTCATCTATGATCTGACTGAATCCCGTATACATCAATGTCCACAGGAAGTTTCCATATTGCCTATTTGTTGGGCAACATTTGAGTCTTCAAAATGATTGGCTATCAATTTCAGGATAATTTCCTGTTGAAAGTTCATGTGGACACGTATCTCTTCAGGTCTCTGTCAGATCATATATGAGTGAGAAGTAACAAACTAATATAAGACAAGGGAACGAATCAGTGATTTGATTTTAATGAGATTGGTCATACATTGAATCTCATGAAGGTGTCCGCATCTCTTAGTGGTCAACAGGAACATCAGATATTATGGAATACTCTTCATGAGCCAAGTCTGAATTGTTCTTAGAGAATATTCTTTTTGAAATATCAATATGCCTCATGGATAACTCTTCATATACATTTTAAACTAAACTTACTTTTCAACTTGTTCAACTAATATTAAAATGTATTCTTCCAATCCAGACCCTGGCAGATCGTATTGCTGTAGGCTGCTCGCTCACACGAGGAGAATACAACCGTGCTTGGAATGAAGTCTTGCTTCCTGACGAGGATGAAACGGTAAAACTGATAGGATGTTTTTAAGTCATATGTAAAAATTGATATTTATATCATATAAGGTTTAGATTTATTTCTTAACTCAATATTAGTATGTTTTTAATATAAGGTTCAAAGAAAATACAAATTGGTTGATGGTTTTTAGCATGCATTATAAAAACAATTAAAATGGACACCATTTTTCTAAACGATTATGGTAATGTTATCATTCTTAACCCATCTTTTATCCATTTCATAGTGCTATCATGTCCAACTCAAATTCATAAGATGAACTGTTTACTGATTTTTAGATCTATTTTGCTCTGAGAGCTATTTGGCTGATTATAGTTTTTTTTTTAGAAATCTTTTATATTCAAAATAGATAATTGTGTAGCTGCAAAGTGTCAGAATATCTGTAATGTTACATTTTGATGAAGTCATCATTCTTGTGCATTAGTGTTATGGCATTGAAATAAAAATAGCTCTTGATATCAACCAAGGAGAAATAATCCTCACTGGAGGTCTGGTTTTGTGAATTTTAAAGAGAAGCTTTCATTTAGAGCCTGATGCCCTTTATTTCAAAGAAAGATATTTTATCTAGGAACATTAAACAAGTCAAAAGTATATCAAACTTTTTGGCAGTATTTCCCCCCCTTATCTTTAGAATGTTAATGAGTTTTAGTTTAAACTTTGCAAAAATCTCTTCTCAATTATATTGTAGCTGAAGAAATTTTTTTTTTTATAGTAAGGATATACTTTTTTTGTTTTGATGAAAATTTAATTAACAATGTTAATTTGTCAATTAAGGAAAGTAATAACAAATAGTATTTTATTTAAGAATTCTGACAAGAATAACTTTCTGTTGATCATCATGATAATGTTTTCAGTGGCGGATCCTAGAGGGAGGGTGTTCAAAGTTTGAGTTAGAAATGTTCTTTAAAGTAATCACATAGGTGGATGGCCCTACCAAATGGGTGAACCCCTACAATATTTTGATTATTTCTGGATTAATGTTGCTTTAAATACTTTCAGAAAAATCAAACATTTAAATATATTCCTTATCCAATATACTACATCATAGTTCATATAACACTGTTACTATATCATATTCTCCTACCACCTTCATCTCCATGCAGGCCAGCACACCAAAGTACCCTCCAAAGGCGTACATCGTAGATCTGATTCACGAACCAGGCAAGCTGATGCCAGTGAGCTCCCCGGAGGCTGTCAGTTACACCAAGCTCTAACTTCACTCCATCAACTCACTTCAGCATCTGCTGTCAGGCCATCCATTGTTTTATGTGTTACCAATTTCCTATATAACTTTAAATTTCATCCCGGTCCAACTTAACAGGATTATATTTCTGCTCAAAAGTTACTTAAAATTTAATTTTCAATGTGCTAGTGATGTAGTATTTCTCCTATATGACTTCAATTTTCATTCTGATAATACCAAGATTTTTCTTTTTCCCAAATTTTACTATAACATCTTTTCATCTGAACCACATTTCACTGATGTGAATCAAGTTTGTATAGGTCCTCGCTAACCTTTTATGTTCTTTGAATTGCAAAGATACATGTATAGTAATTAATAATGTATATGGCCTCAGATCCATATCACTACTGTCTATTGCTAATACACCTTGACGTCTTTTAATGGTAACCTTTATGGATCCCGACATGCCTTGTTTGTACAATATCTCTTAAAATAATCTAAGTTTCTGGTATGTTTGGGTCTATTTATACAGTCAATCATTCCTATGTCAATAGATATACATTTTTAAATCAGGATATTTTAACTTGCATATCAGTTTTCATGATTTTGCATTTTAACTTTTGGTTAAATTATATGCTTAATAGTTGTGAATTGCCAAAATTATTTGATATTTGTAGCCATGGCATGAATGGTCCTTGTGAAATGAAATATGCCAATAATGTCAAAATCCAAATGAAGATTATGTATAAAATTGTAATGAAAATTTCATTAGAAGTATGAACCGTTTGTTTAGCTAGGTCAGTGATTATGAGAATATCTGTGATACAAAGTTACAATATGAAGTCTTGCTTTGTAAAACATATGAGGTTATAAGAAAGCCATTTGTGTTTTTGCCAGTGGTTTTTGTTTGTATTTTGTATTATATGTAAATAGTAGTGGTACTTGCTGACGACTTATCAGTATTGCTTCAAGATGTCATAATTTTGACCTTGCTCGATTGCCAGAGAAATCATCTATTAAATTAATATTTTATACATTTTGGTTCTGTTTTGTGTTCTATTATGGAAGTCAAATAATTAATCAAGTCGCTATTATTGACTTTTTGCATGGTCAGATATTTAGCGTCAAGTTCAAGAATAAAAAATAGTGATTAGGATTCTACATAGAGCAGAACTCCACAACACCAAGATGCTGAAAGTTCTAAACACATAATACTCTGAAATAAGGATTGACATTGTTCCTTTTTTATTCTTAGCTGTTTGAGTATGTAACTGAGCTGGTCATTAAATATGGTTAAAGGTTTGCATTCACATAGCCTTCACTTCGAAACAGGTATCCAATATGTACTGCTAGGTAAAATATGACACTCTCAAAAACATTAATTGCCTGTAGGTGACAGGGACATCACTAGTTTTAAAACTCATGCCACACTGTTGGGTCACGAATTAACTCTTCAAAACCTCAAGTTATCCATCCATACAGCTTGCAGCACTCAATATTGCTGAACCGATAATTGTTGTGAACAGGGGGGCAGCAGTTCCTGAGAAGTCAAAAATGTGAAAAGTTCTCAGACAAGTGCCCAGGCTTGTAAGCCAATTTTTACCATATGGCCCAGTTCAGCTAAAAAGTAAAAACTACTAGGGGGAGGGGGGTTCAATAAGTTTTGCAAGCTGGGCATTTATGTTTACATAGAGTGTAATGTTCTAGCAGGTGTTACTCTAGTCAACATATAATATTGACAGGTCGAAATAATTTCTAGACACAACAGTTATTTAGAAATAATAGCTGCACTGACCTAGGGGTCTCCTTAATTGTGGATTCTCTCAAACATGAGTTTCTTACCAAGGAGGGATGCAAAGCTACAGAAATACATAATCGCATGTGTAATGTGATGGGTAAGGATGCTCCTAACGTATTCAATAGTTTGACGCTGGTCTCTTCAGTTTAAAAGGGGCAGGGAGTCGTTTGACAATGTCCCACGGTCAGGCAGACCCTCAGAAGTCACCCAACCGGAAGGTATTGCCGCCTTTGAAGATTTATAGACTGCTGTGTGAATGTGTATGAACTGTCATTTGAATTCCAGATATCGTTTGTGAGTGTTGAAAAAAATAATTCATGATTACCTTGGTTTGTCCAAGGTATCTGCAACATGGGTACCCAGAAACATCAGAGCACAAGATCGCCATCAAAAAACTGAAAGTTGTTTGGAGCTCCTGGCTGATGAAACGGGTATCTGTCTCGTCTGGTGACAGGTGACAAAACCTGGATCCACTACTGGGACCCTGAAACTTAACTGGAATCCGAGCAGAGGAAGCACCAAAGTCCCCGCCTCAACTGAAGTTTTGCACTCAACCATCATCTTGCGTTGTTATGGCCATGATCTGTTGGGATGTAAAATGCATTAATCAACTGACTACATGCCACCCCAAACTACGATGAATGGTCAATATAATGCCACCCTAATGCAAGAATTGCGAAAAACAGAACTTTGTATTCTGCTTTTGCATTACAATGTAGACAAGTCTAGAGTTCCACAGGGCGCTATAAATGAACGTGGATTCGAACAGCTGAATCACCCACACCAATGTCCAAACCTAGCCCCTAGAGACTACTTCCTGTTCAGAAACCTGAAATCCGCCTTACATGGAAGGCACTTCCGGATGACGAAGAGGACAAGGCTGCAACAGAGGCGTAGTTAGGGGGCCAACCCGAAGACTTCCACTAAAGTGGCATCAAAACCCATAAAGAGAAGTGGAGTAAGTTGATTGAGATGAAGGTTTTTTATATTGAAAAATATGAGTAAAAAATTGATTACGCGAATTTGTTTTATATTGAAGTTCCAAAACTTATGGAACCTCCTCGTATCTTGTTTTACAACTTACATTGTCTATGGATCCAACAAAACTCTCCGAAGAAATATACACCGTAGATTCATGCTGCGGTTTGTGCACATGAAAATAAAGAACTTTAGGGATAAGATTCTTCTTTGACAAACACCTCATTGACTGATTAAGTTTGCCATGCATGATGACAAAACTGTATTATCTTTCTCGATGTGCAGACTCGTTGTCTCTTTTGGTGATGTAAGAATATAACACAAAGCAAATTCACATCAATGATCAATCAGAGTTCATAATTTATGAGTAATTGAACACTGATTGTAAGTAGAATTTATTTCTACAGTATTCCACAGGGACAATGACAAAAATAAAGCTTTAAAGGGTGACTATCTTTAACAGAAAAGAGTCATTGAACTATTATAAAAAAAGATGATAAAAAAGGGTTAAGTTGCAAAATGAAATTTTAAAAATATTGAGAATAAAAAAGTTTACCATGACATCATTCCTTGACAAGTTTAGCATTAAATGTTTAATACATAGCAATTACGAAGGTTTGTATTTTAATAAATTAAGAAAGTTTTTTTTGTTCATTTTCCCTGATTTTTATTTTCCTGTATGTATCATTAGAGTTTCCCCAATTCTATTGGTCATTTCTTGAAGAAATCGGTTGAACCTCTTCATGAACGGTAGAATGATTGTCTAAGCATATAATCTTTCCATATATAGTTTATTCCATATAAAGCTTCAAACATCACCCCATACCAACATTTACTTGGAATCAGATTTCCTTTGGTCTCAATTACTTCTTCACTAGCATAATATTATGTCTCAAAGAGGATATTTAGTGACTTTTGATGGGATTTGGTATATTGTTTTATACATATTTAAGCATTAAAGCTCTGAATTTATCACAATAATCCACTAGGGACAGATAAACGGCAATTCCTTGCATTTTGTTGATTATTCTTATAACTACAAGTGCACGATGGACATCTATGTATATGCATATTATAGAGAATATGAGTTTTTATGAAGAAAGAATACCCGAATAAAACAAATGAGCTAGTGAATCAGTCACTTTTTGAAGGAGGTTACACCTCACTGGTCCCCATTTTTAGTTCTTTATCTTACATGAGAATTCGTTTGACTTTGATTGGCATGATAGGTTTACTGTCATGACCTTATGTAGAATTGAAAATTGTTTTACTATTAACAAATTAGTTCCTAGGTGTGCATCTGATATTGGTCATAGGTTACTAGTAATATTAAATTCCTCTCAGAATTCTCGAGGAACTCACGATCATTATACATGATCCAAAAAAAGAAATACCTCGTACCTATCAGATCCTTTAAGCAAGTCAACCGATCAATGAACTTACAAAACGCATCTCAAGTAGGCGGTATCTCAAGAGAGTTCCATTTCCGTCAATTGTTGAAGAACATTGTTGGACATCTTCACGGGCGTCAGATTCAGATGTAGACACATTGTCTAAGAAGTGGCATGTTTTCACAAAAATGCCGATGTCATTCGGTAACATCACTAAACACAGCATTTTAAATCAGATAAACGAACGGTTTACTGAATAGAGGAAATTTCTTTGATGTTTCAAAAACAATGAATGTGTGACCGACCTATGGTTTCTGGTTGAATACTAACATGGGTGTTTTCCATGTAAAACCTTACACTTTCCACTATCCACATACCCGGAAATACTGTATGATACTGTTGGTAAATGTCATCAAAACATCTTTCTTTCCTGAACGCAGCGAACCGATTTCCTACCGGAAATTTCTGTAAATATAGTTAACATTTACTGCAATGCGTGTGGTCAATTTCAAATTAACCTCTTCGTGATGTCAAACTGCTTTGATATTTATTTCCACCGCTATAAGCAATTTCTTTAAAATGTTACTCAGTCAATACTAAGCAAAAAGATTTGTATCCTAAGCAGTGTCTACATTGTTTCAGCACGAAAAGCACTTGAAGCACGTGCAGTTCGTGGAACAGGGTGAAATGTACAAGCCACTCTTGACTTTTAAACTTTCCCTGGATAGGTTCGAAATCTATATAAACTGCACATGATCCACATGTCCTATTAGTTCATAACTAAACTGGAATTCCATAAAACATAAGTTCTCAAAATCTTTTGTTCATATTAAATATCTATTAAGAAATCTACAAGATGACAGTAGCTCCGTCATAAATTTCTCTACTAACTCTAATACGAAATTTTTCGGGCTTCCTGCAGGTTACCTGCAACATAAACTATCTGGAAATATTTCAGCCAATGAAAACACCTCATGAATAGAATGTCATCTGTTCGACGCACACATTACTTACAAATCAGAATTCCTATTAGAAATAGATGGGTTATTTTGGATTGGTAAAACATAAGAACGGTATCGCTGTGGAGAATATCTATCGCTATGGGATAATGCTGGAAGAGAGATATATAGCCTACTTGTAACGTAGGTTACATGAGCAGAAATTACCTGAGTAATTACATCGGGGCGTATGAAATTAGTTCATGACTTGAGAGAATACACATCAAAATGATCGTAGAAATATTACGCATGGATTTTCATTTCTAGTGAAACAAAAATCACAATCACGTAACTTGTTTTTTAAATCTTGGTTCATTTGCGTATTTATGATGTCAAGTCTTAAAAGTCAAGAAACCGACGTATTTTATTTTTCAATAACAGTAAGACAAATTTAAAAAGAATTAAACAATTGTAATTGGATAATTTAATGTATATTCTCAATTCAGCTCTCCTTGTGAACATATTTGAACAGCTCAACAATCCCTGTCCCCATATAACATCTCATAGAGGCAGTGTCACGTTTTGAAAATGTTTTTACTTCAATGTTCCCCAATTGGTGTTAGGATATACCAAATGTATCATCTCTAGAGGGATAGACATCTCATTATTCAGCCTGGTTATCCGTAGTCGTGACGGCCATTTTGAAGTGAACAACTTCTAATCAAATAGAAGGGGCGGGATAGCGCTTTCGTCTTCGGATCAAGAGGTCCGTGGTTTGAATCACAACAGGGGCTCGGTAACTTTGTCTGCAGTAGACAACTGTTCTACACGCAGTCAGGTTTGGGTGCAATGCTACACTGAATTTCAGTGCAGTGCGTACCACCCATGGTTTGCTAGTTCCAGCCAATGCTAGCAGGTTTCAATGCAATGCAATGGTGTTGCGGGGTTTCTCCCTAATATAATAATACACAGCAGCCGCGATATAAGTGACATACTCTTTACTCTGCGTTTAAACCCCATTTCACCTTACCATACCTCTAATCAAATGGTACATTCGCTTTGGAACTGCTTTTTTGTTTAAATATCATTTTTAAGCTATTGGTAACATTTATTTCTTGTTTCTCTTGAGATCACTTTATTTAACAAAAAAATCCGTGCTACTGCCCCTTTAAAAGTGTAGAAAACATAGATCGTTATTAACGCATCTAAGCATGCAGCTGCCTTTACACTTAGATTGAATAAACCAATGTTAAATGTCACTGATGAGCTGATTTCCAATTTAGCTTTCAAGTCAGTAGGACACAAGAACGATTCATTAACTTTGGTATTCATAACACATCTATTTACATTATTTTCTCACACTACGGTGATATATATCTTCCAGTCGTTTAACATGTTTTTGATTGAATAAATGCGAAAAACACCCATGAATTTAGGAGTTTTAAGAAAATTATAATGAATTAAGGACACGTATTTGAATTCGCCTGAAATCGATTTGCTGTCAACGAGAACCAGTTTTCTTGGGGTTTAACGGGAACGCTTTGAAGTAAAAGATCCATCAATTTGTAGTTAAATTTGAATAATCGATAGATCTTCATTTTGTCCGTTGAAGGAAGACCTGATTTATAAATGATCCTAATCGTTTTCTTTCTAAAAATTGTCATCTTAGTCGACGTACGGTTTAAAACTAATATCTGTGTTATTCACAGAGAAACGGATAATGAACAAAAGAACCGTTAATTTACTTTAAATCTAATACTCCTTAAGGGTCCTGATTTGCCCAACAGCTAATAACCCTTAAATCTACTTAAGTGTAATGTTAGAGTTTATGCACTGAAATTAAAGGAACTGACTTCTTTAAAGGTATCAGATTATCACAAGTGCTGCATTTTATTTCAATATCTCTAAATCAGACAAGGATTGGCCTACTTATATGTACTCTGTAATCTTGACGTAATCAACTCTTATTCATCAAATGACATTCTAATTACACCATTATTGAATTAATCCACAAGGTGTTTTGTAAACGTCAAAGAACGTAGCATACAGAGGAAGTTTCCAATTTTCGCTGCCGTTTTTAACAATCACGCTTATGCTTGTATTTCTAACTGCCATGTGTTTTATTGCATATTTGACAATTTGACAGAGTAATTAAGATGTTTGAACTTTTGACCTTTCCCCTTTTACATTCTTTAAACATCAAGTAGATGACATGCAAACTCATGACGTTTATCATGTATTACATTCCATTTTCTTGAATAATAAATAATCGACTCTTTTGATAAGAAAACAACAAATGCTGCAAGTTTATTCCCTTAAACTCTTTCCCCCTTTTTACTTCTCCTTATATCTCTAGCATATTTTTCTTTCTTTTGCAAATTACTCCTTATTGGTTTAAAATATTTTCATATTTGACAGGTTCCTGTTGATGCTGTCATAGATGTGACATAACTTGTTTATGCTTTGGAAATTTATGTCTTTATCAAAGACAATTCTCAAATCAATTTAACATGCAATAAAAATGTGAAAGTTCTTCCCGATAGAGTAATCCTTAGTAATCCTTAGTAAGATCACCAGTAAGTAACATCATAAGACAGCAAAATTAATTTCAAACGTATCCTACATGATAAGTTAATTAGTTGAATAACAATATATAATAAAAACTCCGGGTATCAGGTTATGAAATTCATGATATTTAGTCCCAAGGGACGCTAGTCGTTTTAATCTGTGGACATGTAGCAAAAGTGAAACAATTAAGCCTTTATGAAATATAACACTATATTACCCACATGGGAAGATGGACACAGGGTAATATTTTTCCTGTAAGTCACACGGGAGTTACACATTTTCTAAGCATTTGATTGGTTGTTGTGAACCAATGAAAAAGAACGTAGTGCCGGGACTATTTCATTCATCTTTCAAACATGTCCCGACTGGTAATTTGTTCACTCTTAGAATATATTTTAACAATGTTTATTTATTCCATGTAGTTGCAAGTCGTCATTTCTCAGATGTGCCGCATCAAACAACGTGAAATAAACCTGCCCCATTTCACAAGAGCATAGAAATAAGCGATTTTTTAATTAGTTCTTCAACACGTTGAGCTAACAGTCGCGCAAAAGCGCCTGGCTCCGTTCTATCGTAATGACGTCATAGACACGAGCGGCTATGACGTCATAGTATCATCAGTTACGTCACAAGTTCAGCCCTCTTGTAGTATAACCGAAGGGCGTCGCTGACCTCTTCAAATTAACACAAAAATGTTAAATGTAATTAGTTTGATTGACGGTTATGAAAACAGGATTAAACGTTCGACAACAACTACAATTAGCTATTATTTTGAAACTATTTTTCACAAATTACAATTTAACCGTGCGTAGGTAAGTGTCAAGCAAAACCACAGCACACGCGTATGAATTTGGAAATTCGCAACCCTAATCCTATATAGAAGAACGATTATTTCTATCATATTCGAGTTTTGACATTTTAAAAAACATATAGGTAATATAAACAATAACCAACTCGTGACGGGAATGACAGATTATCTTTCCCTCGTTATATTAATTGTGTAATTCTCTCGCCAAGGCTCGAGAATTACGAAATTAATATAACTCGGGAAAGATAATCTGTCATTCCCCGTCACTCGTTAGTTATTGTCTATATGTAAGCAGTGTCAGCAATTATGAGATGATAAGTAATAACGAAGAAAAAAATCACAATAGACAATTATTAAAAAAAGATTAAACGGTATTTAAAAACTTGTCTTTTTAAGATCACATTTTCTTTTGTGTCAACCTGAAAATAGAGAAAAATCATGATTGTGTCATCTTAAAAACAATCTTACAAACACTATCTTGAATGGGTGCAAATCCTCACAGGGAAAGTTTCTTAGTGATCAGAACGTGAAGACAGTCCGCGACCTCAAATTCAATGTTTTAGATAGAGTTGGTCCTGAGCAATTTTCTTGAAGGGAAGAAGGAATGGGGATGTTTTTCGCTAAAAAATCAAAAGTCGGTCTTGTTTGATCTTCACTGAGGTTATCAAAACACTCCCATTGCAATCAAAACCATGCTAAACGAGGCATAGCTATCGCATTATTATCACTATGTGTATGTTGCAGTTTACGTGCCTATCGAGACCTTCTCACGTGTAAACATGTGTGATTGAGTCTTATGTCGGAATATCTTTTACTTAGAGATTCATAATACAGTCAGATTATTTTGAGTTGCCGGAAGCAATGAGGTTGCTTTTTATAGACAGCAAACAACTATACCTGACGACCAGAAAACGGAACTTTGATAGACAGAACAGGTTAAAGTTCAGATTTGTGATCGATGACGGCCTAATGAAGCCCACCAATGACCCAAACGTGATTGCAGAAACGTATTTACAGTAGGCAAAACGACATAGATTGGTTGGTAGTGCTTAGAAGGTCATTTAACTAATATACATTTTGTACGTGTACATGGGATGCAGAATTTCGACTTCTTATCAATTAAATGACCAGTGTTCGAAAACACTTAAAAACAAAAAAATATCATAATTATGGCATTCTTAAGATAAAGATTTAACTTCAAAAAGTAAACTTGAAGTTACTCAGGTAATGAGGTATTTTGGCTATCTTTGAAACCACATACAAAATGCTTGTAACATACTCTGTGTAACTTTAAATAGAGGTGAATGTAGGAGGTTACTGACTTAACCCGAAGCATAAGGTTCCAATATTTCGTTTCGCCTCGCGTCAATATCCGGTTTCGTCATTATCGCGACTTCATTCATTATAATATCACTCTACTGAACATATAAGCATTTACATGATACTTTTAAGCAACATTCGTTACTTGTCGATAGATGATACCATTCATTACGTTTGGCATTTGTGACTCCAACAACTGACAGAGTTCCCCTTTAAAAAATATTGTAAAATCCCGTGGTTGATTTCGTGGGCTGAAATCAGAATAATAAGCTTTGGTTTTAGCTAAAACACTCTCATTGCCATCAACACCACAGTTAACGAGGCATAGCAATCTTCAGATAACACTTAGTGCATGTTACATCGGTTGCCCTTTGCAGAACATAACAACTGATACCACAATTCAACTACACCCACATGGTGCAATCTGTGGGTCCTAGGACGAAAGATAAATTTTCAGCGCCACCTACGTACAAACTTGAAAGCATTAAAGATATAGGTCGATAGGAAGTTCTAGCTTTAATGTGATCATATTAGTGTATTGATATATCTGTCATGTATTCAAAGTTGTAAATCAGTAGCATATTAATCAAAGAGACATTGGGAATATCCTTGGGTTTCATTAGCAAATTCGTCCTCAGAGATAAAGCACCATTGGCTTGACAAATCCTTTTGACGTGTTTAACGAGAAGACTCACTGTTGACTAGTTTGAAATAGATTGAATATATTATATGAGTGTCTATGACATACTATGTTTACGAAACGCGTGCCTTAGTGTTCGTATTGTCATGGGCACAAGTATGAAATTCTGTTTATTACCGAATTCGGGAAACCGAAGAAAACAAAAAAAATCAAAGTATAGGCGGATTACCTACCGTCAGTGCAAATTGTAAGCAACGTTTAAGGCAAATTGTGACATCTAAGAATTTTTTATGACGTGAAGTCAAAACGTAAGTGCTATTTCGCCAAGTGGGAACGTATGAAAAATATGAACCCTGACAACATTGCCCTCGAAGGTAACGATAACAATTATCACTCCCTAAAACCAGGGGCTCTTTCCACAGAGTAACATTGTAGGGTCTTAGTAAGGAGATTACCTTAGTGGCGACTAAAGTGAGTTACGAATACCATTAGTGCTATCGGAAGAATACGAAATAATACTAGTATCCTGTGCTATGATGGTATCATATTACCATGCATGTCCTATACTTGCGCCAGCCCCAATGACTTGCTATGATAGGCATCGCCGTATTTTTCCATCTTTGTGTGCTTGCAATACAGGCTTATGCGACGGATCTCGATAGTCCAAGCAGAAATTATATGGGAATTGCAAGGTTTCGCCAAAGAGGGTGCTGGACTGGACACGATGATTTTGGCGGGTTGGCAGCAAGGTTTGAATTAGTCAATGATGGAGACTTGTGCAAGTTAAAGCCCAGCGGGGGAAGACGTGATAATATCTAACTTCCTAAAAACATAATAGTGAAAGCCTACCGGGTTTCAAAATATTAGCAAAAAGTATTAACTTACTAACCAAAATAACCCAACTAATTAACTAATTTACTAATAATGGTTTCTTGCTGTTCACAGTACTCCGAAACTTGATCGGCCAGGCTCAATTTTTTAACATAACGCACATAATAGTAAAATAAATGCAGTCAATAGAAATGATATGTGAACTGTCACCATTGAGTATCATATTTATCTCTTCAATGTGATCGTACGGTCTGTTATTTCCCATAGGTGACATTTTGTTTGAAAATCAATTACTTTTAATTTCACGGTATTCCCTGATGAAAACTCATGAATGACATGATATGGATGACTACCTACTGGAAATGCATTATCGTCAAATCAAATTGAAAATTGTAATTGATAGTTTTATATTCTGAAAGGTGATAATTGACATTTTGTGTATAGGGCGTATCTATTTACTTACTTAAGAATTCCAATATACTTGATCATATGATTTTTTGTATATCAAATATCCTCGAAGAAAAAATGGTATATATAATTCAGTTTTGATTTATGAGACAAACAGACAATTAACCGTAAACAGGATGTTATGTATTTAATAACAGACATAAATATTATAATTTGGGATATTTCAGAATTGTTCATACAGCAGGCCTAGATATAAAAATATAATATGATTAACCAAGACAGTCATTTAACAGTGAAAAGCTGACGGCCTTTCTGTGATAACAGAAATGATAGATTGATTTTACTAATGTTTTTATCCAAACTAGCTATGCATCTAAATACGTAATTACTATGAAGCAAATAAAATTTATTTATCTATATAAACAAAATTCGCACATTATATCAATGAAACACGGAACCTCACGTGATCACGGTGTATTAAAACCAATTTCCTAACCAATTTTTATCACACGTTATTTTTTAAATTTTACCCCACGATTGATATCATTAATGAGAAAAAAGTATTTAAAGTCTAAAAAAATTGGTCAGTCTTCCGGTTGCAGTGCTCGTTTTTAATTTTTGTTTGCATTTTTGTAGGTTGCTTGACATAAAATGTTCCTCATCACATAGTTAGTTTTGACACGTTCTAAACATCTGGGTGCTTACAACATCTGGCTTGTGTTAACTCTCACATTATTAATCAAATAGAAACAAACAAGATATCCTTGGAAAGCAATCTGTTGATGTACAAGAATGTAATTTCAATAAAAACTTGTATAACCAACGAGTTACACGTTCAATTGTTCTTAAAAAAATGACACAATAAAATGTAAATAAAATATCTTATACATTTTTACAGTATATGGTATGTCGGTAAACATATATTGTTAAGCTGCCGTGTAGTTATAATATTTTTGGATATTTGAAATAAAAATTGTGGATGCGAAATCCCCCAATGTAAGTTGTCACCAAATTTTAAGACATCACGAGCTATTGTGTTAACAAGAATTTGATGTACATGTCCGGACGTACGTACTTTTGGACGCCACGAGGACAAAAGCCAGCTATCAAGCAGAGTAAATAAATAAAATTGAAAAGCAATGCGTCTTTAGGATAACGCCACTTCACTTTGTTCTTGATATTTATTTTCAGAGGATTACACAAATACATTCTTTTCGCAAGAACGTTGCTTTAGGCAAATAAATTTTACGTCGCTTCCTTCCTCAATAAACGTAGTATTTATTTTTAAACCGATGACAATTGATACAATACAAGGCAAAGTATCTTGACGAACTCCAACTGGAGGGTTAATCAGAACACACTCAGACATAGAGAATGTGGTCGCTGAAGTTATGCCCGTATAAGGTGTAATTAGATAAAAAGGTCTAACATTCAATCTAACAAAAATGCTCAAAAAGTAGAAACGTATTCTAGAAACATGGAGCACACGTCTCATCATGAAGATATTTCGTGTGTGAAAATAAACCAGACCAAGAGAAATTGTCACAAGTGAGGCAATTCTCTGATGCATTGTAAAGAAAGGATTAATTGTTTCGTGAATGTTCAAAGCTAAGATAAATTGGCCTACCATGGCTTCATTTACAAATTTACGAAGACACATGTAATTTACTTGAAATTTATTTGCTGACATTTACATAATACCAATATGGTCTAATTATGCTAGTTTACTATTTGAAATATGAGCCAAACAAAACACAAAAGATTGCAATCTATGGACTATTAGAATATTTACGGTATTGTTGTACCAAATAAGCTCTATTATCACTTTTGTATAATTTACAGTTAATAACATCATTTCACAAAATATTACATACTAAGTAAATGCAATTAATAGTGACTGCAATTTGTTATTAGCAGCTAAATTATATCATTTACATGAGATTAATATTAAGTCTGTTTCATATTGATAAACATGTATTATCTGTGATCGAGGTTTAACGTAGTATTAAGAAATATGTCACATAATTGGTACTTCGTTTTAAAGATCATATAAGTTTTTAATAAAATTAAAATATTAAAATAGTGTAAACAATTCTGTAGAGTCATATCTAAATACGGATTATGTTAAATGAAAATACTTGATAAAAATACAAGTAAATTCAGAAATATCATGATATTCAAACTAGAATTCCTAAAACTCTATTTTACAATACAGACATGTTTTCCCATACTTTCAATGTTGGTAAATTAATACCGTTAGATAATGAGCTCTCAGACATGATATCGTCGTTATTTCAAGGATTATTATTATCAATTGTACATCTGTTATCAAAATTCCATGTATCTATTTAAAATTTATTTTCTTGTTTCTTATCATCGAGTTGAGGTGAGGTGAGTTGGTGTTTAACGCCGCTTTCAAGATTATTTCACTTATATCGCGGCTGCTAGTTTTATTGCAGGGAGAAAGCCCGCAACACCACTGTGGCTATGTATAGCGGTGAAACCTGCGAGCACCGGCTGGAACTAGCGAACCATGGGTTGTACTGCGCTGAATTTCAGTGTAGCATTGCACCCAGACTCTTAACATCGAACATGATTTTTCGTATCGAACTTTTTATTTGATACAAATATCTTAACTCAATTTCCAGGAAAGCTTTTTTAATAAAGATAACACTTATAAGATAGGAAGAACGCTAGTCTTAGCTCTTGGAGATATTACTCCTCATCTATCTTCAAAGAAAGCCGGCTCTTTGCAAAGGCAGATGTATTTCTATGTACATCCTTTGAATGCTAACAACAGTCTCCCACATGCAATCAGTTATCAGGGAGTCAGAAAAACGCTTTATGGGAAACGATATTTAGAATATTTTTGAAAAAAAGGGTTCTTATCTACATTTGTTTCATAAAAAATACACTAGTGAATTGTAACTTAAACAAAATTAATTTTGTGTTCAGAGATTTTTTTTATTTTAGGAAGTTGCTTGTTTATCACTTTCGTGAAAAATTGCTTTATCTAAATTTTTCCTTTGCTATTTCAATATCCGATCTTGGGTTTCATGCAAAAAGCTTAAGATTGCGAGGCTAAGGCGCTAAATGAAATGATCTATAAACGAACTATAAAAGATTGATATGCGTAGATTGGTAGTTTTTAGTTTCCATTCGTTGACGTATTAGTCAAAGTCTTTGGAGAGAGAAGATCCTTTGATTTAGACAAAGAAACCCATGAATACGTGAGGATATTTTGAATCGATGGCCTAACGTTTATACTTACCTTTCATTGGATATCAAAGAAAAACTATCTTCTGTTGATATATGAGAAATATTGCAATATATTTGCTGCTCTTTGCATTTTTGACGAATAACCTGCCTGAAGGCAAAGAGGTCATTCATGTGTGCAATATTTTGTAAAATAGTCAGATTACACGCATGATGTGTCTTCTACATGACTATTGCCCTTTTTAAAAAATGAATTTCATAACGGTGGCCAATTTTTAAAATTTGATCCTAGGTCCAGATTACATATCAAAATAATCTTTATAGTGTTGTGTTATCATAACTTGAATGTAAAGACAAACACATTTCGCCTGCAACTAATATGAAAAGAGCAGGTAAGATGACATGTTTGCGAATGTTAGTGTGTTTTAATTGTCTACATATTTAGTATATTTACAGGATGTATTTTTCTGTGTTCTATGTAATAATAAGAATTATTGAAAAAAGTTTTAATATTTTTGATATGAACAAAATCACAATTCTGTGAAAATTCTAGAAAAAAATACTCATATCCTTTATCCATTTTTGGAAATGATATAGGAAATGATTCATAGTTTTCGATGCGTCTCAAGTTGCGATGTTCAAAGTGTTCCTGAAAACTGGAATAATCATCCGAAAACTAAAGCAAATGATTGTTATTTACAGATCTCTGCTTTAGGCTTTGTATCAGATGTATTAAAACATTATTAAATATGACTCGGATTTCTTGAGATGTGTATGCCTCTTATACACTATATTCAAAATCTAAAAACTGTGAAAAGTAATTTTTTTATACGTTTTGGCAAAATATGTGTTAAATGGTGACCATCATCAAGTGGCAATACATACATATATTAACAGAAAATGAAAAATTATAAAATAAATTTGAAAACCCCCCAATTCGAATGATGTTTTATTGAAACTAGACAACTTTAAACAAGAAAATTATCCATCTCAAACATGAACCGTAATCTCAAAATCTGTTATTATCTGAAGTAAAGTTTCAATAAATCGTCGTAGTTGTGAGGCAAGATAGGAACAATAGAAACAAGCTTCTTGTACATGTTCTTCTGGCTGCTACCGACTGCTCGATTATTGCAGTGCCTGAATAAATCTACTTGAAACAGAAAAAAAACAGTATATACAGATTATTTACATTTTATTTAACCGTGGAAAGGGTACAATTTGAAAATGATTTTGTGAAACATTCAAACCTTTGAATTGATACATTCATACACAAGATTTACATAATTCATACAATCTGAATGATCAGAAAATTGCACGTGACTAGAAGATAAGTTAGATGTGAAAAACATTTAACATTTAACTTTTAAATGACAATACATTCAGATCAAGATTAAAATCAATGGACAAATTTGTCTGATATTCTGAAAATCTTCCCTTTAAACATAATTCGCAATCTTTAACTTTCTAGATCATAACGTTTTATTAAGTAAAACACACTCAGCACCAGTCGAACCTGACATCATTTGATACAACAAAAGACACACTGACCGTGGGAGAGAAGAGATATTTACAGTGTTGTTTGAAGGAAGGAACCTTAAACATTCATACCAGCACATTCTGTAAGACAACTAGAAAAATCTTTAAATACAACTCTATAATCACCATTTAGCTTCAGAGCTTTCTACGCAGTCACACATACTTAACGAACATTGCATCTTAAAAGCATCCTTATACGTATTATACAACTTATCAAAATGTATGTTTTATAAGAACACTGAAATTATGTAGTATGGTTTCAACTTGCCCAAATTTTTATCTTTTAAGCAATGATCCAATTATTTGTACATACCCAGCTCTCGTTTTACACTCATGGACAAGGTATACAACCAATGTAATCAATGAGAAACAAGGTTTGACTGAACATGATAGGGGGATGGTCATGTTAACCCACATAAATAACGACAGTATCAGAAAATGTAAATGTAAGTTTTTATGCGATACCATAGCAAAAGAAATACGCATGGATAAATATGAAATTGTGTGTCATATAAACATATTATTAGAGACGCTGCTCGTGATTGCCTTGTTTTACACACCATATTGGAGGTCAAATACAGAATGAAACATTTCATTTATAATCAAATCATCAATATTTAATTTTGCAATTAGTTTTTAATCTTTTAAAGCCAGCAGTTACCAGCATGTGTATTTTCACACGATTGTGTGCGCATCAGACGCGAGTCTGGTATCAGATGTAACCCCAACACAAAAATGTTTGCGCACTATGTAAGTAATGTGTCATAATTTTGTGCTTAAGATTAATAACATTAATATGATTGACAACATGCATTTTATAAACAGTTAATGTGGAATGAATTACCCAAGTACTCCATTAAGGTATATCTTCACATTGCTTATAACATTGACATCTTATTATAATTTCAGACTTCCGATTTGTAAAGAAATTAAAGCAATTAATTATTGCTGTGGTATTCTTGATGAAATGACGAATATGGAATCTCACATGATAAATTCATGTCTTTCACAAGAAGCTCCAGAAGCCATATGCCATGACTATCCTGTGGTTCCTCCTCTTCAGTTAATATTTCACGGGAAAAATTTGAACCAGCATGTCAAAATTCATCCCACTGTACCCATGGTTCCATGTCGTTGCAGTTTGGTTCATATCTTTATATATAGTTCGAGGTTGTCAAATGAGTCTGAGTACCCATGATCCAAGGCAATCAAATGTCAAATTGTACATCGATTGGCACGTATCCAGTACTGACCAGCTGTCCGGTAGCTGTATTGGATAGTCAAGCAACCAATCCCCATCTTTAGAATAACTCAAGCAGGAATATCTGAACAACTTTAAAATCTTCTCATTCTATGGATCTTCTTCGTCATAGAAAACTAGCTTTTTCTTTGGAGTTTGCCAAAAAGTCTGGTTTTTCCTGTCGACAGAGAGAAAAAGTAGTGAGATGGTATCTCAAAATGATCGTAGAACAATGGCATTAACGAATTCGTTAAGATATGTTGCATTGAAAGCTCAAGGTAAGACTAAGATTGTATCAAAACCATTGGCCAATATGGAAAATCACAGAATGAAGCACATGGGTAATGTTCATAACTCGTACTTATAGGTATTAACATTGTATTTGGACATATTGCCAGTTTGTCATTATCATACGAATTTTTGTTCCTCAAGTCAACATTATGTTGATAAAAAGAGAATTTACCTTTTTGTTAGTTTTATTTGTTTTAAAGATGCAGTTGGCACAGTACTCTGCGAGACAGGCAAGTCCTGCTATTACGATCCCTCCCACTAGGATGAAGAAGACTCCCGCCACGTTCTCGATCTGAAGCTCTGAAGTCTCGTCTGATGAGGACTTGCCGAGATCTGGACAGTTTCTGCTGTCCCACCATCTGTGAGTAGGATTATCAAGATTATTGAGACACCCTTTACTTAAATCCTTGCTCTCTCTGGATCATCATATGCCCGATACCTTTTCTAGGCTCTAAAGATTCTTTTAGTTTCTTTGCACATTCTTGAATTTGTGAAATTTCAACTCGTCCCAAACCAGAGTTATCAGAATAATTCTTTCGTGTTTTAAAAACTGATTTTTGAATGAATTTTCTACATATATTGAAATTCTCCATGTCTACGGCACAGAGTTTTATGGTAATGTTTTCACAGAGGAGACGTTTTCAAATTTTTAAAAATATAATTTTCCCAGAACTGACGTTATCAAATTAGTTTTTATGTCTTTATAACAGAAATTATCCGAGATGTTCACGCTCTTTACGATTGAAATATCCATCAATAAATGATTTTTATTAGAATTATTACTCTATACACTCGAATGAAGTAACTGTTTGAAAACCATCCCCCTATTCCACAAAATTTTCAAGTCATTTCATTTCATTTAGAGTCATAAATAATGGTTACTACTTACTTATTCTCCAGCTGATGCAACACTCCACTATCACTGAGTTTGAGGATAGTCATGGACAGATCATCAAGGTAAGTAGCTCCTGGAGGAACTCCTATACCGAACCCTTTAGGATCAAAGGGAGGTCCGATCTCCATCATATCACAGTCGGTGATTGTCTTGTACTTGTTAACAGTCGTATCCCAGAAGAAGGCATAGTTCCCATCTTTAACCTTAGCATAGCCTTCTGTGGTATTGTCCATCATGGAGTCCGGTTCTATCTCGGACATCTGTGCCCACATCTTGGAAAAGTGTTCGATGTTGGTGTGAGCAAAGAAGGACATGACTCCACTGTTTTTGACAGTTCCATACTTGATCTTGGTCTGTTGGGCCAGGTCTGTGACAGTCTTGATGGGGGTGTTGATCTTCTTGACGGTGAGGAAAGCAGCCAGGTTTGCGGTGTAGGAAGAGATGAGGATGAGAGCGAAGAACCACCAGGAGCTTGTCAGGATTCGACCTGGGATTGTAATGGGACAGGCATCCGTGTTACCTGAAGAAAGGAAAACTTGTCATGTCTTAAGCTTTTTCCATAGAAGCATTACAAGGATAATAAAAAAACGTCTCAACAACTTATATCAGCAGCCGGGGTAAGAATAAGGAAAGGTGATTGAATATGTCATCATTTAAGGTGAATGGAAATGCATGATATGCGAGTCAATAAACTGTGAGATAGGTATCATGTATTGGAAATGTAATTGATTAACTGTGAGATAGGTACCATGACAAGGAAACGTAATTGATTAACTGTGAGATAGGTACCATGTGAAGGAAATGTAATTGATTAACTGTGAGATAGGTACTATGTATAGGAAATGTAATTGATTAACTGTGAGATAGGTACCATGTATAGAAAATGTAATTGATTAACTGTGAGCTAGGTACCATGTATAGGAAATGTAATTGATTAACTGTGAGATAGGTACCATGACAAGGAAACGTAATTGATTAACTGTGAGATAGGTACCATGTGAAGGAAATGTAATTGATTAACTGTGAGATATGTACCATGTATAGGAAATGTAATTGATTAACTGTGAGATAGGTACCATGTATAGGAAATGTAATTGATTAACTGTGAGATATGTACCATGTATTGGAAATGTAATTGATTAACTGTGAGATAGGTACCATGACAAGGAAATGTAATTGATTAACTGTGAGATAGGTACCATGACAAGGAAATGTAATTGATTAACTGTGAGATAGGTACCATGTATAGGAAATGTAATTGATTAACTGTAAGATAGGTACCATGTGAAGGAAATGTAATTGATTAACTGTGAGATAGGTACCATGACAAGGAAATGTAATTGATTAACTGTGAGATAGGTACCATGACAAGGAAATGTAATTGATTAACTGTGAGATAGGTACCATGTGAATGAAATGTAATTGATTAACTGTGAGATATGTACCATGTATAGGAAATGTAATTGATTAACTGTGAGATAGGTACCATGTATTGGAAATGTAATTGATTAACTGTGAGATAGGTACCATGACAAGGAAATGTAATTGATTAACTGTGAGATAGGTACCATGACAAGGAAATGTAATTGATTAACTGTGAGATAGGTACCATGTATAGGAAATGTAATTGATTAACTGTGAGATAGGTACCATGTGAAGGAAATGTAATTGATTAACTGTTGGATAATGAGGACACTGGAGTAGGTGAACATTTATGACAAAATATGTGCAAAAAAGGACTTAATGTCTTATATACTCCATGGTGATAGGAAGGTGAAACGTTTTCTAATTCTTTTGTTTTGACACATTTATCTAAAGCTTGAGACGCAAGAAATGCCATTTCTTTTTAACATATCACTACATCGGTGAAACCAAGGTATGTCAGCGCTCTACAGCTATTCTGAAGAACTAAACATTCTTTGATACATAAAGAATTGAAGAAGTTCCTCCGTACCTTGAAGAAGCGAACCGAAGATGAACCAGAAGCTCTCTCTAACGGAGATCTGAGGATTGGTCCTCTGTTTTGTGGAACCTATCCTCTCCAGCATATACAGGACAAAACTGACCACCACGAAGGCTGCCAGGGTACAGCCCCACACTATTGGGGACAAGGGATTAAGGAATTCGAAGTAGGACACTTCCCTCTTGGGGATCTTGAGCAGCACGCTGATGTATCTTGTCATGAAGGGTTTAGTGAAGTCCACTGCTTCTTCTCGTTGGGAGTTGATGCTGAGGGGAGCTACTGACATTGTTGCTTCCTGTAGAGATGTGAGAACGGATAAAAAAGGGTAATGATGATGTTTTGCATGATCTAAGCGTTTACAGTAACTTTAAGAATAAATGAATAATATTATTTTCCAGTCTTTAAAAGTGTTTGGAAGTGAATTGAATAATCAAATAAATCTTTTTTGTCATTAATCATTTACTTTGAATCAAATAATCCTACAATCTTCGAATTCTTGTGCAATGATATCAAATCATCTTAAAACTTAGATATAGTGTTTTTAAATTTGAAGATCCACATGTTAAAACCAGTTTCCCTACAGCAAAAGATAAAAAATATTTGATTTTTCAAAAGAAATGATTGGTTTCCAAAAATGAAAAAAAATAAAGGAAGACTGGGGAGGGTAACACATTTCTAATTCTCCTGGTAGCCGTTACTTACCCCATCAAGAAGCTCCTTTATCATGCCGTTCCACTCTCCGTTCTTCTTGGTGCCGAAGTTACCGTCGGGTACGAGATAGATCCTATAGTCGAAGCCGAGCATGATGGCAACCTCTTCCAGCAGATCCACAGCGAACCCTTCGTACTTGTCGTTACCGAGGCGGCTCGTGTGGTCACGTTTTAACATCGTGAATGGTTCTTCCTGAAAACATTTAACAAAATAAAAGTTAGAATGTTTATATAAAAATTCTAAAATCTGATAGTTTGCAGTTTTAAAGAATTTTTTAAAATATGGCATTTAGATATCTTTAACTCTTTTAATTGATTTGAAAAATTCTGTTTGAAATTTCCCATTTAAAAAGTTTAATAACTTTAATTTATTTTGAATTTCTTTTTCCAATTTTGAAATATCTCTTTTTTATAAATTTTAAAACTTTAATTGTTTTTTTAGATGAAAAAAAGACAAAATAAGCCATTGAAAGAGACTGTCCAATCAAAATATTTATTACGCACTGTATATACAAACATAGGAAAATTTATCAATATCAATAAACGTCGAAATCTTCAACATAATACTTATGATCTGTACGCGACAATTCAACGGAAAGCTTTTAACAAACACAGGCAATATTATCTTCAAAGATATTTGAAGGATCAAACTAATGCACCAGCGACAAAAAGACAGTCATCAAACGTGATTTGTTAAACGACAACGCAGCGTGAGATGGAATATTAATTGATTACATGACTTCTCATTGTTAAAGTGTTTACACATGGGTGGGGCTGGCTTGTTTACTGAAAGATATCAATATTATTTTTGTGGTTGTTTGATTTCATAAACGTTAATGACGTTGGTAATAAAGTCTGGAAAAAGCAAAAGAGATTTGTTATGGAATCGATAAACAAATAAATCAAGTATAGAAAATCATTGCATTTAATATGTTGGCTAACAAATATTTCGGACAATTAAGTACTCAAGGCGAATATTACACATCATTTGCTATGTTGATAGTATGGTTTCCGTAAAGATGTAATCAAGAACTCATAAAAGTTATTATTATTAGGCAATTATAAATGTCATTTATGAAAAATTAGGAACTTGAGTCTTATTTTTACAGGAATAATGCTTATCGCAGGAACATAATCTCGAGCGTTGTGTAATGTTTGCTATCGACAAATGTAAAAGAACGTTAATTGTCATAACCCGTGGGAAATGTCATGAAGCGGGCCAATATATGTGACATTTTGACAAGAACTGGTTGATGAGTTAACTATGTGTAAACAGGGTAAAGTTGAAAAAGAAATGCAAATACATTGAACATTATATAAGCGTAACTGTTACTAGACAAACGAACTAACGCACAGAGCTAAAACATGGTAAATAACTTGTCCTTTTTTTTAGAACTTTGTTTGTATGTAAGATAACTTTTAAGTAAAATGCAAACTTTTTAAGCGAACCCCCGAACATTTTCATTCGAGATTTCATTTTCAATATCTTTAAAATTGTTATATTAGAATTTTTCACCACATCCAATCTGCATATTCATGTTAACCCCCGAACATTTTCATTCGATGAAATATTTCACAATTTTCGAACCGTGGAATATGGAATTCTAGTATTATTAACCGTTTCTAAAGCATATTTGAAGTAAATACGAGTTTTAACAACTCTTCATTGTAGGGACATAAAATTTAACATCTAAAGCTATTACAACATGTCATGCAAATAACAACGTTAGTAAGCAATTATAGTAAATGTATGCGAATTCATTTATCTAACTTGAATGATTAAAAGATGTTCACTTTAAAATGGCCGCATGAAGTTTTCACCCGAATCGATAATAGGGATCGGATTGAGTAAGGATTTGTTTTACACTCCGAAGATAACATAGTTGTAAACCAATAATGAGGAAATTCTGAAAAATAAAAACATTAAAAGACAACGTGCTCATTGCCTTTAAGATTAATAGAGTCAATAATTTGTAATATTGAAACGAACCAGAATCATGACGACGTCCACCTTCCTGCCCTTGAGAGGGAAGACAAGAGTCCTGTTCTCACAATTCAGACAGTCGTACAGGACCAAGTGCTTGTGGGTCAACTGGCGTATCTCTTGTTGGTACCACACACCGTGCTGAAACAGATACACCAGTTCAACCTGTTGGCATAGAATCTTAACGGTTTATCTTTATTGTGAGTGTAATTGTGTGGTAAAGAAAACAAGACAACTTCACTCGCAAGGCTTTACCTGCACCAGTATTCGTTAAATGTCATTTTACGCCTTACTGCATTTCGTAAACTTTCTGTGCCAGCTCTTCAGCTAACCGCACCTGAACTTGATAGTGCAATCAAATATATCTTGAAGGTTACTACGAGAGCATTGCCCCTCAACCACGAATTCTGTCACAATACAGAATATTCTAAATTAGCAAGAGATTGAAACCAGTGAACAATAGGCCTTGCTTGGGAAAGTGATGGTGATGAGACATTTTGCTGAAATCACTTAAACCGTCAGCATTCGAGGGACGTCAATCTCTTTCAATAAAAGGGTTTGTCTACTTCAATCGTCTACATTTATATAACAAGTAGAACATCCTATTCTTGCAAACAAGAAGCTGTCATGTCACAATTTTTTCGTTTCAGCTTTGTGCTTGTTAAGTAAAGATGAAATGGAAATGTGAACAATGTTGAACAAAACATGATGATCAGGAATTTACAAGATTTTTATAAACATCACCTCCACATCATGCAAAAATATAATTCGATAAATCAATAAAGATTGGCCTTGATTATTATAAAAGATCGTTTTGTAAAAATTAAATATAACTTGGTGATGGATGATTATTGTCTGATTTCGTACACGAAAGTTTCAATAGTTAAACATATTTTTTTAAATCTTCAAAATAAAACGATGAAAGAAAAATAATAAACGTTTATACACAAATAGATTTTTCAAAAACTAACAATGACATAGAAAAAAGAAGACACAATACAAATTTGGAATAATTTAACAATAAGAGTAAACCGTTATCTTTTTGTTTTATCTATTTGTTCTTGCATGAGTGTATTACCAAAAAACACTATCCATTGTCAGATTTAATTTGATGTCAAATTTGTTGTTAACGTTGAAGAAAATTAAACGTAGTAGAACAACTCACCAAATAATGTAAACCATCCAAACCAGATAGAACAGAATGTACCATCTTGCACTATTGGCATTATAGCAGTAACAATATCCGTTTTTTAATGTAATCTAATCACCCATGACAGTTTTTGTACCCATGTAAGATCATGCAGGCAATAACGTACTAATAAAAGCAATCTACGTCTATGTCAACGTATCATATACATATACATCTACTTACACTTAACTACCTCTTGCAAAACTAAACCATAACGGATGGAGACGAATGATCATGCACTTCTTTCGAAACTGGATGTAATTATTTATAAGAAATATTTACCAATAAACACTTGATGATAAATGTCTACTTTTGAACTTATTTTCCATAAATGTTTTGCCGTTATGTGTTTCAAAACAGTAGTAATTTCAGTGACGTCACGAGCATTAATTTTATAAATCTTTAACATTGGATAGTGGAAGACATGTAGGAAGTATTTACATTACATAAACGTTCCTATTTAAACGCTTTCAGTGCAAAATAGATTTTATTACCTTTTCGTGTTATCGAGCTTTCAATGATATAAAGATGACATTTCATACGATTAAGAATACGATGGTAAGGCGATTAATGTCGTTTAAACATTAAACTAGCCTCTTTGATAAAAATACACATGATATGTCGCCAATCATACAAAAAAAGCCACCAGTTAATATATTGGAAAATATAGTACGTGCATTACTAAAAATACTGTTGGTTATCAGTTATGATGTTTAGTGGTGTGCCATAATTATATGTCATATTTGACGTTATATGGTTATAATGACATGTATTTTGGGTGTTGCATAGATAATTTTTCTATCGATCTTTGTCTTTGTCACACTTTGCGGTTAGACTGGAAATCATCTCAGTTTAAAGAGTATAATTTCATATTACGTCACTTTTATGTAGTTAAATATTTCTGTGAAAGAGGCATACCATAAGCCGCCAGTCTGATTAAAATCGACCGTGTTCCGAGGAATAAAGGTTTTTAAATATTGACTGTAGCGGAATTCGAAAGTCCACTGCCAAGTGCTTTCAGAGGACAGCCCCTGATATAGTACGTTCGAATCCCGCTAGAGTTAATATAAAAAAAAACTTGTATTCCTCGTAACACGGTCGATTTTAATCAGACTGCATAAGCTTTCATTTTACTTTATATTATTTTATTTATTCAACAATTGATTGAATTATACTGAGCCCGGTGTAATTAAAAAATGACTTCTCACAAATGTGCAAAGTTTGACAACCATTTAAAATGAATTGCTCTCATGTTAATTATTCATGCAACACTAAACTAACATGCACGTCAATAGGAGTAACGTCAAATATGACATAATTATTGCACACAATTGTACATGGGATGCATCCCCAATTCCCTAAACGAAAATCATTAATTGCCTTGCATAACCAGCACCTTCGTTCGATCATGGAAGCACGTCATACCCTTCACGTTAAATCCTAATTGTTCATGCAAAGCTGTTCTTACCGAAAAAGCCCAAGAAGCCAAACCGTTCCAGCACATACTGAGAGCAGACGAACAGAACGATTCTATGACGTCACACGTGCCTATCTACTACAGGAAGCAGAGCGCCACAAGGGGGATAACTCTAAGGACTTACCAGGTAGGTGAATATGGAACTCACCGGGTAACTCTGTGTACCCATGATGCCAGTCAGGTAAATGGAGATATTGTCTCGCTTTCCGTGTTGGTCTAGTTGAAGGTACCCGGTTTCGCCTTTTTCTCGATTCTGCAAAGTAACAGGGCTTTGAATTCTCAGATTTATTAAAGGACCATTTGGTACAGTTGTTTAATGAGTCAATGTTTTTATTTTGGTTAATTTTCATAATGAATTAATGTGATCCAGAAATTTGGCCTCCCCCTTTTCTTCTTTTGTGTGTGACTATCCTCAAGGGTATAGTTACAATGAATTTCATCTCCATTTAAATCCTTGACCTAACTGCTTTTCTTCATATTTCAAAATCCAACCTGTATGGTGCCAAACAGGGGTGTATGCTTTGAAAAACAGGGTACCGATAAAAACTCACATGGGCCGCTTCTTTTGCTGCAATGCGGCAGGAAACCTATCTGGATAAGCTTTGCTATAAAGACACGTCTAAATGGCTACAGTCAAGAGGCAAAACAGCTGTTTTTTAAATGTCTGTTTTAAAATTGCAGAAAAGGGCCTGGATAGATCAAGAATTTATCAATTCTTAAATCCTGAATCATAGAGGACGCTATTATGCCTACCTCTTTGATTGCTGTAAGTAGGTCCGGTTTGGTAGAGTTGACCACTGCTGACGTTAGCAACTGGACAGCGTCGTGTGAGAGGGCGTACTTGAGTTTACTGTCACTGTCCAGCATGTGCTTGCTCTTTCTGGGGAAGGTCGTGTTGTACTCCAGTAGGGTGAACACTGTGAAGTTGACTGCTATGTCACTGTACGGCTCAAACAGCTCCTGCATAATGTCCCCCTGCAAGGATGGAATATGCCATAAAAGGAAATTTCCATAAGAATTATCTCCCCTTGGATATGGAATACTTTTTGCTAACTGACGATGTTAAGAAATCCAGCAATATGTCCCTAAACGAAATCTTCACAAAAGCGAAAAAGAAAGCTTTAAAAAGGTATAGGAACCTTTATAGAAACGACGCTATCGTTATAACAAAGAAGTTGATAATCCACAAAATTCCTTGTCTTCCTAATTCAGCCAACTTCGATAATGTCGATCAAACAAATCAAACACATCAGCAATAGCTCGAGGGTATTTTACAGCTGGAAGATGCTTGAAGAAAATTATGGTTGCGAATCTATCCTATCTGAATATTACCGTTAAGTTCATATATCTAATTATGTTTGGATATATAGCTAGCCGTCTGTCATTACGATAGAATAGAACGTCTAGATAATCATAGGTTAAAATAATTGAATTGAAGATTTATCTCCTCTACATGAATGACGGAAATAAAACTAACACTTACTAAAAGATATTGTTTACAATATTATTTTACGTTATTTAGCAAGCATACTTGAAGTTACTTACTGGATCAAAGAAGGCCCATTCATATGGCGGCGTTGACAGCATTGCAAGATCTCGCGCCTGTGAAAATAGTAGTGAAATGTTTTGAATATCAACACAAAATTCGACATACAGTTGCAACGATTCTTGACAGCTAAGGACGGCTAATTAAGGCACTGAACATGTTAGCTAATTAAGTCGTTATGAAGTTTTATCCTGAAATAACTTTCGACATTTCCTCCTCCCCTCATATTTAAAAATAACGTTTGGCTTATCGTTTCGTCCTAGACCAACACAGGTTATCCGAATAAAATTTTGTTCTGAAATATGCATTCAGGAAAAGGCGATATAAACTTTTAAACATGTTAAGTTAAATGATTCATTTGTCATGAAATTAAATTGTAAGCTTTCAATAAAAAAAAATGTTTCCCTGTGCGATTCACAATTTATCAAATCATTTCATTCAAAGGAAGGTTTTAAGCAATGGGAAGTAAATTAATAAATATGATAATGTAAAGTTGATGCTTAAAGTCATACTGAGTGTGTTTCATAATGTTAATGTGATTTTAATAGTACTAAATACCATATGACCTACATTGCATCTTTATCTCTGAAATGCCAATATTATGATGTTTACTTGTATTCAATGGTAATTAAGAAATGACCATATGCATGTTCAGTAGTCTAAATCTACACTCCTTTAACATGTATAATAGTTAAATGACCCAATTAACACTACTCAGCCGTATATGTCATTGTGTTTGATATGTATACATGTAAGTTTCCAAAATTACGTTTGAGTCATTGGCGCGCACCATTGTCCGATTTTCGATCATTGATTTTGAAAATACCTCTCCTTACCACTTCAAGAATATTCCTGGTGTACTCCTTGCCACAGAAGACGATGGAATGTTCAACAAGGACCTTCCTCATCTGCACCAGAGCCTGTCTAGCTCGGGACTTCATGATCTTCCGGGGGTCTCCCGTCTTGTTCCTGCCGTGTTTCTCGGGGTCATGAAGTCGCCATGCCTTCACGTTCAGGTTGTGACTCGTCATCAGGCGTTGGAGTAAAGTGAGACCTAAGAAGGGAAAAATCACCTTAACTTCTAATCTACAGCATTG
This sequence comes from Phorcus lineatus, assembly GCA_921293015.1. Lineage (NCBI taxonomy): Eukaryota > Metazoa > Mollusca > Gastropoda > Trochida > Trochidae > Phorcus > Phorcus lineatus. The sequence continues at coordinate 31,515,723 of OV121087.1, read as the reverse complement.
TTACTACATATGCAGTACTGTAATTTATGAGACGTCCTTCTGCACCTCATAAACCCTATTTGACCAAACGTCCATCTATGTATCGGCTAAACTTACGATCCAATTAAGTGTGTAGACAAGCTATCACTCCAAAACATTTCAGTAAAGATATGGTTTTATTTACGACAGAAATATTTTCCACACCATGTTCTAGAAAAATAACCAAGGGATGCATATATATCTTTGTTACAAGTCATAGAGACATTGTTGTACAATTGTTGAACTACCTACCTTTATCGTCATCATAAAACACACTGATCTTTTTCCACCCGTGCCGATGAGCAAATTCTAAAATTGCTTTGCAAAATTCTTCTATTTCAGGAACCAACTGTATGGTATGGTCTAAGGAATCTTTTGTAACTGGTGTTGTAGCTATGTATGGTATTTTCTTCTCCTCTGCTGCTAACGACACCGCATTGTCAAAGGGACCAATGATGGCTGTGAGGTCGTGTTCTTCGATTCGCTGATATACTGTAACAAATAGTCAACAAATAAGGATAAACAATTTTATATAGTATTTTTCAACAAAACACGTTTTTATATATACCAAAAATACATTAGAACAACTTTTCTTCATTTTTTTTTTATAGAAATGTGAATGTTTTCATATATGACTACATTAATTATGGTTAAACACCGTTAATATATGTTACGTTTTTATTGCTTTCATTATGATTTTGCAAATTTAACTACGGAAAAATATTTTGCTGAAAAGATTGAAATGGTTGGAAATAAGAGTTATATTTGATAATATTAATCTTTATTTCTCTATTTCTGTTTTGCTTGAAAACATGCTATCAAAAACAAAACATGCATTAATCAAAATACAATATAAAAATAACGCAAACGTACGAGAAAATTAAGACAGTTGCTTTCCCTTTTCTAAAGGAGGAACTAAGATTAAAGGTCACTGGTTAGAAAAGAAACCACATTATTTTTAATACATCTTCGTTTATTTTTTTAATTCTTATCCACAGTAAACCATGTTCATCTGGATAAAAATACAAATCGATATTTCTATGACACTTTTCTTTAATCTGTGATCCAATCTTTCTGCAACGATTCACTCTCACGCCATGATATGGTAAAAACTTCTTGTGCTTAAATTATAACTGTCAACAACTTACAGTGAGAACACGACTAAAAACATTGAAGTTTTCAGATTAGATAAATTTCTTTCGTCTGTTTTAAACATTTTAATCGATAATTCGTCGTATTTCGGGCACATTTTAGGAACACGAGAAGGCAGTTAACTTGTTCGGATTTTGAATAGAAGACACGAACTGATTTCTGAGCTTTGATGATTGTCATCAGTGTTCCTCAGATAGTGTACTGATTCGAGGGCAGTCACATGTAATTATGAATGTTGATATCATAACGACATAACAGTAATATAATCATTTTTTAAGAATACTGAGAGCATTTTTTTCTCAATTACTCTTCTCAATGACTATGACTAATTATCATTTGCACATCATTTTAATAAAATACGTTTCATCGTTTAGATCGAGTTCAGGGATTACTCATGACTGCTAACTTGAAAATGCTTTGCTTGAAAGACAGGCCTATTAATCCTCAAAGCTCCAAGTTCCAAAGTAAATTTGCCCTGTACTGCATTTGAAAACTAGGCTGATCAACTTCGAAGGACCGATCATAGCTCTTAACGTTGTCATTTCCTGCCTACGTGTTACACCTTCTGAATTGATTTCAAACGTTAATTTCTTTATATCAAGGTAACCAAGCCCATTATATTTGTCCAAAACTGACCTTTGTCCATCCTGACTTTGATGTTCTCGCCTTCTCTGTCGTAAACGTCGAAGAAACGCTTGGTAATGAAGTCAGGGACACGTTGAGAGGCGTTGGCAACAACCTCATGCCAGGTGGGGATCACACCTGTAATCAACACACCTGGTTAGAGATGAACATATCTAATGTCATATTTGTTGTAAACTTTCACTGTAACAATTTGGTCTGGTTAGATATACAGTAGACCACCCAATTGGTAGGTCATCGGTAAGGATTAACTTTTTTTCGAGTTTTTGTATGAACATGTGATGTTTGAGTCTTTTACATGTATCATCAAGAATAATCAGCATTGGTAAAGATGATGACATTCCCTTTGATCTCCATGCAGCTATCAGTGAGTGTCAGAGGTTTATCACGTTCCCATCTCCCATGGTGCTCTTGGAATCAAAGGAAGAATCTTGGAACTGTCAGCGATGGCAAAGAACAAGGGGGCAGAAAATGACGATTCCCGTTTTAATCTTTCTCCAATTATAGTCCTTGATGATGACCGTGAAGTGGAAGTTTTTAATATTTTATCACCTCAGCGATGTCAAACGACAGAGTGCTTTCCAGAGTTTAAAGATATTCTCATCTATAGCATTGGTTTTGCTATTTTGAGGCATATGAAGTCATAGACACTCACGTTAGTTTTAGTATTTCACCATATAGATGCAATAAGACACTTATCATTCTTTACAATTGACCTGTAATCAACAATGAAAAAAAGAAGACGGAAGAAGTCGGCTTACAGTAATGAAAAATCAATGGTCAGCTATGCACAAAATGGAATATATTTGAACAGTTGAAAACGGCTAAACTAGTAATGTGTGCAGCATTTCAAAACACCTAAACTCTAAACGGAAAACAAAGGATGAAATATTCAAAAAATATAGTTCACTCTATCTGTTTCGTAATAAAATATTGTTTTGCTCAGAACTATTATAATTAAAGCTCGAGGACGGTGGCAATTTTGTAACTTATAACTGTTGAAGGCCTTATCTTTATGACGTATGATCTCTTCAGGATTCGTTCCACCCTCAACAGACCACTCTACCATTGCACAACGGAGATTCAGATGACTTGTCTCAGCAGCGATTAAGCGCATTCGACGTTTTCGTCTAATGATAAGGCACACATGACTGTGACATTCAGTGCTAACTGAGAACACTCCCAACACTAATCACACATTTCCATGGCATCTATATAAACAATAAGGATGGTCCCTCCTATCGTGGTTAATTGATGTTTAAGGTTCATCATCTCATGTTCTTATCTTTACTTATATAACATTGTTATTCCAACAATCACCCAGGCATATTGCATTGACTTACAAACAAAACCACTATAATGTACGTGTAATAGTAGAACATTTGTAATATAACGGAATAGTTGTATGGAATACGGGTTAAGTTCTGATTACATAGTTAAGTTTTGATAGTCGCGACCTTTTTTTTTATAAAATGCAGGGGTTTTGTTGTATTTACAGACAATACACGTTTCAATAGTACAAGCACGTCATGTTTAAAGCCTCATCAAACGATAACGGTTAAGGGACTTAAAAGATAGAATTCAGTGATTTTTTTCGACACAAAATTGGTATAACTTTGGAGAGAAATGCTATTCACGTTGGCTTTCCTGTTGTTAAGAAGCATAGTTCAACGTCATTTAAATGGAACGTCACGGGTCCAGTCTGATTAAAATCGACCGTGTTCAGAGGAATAAATGCTTTAAATAATTGACTTTAGCAAATAAATCCTGTTTACCATTCGTCAAACTTGATCGCCTCTATCCTTATTTGAAACGCGATGACGTGATTGGTCCGCTTATGACTGGATTTTGTCTAAACTGGTGTCAGCACGTGCAAGCAAGGTGGCTGCTTTCAGACCGTAGTGGAGAGGAAAGCCGCTATTAGTTAGAGTTAGTTCGAACCCTGCTAGAGACTATATGATAAAACACTTATTTCTCGAAACACGGTCGAGTACAACAACATTCATACAAAAATAGTTAAGCGAACTAGCATCTATCAAAAACACATGTTAAGCTCCATAATCAATTATTAACGTTCTCATCTCCCATGACCAATAACTGACAACATGTAGACATTTGTTACGGTATGAAGTCGGCCATGCCTCGTTAAAATCGGAATGGCAGGTTACTGACCTCGGACCGGGTTGAAGCTGTTACTACAGAAGTTTCTTGTATTCTAGTCTAACCTGCAGCCTGTAGTTCGTAATATTTAACCCTTTAGTTCAACCTGGCCAAAAATATGACACTTGAGAAGTAAATAAATTCTTTTACAAATAGACAACGTCTTTATTGCAATTAATGCGTCGTCTCGGGGTAATGCTTTAACTATAACCTTTATGTACGTTTAATAATTCATTACAAAATGAAAATCTACACTTCTTAACCATTACGATTTTGCTGGTTACGTTGCCATTTATTGCAAATTGTGTTTCTGTAGACGTTGAAGAGTCTTGCAAAGTCACGTTGAAAAGTACCAACAAATAGCTCTCCATCTTTCAGTATCAGTCAATCGTGGTATATATTCTTTGAATTAAAAAACAAAATTTCATTATTTTCCCGACTACAGTCTTAAGACAACACTGGGAGCGAAATTGATACGGAATAAGATGTCGTAAATTTCATTGAGATCATGTGCATGCTTTTCACCAAAAAACGTTTCTTTACACATTCAACAAGCGAGCAAAGCGTGCAGAATGGCTGTGGTTAAGTTGAGGAGATGCGTTTCAGTCATAATTGCACACGTGAAATTAAGAGGAAACATAAACAAATTGATACTGCAGAAAGACGGTGGTTCCAGTTAATTTTGCCTCTTATTATATCTCATCATTCTCTATACATGTATCAAGCAAAATGTACCGGTTGCCAAATATGAATTAAGCATCCATGCTTCTTACAAGGTTTTATCTTCTTCCAAAATAATGCTTCATTCAAGCATCAATTATCATCTGGATGAAAGAATATTTTTGGTTCTGTTTTCAAGGAATGTATTCTTTCAGCAACCACATAGACAGGCAGACGTAAGTAAAACAAGGATCTTCCCATTTCGCTTTCTAAATTGTGATAGCTTTATAGGATAGGTAAAGGCACATGTCAACACCATAAAACCAAACAATGTTTATCGTGGGCAACTCGATAGATACATGTTCATATCCGGTCCCTCAAACATGGTCAATATCAACCTTGAAACATTCTTTTTAAAAAATCGCCGCTAATGGCTGAAATATTGCCAAAGCGGCGTTAAACAATAATTCACTCACTCACTCTTTTTAAAAAATGAACACCCTGTACAGCATTCAAAAGAAACATGAATTATAATGGTTTGGTCTTCCTTATCTTTTCAAACCAGATACCAGAACGGTCTTCGATGACAGGGGCACATTTTGAAGAGCATCATTTATGTACGTGAAATGGGTCAACCATTACCCTCTATAACACATTAGTCATTACCCAGAGTCGAAGACAGCCACAATCCATAGCCAAAATTGTGTTGCGGGCTTTCTCCCTGCAATAATGCTAGCAGCCGCGATATAAGTGAGATACTCTTGAAAGCGGCGTTAAACCCAATATCACCTCACCTCGAAGACAGCGTAACATTTTATGATGTAACTCACATTATTTTCTCTTCGAAAGGAAATTTTTGTTTATTTTAGAGGCAGTTGTCGGTGACATATCAATATTCATGTGATGAAATGCTGTAACGAGTTATCAGGCCACATATATTTCACCCAGAACCAAATGACCCGAAACCGACAACATGTTACATTTGCTGCGTGGTGAATATTACTACGCGTCGTTTAGCACGTGCTCGGCAGATCACTGGCCTGGTGAGATAGATATATGTATTGGGTTACAGCAAACACGTGTCTATTTACATGTGCACATGTACACATGTAGATTGTATAGATGTTGACCGATTCGACTTGAGACTGGCACCATAAAAGTGATGAATTCATTTTTTGGAAAATTGGGAGGAAAATGGATAATGTGTTTTATACGGGTTACAGGTCTATTTTATTGAGCAAATGTACAGCTGAATGTGATAGTTTAATCGATTTTAATCATGATAAACAGTTACAATTTTTCTTTTTCAGCGCAAATATATGTTTTATATTTATTTTTACTAGTGCTGAAACCTACCTAATTTTCTTTACATTTCAAAGTTTCATTACGATTAAAGTGAATAATTTATATGCATACATGTAGTTCCAAAAGAACGTTACATCAATAAAACATGGGATTTTGAAGACCATTAACCAGCGAAAAAAATCATTCTTTTGCAGTATTTGATATATTTTCATTGTGATGAATAGGTAGCTACTTACTTATATTTGCGCCTCCAGAGCAATTCGATTTGGAGTTTTGCAGTTACATTCAGTGTTGGAGAGATTGTGGAACAATACATGGACCATGGAATATTTATATATTGATTGAATTGGTATCTTGAGGATATTGTGCATTTATAAATGCATGTGCATTGTCAGTTTTGTCACATGCTTTTAATTTGAGATGTGTCGATTGATTAACCCACTGACGTTTACCTATAAAAGGGGTTTCCAATAAGTAGATAGCCTCAAGTAGAAAACGATACAATGTCATATGATCATATGTCGTGAACCTAGGACCTTCAAAATGTTACATATAAAAAGGCATGGGTAATGAAACCATAAACAAGGAAGTGGTTTATGGTGTATGGTGTATGATGTATATTTTAAAACCACGTGACCCAAACAAGAAAGATGAGTGAACATAAACACGCACAGAGGTAAACCAGATGGTGTGTAGAGTAATAGCCCGTGGTGAGCTTTACCATGACCCAGTTTTACCTCAAGTAAACTCCACGAACATCATTAAATTTTCGTTCCTAATGTAATATGGATGTTAGTACATTTATATATTGTATTATTAACTGCTGCCAATCTGCAAAAGAAACGTTAAAGTCCTATATAAAAGCGCTACAAAATTCAGACATCATTGTTTTGGTGACCCGAAATACCATATAGGTGTTCCATAAAGGGCATGTATAGTTTTATCCTGAAGTAAAAGAGGGCATTTAAGCATTTTATTAGACAAATAAATACCAATGTTAAGCTATAGAGATGAAACTGTTACCTTAAATACTGTATGGTTAACATAAACAAGCAGTTTATAGATTATAAAGTTATATTTGACCAGATGTTTTGTTAAGAAATAATCCGTGCGGAGCTTTATTAATGTCATAGTTTTGAAATATTTTTAATAACACCATTATGGTTTCGTTTCTAATGTAATATGGAGGATGTTCAGTTTATAGATTGCATATACATGTAGAGGACTACTGGCAAGCTGTAAAAGAGACAAACTCGCTTTATTAATTACTTATAAAAGGTGCTTTACAAGACGTTATACAAATAAAAAATCTTTATTACGTTGACCCGAAATACCTCCCTGATGAAGGAGTAAGCATCTTGAATCTTCTTTTAAAGAATAATTCATCCAGAGAATCTTGTCTTTCTTATGAACATCACTTCTAAATGCCCCTCAAAGACTACTTTTATTTTGTTGACACAAAATACCCCAGGTATTCCCACAATATTACTGTATCAAGGTGTTATGATATCAATTATTATTTGGTCAATTTTCGAAGAAGAGCATGTATGATAACATCCTGCAGTTAATGAAGGTATCTTATACAAATGGTGAGAGAAGATCACTTACAAGGTACTTACTTGCGACCCGTGTTGACCTTGAGTGCCCAGAAAACCAAATACTTTAATCCGGAAGTAATTAACACATTTTAATGTAAATATATTACTCAGGCTAAATTGATACCATGAGATATAAATTATTAATGGCTATATTTGAGGAACCTATACCACAAAAACATTCCAGTAGGTCCAGATTCGTCTTATGTAAATTCTACCAGATGTAATGTAGAAAACAAGCGGTGTTTATGAACCATTGTCGACTAGACTTTTATTCAGTCACAAATTATTATTATATGTTATCCTTTTATCAAATATAAACTAAAGCCTCAGAGCATTGTTCATTGTAGTTATATTCAAATATAGACTTGCATCTCAAGAGTATATATAGAGTTCAGAATATTATTATACAGTCTGTCTGTTGACTAATTGACGAAGTGAAGTAAAAGTCCCGAGGTTTACATAGTAACAATGAATAATTATAAAAGCTAAAATTTGGAATTCGCCTTAAAAAATCACAATCGGTAAAGTCAGCCATATTAAATACTATGAATCGTGCTTACCGCATTTGCTGAAAAGCATGCAATGATGTAACGAAGATATACATTTAAAGATGTAAAAATTGGCGCCACAGAAATATTTTTTATCTGAAAAAAAATACATGTTACACGACATTGAACGTACAATACAGCTATTTGGTAATGCAATGAATTCCTTAGTAATTAACATTTGGTACTGATTTTCTTAAATGCCACTGCTCAACAAGAATTTTAAAAATGTCGAGTAATCGAAAGAATATCTTATACATTAACTTTAAACATTTTCATGAAGCAACCAATAACTTAATTCAAAACTAAAAGCGTTACCTAACAGAAATGGATATAAAAAAAACAACACAACAAGGTATATATAAAGATCACACATTTTGAGTTATTTAACTTTCTCATGAACTTAGTTATTCAACTTTCTCAAAAACAGTAAAAAATGTTTAAACAATTATGTTTTTAAAAATTAAAGTACATTTTGTAAAGTATTTTTCAAGCTGTCGACGATGGTTCATGTTCTAGTTTTCTTTCCTTTAACGATTTTTCCGAGTGCTATTTATTCCTCAAACTTCAAAGTGTATTGATAAAATGATTAAATCCATCCTCTTAACGAAAATTTAAAAAATAAAAGCTTTTAAACAGGTACATGCATTTCATTAATTTCTCATTATGTTGATTCTACAACCTTTAGCATTCCCATATCGTCAGAAATACCTGTCACTTTATAACCATGATGGTTTTATCTGCTATTATATATGTTAATAAATGATATGACTACATGCGAGTATTCAAGCACATAGCAGAAGTGCTTTTACTAATATAAAAAGTATTCCCTGTGGTCATTATTTCATTTAAACTTTTTTTTTTTAAAAAGAGGAACAAATTTAGTTTCATTACATTTTCCCCCAAAAAATAACGCACATAATTCTCTTCAAAACCGTTACATAAAAGCAGAAGAACATAAAAAAAAACTATATCTATTCCCTGCAGTCTAGTTGTAGAGGTCCGCTTCACAGCGAATGGTAACTAGAGTTTTTCGTTTACAACAATTTTATCATCCAAAACTGTGTTCCACAGGCGATATCGCTTGGAGGAGCTCAAGCTATAGCTATGTCTCTTAGGAGTAGTTGATTTTAGACAATGCACTGCTAGTATCAAGTACATGACCTCACAATTTTGTTACCTCATCAATTAGTGACATCACAATGCTATGACGTCTTAAACATGAGGACATCAAAATGCTGTGACATCACCGCACTGAGAGTCTTATGGTAGTGCAGTGTTCAGAAATATACATTTATCGTGGAAATGTAATAAACAATTATTTTGGATAATAAATATCTGCTCGACAAGTCTCTGATACTGTTACTTTTATCAACTTGTGTTGACATATTTGATATCAGAAGACACTTTGGTGAGATTCTCTCTTTATTACTTATTTGAATAGAAGTTGAAAGGTTTATTTCTTCAAATTATGCCTAATGGCTATCAGTTTATGTCAAATGTATTATCTTCAGACGGTCAAATCATCTAATTTCTTAACCGATCATCCGTGGTCGCAGAGGAAAAAATAAATATAAAAAAGAAAAAAATACTGGTGGCCATATTTGTATGACCAGCTTTTAATGATTTGAGGTAGCAAAATGGATTGCGTAGCTAAACCGATCATGGTCTTTCGTTTTAAAATTTCTTCTTTTGATTAGAAATACTTTGTCTTACAATTGGAAACATTTATTTTCGTTTTCGTAAGATCAGTTGCTTTACCTAAAAAGCGTACCAATGCCCCTAAAGGGTCGTTTTGCAGGTTTTTGGCAGTTTTTTCGCGATGGTGTGGTTAGCTGATGTTTATAATTGATAAGTTGGATAAAACACGTAAATAACTAATTATAAGCTGTCTTGAATAAGCATAATTATAAGAGTCTTATCACAGCTTTTTTCAAGAATCAATATGTCGTTCAAATATGTTGATATCGCTAAGGTTCAATTACAAAAGGCTATGGTGTATATAGAAACAGTCCTCTAACAGGGCATATGAACCTAAATTTTTGAAAACCACATAACAAAAACAAATGATTCAAATGGTTATGATTTTCATATTATACAGGACAAAAAATTAGGGATATATGAAAATTCGGAAATTATCAATAATGACGTATTTTTACATTCACCACCTGATGAAATATTAATCTTTTTTTTTTTTTTACAATATTCCTAACTTATTTTGTCCAGTATATAAACATTTCATCAGTGATCGCATTTATTTCAACTTAATTAGAATGTTACAAACAAGCAAGCCGGATATAGAACCGAATTACTTATTATGATAAGAAACACTCGGCTGGGAAATGTCAGTTTCCATGACAACTAGGGATATGTGGTGCCATTAAACGGTCATAAGTAAACGGCGTGGTAACTGTAAGGTAGACGATGTGACCCCTTCACGGCTTGATTGGTTGGTTTAATGTTTCTCTCTGTCTGCGAGATGCAATCTTTGCCTCAGGTGTGGAACAGTTGGCGACAAACTGGGTCTGTTCAGAAGTGCGAATATTCTGGGACGTCAGGCACACTGGCGTGTAAAAAAGGAAACATTCGAGGACGTCAAGCATAGTTGACCTGTTCAGAAGTGCGCCATTTTGAGGACGTCAAGCATACCAATCTGTTCAGAAGTGTGAATAATCGGGAACGTCAGGTACGCCGGGCCTGTTCAGGAGTGCGAATGCAATCACTTATACATGTTTCTGTACACCCTCACATGAAATTTAATCTCTATTAAAGATATATAAAAAGCTCCTGGCAAATTTGATGTATCGCAAAAATGTTCCATATAATGATGAATTATATAAAAAATCTTAGTTATCAAAATAATTTGACTGCCTTCGAAGCAAAGGTCGGAATATGCCTTTGTGAACAACGAATGATGTAAATATCAAATATAACGTCCTTCTGTGGTGCCTTTATCGAAGTGAACTATTCACAAATTGTCTCAGGTCACGTACTTAACCGTGTAGGTATATAAACTTTTCTCGAACCAAAAGTTATTGCATGTTATTTTAGATTCGTTGATTAATTTAATACATTTTAGATTTGGAACATTTCTAAATTCATAAGAATTATCGAGTACTAAAAAAAACAACCTAGAAACATAAACTTTATATTGTTGTCACGTCATAGGATATAAACGGTAGAAGAATTTATGCAAAATTGCCTGAAAAAACCCCCCAAAACAAAGTCACCAAATTGACTTTTGAATGAACAAAACCTTCTGCTTTTGTCATCATTGAACATGAAGAATTGAACATAATTGTAAATGAATTACAAAATAAAATTTAAATCACATAAGACCTAAAAAAAATTATGTAGTAATTTTAAAAAACAATATTAATGTGTCCTTGTGTTCACTTTCCATTTTCATTCACTGCATTGGAATTTAAGGATGCATAATGGGTAATGCGAAATTATTTTGAGGTTGAAAAAAAACAACAGCTGAAAGTTTATGGTACGGACCGCATCATAAACATGATGAAGCCACCTTCGTCCCCAATCTTGAATTTGCTTCAATGAGTGTTTCATAAATCAGCGAAAAGAACTAGGGCGATATACAGAACTAGCATGTGTCTTTTATAAATAACTAGTGCGACATACAGTGCTCGCATATGTCTTTTATAAAGAACTAGGGCGACATACAGTGCTTACGTATGTCTTTTATAAAGAACTAGGGTAACATACAGTGCTATAGCATGTCTTTTATAAAGAACAAGGGCGACATACAGTGCTAGCATGTGTCTTTTATAAAGAACTAGGGCGAAATACAGAGCTAGCATGTGTCTTTAATAGATTAATACTTTGGATTGATACATCATTTCTGAGAAATTGAAGCAGTTTTCGTGAAAAACAAACCCAAGTCCTTATTTTCAACTAATAAGAATTGCTCAGGACAAACAAGCTTCACATGTTGTCAGCCAAATCCTATATCTAAATTAAAACGTGGATCATCTAAAAGATTTTTTTGCCCCAGTCGCATCTTTTTTTCTCAAAACATTCTGTGCGTTTCCTACATGCATCAATATTCACCGCTTAATACCTTTATACAAATGGATTTTTTAGACTGGATTCAATCCTACTGAAATAATATCTACCAATTCGCTGACATTGCGATTATTTAAGAACTTTACATATGCTATCTTTAGATCAATGGATAGCGAACGGTAAATCTTGTCAAGCTTAAAAGAGTTCCGTGTCCCGGCGGGAGAGGAATCGGACAAATCGGATAGCTCGCGACGTGACCTTCCAAAACTCTTAAACAACCGGTAACCTCGACTTTATCACTTTTCGATTTTCGTTCAAAGATTTTTTTCAACAAAATTAGAACGGCTTGATTTGTGTTAATTTGTCCAATAAACATCTTTAATTAGCCTTTCATTAAGACAGCTCAATTATCGGCTGTGAAAAATCCACCGGGGCTAGGGGCCATAAAATTCGCGCGTGTATGACGTAATAAAGAGACTGTACAGAGTGGCGGATTATCAATTCAACTGAAATACCGCCTTAAATAATTGTTTAATTACCATTGATGTAAATACCTTTTACACACCAAACCCTTAATAGTGTTACATCGACAAATGATTTATCTAACTGAGTGGTAAACATTCTCTGAAAATCGTTCATTATTGTTTTTTTCCTGTGATGTTGTTACGATAGATGTATAGATCACGAGGCAAAGATTCTGTTTATGACGTCACAAAAAGGGCGTGTGACCAGTCATGCATTCACTGGTTTGTGGCCAAATAGATCTAAGCGGCCCATCAAAAGTTGTATTCAAAATCAGCTTTGAGTAGCGACCTTTGACGCACTATACAATATTGTAATCAGACATTCATATATTTCAAAGAAAATAGTAAAATATGTTTGTGGTTATATAAACTTTAACATGTGAATGCTGTGCTAAGCGATGGTCTAATGCTGTGCGGTGTAATTTGGGGTCCTCTTGTTAAGGTCACATGGACATAAATTTTAAGCTTTAAAGAGCGATCTAGCGGGGTATATCAATAAATGGGCGAATTTAAGATCTAATTTGAATGATTTTGAGATCGGATTTAATTTAATATTTTTCTTATTGATCTTAATTCTACTTTAACCAGTTGATATAGATTTTTACACGAAACAGCCGACTTATCTGTACTTTCTTTCGAGTAATCATCTTTAATTGGATCCTTTCCTTACTAGATTTATGCTGTGGTGTTCTAGAAATAAAACCAAAGCTTTACACGCAACTTTAATGTTGCCTTCGTTTCATTTTGATTTATACCGATGTAATGTTTTTAAGTGGTGACAATATTTTAACGCGTTCACACTTGTTTTGTGTCTTCCTTCTCGGAAATGCGATAAAATCAGATGATAAAACGAATTCATTAGACGTCGTCATTCATTCAGAGTCGAGGTTTAGTGTGATGATGTTGTTTTTAATTTTTTATGTTTTTTTAGTTTATAAGTACTGGAATCGGTATCCAGCCATTCCAGAAAGAATTGATCTGTAGTTCACCTGAATTTAGTTTGCAATATTACGCCAGATTATTGTCAAGTTGACAAAACGAATGCTACATGTACATTTTTGCCAACAATGCAGCTCATAATAAGTAATTACCAATTTCAGGCGATCATGGGACCCACAGGCCCTCGGATCATTAAAAACAATTACAAAAATATAAATCTAAAAAAAATTAAATTAAATAAAATCGAAAAAAAAATCGAATTGTACCGCAATATACTATTACAGAGGTACAATTCTTTTCAAAGGGTGTTCTCAAAAAAATAATATAATTTAAAAAAAAAATCATATTCTAGTAAAAGAATTCATTTCTAAAAGAAATAAAGAAAAAGAAAAATTCAATTTTAATAGGTTTCCACTCGTCCCATTATTCAATAATGAATTACGATTGAATTTTGAAATAAAACATAATTAAAGATACACAATGCACGATGCTTGAAAGATATTCGCTATCAATAGATTTTCATTTCTCGTCAGTTCATAATATTTTCTTTTGACAAAATTAGAAATAATATAATAATCAGTACCACGCATTAACAGAAAAACAAAGCTTGAGTTCAGGTAAGCGTCGAACACGTTTTTTTAAACATCTATCACCTGAGCAGAAATCCTCTTAACAGCAAACCGAATTGTTTTTTAACAGTAGCCCGTTTCAACTTTTATTTGGTAATAACAAATCTTAAAAAAATTAATGGGAGACCTTTCGATTTGTTTTACAGTGTCTAAAACATTAAGAATTGTTCTTTTTAGAAACATTAATTAAAACTGATTACACAGTCCATTGTACGTCAACACATAACGTCGATCGTTAAACATCTGTTACCATGTTTGCTTGCTCCAGTTACCAAGGGATAGGTTCGAGTCTGTCAGATGATTAGTCGATTATACTGATATAGTAGTGTTTGTTGATCTTAACTAATTTACACGTAACATATTGGAGCACATCTGGTGTGGTATTGGATATTACTCTTTATGATATCCTTTGGTTATCAAATGAACATCGGAAGGCAGTCATGATCAGATTATTTTCATGAAGGAAAAATTTAGTTAATAGTGTTTGGATACTTAAATGTCAATAAGATATCACCGTTTGGTTCATGCGTCATGAAAATATGGGTTTATTAATACGTGATTTATAACCATATTACATAACTCGATACAAAATTCCGTTATATAGTTGACTGAATACGTTGACTCAACCCGCCGTCGGTATAGGAGACACCTTTTTCATACGATGTATATATTGAAATGTATGAAAATACATTTTTTATGTAATTTATCATATATATTTGGATTTTAAAAGAAAAAATTAATCAATTAACGTCGTGGTACAGTCATATCCGTGGATTTAAAAGGTCACTACTTAATTTAATTTCATCCTTATTTTCATTGTCTAAATTGCGTCATGACTAAAAGCACTTATTCCACTCATCAACGTTTACATCGTTTGATATCTATCTAGGTAAAAACTTATTGATTTGGTAAGAACACATTGACCGGACTAAATGCAGATACAGGAGAGATAGACACATACTTAATTTGATTAATTTAATGAAAATAAAATAAAATGTAAAATTAGATATGTTGCACAAAACATCCTGCTTGTAAGCGAAATGATATTCCGTAAAGACCATACAGCATTTTGTCCGTACAAATGTGCGCGTTATTACTTGTCTCCTATTAGCCAAAACACTGTTCCGCAGTAGATATCGATTGCGTGAGAAGAATGAGTCATTAAAAACGTTTTGACACAGGATTGTTAAGAAATGCCCTGTCGTCATCATCTTCATGCTATCACAATCCTTTTCACCACCGAGTAATGTCACATGTCATTCAGTCAAAATTTGATGACGTAACTATGTCATGCAAGTGTGACATCATATCTACTCGTTGATATATTCCTTTTCGTAAAGAACGATTTTAAATAGAAAACTTGAAACTCACTCTCTTGTTTAAAAAATAATTAAAATCAACACTTTTTGAAAACAAACCTCGGCAAAGCTCGGATATATTATTGAGTTTGATAACAGATTACTTGTTGGTACGATTCTTCATGTGTTCCCTCCGTGTACTCACCAATATTGACTACATCCTTTCCTTGTGTATAAGCTACGACTCCAATAAGGAATATCCCCAATCTGGATACAAGACTTGCGTCCATCCTGACACAGTCTTCTCACTCGCCTAGGGTAGCCTCATATCTGCAATCAAACATGACCACTGTGAAATCAAGTAAGCTGGATGTATCAAGAACATCGAATATTGTTTTCAAAGCGATAACACAACACATGTTTTGTATATGATGCCGTTTCGTTTTGGAAATATTTAGAGTACTAGTATAGCGTAGATCTGAAGTCACTCTCAACTTTTGGGAAGATGGATCTTTAAAGGACTATGGAGATCTTGAAAAATCGGTTTTGAAAGACACAGCAAATCAGAACTCTCTCTCTCTCTCTCTCTCTCTCTCTCTCTCTCTCTCTCTCTCTCTCTCTCTCTCTCTCTCTCTGTATATATATATATATATATATATATATATATATACACACATGTATACATGTATACATATATGCGTATGCCCGTTGATCGCATTCAGTTAAGATTTTGTCATGTGACAATAAGTGTATTAATTGCGACTTTTATCAAAAACATGTAGATTTATTGAAATTAATGACAAGTTGACGAGTTACTCACTTAGGATATAAATTCGACTGATATACATACATGTGTAGACAACCATATAGATACTGCCACGGAATGTACGATATTAGTGACGAGATTGAAGAATCAACATACATAAAGTTTTTTTTTATCAAAATACTATTACCCATCATCCTTAAACAAAGGATTAACCACAACACTTGTGAGAGAAAAGGTCATTAAGTTTCCATCTTGAAATGATCGTTAACCTCTCTACCTATTTCTCAGTCAGCAGGTTTATTTGATTAGTCATCAAAGACTTCTTAAATTGGTTTTCAGCAGAGGTGAGACATGCCTCCGCCTGCTTTGAGTTATCTCCCTTGGGGTTCTTTAATCAATTACGAGTCGCTGAAAAGATGGGATTCGGTCGTAAGCTTTCTTTCTGGCAGCTACGTATTGAACTTTGATAACAAATACTTGGATATACAAAATATCTCCTTTCTAGATTGTATTAAACTTTGCTAAAACAATCTCATATTGATCCTTAAACTCGAAAGGACAGTCATTAAAATGAATAACTGTTCTTCTTTGATGATATCACGAACATCATTAGCATGTGCCGCTCTACCGATAGCAGGAGTTATTCCCACAATTTCTGAAGATTAGCATAACAGATTCGCAATTTGTTTTTGACATTATTGATTTGATAAAAAAATATACGTGTATGACATTGCTTGAAAATCAAGATAATTTATGTCACACATATTTACCAAATGACACAGACATCAGCTGTGAAATGCAAATGCCACCATACAAAATAACGTTTAGACACGATAATAAACATTGTTGACTCAATAAACATCATTTACAGTACCAAATTTTTAAGGGTGCTAGGAGTTACTAACAGAAACAAAGACACTTACGATAAAGCCTCCTAGAAAGAACCCAATCCGCTTTACCATTTTGATCATTTGAGCTAGTTCTCCATAACATTTAGTCCCCAATTACCATAGTACAATCATATGTAGGCCCTGATGGCTGTTCAAACACATCCTAACCCTCAAGCCTAAAATGTGACCCCAAGGGTACAAGTAATCGTAATGCATGTGGACTCACGGTTCAGTGTATGTCTTGATAGACCGAAGGGCCGAGATAATTTGTATGTTGTCTCTAGGGGTTTTCTCGTGATGGTTGTGTATTAAATGTTTACACATGGATTTGTGCACATGACAGAGTTCGGTGCTGGTTGAGATATGTGCAAACAGAGAAGTGATATCTGAGTTGTATAACGGTCTTGCTATAGCTGCCAATGGTACATTGATGGTGAAATAGTACTGATTAATGGGCTAAATAGTTCTGACAACGAGTAAGGAAGTGTCAATGAGGACGATTTCTGTTATGATTTTGGTAATATCTAAAATTGGACTCAGTATACGAACGTGTTCTGAATACATGAAGTAAGCGTTGAAGTATTTGATAACGACAGGAATAGTGTCAGGAAGGCGACAACTGTCAATGCACAAATATGGAAGACATTTTAAAAGTGTCGTCAATATATGAAAGTGCTTTGGATATTTGAGGTGAGCGTTCAAATACTTGACAACGAGAGGAATGGTATAAATATGGATCCATTGCACTAATGTGAATATTATCTTAACAGTGTAGTCAATATATGAAAAAGGTGCTATAAATATATGAGTTTATTTGAGCATATTTGTCAATGTACTATAGTTGTATATATTTTAAAGAGCATATTCAATATTTGAAAAAAATATTCTGAATACATGAAGTGAGCGTTCAAGAACTTGGCAACAAAATAATTAAAGCGAGACTGCGTCCATAACAGAAATGAGACTCAAACCCTTTTATAACCCAGGATAGTTAGTTGCTAGGCAAGAGCGCCAGTCTATTTAGTGTGGGTCGATAACGATGAGTCTAATTTCTATTGTGACCGCAGTCTCGCTTTAAGGTCTATTTCGAACGTCGCTGTCAAAGAATTATCAAGGACAATATTTTTCAAAACCGTACCCAATAAATGAAAGTGTTATGAATAGATGAAGTGATCGTTCAAGTACTTGACAATGAAACGAATGGAGTATATTTGTCAATGCACTTATATGGATAATATTTAAAAAAAACTGTAGTCAACATAGGGAAATGACTCATGGAGAAGGACATGGCAACAAAAGGATAATGTGAAAATAAAGCCTAACCATTAGGGATCATAATTCAAAAGTGTAATCAATATTTTTTAAAGTGTACACGATATGATTTATGTTATGTGATAGTTAATATATGAAGAGATCGTTCAAGTACTTGGCAACAAAGGTAATAATGTCAAAATGTAAATGTTTTACCAAAGATAATGTTTAAAAGTGAAGTCAATATTTGAAAGAGAAATGAATACATAAAGTCAACGTTAAAGTTCTTGACAACGCATCGGAAAACGATAAATATGTAGCACAACTCTCAATGTATTTAAAAACGTGAAGTCAATATATGAAAGTGAAATGAATATATGAAGTAAACGTTCAAGTACTTGACAAGAACGTTAACAGAAAATGGCTGCTAAACAGCTAAATCCAGAACAACACGAAAGTCAATATTGCAAAGGGCCGTTTTATCATCTCGCATCCATTAAATCAGAAATGTAATGGTTGAAGAGAAGACAATGATAGTTTGTAGGCAGACGCAGATAAAGAGCGGATTTGGGAACGTTTATCTGGACTTGGTCGATGGGACATGAATATTCATCTGAACCACATTGTGTCAGTGTACTATACCATTGAGAATAACGTAACTGTTAGGTCACATCTACTTGTTCGCCATCAAATCCAATAAGACATTACCTGATCACTTTAGGATAAATCCTACATGATGTTTAAAACTTAATAGGCTTATATGATCTGAATTTCATGTGATTTATATAAATTTATATAAACTATTTAATGTAGAATTCGATAGTTTTATCATGAGATTTATTTTATTCACATAGCACCAGGGAAGTCACTATAAAGACAGGAATCTCTACTCTGATGATCAAATTGATATTTTATATGAAATTAATAAAAACAGGAATCTAATGTTAAAAGCGGATAAGTTGCACTTCTGCAAGTGAATGGTGAACCATTCCCTAATTTCAACTTGAATCAGTTGATGTAACGTAATAGCGTTGCGTGTAAACAAAGATTTAATAAAATGCTAACGTCCCTGGTGTCCGCATCAATTATAAATTTACATAAATTTTGATATTGAAAGTGTACACTACGTACATTACTATACTATTTAACATATTAGAAAATGATTATTTTCGTTTAAAATCAGAAATGAAACAATCATAATGATAATTGAAAATAGGACAAGTTGACAACAAGTCTGTTACAGTCTGCAATCAACACAGGTGATGGACTGAAGTGAAACGTCTTCCTACCTGCATCAAACACCTTCCTAGTGAGACGACCGTGCCTTATGTTGATGCAGACGCTAAACCCTCATAGCATGTGCATATTTATCGTAACATATATTTTAAACATAGCAGTATATCAAACTCTTCCTGCTAATGCCATAACCAGTCTAGACATAAAACGAAAATTTGTAGGATCTAAAGAGTGATAAATTAAACAAACAAATGTAAACAGATTCTTATACAAGCCAACATGTAAGAAGTGTTTCATCAAATATTAAGACGTTTACGTATATATAAGTAAGTAGAATATGACATTCGTTACATAAGGAACGATTATAAGGTTATGTGATAGGCATTAAATAAATTGCATCCTCTTGAAATAAACATGTCTCTATATACCTGAGCCAAGATCCTATACAAATAATCACAAATTTATTTGATTTTATAAACAGTTAAAGAGTGTTTAACTTTAAGTTAACTAGATAAGGTCTTCTATTAGGTCTATTCAACATTAAACTAATGTAAAACTAGCTTTAAGAAAACCATACTCGATGTTCTATTGTTTATTGCAACGTTAAGCATTTGTCCAAACCATTATCATGTGGAAAAATGGAATTACAGCGACGACAGACGGATATAGTCGTCGTATGACGTTATTGGACTACCATAAAATATTTCACATCTAAAAAAATAAATTGCTAAAGAAATGCTGGTAGTTTTGGTGATACCAGGTTTACATCATATTCTGACCGTAAGGCGTGTTGTAATTATGTGTGAAATATCTTATTGAACGGATTGAAATTGAAGCTGACCTAAGGGACAAAAATATTGCTTTTACGTCAAACGAAGTAAAAAGGAATGTTGTTTTTATCTTAGGTTCAAACTACAGGGTGTCAAAAATACCTTTTTTCGTGATCCGTATCAACGATTGGGTAATGGTCATGACATCTTTTTGTAATGCAATATCAGAATCGTAATTAGGACTTAAATGTTATACAGGCTGATAAAATACATAAAGTTTTATATTTCTACTTTGAAAAAGGATGTGCGGTATTGTCAATTTCCGTTTTCCATTAGTGTATAAGCATGGGTTATTAATCTCAATAAAATTCAGCTTTGAAATACATTATTTTATTTCAAATCGTTCTGACACAATGTCAAAGGCTAAACTAAATCATCGGTCGTTAAAAATGTACTGGATCGATTAAGCTTGATGAATACCCTTTTAATAATTCTAAGAAAATAGGAAACAATCCGGAAAAGAATGTTAGTTTTGTATATACGTGGTTAGATATCGACTGTCCCTAATTGATTGTAATGTTCTCTGATAAACACATATTATTCTGTATATCGATAAAATATCAGAATAATTATGGGGTCACATTATTATAGATAACATGGGCATGGAAGACACAAGTTCAAATATTATCCTATCTCACCTGGTTAGAATAAAGTGAGATAATAAAACACCATATGGCTTTCAAAGCAAATTGACAAAAATTTCTGTAAAATATTACTCAAATAAAGTAACACGTGCTTGATGAAGCCATTGAAGAGTATGTAGTGATGACTAACAGAAGAAAGGATGTATGAGTAAGTATATACTCAAAAACAAAATTAATTTTCAAAATAAGGAAGTGGTTTTCAAGAGATCCTGCTTTCTTTGTTCTTAACGATTGAACGAACCTTCCAGAAATGTCACTGACCCTTCCTTTCACTGATTAATTCGCATCCTCAAAATTAGCAAACATTGTACATACATTGTAGTTATTAAGTCACCTCTCCCTTTTCCATTTCTAGTCCTGAATAACCATGTAGGATCTCTTCATTCCAAGGAAACCAGGCTCGACCTCTGTAATTGCCCTCCTCCATAAAGCCGCGTGAAACCCTGCCATGTGTATCTGACACCGACCAAACAGTTAACAGGGGAATATTGAAACCACTCTACAATTGGATTTTATACTTTTTACTCTGACATAGTTTGCTATAACGGTTGAACTAAACGCTTTGTTTCAACAGGGGACATGGAAGGAGCATTAGCATACAATGTATATTATTAGAGCAACCTCATTGTAATACAACTTTATACTTATAGCTAGATGTTAGTGTTCACTAACGTTTGAATCAAATGACAGGATTTTATTGTCAAGGGGCGCTGTGAAAGGCACAAAATAGTCATATATAGAAAAATGATATATAAATAGAAATATACTTAATGAACCTCAGCGTAATACAATTTTGAAGGGGAGGAGAAGTTAAGTTTATCTATATTGATAAATTCTATTAATTTATTTATAATGACTGTTGTTACTACGACGTACGTTTCAACTTTGAAGTATTTGTTGTTAAAGTACAGTTTTAACATTAAATGTTCTATGATGAACAGTGAAGTCATGTTTAGCTCTTCATTCATTTCTAATATATGCTTATTATGTAACACGAGATCAACACTCAGAATTATTTTTTAATGATTTTTGTTTATTTGTTTATAGCGTCTGTGATTTTCTTACCACCAATTGCATGAAACCTCATTATTGCTATTGTCATGATTTACATCTACCTAATGGTAATATTTATCTTTAGGTAGTTATATGCAACATGAAGATAAATAGCCTTAGATTCATCTCAAGCTACATATGAATATGAAAATGTTGACATAACATTGCAAGAATTTAAACATGTACATCTGTAAAAATCAAGCTTTCAAGGATATCTCTATCAAATGAAAGACTTAAGTGCCCACATGGGTCTAAATATGATCTTACTTACAATCCAAGCAAAACGGAAGCTATTCTGTTTAGTCTTAAGAGCAAGAATGCAATTTTGAATTTAAAATTTGAAAACCAGTGTGTAGATTTTAAAAAGCCACATAAACATTTTGGAATAATTTTTTCATCTGATTGCAAATGGAATAGCCATATTAATAGCATTGTGAAGACAACCTCTTCCATGGTAACTTCCATGAGAAAATTAAAGTTTATGTTAAACAGAGACACTCTAAATAAGATTTATATAGTTTTCATAAGACCACATCTTGAATATGACTGTCAACTTTGGGATGGTTGTTCACTAGAGGCTTCTGATAAAATTGAAAAAGTTCAGTTCGAAGCAGCCAGGATAGTAACTGGCCTTCCTAATTATGCCTCCCGAGAATCTTTATCCTTTGAAACGGGTTGGCAATCGTTAAATTTTTATAAAATATACAATGATAATGCCCCATCGTATCTTTGTGACATTATGCCTAAACCTGTTGAAGCTAAGACAAACTACAACCTTAGAAACGTACGTGATCTTTCTATGTCATATTCCTGCACAACTTTGTACAGTCAATCATTTTCCTATCATGCACACAACTTTGGAATAACCTCCCACTGCACATTAGAGAAGCGGAATCAGTCAAAAGTTTTAAATCGTATGTACAACCACGTCAACTTATAGCGCCATTATATTTCGCATTCGGTAAAAGAAAACTCAACATAATTCATACTCAGTTAAAATATTCAACCAGTAGATTAAACAATGATTTGTATAATGTTGGTCTAGCAGAAGATCCTGGATGTATTTGTAAATCCACTTGCGAAAATTCTTATCATTATCTTATGGAATGTATTTTGTATTCTAACATTAGACAACAAATGTTTTATAATATTAGTAAAATATGCAACAGAAGACAACTTATAAATTTGGACATATTGTTACATGGCATCGGAGACCTCTCTTATAATCATAATGTAAAGATTTTTAAAGAAGTTCATAAATACATTTCTCTTTCTGGAAGATCTGAAAACTAGATTGTAAAGGATGCCCATGTTTGTAATTGCAAATTTATATTTTTCCTAACTATATTTTAACTATATTTCTTTGCTCGCTTTTTTGTATATATGTATTTCTTCTTCTTTGTATATATTCATGTATTATGTATTATGTTAGACTTTATATATGTCAGTTCTGTACATAGGAGAGGGTTTCATTAAGTTGGATAACTTGTACCCAATCCTTTCTCTGAATAAATATGTTTAAATCAAATATGATCAATGTGCCTTTCTTGAAGGGTAAGTTAAGGAAGTTTGTAAATGTTGTAAATGTACAAGTCTGGACAAGACCCTTAATAAATATTTGCTTTATTTCGATGAAAAACTGTGATTTGATATCTATACCTGAGACTGAAATACTACCACCAGCAGCCCGAGATGAAAAAGTTCATTTTTACAAATTACAACAGAGCAACCATCGACAAGACTTCTCTGGTCACAGTGAGAGGCATCGTAGTCATATGGTACATTAAAGGGTTTGATTTCAAAATTCTCGTTCGATATGTCTGCTTAGGTCGATCTATATGCTTACTAGACATAGGTTGAATAGGGCCTGTAAGTAGGTCACGAGAACATGCGAGACATCTTACTTCCGGGGAATTTGCTAAACTGGTTCCAAATTTTGCGCTTTTGCGCTGTCATTTACTATGGCGTTGTCCATCGTTTACTGGGAGGAGTATGTGGCAGGTTCAAAGAAGTTGGCGAGGAAGAGCGAGGCGTGTGTTGCTTCCAGTCCTTCCAGGGTCAAACAGTTTCTGTTTGACCCTGAGGAGAATGTTGTGCTGGCCCAAGTTCAAGCCAGCATGAGAGACAAGTGCTACAAAGTACAAGTAAGTTCGATAAATATTCAGTTGTGTCGGGTAAGATACGCGGAGTCTAGACTAAAGATATGCTTGTAGTCGATGTATGAGAGTTGAGTCTTCATTTTAATATATATTCATATTTTTTAAATTATTATAATGTATCAAAATGGTGAAATGAGAATGCTTTTTATGCGAATGAAACACTAAAAGTGAGAAATTTAGCAAACTTTACCTCACTCCTAACAAATAAGCAGTCATCAAACGTTTAGTCATCTCAGTGTTCAGTGTCCTGAGACAAGAATATTATCTGGAGCTTCTACATTGATCTTTTCAATAAAACCTCAAGCTTTAACCACAACATGATATTTTAGATTTCTTACATTTGGTGTGAATAATAATGACTGTATGTCTTACGTATGTAGATTTTTCTCCCAGCAATGTACATGCTTCTGAGAAATAATTTCATAAAGTTCATGCACAGAAGCAAGTAGAACAGTGTATTTAATATTCTTGTGTTAACTGAAGATATAAGAAATAAATAACTACACATATTTTTCTTCAGGTGTTCCTCGATGACAATTTTGAACTGCAATTGACCAAATGCGAGTGTCCGATGACCAACTTTAAGTGTCATCATGTAGCAGGAGCACTTCTGTATGGGTGAGTTACAACACAATAATAGTTTTACACTTGTTTCTCTGTTTTGAAATAGGCTTATTTGATATGTTTCCTAAAAAAAATCTGTACATAGTGTATGTATTTTATCAACATGATTTGGTGGATAAATAATTAGATTAAGAATAAATCACAAATCAGTTTTAAAATATTCTAATTTCAGATACCGGCATGTCAGTAAGACAGATGTCAAGTGTGCCTGGATAAAAAGACCAAAGACTGCAATGCCAAAGCAAACAACATCCATGGCATCTCTTTACCCCCCTCGAAAGCCTGCTTTTAGGTAAAACTAGTAAATTATTAAGTTTGAGATCAACCCAATCATCTCCAGCATTTGAAGTAAATTTTCTCCTGAGATTTAACATCAAAGAGATATTTTTATACAACTAACATAATACATCTGAAATTACCTCCCTTAGGAGTGCAACACACTGTTCACAGCTCGCCAGAAAATTCAGAAAATAATATAATCTAAACCGTCCCAAAGTGTAACTTTCTGCAGTATACCATCTGTGGACTACAAGGAACCACTAGAGATCGGAACATGATCGATCTACAGAGTTACAGGGCCAGGATCGGCGGTTTCGTGCACCCACCCGGATCAAGACAGGTAGGCCATGTCGCCATTGACGTGAAATATACACCTAACACCTCGGCCTCGGACACACCTCTCCGGACATCGGTATGCATGATACTTATAACTCTACATCTGCTACTGTCTGCTACTGCTATAACATATCTACGATCAGTTAATATGGAAGCTCTCGCTAAAACATGGATATACCCACCTGAAAAAGATTGTGTTTACATCGGTGACGTCATATCGAACACTTTGAAAAATCATGCACACCATATTTGCGTAATGAACTCTCTGAGATGCATATCAACATCATTCAGTGTCAATCAACTCAAGATTGTACTTTCAAATGACGTAGAAACAAACCCTGGTCCACCCCAAGTGACAATGAAAGATCTCAATTCTATAAAAAGTGACATCGTGAATGAGATAAAACTGTTTAAAGAGCTCATGATTACTGAGATATCATCCGTAAAATCACATCTGAATGACTTATCAGTAAAGTGTTCTACTCTAGAACATACTGTGTCAGACATCCGCAAAGATATTGACAACATATCACAAGAACAGAACACGCTTTACCACGATGTAGACGAGCTTAATGCGAAACTGGAAAACATAGAGGACAAACTGGTTTCGCAGGATGATGAGATAGATAGACTTGAATCTTTTAGTCGACGAGACAATGTTGTGTTCTATGGTGTAAACGAGGTTGAAAATGAATCTTTTAATGACTGTAAAAAAACAACTGTTGACTTACTGACAAGTCATGTTCAAACGAAAGCTTGGGACCCCAGTGACATTGTACGAGCGCATCGTATAGGGCCCAAGAGAGAACACCAAACAAAACCACGCCCCCTCATAGCAAAATTTGCACGTACGGACGACAAGATCGAAGCATTGAGACATCGTGAACAATTAAAGAACTCTAATATAGGCATTGCAAATGATTTGACAAAAATGCAACGAGGAAAAATTGCAGAGCTGAGAGAAAGAGGCTTAATTGGGTATTATAAAAATGGTACCCTTCACACTAAGCCTGATAATACCAATCGTGCCCGCTTCGCAACCAACAATAGAAGAACTGTACGTCCCAGGGCACCGTGGGCACCTCCTAGCAGTCGGACTCCGCGGACAGCCACCCCCCGAGAGACGTCTCCTACCACTGAGACGAGAGAGTCACGTGATACCGACCCCCCACCCCAGGATATCGGCGACGAATAACGAAGCGGCCGGGCCAACACAGACGATTCAAGCACTGCAGGTGATGATATTCATTATGATATTGGTCACCTTTCGATACTTATTTGGAATGTAGATGGATTATTATCTAAAATACAGGATAATGATTTTCTCCAATTTCTACAGAAATTTCATATTATATTCATTTTAGAGACATTTGTCGATAAAATAATCGATATCCCCCAACTATCGGCTTATAATGTTTATGCAGCTAAAGCCCATAGACTAGCCAATGCTGGTAGATTATCAGGCGGTGTTTATATGTTTATACACACGTCAATTGCTCAACATTGCCAACATGTAAATTTGAACATCGAGAATACTGTCAGTATTAAATTAAATAAATCCCTTATAGAAGGGGATAGAGATGTCCTTCTAGTAGGGATGTATGTTCCCCCGTCTGGCTCTTCATTTTATAAATCAGGCGATCGAGTGTCCGGGATAGACGAACTTGACCAGTGGCTAACCCATAACTCCGACCACAGTTTTGAGACAATCATTTGTGGGGACCTAAATGCACGTGTTGGAAGTGGCAACAACCCCCCAGAGACAGTTGATGAACCGGGTGTGGACAGATCAGCCTTCCCGGAGGAGCAGAGTGTCCCCATTGATCAAAGAAACTCTTGTGACTCTACTGTAAATATGTTTGGGAAAAAGTTGTTAGATCTTTGTTTTGCGCACAACTTGTATATATGCAATGGAAGGACTGAGGGTGATAAAGATGGTAGCTACACCTATATTTCAGACATGGGTTGCAGTGTAATCGATTATTTCATCGCATCTGTAAATATTCACCAACTCTGTAAATATGTTGCCGTGCATTCTAGAGTAGAATCCAAACATTTACCAGTTAGTTTGAATCTAAGCAGGAAATATGAAGAAGACATAGATGCAGAAGAGCAAAATAACGATACGCCATGTTCTAGATATGTATGGAATGAAAGTCTTGCAAGCGATTTCCTAGAATCACTTAATACCCAACAACCCAGTTTAACATCATTAACAGAGCAAATAAGTGTTGATATAGAGTCATCATTAAACTCATTTGTCACAAATCTTTTGAATGCCGCCGATATGTTTAGAAAAGGCCCTAATAAGACAGTAAAACAGAATTTTTATAACAATGATTGTCGACGTGCAAAACGAGAAGCAAGACGTGAACTCCGTCGATATAGAAGTAAAAAATCATCCAGCAGTAAACAAAGCTATTGCATATTGCGTAATAGATATAAGAACGAATGTAAAAAGGCTAAGTATTTGTTCCAACGTAATAAATGCTCGAAGTTATGTTCTTCAATAAACAACTCATCTGCCTTTTGGAAAGAACTAAGAAGCATATCTGGCAAAAGTGCAAGTTGTCCGATTGATAAAAAGACTTTATATAACCACTTTAAGAACTTATTCTGTGATTTTAGATTGAACGAGGACGTTCTTAAAATTGAAGATTCTATAGTCGATGATACTGATGTTTTAGATGATATAGACCATTGCATTTTAGAAAACCCTATTACTGAATCTGAAATAAGTTCATGCCTTAAACATTTAAAAAGGGGTAAAGCAGCTGGACACGATGGAGTTATAGTTGAACTGTTAAAATCTTCTGAAAGCTTAATAATGCCCTTCCTTGTGAAACTGTTTAATATTTTGTTTGATAAAAGTATTTTCCCGGATTCCTGGAGCAAAGCCATTATAATACCTGTCCATAAAAAGGGAGACCGACGCAACCCAGATAATTATAGAGGAATATCCCTTTTATGTATTTTAAGTAAGCTATATACATCTATTCTGAATACTCGTATTACGAACTGGTCTAATATAAGAGATAAGATACCAGAGAGCCAAGCAGGGTTTAGACAGGGATACTCAACAATAGACCATATTTTCACCCTAAATGGAATTATAGAAAAATGTCTCTTAAAGAAGAAAAAGAAATTATATGTAGCTTTCGTTGATTTCAAAAAAGCATTTGATTCGGTTGACCGTTCAAAGTTGTGGAAGCGTCTATATAACACTGGTATGGGGAAAAAAATGCTGAATTCAATTATGAGTATTTATTACTCTGTTAAAGCATCTGTAAGATGTGATAATGAATACACCGATTATTTCGATTGTCCAGTGGGTTTAAAACAAGGTTGCGTACTCAGTCCTATATTGTTCTCTCTATTCATTAGTGAGCTGTCAGCCGAGTTAGCAAAACATGGTAAATACGGAATACAATTATTTCCTGATTTGTTAGAAATTTTACTGCTTATGTTTGCAGACGATGTTGTACTTGTATCAGATACAGTTCCTGGTTTACAAAACCAACTTAACATACTATATGATTTTACTAAACACTCCGGTCTTATGGTGAATCTTGACAAAACAAATATTGTTGTGTTTCGAAGGGGTGGTCGGTTAGCTAAGCATGAGCAATGGTTTCTAAATGATCAGAAGATTACCGTAGTAAACAGTTATAAATACCTAGGTATATTATTTTCTTCAACTCATAAAATGGGATGCTGTATTACTGATTTAGCCGCGAGAGGCAAACGTGCACTAATGGAGGTTATTGTTAATTTAAGCAAAGTAGGAATAGTCAATTGTAATGTTTTCTTTAAGATTTTTGACACTCAAATACAACCAGTATTATTGTATGGTGCAGAGATATGGGGTATGCACACATTTGATAAGCTAGAGAGAGTTCATTTAATAGCATGTAAACGATTTTTAAATGTGGGTCCTCAAACCCCAAACGCCATAGTATATGGTGAATGTGGGAGATATCCTCTCTATATAAATGCAATGTGTAAAACATTAAGGTACTGGCTAAGATTAATGGAAATGCATGAAAACCGAATCCCACTTAAGGTCTACAAAATGCAATTATATTATTCTAACAGCGGTTATACAACTTTTGCATCACATGTTCGAAATATTTTATCCTCTCACGGCTTTGGGTATGTATGGCTGTATCAATCTGTGGGAGATGTAACCTCTTTTATTCATGCTTTTAAAAATGTGGCTATAAATATGTTCTTCCAATCTTGGACCTGTACTCTAGCAAATAGTTCCAGATACTGCATTTATCGTGAATACAAAAGTATTTTAGCTCCAGAAAAGTATTTAAATTGTATAACTGATCAGAGATTGAGGAAAATATTTGTTAAGTTTAGAAGTGGATTACTAAGGTTAAAGTACAATGAAGGGAGATGGCTAGGAATAGAAAAAAAACAACGTTTATGTCCATTTTGTAATTTAGGAATAGAAGACGAATATCACTTCTTATTCATATGTCATTTGTATACTGATTTACGGGTTTATTTTTTACCAACTGTTTATCATAATAATCCAAACATGTACAAATTTAGAGCCATAATGACAACGGAAAATGTTTTAGTGTTGCAAGGGTTAAGTAAATTCTTGTGGCATGCATATAAATTGAGAGAGAGCAATACAGGTCTCAATTAGTCTACGCATATTCGTAAAAATATATAATACTTGTACAGCTTATAATCAATAGAACACCAATTGTGTAAACAATGATAACGTAATTATAATGTATGTACTGCACTGTATATGGGCCTGAGGCCTTCGTACTGAAATAAAGACTTGACTTGACTTGACTTGACAAAGAAAATTTCAAAAAATAAGTAATACCCAAGAGCCAATTATAAGTAGATATCTTAACTTGAAGTGCATTTACAGATTCATACTTCTGCAATAGGTCTTTAAACCATTTCTACAAAATAGTGTTCGTTCTAAAATTTCAAGCACTTTTAACACGTGTGTTACTGATGTACTTAATTGAATAAAATCTGTGCATTAACATTAATCTTTTGTCTATCATTGCAGAGCTCTTTCCAGCCCCTTCAACGAGGAAGACAGGGCGTTTTTTCATAAAGAACTGAGTTCTTTGGGAAGATTTACAGGTAAGTTATCGTTCAAAATTCTGAACATTACCAGTTCAAAGTTTCTTTGGCAATATTTTCCTGTATTTATCTTGTTTTGTGTTTTTCCCCCTTTCGCATTTGTTGATGTTCAGCTTTTCTTTTTCAGTTATAAATGCTGTTGCAGTTCTTTCTTTGAAGTTTCCAATGGTATGTTGTTAGTTCATATCATTAACAAATCTCATAAGGTCACACATTTGGGTTGCTGTACAGATTTAAGATAAATTAATGTTCTTGGAAGAGAAATATACCATATCTATAACTATCTTATATCTTGTTGTCGGGGTCCGAAGGAGAACTAGAATTTGATATTTACATAATTTCTTAACTTTGGAGTGTAACTAAATTCATAATTTCATACTTTTGCTATTTATTATATGTTTACAATCTTGTTTCATTTGCATAAATTTTGTTATATTCCTTTTTGTCTCTTAGCTCTACACTGGATTCTTTCACCAGAACCTGCCGTGGAATCAACAGCTGTACCTCTAGTAGAAGATTTGCTGCTACATCAAGATTATGTTAATAATGAAACTCCCATGCAGTGGCTGAGAGAGAAACTTGTTGTCAGCCCACAACAGGTTGCAGAGACAGCCATGCAGACAGTTGGTCAGAGGAAGAATCCTCTTTGGGCAGCTGTTAGAAAATACAGGTTAACTGCTTCCAATTTTGGACAAATCATCGGTGCCATTAATCGAAAAAAGTAAGTCCAGGTTAAATTTTTAGTCAATCCAAAAAACATATGTTATTTTTGTGAAATAAATACTACTATTTATCCAATTGGTGGAAAAAAAGTTTGCATTTTTAATGTGTCTCATGTTCAAAAATCACTTTTCTTGCCTACAATATCTTTCAATACTATGAAGCAAGATGAAGCATTGATACATCTTTATATATATAGATGTTATATACACAAATAAGAATTTACCTTAGAAAAGTTCATTGACAATGCTCAGAACTGTTCTGTTTTATAATATGTTCTCATATTGGCAATCCAAAATTTCACTCTTGTTTCATATTAGTTTAATGGCACACTTCCATTAGCAATAACTTTATGCACATGTATGTTTGTTTATTTCACAGGCTCACTGCTTCCCTAAAGAAAAGATTATTGAGTGCCTACAACCTTGACAAGATTGCTGCCATTCAATGGGGTGTAGCCCATGAAGAGACCGCTATCAGGAGCTACAGCTCGAAGTATGGAGTACATGTTGAAGAAACAGGTATAGATAGATATGGTAATCGTGTAAACCCCTCCTGAGGGCCTAGGACTCCTAAGCATTAATATGAGGTTTATAATTTCTGGATTTCCAGGCCCCTGTATTATATATAATATATTAGGATGATAGATTGATGAGAGTCATTTTATCTATTTCAAAGACTTATGTTATAAATAATAAGGACCTTTAGG
Source organism: Phorcus lineatus (assembly GCA_921293015.1). Classification (NCBI taxonomy): domain Eukaryota; kingdom Metazoa; phylum Mollusca; class Gastropoda; order Trochida; family Trochidae; genus Phorcus; species Phorcus lineatus. The sequence continues at coordinate 31,483,609 of OV121087.1, read as the reverse complement.
TTATGTCATCTTCTGATGACTCTTGTGTGTGTGATGATGTTTAAGTGAAACTTTATGATAATCAGCTATGAATTGATGAATAATGTTAACTTTCAGGGGCATGGCTGCATACATCTGGCCTCCTAGCAGCCTCACCAGACGGTATAGTTGATGATGTGCTGTTGGAGGTTAAGTGCCCCTATGTTGCCCGGGATATGACAGTAAAACAGGCAGCTGCATCAGTGAAGGATTTTTTTCTTGGTAAGCAGGACAGGTGTTGGTCATTTTGTGTAACATTTTTTAGGTTTTTGATAACTTTGGTCAACATGATTTATAAGAAGAAACAGTCATTTCACATTGATTCATTCATGTATTCATTCAAGAATATGTTCAAATATAGACCAGTATTCCTTATCAGAATGAAACCCATTACACAAGGACACTAGTCTTATGTCATTTTAGATGTTTTTTTAAATTACAGGTATGAAAGATGGAGAGCTTTTCCTGAAAGAAAAGCATGACTACTTTCACCAAGTGCAAGGACAGCTTCACATTTGCGGAAAGGATAGGTGTGACTTTGTAGTTTGGACATCAGAAGACATGCAAGTGATACAAATATCAAAATCCCCGGAATGGTCCCAAAACATATCAAACATGATAGACTTCTACTTCTCATTTTTCATCCCTTCTCTTGGTCATTAGATTTACTATTTCCATGCATCATGGTTGTGCAGAGATGTGGTTTTATATAACCATTTTCAGCCTGAACATATGTTGTTGTTTTTTTCCAATCAGTTGTTACATATTGCATGTTTAGGTATTGATGATATCATAATGTACATTGCATTGGTCTGATAACAACAAATTTATTGTATATTTAATATACTAAACATCGTAAATGGACAACCCTCTCAGATATATGATGACATAAAGGTGAATAGATATTTCAGATTTTAGGCGAATAGATACTTCAGATTTTATGTAAATACATATATTTGTTATCAAGATATTGTGAATTATTATCTTCAGAAACTATTTAAACTTACATTTTCAGTTAGCAAAGCAATCTATAGAAATATTTGCTACTAGTTATTTTAAAATTGTTAGTTCTTATCAAATTTGTCAATTAATTCACATCTCATTCACTTCATATTTGTCAGATATTTCCTTCAGAAGTGCCGGTTGCAAATTTACCAGGAAGCTGCAGACCTGAAATATTTTGTCACTGATATGCCTGTACACTGCTGGAATATGTTGGAGAATTTCAAAGTTCTTGATCCGTTCGTTGGCCCTTTCAACATGAATGCGACTTCTTGCAATTCTTCCACATAATTCTGCCTCCTGCCGAGTAAACTGGCGTTTTCCAGACAAAAATGGGGGTATATTCAAAGAAACTCCTTGTGGAAGATCCTGATACAAGGTAAAACCTTTGTCCGCAAGTATCATATCTCCAGGTCTGAACTGATCCAACAAATGAGTGTGTGCTACTATAGCGTTATCAGATGTAGATCCAGGGTAGAGTGGAGACACATACACCAATGCTCCATTCGGAGCAACACAAGTTACAGATTTAACTGTGTGCCTGCTTTTGTAGTTCGAAAAGCATGTTGATTGATGGTTCATCTCCGATGGAACATCTTGAGTGATTTCTGTGGCATCCATGGCTACCCGCGCAGAAGAAAATTCCTCAAATGATTTGGGTAATGACCCTTTGCATTTAAGCTGACTTGGGATGCCCAATGGAATCATGATTCCTTCACAAAGAATTTCATGTAAAGCATGAATAAAGGTAAAAGTTACATTAGAAACTGTTGCTCTACTGACACAAAAACGTTCAGCGAGGTCCAAATCTCTGAAATTCAGGCGCAGCTTCATCAGCGTCATCAACAACTGGTCTTCAAAGGGGATTGATGTAACCCTCCAACCTTGATAGTAGTTGAGAGGCATTTTCCTCTTGATAACAGCAAGAATAATTTGAAAAATATCAAAAGAAAGGGAAGTATATAGAACCATCTTGTTGTTGTCAGCTTTGATGAACTTAAGTGACATTCTGGGTCTTGCAAGTTGAAGGTCAGAAATTTGCTTGTTTAGTTGATTTATTTCCTCTTTCAGATTTAGAATTTCATCTTGCAACATTTCTTTGGATCTTTTACAATTTATTGAATCTGTGTGGCTGTAATTATGATCAGCTAGAAAATCCGATAGAGGTATTTGGTCTCTGTTTGGAAGTTCTTCATCTTGATCATTCCCAGCATCTCTTTTTGGTCTTTTGGCCGACAGTTCTGGAAAGTCAAGAGGCTTTCTGAATGAAAAGATAGAAGGGTCATTTTTCTTCTCTCCATCCTTGAAATGACATCCACAAAGTCGGTCATTGGCTTCATTTAGAGGTCGATCCGCTCGTCTACAAGACCAAACAAAAAATGTTGATTTTCATCCTTCTTATGAAGTATCAGCCTCTTATCCTGCATATGTTTTATATGAATATGTATAAGTGTGTGTTTTAGGTGGGATTTTTCATTAATTAAAGCTCTTTAAGTGTCTTTTATGATGATTCAAAACAATATTTTATTTGCCTTATTGTATAATTAATTAATGTGGAATTTGTCTCCCTTTCTTTTTTATTTACTGATTTACTTTTAGTGTTTCCAAGTAACATACTTAATTTATATTTTTTGTTTTAATAGTGCTTGGTCATGTATTTCTTTTTTCAGCTCATCCGACTTTCAGTAAATTTTGTTTATTTAGACTTCTCCGCAACCATGACTCTACTAAGCTGAAACTGTGTGTGCAGACAAATATTAATGAGGGTCAAACAGGCCCTGCCTTAAAATGTATTTTCGTCATTTCCTGCAGAAGCAGAAAGCCTAGAGAGCTGAAACCTTGTGCACAGACTGTTGACTATGACCCAAATTTATAGACTTGTTGACCCTAAATAAGGGCCACAAGGGCCATAGACTGGGAAAACTATTCTCGTCTTCTTCTTCAGAACCAAAATGCCTTCAAAGTTGTGAAAAAGTGAAACCTTGTAAATAGACTTCTTAGTAAATGGAGATTACAATTGAAAAATATTACTGACTCTGTTTCCCTTAATGATGTCACGGTTCATTTTCATCTCTTGCTTCGAACTAAAAGTAACATTCTTGTATAACAGACTCCTGGGAAGTTTTTCATAACACATTTTAGAGCATGATGAGCTACAGAGACAATGGCTCTAATCTTAGTTATCTCTTACAGTATCTACTCAGTCAAATATGCATCTGAGCATGCCCAATAACAAATTCTTTGTTCTCAGTGCTTTAACTAGGTCAGTTCTTTATCCACGAAAAAGAAATAAGTTTTGTTTTGTTTGTTTGTGTGCGATTTAATTTTTATTAAACTCTATTTGAAAAACAGTCGGAGTTGTGTTTTTGATAGTATTTTGATAAGAGTTTGTGGTCTTTGGAATTAGAATTAGTGACTCGAGTCATCAAGTACACAATAGCACCATTGTTTCATTTAGGTATTTTTTTCATACATCAGATTGTCAAAGAATTCATTATGCATTCATCATGACACCTTAAATAAGCCATGTTGTGTTTAGATGAATATTTAGCTTGCTATCCATTGTCTATAGCTATCTTATAAGGTTCAGGTTTTAGATTTTAACTTCAGCCTGTTGAATCTTTCCAGAAGTTCATACTCGCCTTTTACTTATGATCTAATGTATTGTGTATAAGCAATGAGGATGTAATATTTCTCACAGATCAGTACCATCAATTGTTTCATATAATTATTTCATTTTTGTGATTTGTTTTGTAAGATTAAACTATCACATTAGATTTTAAAAAGGACACTTCTCAGCCCCAGGTGTGTAGATGTTTACTTTGCTTAAACAATATTTCAGTAAACATACAGGAAATCATTTCAAGGGAAAGAAGTTAAGTTATAACAGTTACAACAACTACATTGTTTAGACCGTAGATTGTGATGGAAATAAGCGTAATAGATAATGAAACCTATGATAAATGGGTACAATTTCATATTTCCCGCCAATACAATTCACGAAAAATGAATGTTCATACCAGTTTCACATACGCCTTAATGGCATTTTTTTACGTACCTACAAAGATCAACCCACTTTTTCCGTTGACGCAAGTTACATGGAAACCGAAAAAAAGCGCAGGAATTTTTACTACTTGAATGATTACACCCGAAAGCAAAACAGTAAACCATATCGTAGTTCAAAGTAGTCACCACAGACTGGGAATTGTATTTTGGAACGGTACAGTTACGTGGCTACTTAGCGCAGCCGCGCTTCAAACGTGATTCAGTTTAGGTATTCCCCGGAAGTCAAAGGTGAAGGTCGTTCGGAACGAGACTTGCAGGCCCTATAGGGTATAACAGATTGCGACTGGTGCAACAAAGCATATAGATTTACACGTTCAGACTTTTCTCATAAGGAATAATAGAACGGACATATTTTAGTTTCAAGCTTTTGAAATCCCCTTTTTTGTTTTTTGAAAATTCGTCTTTCCAAGTGGGGTTACTTTGCTACAAAATATGAAGACGGGTCTCAAAACATCGATAAATGGTCAGAGTGGTCATTTGGGACCTTAATTCGTGCCATAATGTTTTAAAACTTTTTTCCCTAGCATACAAGATTAATTCTAGTGATGATAATGAAGTGGTACATTTATCTCAGTTGATTTCTAATTGTAATTGTTGAGGTTTTCATGCTTCTCGGATCGCCATCATTCCCTCCTTCTCCTTTATAAATTGAAAACAATTTCGTAGATATGACTAAAAGACAATTAGAGAATCCTGATATAATGCATATTTTTCTCTGAATCTATATCCCATTCTATGTTCCTTTTATCTGTACAATTGTTCTAAAAGTCCATTTTACAATGACCAGTTTCCGTATCAGTTCCACTGTGATTGATAACCGTGCTCTTAACATAGACATTATTAGGGACAAATACATCAATAACAATTTCCCATGATGTCTCAGCTTCTAAACTCCTAACACTGCCGAGCGTGTAAGGGGTTTTAGATTGTTCCATCGTCTAACACTGTACCTGTTTTTCACATCGATATGTCCAACAAGTGGTGTACGTGACGTTATCAAAATATTTATTTTTGAAATATTGGGCTAGGTAAGCAAGTTTTGACCTAGACAAACAACACCTGGACGAGGAATATGTACATATTGTCTGTCTCTGCGTGAAGGAAGTAAACTCTTGGCTTCCTGAGGCCTCTCCCGGTTTCACTTTCTGTGTTTATTTCTGATTGATCAAACACCTGTTGTCTTGTAACGAACCCTTTTTTCGCAAAAACACGCGTACAATGGATTTAAAACACTTTGAACATCAGCTACTTTATAATCGTAAAGGTAATTGAGATATAACTTCCATTATTCTTAAACGGTTTACACAAGAAACCTTCTTCCTCAAGGTAATGGGACAAAGACAATTAGATATAGACGTTACAAATCGAATATTTCCTTTCAAATCTTAATGACATATTTGCCTGGTTTTTGAAAAACAGATCAGACCATTGGTAGTAGGTTAGGGTAAATAATTGATAATATAAGATCTATTTTGAAAACGGCATGATGTGATATGAATATACTCTTATAATCTTGTTATTGATTTACGATGAAAATCGATTGGTACCTGGTAATTTTTGGAAACGTTGGATTGTATAGATATAAATGATGGCCTCCTGGCTCCGAAAAACGTTTACGTTGTAAAAGGTGTGTAATGAAAAGTAACATCAATAACTGAAGGAAAACAAAGCGCCTTGAGCAGCGTAGCTGTATATTGGTGCTATACAAATGTTGGTAATATGATGCTGATGATGATGATGATGATTGCATAAACTAATTTTTATTGACATGCCGTACTTCTCAAGCTTCCACATATATCGGATAGCATACTATCCACAAATATTACAACTACATGATAGTGAGCATTTCATGTCAAACATGGTTTATTAGAACGGATACAAGCATGGAAAGCCAACTCAATTTCTCGCCATCACGTATGTTAAATCTACATATATCAAACTCATATCACAGGGGAATTAAGATTCATAAACTGAAAAGTAAAACATTGCTTTAACGTCTAATGTATATTTGTACAATGAGTACTGAAGATATAGCATCAAACCCAATATCGCATATGCATGTCTTTCAACGGTAAGTGTAAGTTGATCAAATGTAAAACTTAGTTAAGTTGCCGTCTGAGTGTGATTTATATAAAGGGATACAAGAATATACAAGCCAAGTTCCTCCTTGGACGTAATGTCTGATGTTACAAAAAGACGTTACAAGGAGAAACATTTGGAACACTTGAAGCAAAGGAAAACAATGTTAAAAAGTATTGGAAGCACTTAAAGAGGAGTCGCTGTTTGACGTTCAACTGCATAAGTATCCATAAAGTAAGTGTCAAACTAGCCTGAGAACATCCGGGTATCTCTTACAGAATGGCAATATGTAAGCTTTGAATAACAAGTTCATTCAGTTTGTTATAACGTTGTACTGCGTGACAGGGAGATGACTTATCGTGTTATCTTAAGCTTCTGATATGTAATTAATAATAAACATGTCGTATAGTCAGTTTTTATACATGTGAAATGATTAAACAAATCAGTATTTTTCTTACGAAAGGGCCATCGAATGTAAACATACTCTTATCCACCTGCTGTTTCGTTTTTTTCAGTCCTGTGGCTGAGTGGTTGGGATATTCAGATGAACATTCAGATGATATGAATGAAGAATATAGGAAACAAAATATATACAATTGCAGAAATAACAGAATTTTCTATTTCATATTTGCCATATATGTTGTCATAAAGTCGATTAGTTATGCTGCCTAAAAGCTTAACTGAAAATGTCGTTACCGACTTACAAAACTTATTTTGAGATAGAGTCATTTTATTCAATTTACAATACACAAAGAAATTAACAGTAATTGATTCTAATTACCGCAGACAGGAATAAAAAAGTATAGTTTGATAACTGAATACTATAATGAAGAAACGCATATGAGGTCTTACCTATGTAAACACATGTAGCATCAGGATGTTGTTATAAGGACAGGTTGATGATTAATCAAACACGATGAGAAACAATCTAAGTGTAAGCAAATGTCCAAATTGTGGCAATAAGAGCAGATTATATGTATGTTACCATATTATGATAAAGTAACTAGAGTTATACAGAAAGTACGAAAAACGATAACATTCCTGTTTATAAAGAAAATTGGAGGCATGTAATGGGACCTCACGTCAAAAACATTAATCCTATACCATTAAAATGGATAAGCAACGTATCAATGAAAGAAGTGATTTTTACTCGATAAAGGATTTTATACCCGGAACAGAGATTACGTGGAAAGTAATAACTCTTTGTGGGGGAGAATATACTTTATAATGTACTCAACCTTTTATGAAGATGCCGGTCATAAATGTATAATAAAACTTGCCATAATGTGAGTTAAACGCGATAATAGATAAACCATTTAGGTTATAGGGAAATTCAATCTACATAATATCTAGGGCTTCATTTTTTAGAAAATTGCTAAAACTTTTCAGACCAAAAGTAAGATTGACAACTCACCTTATATATGATCAAGTGACGAAGACATATCTACCAATGTGTTATATCTTGTTAATGGAAATGCTCCTTTTGTATGCAAAGGAAGTGATACTACTTAATAATCAACAAGCTCATACTCCTTGTTGCTTCATATATCAATGACCGTTTTGACACGTTGGTATTGCTAACGCCACTCCTGGGTTCACGTTAAAGACTTATTGTCGTGACCATCACCATTCCAAACATTAGTTCAACTATCAGTTCAACTCAAATCTCTGTCTGGGTCTCAATTATTCGTAAGTCTCGACTAGTGAATGAGTTATTTTGAAGGATAAATCCGATATAACAATACAGACCTAAACTACAAATTCCATTATTTCTCTGCAAAAATACATAGAGTTAAGAATGCTCTTTAAAACAAAAGTTAAATTTTTTTGTTGTTGATACATTCGAAAGTTTTAATAGAAAAATAAGGTGTCGGTCTTTTTCATGAGGAAGCAAAAACGTATCATAGGTCTATCATGAAATACAATAAGTTTATGAATAACTTATAATAATTATGTATACTTACATATTATAAAATATAAATCATTATTCATAAATCATCTTCCAAAAAAACGACTCTGAAGGTTTAATGTGTCGAAGTTCGAAACTACTAAGGTTTTAATTTCAAAGCATAAGATCTTAACTTCAGAAATCAAGGACACACCGATTATTGCTGCATAAAAGGCATGGCACAATTTTGAGTTTTCACTTTTTAATAAGCTGTTTATGGTGTTAAAGATGTGTATATAACGATTTAAGTGAATGATGGTAATAAAGTTAATTCTAAGCTGTTCATGGTGTCACGGTGTCTTAAGATATATATATAACGATTTAAGTGAATGATGGTAATAAAGTTAATTCTAAGCTGTTCATGGTGTCACGGTGTCTTAAGATATGTATATAACGATTTAAGTGAATGATGGTAATAAACTTAATTCTAAGCTGTTCATGGTGTCACGGTGTCTTAAGATATGTATATAACGATTTAAGTGAATGATGGTAATAAAGTTAATTCTATATGTACTTCGAAAGTTAAGTTAAGGGCCACCTCGATTTAACTATTCACATATTCCATAGTTTATGTTATGATCCATAATATTCTTCAATATGGAATATTGTTAACTTCGTAAACATAAAAAAACCAGAATCCCGTGTTGAGGGCATTCAAATTAATTGGCGTAGTGAGGTGGCCAAAGTGATTTTCTGGTCAGTGAGAATGAATAGTTCTCATAGATACAATAATTGGTATAAAATCAACGGTAAAGGGCAGAAAATTGGCTTTTCCAGACAGCTCTCTCAGATGCTGCTGGTAGCTTAGATTAGATAGTGATGAAAAGGAAATTGGTGAACAGGTTATATATACTACGTTTAAGAGGTACCAAAAGTTAAAAGAATCACATGAAATTCATCTTGTGGGTTAACTTCTTCGAATAATTCAAACGCTGTATAGCACAAGTGATGTTCACTAACAACTTAAAGCTTTGCTTGGCTAACTTTCATATTGCTTATCCGAATTTATTGGAAGTTTAAAATCGAATGTTGGTTTGCGTTGAAAGCAATATGAATATATACATGATAGTAAATCACGAGGGAATAGCACCTTTACCGATGTTTGGCGTAAGATGAAAAATCATTTAGCATTTTAAATATCATTTAATTCTACCGATTCAACCTCAAAGTAACATTGTTACTCTCGTTCGCTTACATAGTTGAAAGCAGTTAACGATATACTAAATTGTAACTCGTCATAGTGAAAATATTAGATATCTTCACTGTAGCATACAAGTGTCTCCACTGATTAATACCATTATTTCATAGCTTATTAATCTTGTTTAGAATAAACCAATCACGAAGATATAACTTACGTGCCAAATTAGATTTTATTGTTTATAAGGTTTATATATTGTATACACATACCAATATATATGTTTATGCCAAGGAGCGACATTGTTATTTTCAAGACTCAAGAGTTTGTTAAGCTACAACCTTTCATTGTAAACAATTGAACACCTCTGTGTCACACTGACCTATGAACTTCCGGGGTATCCATACGATTATATTTATCATTCATATATAAGTGGAACATTTTTCATAGTTGTCATGAAGATTATAAAAGTTCAGAAGATATTTGATATTTTTTACTTCTGGATTTATGCATCTATGTAATTGTGATTTAATTTATCATTAGGACATTGTGATGAATAATGGCTTTGACAACGGATTCAATAGGTTTACATTTCAAAATGAAAAAAAACCCATATCCTCAAAACCTCGATGGATCTGCAGATGGTCACCTCAAGCAAGGTAAGAAAATGTCATATGGAAATAAGCTATGTATCAAACGCATAGCTTCATCAGATAAGGCATTGTCAAGATCCTCAAACTCAATTACATTCAATTAATGACTTTCCCTATTGACACTGTTCCTAGGCGTATTTTAACGACGATGAAGTGTTACAGAAACTTCTTTCTCTACATGTAAGTCTCCTATTAACCAATTCTTCTAATTTCCAATTAATAAAAGAGAGCCATTGTAGTTTTACGAGTGCCCTCATTTCGCCTACACCTCATATCGCCTACACCTGAAAAAACCTCTTTTTGCCTACACTAAGTGCAAAGGGTCACTTCCTCACCCCTATTGTGAATGGTACAGTCCATGACAGCCACGGGCTGGAGTAGAGTGGTATAATCTACCCATGGTATAATCTACCCAAGCAGACCTATGTCCGACTGTTCACGAAGCTGAAGGATGTTGTTGCCGCAAGGACTGGTGTGGACCTCTCTGTCACTCTAGACATCGTGCAGACAGATTACGAAGCCGCAGTCATCAGTGCCGTCAGTGATGTCTTCCCAGGAGCATCAGTTAGAGGATGTTTCTTTCACTAAGCTCAGGCTCTTTGGAGGCAAGTTGGTGACAAAGGCCTTGTCCAGGACTACTCCTTTCGCGTTGTTTGTCGCGCCACATCTGAGAAATGACGACTGGCAACTATTTGCAATAATTTGGATTCAAGTGATGGAGCAAGGACCAGCTGGTCAGAAAATCACCAACTTCAACGACTACGTCACAAGAACATGGGTCGACTTTGATGCCACGTTTCCTCGATCCCTGTGGAATCAGCACGAGAACACCGGTCCACGCTCCAACAACCAAAGACGAGAATGCCGAGAGCTCATCCCAACATCTTCCAGTTTGTGAAAGAACTCAAGAAAATCGAAACAATAGACAGAAGATCCAGAAGACAGATTGGACTAGGCGCTGCCGTGAGACCACGTGCCCGTGTTGATCGAGACCGAGATACCAAGCGCCAGCTCACCGATGGCAGGAGATCTGTGATGCAGTTACTGGATGCCGTTGGACATTGTCCAAATGTCCAATGCTAAAGTGCCCAGTGCTTTCAAGTGTAGTGCTTTGTTTTGTAAAGCTTGACTGATGTATCAAAATGTATATACATGTATCATACTTAACTGGTCATCATGGTGGCATGCAAAATAAAATAGCACACTCCACAGCTATAATTTCTTTGTTATTTCTTGATGGAAGAATTCATTATTCTTAAGGGGTCAGGGTGTATCTGTCTTGTGCAACCACCCATAACTGTGTTTTGATAACAGTGTAGGCGAAATGAGGTGTAGGCGAAATGAGGACAGGCCTCCCGTCCATATGTTTCAACTTACCAATATTTTATCAGTTAATCAGTGATCTAAATGGTAGTTTATTTTAGACATCAATAATGAAGGTAGTTTTATGGTAAGAATGTTAATGTGGATAATCCTTGCAGGAGACATACATAACAAATTGCAAATACATACTGAATTTTATAGAACATCCAACATCTAAAAGAAAACCCTTATCTTTACTCATATTTATCCTTCATAAGTATTATGGCTGCTATTAGATTATGAAAGATTCATTTTGGGCTTTCTGTATCTGAATTGTTACATTTTTGACTTGATTATGAAACAAAATGATAATAGTGACATCATAATAATTGAATTAATAGGAAACAAAGTCTCTTTATGATTTCATCATAACGTGTAATGAAGGAGCTTGATAACCGTAACTTGAATAAATATAAACGAAAATATTTTATAGCAAAACAATTGATGACAAATACTGAAATTGTTTATGAATATTCCCATTGCGAAAGTCTAACATTTCCAATGAATCCTGTACGATTCACTAACTAATAACCAATACAGCTGGAAAAATAGACTTTAAGAAAATTAATAATCTATGGGTTTGATTAATTTCAACATAATCAAATTAAATTAAATAAGAACTGAACTGTCTAAAAACTAATAATCACCAAACATTGTGAAATCATGAAATACCAGCATAATACATTACAGAAGGTAAGACACATAAAAAACGCTTTGATAATAAACAATACATTTATAAAAGCGCCAACGTTACTCACCCCTCTATGAAGACGTGTGGTACACCATAACAGAATCCAAACACATACCCTAAAATCATAAAGTGCAGAAGAAATAAAAAAATCACACGCACTATGATTAACAAGGATACATTAATGGTAATTATGTTAATTAATACCCACGTGCACATTGATCATGTCACTCAAAGGCTAACTATGTGACTTTCGTGACCACTGCTATTCCAGAGCACATTCCAGTTGCTGTGTGAGTGTGCACACCAATTGCTTTACTGGATGAGTTATAGGGAGGTTAACCTGGGCAATATTTCACCTTAATGAGTTATTCTACTCCTGATAATTTGATGCTTAAAATCTAATGAAGGTATTTATGAGTCGAGATGTGCACATATCCGTTTCGGTAATTGCAATCTAAACTGTTTGTATCCTTTGTTGTTATAGAAAGGAATTATATAAATCTTTTTTGGCATCTAAACATAAGTGCATAAATATCGTTGAATCCCCCGTGCGATTAAAACTATTTTCTTTTGCCCAACACTCGTTTTTTACATGAAGGTATTAATTCTCAGAAGCAAACCGTTACTTGTACATGGAGTAATATAAGAAAAAAGCAGGCAATAATTCAATCTGAAAGAACAACCAAGGAAAATTGAAAAAACAAGTTTTTATATTACACAAGTTATTGGTTTATCTGGTTTGTCATACATCACATAAGATTTTTTTTCAAAATCTTACGGCAAAAAGGAGTTAATGCATTAAAACACCATTTTGTTACCATTGGAAGAAAGAAAATATCTTTTTTATCCAAAAACAGTGTAAGTTGGTTGCAAACGTGTGTTCTTTACAATAATTGACTTTAAATGGTTGCGCCAAAAACAAAAGTTCCTTTTATGAAACTTTGCAATGCAAAGTAAGCAAAACATCTTCATGAGTGACTATAGTAGATAACTCGACTAGTTTTTCAGATGCTATTTCTCCTCTTATTCAGTTGATATGCTCAATGTTCGCAATTTCGACGATATATGGAAACAAAACGACACGTGTTACTAAATAGCGTATTCTTCCCATTCATTTCTTCAAGAGATCAACTGCAATGTATGATATACTTAACAATGAAACTTTTGGCAGCTTTGCTCCTGCCACTCAGGCGGTAAATCCAAATGCCTTGATCAATGGCGTTCTTCTATATTATCTATACATACCTGTAAATGTCTTGGTTAATTAACACCTTCACTTTAGAACAGCATTTTAACTACATCAAGGCGCCATTTCTGCCAATTAGAATTGCTTTGCTAGAAAAAGACAATATGTTAGTTGTCTTCGTTAAGAGTTGCCCTATTATAAAAGTATAATCAGTATATGAATTTCTCAATGAAAATATTATTTGAGACTACTCACTATCTAAACACAACTGATATGATATCAGTGGAGATGCCTTGTGAGTATTGTGAGACTACGGTTTTGTTAGTATTTTAGTTTTTACTTACATATGTAAATTCCAGCGCGAAGTGTTATATTCAGGACTTATTAACAATGATCAAAAGTCATCAATGTACACAAAGCCAATCTCCGAGAATTAAAGGTATTATATAGGGCATAGAGTATTTGAAAGGAATCTTTCATAAGTAAAAACTATATTGTAACTGTTGTAGTGCTGGGCCAGAAGATTTCTTTTTCGGTTTGCGTATTTTCATGAACATCTACATGTATGTTCCTCATGTACTTGACAGAGAGTTTCCACAAACTAAAAAAACCTACATGTGTATTTTTGTATGTGTATGTAGGTTTACAAATATTTATGCATGCATTATAAGTAATTTATCAAAACTAGTTCTATTGAAGGGACGAAAACAATATTAATAAAGGCCCAATGAATCCTTTACTTGGAAGGCCTCCCCACCTATACAACATGAAACTTACATGAAAAAACACTAAATAGTAACTTACTCTTAGAAAACAAATATTCAAACATAATGTGTTACGATTTGAACCATTTCTTTCTTATTCATAGAATTATGATGTCACTAATTAAACCTCAAGAATCTCATTCAAAGGAGAGACATTCAGATGGCGTCTGACTAAAAATAGTATAATTGAATAATTAAATAAATAATGAAAATAGCATGAAAATTACTAATATGCAGACGCGGGCATTAGTCCTTCCAAAAAGCGGAAACATTGGGACATTTTGAGCTCATGTGTACCTAACATTAAGCAAACTGTAGAAATAGAAGTTTAAGTTTAAGTTTAAGTTTAAAGTCTAATAGTTGTCTTTAAATATACTCCCTGCATTTGGACATACATAGTGGTTTGGGTCATTTCGACCTAGCTGTATCTACATCCGGGTCTTTATTACAGAATCAATTTACTGTTTATTGAAAATCAATACTTTGCTGTTTGTTTTGTACCAGATGTTAACAAGATAATTAACATATGTTATCCTGCTCACACATCTGATATGATTCAAAGAGTTAAAATGCTATTACCTAAAACTAAATCTTGACTAGTCTAATAGTGATAAGAAACCGAATATGATTAGTCCTTAATTATATTTTATAATAAATATTTGCAAACAAACCAACAAACAAGTTAACTCTGATGTCCTAGCCAGTGTAATATATTTTTTTTGATATTTAAAACTTCAAAAGATTTATTTTTTTGATATTATCTTCATTTTCTGAACAACAATTCTACCCCTTTCAAGAACACCCAATAAACTTTAAACAGTTGTTATTCATGATTCTGCTTTGAATTAACCATTTCATGTTTCTACATGTAGTTTAATAAGATAATTACCAAAATGGTTCAAGAGATGATGAAATGAAGTTTTTACTTCAGATTAAGAGTATTCCTTTTCTTTTGGGGTCTAAACTATTACTAGTTCATAATGAAATATACTGCTAAAAACTTGCCAACACCAAATAGTAATTTATGTTGTTTCACATTAGGTTAACCGGTTCATATTTCTAAATATTGTTAAAAAAACAAAGATCACCAAAACTATTTCAAATGAGTAATATCAATGTATGGCTCTACTAAAATATGTTATGATTTTAATGGCAATGTTTAAAAACAATACACATTTAGTATTCAGAATCGTAATCATTCCCTTTGTAAAAGATTGTCTCGCTCAATATGTGATGTTCCGAAGGTGTAAAACAATGACAAAAGTACCAGTCACTGTATATGTAAATATTGGGGATGTATTCACATATTAGCTTTGAAAAACTGCACTTAACGCTCAAAGACTCTGAATAATAGTACTGGAAGAGCATTGCATCTGAATGACTCCCTTGGTTCTGATCAAACAGTGTCATGGTGTTGAGGGATTGAAGAGGAATGTAAAACAAGTGATTAAACATTAAAACAGATTCTGCTCTATTATTTTGTTTGCATATTTGAATTTTAGATACAATTCACAAATAAAAGTTCTGAATCTTGATTCAAAAGGTATGTTGATAAATCGAATATTGCGCAAATATAGGACTATAGATATAAAAATGTATGCGGTAGCATATTGATCAGATCTGCACATGTGAAATTGTTCATTTTCAATAGAAATCAGCGCTATTTGCCGTATTTCGTTTAAGGCCTCATCATAAAACAACTGAACATGATGTCACCAAGAGTAATGAATGATATATATTTATTTGTTCTTCGTCAAGATAAAACATGAAACACGAAACAATATTTTTCAACTTTCAGACGAATGAAATAACACGAAAAGACTATTTTCTTCAACATATGTGATAATGCACCGATCATATCCATCATATAAGATACGCCCAGATAAGAGCATCAATTTTAATGGTGACAATATAAGGACTTAAGTTTATTACGTAATTGAAAATAAAAAAAACAAATGAAGTAATGAAGATACAAAAATGTACATGTAACAGAAGTTTCACTTCAAAACAACGTTTGAATTTTCTCACACTCACAAAGATAATTCAGGAACGACGTAGTCTCTGTTAACAATACATCTTTATTTCTGAAACAGTTTACAAAATTGTCATATTGTAATCACCTTATATTTCAAAGCAAATTGACATATTTCTATCAATCAACATAATGCTTATTAAAAAAGATGCTTAGATGCTTAGGGTTAGATTAAATGATAATGGTGTGGATGTTAACACTGAAAGCGAACCGTAATTCCCAGGAGAGTATTCTATGAGGAGAGTGACATAATTTTTGAAAGGTTCAACAGCTATACAGCAACAGATGTCGGTTGACTAAGACCCATTAAAAAAGAAAGCTTTTGGATATTCATAGATATTCAAGGACTATTATACTTGTTAAACATTTGCCTCTTAACTTTTAGGGAATAAAGCACAAATCAATGGTAAATTATGTGAGTCAGTGACGGATATTACGAATTCAGGATTTCACCAGACACCAAATGAGTTTTAGGGCAGCGAAATTTCGCAGTGAAATGGACAGGTCAGTTTTCCCAACCTGTACATCCGTCAACCAATATTTCTAATCATGCTTTCCGAAAAGGAGCTTTTTAAGGTTAACTTGCACCTTCTTGTGGTCCAAATCGAAGATGCACATTGTTTACATCTCGTCAACAAACAGAAAAGAGCGTGTATATATCGTAGCAGGAATGGACTTAAGGCTTGCATGCTTTTCTCTTTCTATATTACGTCCACATGCAACAAACTGTGTGGTCCTTGAAGTTAACACTAACATTAATAAACACTGGAACATCTTGCTTCATCAACTTTGATTGAGAAATTCATTTGTTGAGTGTCACGCTCTTGACTCGTAAGATTTTTTCGTTTTAAAAAAATGTCCCGACTTTTGAAGCTTAAGAGTTTTTGATTTTTGATTTCTATTTCCATGTTTATTATTACCTCCTTCTGTTCTTTAATCAAGTTCCTGGAATCGTTAAGAGGATTCCTCGACTCGGTATAGACATTTACATCAAAGAGAGCGAGAACCTAAATGAGGACACTAATGCACTCGTAAGATGATCTTAAGACTGTTTCGATTTTCGTGGCAAAGGCATATTCAATTTTGTTTCCAATTTCGACGGACTTTGACCTACGTTTATTACAATTTAATTTTTGAAAGTTGGGAAATACGAATCTTGATCGCTTTTCAAAGTGGTTGATTATAAATGGTTTATGATGTTATGTCATGTAGAAATTTTGTTATTTTCAAGAATAAACAATTTGATAGTCTAGCTACAACCACCCATTACAAACACTTGAACAAATCTGTGGCACATTTGTTACACCATAACATGTACATTTTCTCCGTACATCCGGGTTATTCATTTCGTATCGGGATATACGATACATGTTTTTTTATCATCAATATACAGGTGTTGCATCTCTCATAGTTTCATTCTGAATCGTGTTTGGAGATTAAGTATTTGGAATTTGTGTGGTTCAAAAAAGACTTGCGAAACAGAAAATTCATAGTATGAGACCATTTTCGACCAAAGCATGGAGAAAAGTTATCAAAACACTACTAACGAGTAACTCATTTAGTATCTAACAAGCAAGATAAAGTAACAAAATTAACGCGTTATTTTAAAAAAAATTGCCAGTTGATTATGTAAACAATCACTTTCTTTCATATTGTTACAGATTCTTACAAAACTGGATTTAACAATATTAATGACCTTTTCAAATCACGAGGAAACAACATAAAGTAATCAAAATGGAACGATCATCAACACAGAACTATAATAATAGGTATGAATAGGCCATAGGTACTCACCAAATGAAAACGCATGTTATATAAAAACAGATTCCAAACAACTGCTTCAATCCTCAAGTCCTGTAGCATCATGGATTTCCGTTCACACGCATTGTGATTAACAAGGGATTGTTAATCGTAATTATGTTAATTAATACACACGTGCACAACGATCTTCTCACTTAAAGGCTAACTATAAACGCTGATTGTCGTGACCACTGCAATTCCAGAGCACATTCCAATTCGTGTTTGAGACTACACACCAATTGCCAGTCTTAGATGAGTTATAGGGAGGTTTACCTGGGCAGTATTTCACCCATAATGAGTGTATCTTCTCGCGATAAACGAATTAAAGTGATGCTTATCTTGACAGGAAAGTCTAATGAAGAAATTTACGATTCTAGATTTACGCATATGCGTTCAACTTAATGCACTTTCAACCGTTTGGGTTATTTATTGTAAAAAGTATCATCTGACTTCATCATTTGTTAATTCTTCTTTGGGATTTGTTTCAGCCCAAACTTAATTAGGTATTATTTAGTGAAGAAAGTCCTTGACCCTGTTGTGGCAAGCATTAAGCTGAAACCTTCAACTTCGGCTGCATTAGTTGCACTGCTCGTTATGATAATTGATATTTAATATTCAGACCAAAGTGCAAAACGTATTTCTGAACTTCCTGCGAGATTCAAAACCTTTTCTTGATCAAATGCCGATCTCCCTATTCCGCCGTCAACACGCACTGTAATGTGTTACTGGTAAAACAAAACCATTTAACAAGGCAATAGAGTTTGAAAACACGACAAGTTATGGAATTTTCTGGTATGCGTGATGTAATTTATCATGTTTTCTTTTTCTTTTAATTGTTTTGGAAACACAAAACCTTCGAGCCAAGCAGAGGTTCAACTGCGACCATTTATGACAATGTCAGTGCTTCAGGTTATTTATACTAATAAGCATTACAAGGAAGTTGCCTGATCAAAACTCAATACATCCGAAAAAGTGAAATGTGAAAAAGAAATGTTCGATGAAATTATCTTTCATATCGTTCATCCTGAAAGCAAACAATAACTTTATTATATTTTCATTGGTGACATATACGCAAATTATCGGTGCAAAAATCCGAAATGACGATATAATCGTACGACGTCAATTTTGACGTCAAGAAACTATCACATGACGTCATGAGATGGCTGCGATAGCGGGGCGATTTTGCTACTCAATTCACAAAATAAGGGTCATTTACGACATTTGTGAAACATAATAAATATAACATTTGACATTTCTCGTTGAATACCACGTATATCTCATCTCATGAAGTAAAAAATTATATATTTACACTCGTGGCTGTGCGATGAATTACATCATTGAATATTTGGACAGATTAACATTCATACTGCCGCTCTAAAATGCCTTGACCATCGGTATTCTCTCATATATCTGGGCGAGTGTCTTAGCCAATTAGAAGTTTCACCGTGACCAGCATCTTAATGATTTGAAGGCGCCACTATCGCAATTCAGAACTGAGTTGCCAGACGGATGCTGAGGATACTCTGTAAATAAGGCGCTAAGTTCCTTCCTGATAACCATCTTTAAGAGTTGGAACTATTTCTAACCTCTATTTACCAAAATGTATACCTTAAGAACCTTCCAAATACAGTACAGTACAGGGGCACATATAAGCCAGTATAACTCGGCCTTTTAAGATACCGCTGTTTAATGAATCTACAATGTTATTATACATTGTGTCATAACACCGCGTGGTGACTGACGTCACATGACGTCATAATGTTAGCGGTGCGTCAGCAGTGGTAATCTCGGAGATTTTGATGATTTTTCTATGATATAATTCAGCGATAAATAAATGAATTGCTAAATTCAGTCCCGTTTAATTATAATTTCGCTCGTTAAATACAAAACCACTCATTCATTTCATAAGAATGTTATCAAACGGGGCGTCGTTTAGTATTCTCTTTTCATCCAACATGGCTGAATGAATAGGCTAACCTTCAGTCTGTGAAAATAAATTATCCAAACGATGATCATTTTAAATATAAGAAAGGCGATCCAGAGAAAAACTGTTGATCTAAATTCATTGAACACTTTAAAAACCAAATGGTATCATCAATAAATAACAATAACTAAACCATATCACTCTTCTACATGTAGTTGAGTAAACAAAACTGATATTAAAAATTCTAATTCTATTAAATATAGAAAAGTATTGCTATATAAGGAATGTTACAATATAAACGATATTAAAGTAATACATCTTTAGTATACAGAATCGTATTTATTCCGTTTGTACTAGACTGCCTCGGTAGATATTATATAGCTTATATATTATATATATATGCCTTTGTACTGATAGTGTAAAGCAGTGACAAGAGTACTGCAGTGTTTTGATCTCTTGGTCACCACGTATGTACATATTAGTGATTTAACCCCAACAAAGCTTTATTTAATCTGTACTTAACGCCTAAAGACTTTGAATGGCAGAATCAGAACACTATTGCTTTATTGATTACTTCCTAGATTCTAAAGCAGCAGTGTCTACTCTGTCAGAAAAAATACCAAACATATTCTTAAATATAGTTTTGGGGTTTAATTCATGAGTAAAATATGTCCCCTGCCATTATTCATGCGAAAGTTATTTCCGAGTTTAAATATTTGTAAAACATTGCTTAAGTTCTGATTCTAACTACAATTAAAAAAACTGTTGTAAAACGTTTAAGATTAAATTGTACCAAAATACACTACAAAATTATGGCTGCATTTGTGGATGGTCCAATAGATATCGCACGTCATTTAACAACCCTCTCCCCTCCCCTCCCCAACCCCATTTATTTTATTTACAGTTTTTAGGTAAAACCATCATATACCAGTTTTCTTCCGAAGCAACTAACGCAATACGAACTGTTTATGTTTTTGTCTTTATAGATAATCCATTTTTTTAATTCAACGATATTCGTTTTTTAAATTGCCAGGAAGTATAGCACGTGATACACGTTGGTTGGTTTCCTTGTCAAAGTGACGATAATTGAACTTAGAGTTTAAGTGATTTCTATTTGGGACGCGAATTGATTCCTGAGAAGTAAAAGCCAGTTATTAGCCAATACAACAACGGCTTAACATGGACATAAATGCATTTTCGATCCGAACGTATTTGCAATGACTAAAGTTTCGATGATAATATCACGTATATTGGGTGATTTATGATATTACAGGGCAAAAACTGATGGAGTGATGGTAAAGCTTTCATCTTGAACTGGGTTTTATACACGACACTTTTGTCAAATAAATGCTTGACGTTCTCGTAGAATAAAATCGTGGTTTTTAATTTGTTCGGTATATCTTACTTATCTGTTAGTATAGTTTAGAATTAAAGTTATACAATATTGTTTTAGGATATTGCCAAAAGGTGCAGTTGTTATTTAAAATAACTTATTAAACAAAGAACGATGTTTACGTTCTAATTTTTCAGGCCTGATCTTAAAGTACAGATTCCTTATCACATTGTTAACCTATTGTGTCAGCATCATCTATCAAACTTCGTTACGATTCTTTTCGAATAAATGAAAGATGTGCAACGATGTTCAGAGTTAATTATACTGATAAAGAACACTCCTCCGTTAAGAGAAAAATAAACACATGTATTTCCTTAATTAAAATAAGAAATCTCTTCCTCCTCGCCTGCAGGTGTGATCTCTGTTTATTTATCACAGGAAGAGATACGATATTCTTTCAACATATGATGTTTGTTTGATAAGAATGTATTTACGAATGAATCTTGTCCGTGTGTTGTTGACATGCAGCTGATAATTTGAATTAGTTATCGTTACTCTTTTTCATACCATGCTCAACTTAAAAAGTAAAATTTATACCAAATTATATCAATTTCCCCTATTATGCAAATCTATGTCATTTGAAAATTTGAAAACTATTGTGTTTTAGGTCTAGGATATCGAAGACAGTCATCATATTGCTCTATTACTTAAAAACTCACCCTGTTCGTGAAATCGTGGAAATTTTTACTTCAATGCTCGAGTCTATTTTTTGTACAAAAAGACTATCGTTTGAAACTTAAGATTGTGTGGACATCTATCTTATGCCCGGTGTTGTGTTTCTTTTGTTTTTTGCTGAGACATACACACTGTGTATCAATAGGGTTAATTAATCTCCAAATTGAAATCACAAACTTTGAAGGTTTTACATGTATCTAGGTAAATAACAATGACATTTAGAGGCTTTTAAACATATCTGAAAAATTGTACCTTGTAGAAACTGAAGGTAGGGGTTAAATTAAAAAAGAGGCAAAAGTGACCGTCGTATAAGATAACCCTTAGCGACCCCTCAGCAGTATGTCAATAAACATACTTATACCTCTAAATATACCTCTAATAATTGGTTACTAAGAATTAAAAGGACAGTCCCATTGGGGTATATATTGTGGAAACGAATTTCAAGGGGACATTCCACTTTATACATGTATCTTATTAGAACATAATTACAACATAACCACGTTGAAACATGTTACTGAGGTAAGATTTTGGTTGATTTAGATTTAACTATATGTACACACAGTGCACATTCGGTAAAATAGAGCAATAATAAGAAGTTAAGCCGTAAATCGGCGCTATAAGCCATTGTTGATTAGTCTTATTATAAATCATTTGTAGATGTGCGGATATTCGATCCATACATGTAGCTTATTTTCATAATTTTGTGGAATAAGTGAAAGTACAGCGCCTGTTTTCATTTTCGCTCAAAACAACATGGCGGACCGAAGCCGATAGGTCTGTCTCTTTAAATGTTAAGAATTAATTCTTAAGAAACTTTTGATATAATAATTTCATTGTATAACTATGGAGTCTTTTGTAGTTAATGATGGTTTACTTGATCACATTCGTACAAAAATAAATAGCGGTTAGTCTAAATGGCACAATGAATGCATTTCTAACAAATGGCCAGACAAATTAATAGCCTAGTAGAAACTGACCGCGAAATTTAATTGATATAAATCGTATACATGACAAGACAGCTATTTCTGAAACATATACATTTACACAGGCACCTAAATTAGTTTAACCTTTGTCCGTTTGTTGGTGGGTGTGTTAATTCGTTTCAAACGATGAAATTAGCATGATCATGTCAGAGAGGCCCAATGTAGATAGCCTGCCATACAAATCAAGACGAATTAAAGCAGTAACGTGAACGTTTGAAGGGAGACACATTTAATACTTCCGCTGACCTTACACCAGTCCCGCAGTAAATTAAACTGGTTTCCTGGATTATGTGCGAAACGCCAGTTTCATCGCTGCCAAGCCGATATTGATGATCGCTCGGTGAATGCAGCAATGAGTAAATCATGGAAATGGGATAACTTTTTTACTCCAAGAATACTTTTAAGTACTTGAAGAAGACAAAGCTGATTGTACTTATACGGTATGCGGTATCGGGTGGACACAAAATCAGCGAGAGTTATTTTTTACGTCTTTGCAAATCTACTTCTCGATCTATGGTATACATCGCATTTTAAAAGTATTTATAAATTGGCACAGACATTGGTATTCAACAGCTGTTTTTTCTCTCCCATAACTTATTAAGTTGAATTTAAACAGACATAAATCTCTCTAAACCCTAACGAGTTGTTTTGAAAAAATATCTAACCTGCAGTCTGTTTGGTCTTGTATGTGATTTTCTACAAGCAAGATAGGCAAATGGTAAATGATTCAGCAAATACTCGATTATATTGGACATTATTAAATTCAAATAACATAATTCAATGTTAAAAAAGGCGATTACTAACCTGAATTTATAGCCAACATTTTCAGGGATGATAAACTTCAAATATGGAGAATTTGTCAAGATCCAGAGACCCCATTCAATAAGATGTTTTCAGTTGTCACATGCATGTAAGATATATTGCTTTTGTGTATCTGAAGTTGATGGTGCTATCTTAATTGAAAGAAACTTATATAAAAAAGCAACATTGTATTATATATAAGCAATAGTATCTCGCTAAAGTGTATACATTAATACGATTATTTTTCGAACTTTTTACTATGATATAAATGTAAAATACTTCATTCAAAATATTTGTCAGTATTTAAGATTAAAAGTGACGAACTTTTAGAAATTTCCTTTGACTTTCTATAGCACAGCTCATTATGTTGTTAAATAATTGCACAACTTACGACAATTGTTATATCAAATCCTTTTGGCTTCTCTGTCAATAACATGTTTTAAAACTAAATTAGATCTGCACAGAAATACAGAACTATGGTACCATTTTTGTTTCTTCGACAGTCACGGATATATTTTCATTAAAACAATAACAGTAGAATGTTCTATAGAAAAGCACGATGGATTTTGATATCACAGTTTCGTTGGAATATTCATGCACGTTATTACCACGACAGTTTTAATAAGTCGATTTTAAGTCGACTAAATTGCAAGAGGGAACCCGTTACCCCAAAACAGTATAAAGTAAGTTGACAAAAAATGTCCAATAAAATCTTCAAAGAGAAGACATCATTAACAATATTTTTCGAATGTCATATATGTCATTTCAAAGCACATGTTCCCGCCCTTCCTTCAGAATCTTCCTTATATGAACGAACTTTTAATCCTAATCAGGGAGTTCCTTTCATATTCCAATAAATATTTGTTAAAAGTGCAAAGGAGATTTAAGTGATATTGCACATGCACCATCGAAACCACCAGAAAATTCAAGAACTGGTCATCTGGCCTATTTCAAATGCCATCAAGCTCTTGAAGCAAAAATCTTTCATCTTGTATTACGATCTTCAGAATGATAAAGCAACAGGCCTTTGGTATCACTGATCACACTTCACAATTGTCAGACATTCTCCTGCATTCACTGATAATAAGTGTTGGCATCCCCATCACTCAGATTCAGTCTTCGTTCAGATTATTCCTTATCTGACAGCCAAGATCTATTGTTAAGCACCTACCTCCTCCTACATGGAAGTCATCCATATAATCCTCAAATCCATCATGATAGGATGGAAGAACAATCCTGAATTTAATTAAATACGTTCTTATATAAGAGTTTTCTTCTTTAAGTTAAACACAAACTTTTTTTAGAACATAAACCATTCATAACATATAAGAACCATCTAAATGTAAGTTATCCATATATCCTTATAATCCATCACCATATCCTGAAGAGGAAGGGTAAACAAATCCTTAATTTCACAACGATAAGTCGTATAATGGAGTTTTATTTGTAAAACACAATCCTCGGCCTTGAAATCATTAACCATTGATATCATATTTGGACTCATCTAAATGAAAGTCATTATCCCCAAATCAATCTTGAGAAAATTAAGTAGACAGGGAAGAAAATCCTGAATTTGATTTGATGTCCTAACTTACAGTCGTTCTCTATTACTTAAACGCAATCGTCCCATGCCTATAAATCATAAACCATGCACATCATATGAGGACTCACGTACATGTGTATTTTCAATAATCCTCAAATCCACTATGTAATCCGGAAAAATGAAAACCTGAATTTGATTTAGATAAGTCCTAATCAGACAGTCTACTTTAACACAATCTCCTATTAAACATGAACCATTCATATATTCCAGAATCGTCCATGCAAATTTTACGCAGCAGCAAACACAGAACCAAACATTTTGCATCCCTATCTGATTTCAGACCATTTTTAGGTGACAGCAACAATCCGTCTCTTTCAATATGTAAACCATCAATCTCCTTTTTTTATCATTTTAAAAGTGTCTTTATTTGAAAACAAAGAATTATCTATTGGTTAACGTTAGGTTTTTATGAATTGTCATTTAAATCGTAAACGTTTTAATTCACACAACGTATAACAGTATTCGATCTATGAAATACATATTGCTGTAGCGTTCCCACAATACAACGTTTATGTTAGGGTACTTATACTAATACAAACAATAATGATTTAGATTTTAAATTTATAATCGTATCCTTTATCAATAGTGTAGTAAGGTAACCAAGTATCAGTTTCTGAAGATGTTGCTTCGAATCTGATCTACGAAGTGGGAAAACTACTCTTTTATCTGTTCATTTTAACTTGCATTAACATTTCATTATTGTATCTCTTAACCATGGCTAATCCGTACTACCAATATCTAACTAACACATATTTTCACAGATGTGTTATTGCATTCCAAAAATGATTTGTTTACATGCCAGGCATCCCTGACCGTGTTCGAAGTTTATTCACTATTTATCCACATCCTGCCATCACCAGAGCATTACTCTGATATCAACACTCGTAAACAGATGACAATAATGCCTGGGGGAAGACTCTTAATGATTTGTGACTTGTTGACCCTACATTGGAGTCAAATGGACCTGCAATAGAAGGATATGACATGCTCTCTATAACACTTAACTAATCTACCCGTACATGTCCATCCATGCTTACTGAGTGGATTAATGTTCCAATATGTATTGCTGTCCGTACAGTAGTATTATACGACATGCCGTTATCATTCCACATAACCAGTAGACCATTGAACGTGTTGTCATTTACGCAGAATGTAAAATATCTCAAGTAGGAAATGTTGGTTTAGGGATGTACTTGTAAAAACTATGACGTCCTCTTTATCCAGTGTTAGTGGAATTCAATTATTGCTTTAATTCATGTTAAGTACATACGCAGACAGGGAGAATAACATTTCTGCAAAGGTCATTGCAAAACATAAAGTATCTGCTTGTTTTTGGTGAAACAAGTTTACACTTTATTAATCTATACATGTCAACACCAGGTTCATCATCATAAACGGCTACCTGAACACCATATTATACACTAATGTATAATTTATCTAAAGCTTAGAATTATAAATTGAAGTCAACTTATATCGTAAAGATTATACACAAAGACATTCCGTCATATTTACACCAATAACATTTGCTATGAGCTCATATTGGTACAGCAGAACTAAAACAGAAACTATATTTAGTTGTTTCTGTAGCATTTCATCTGAAAGGTCTCGACCTTTGATGCACCCTGCAATTCATAATCAACATATGAAAATATATTTTATTCTTGACGTAATTCACCGCAGTTAGCGTACAAACAAGGCCATAAAGTACATAGGCAACTATACAAAATGTTCTAAGAAGTCACTGAATACAAAAGAAATCTCAACGGAATATCTCTTCATCGACTATACAGTTCCCCTCAATGCTTTAACGTTGTATGTTCTGATAAACTGACTTTTCTAAGTCATTTTAATAATAAAGAACTGAAATATTCATAGGTACTCCCACATAGATCTTATTAGACGCGGTTCTTGTTTGAGTTAAACCCACTTGAGACGTGCTCTCTCAAATATCAATTTGACGAGTAACAGTAAAAACTAGGTGATATTTGTAAACCTTGGACAATGAATACGGCGGTTTTTAAAAGAAAATTGAGTGGGATGATGACAATCATTTGATCGATAAAGAACTGACATGTTTAGAATTTACATTTCAATGTTTCATAAGAGTTTATCTATATGTCACATACTGTTGTTGGTTATTCCTTATTGGTAGGTTGCCTTCCTTTTTGTTTGCTGGGACAACTTTATTCAATTTATCATAATAGGATACTTTATTACGCTAATGACAATGATTGTGTTAATGGTAATTTCTTAAGTTGTCTATGTTCTGAACCTGTTAAATCTTCCAACTTGGTATTTAGCAGCATATGTGTTTTCAAAACAATTATGAGAAAATTGAAGAGATCAGGTTCATATTTCCTAAACATAAAACTTCAGACACAGGAGTTCTTAATTCGTAATACCATGATGTCGCATAAATCAGAAGCAACATAATTTTAACATCGATGCAGATATCCGGCCGTTATCATATTAAACATAGACTAAAATTTAGTCTATGAAAAATTTTAATAATTAAATGTTCCTTCATTCATAATTTATTTTTTTGGGCTCCTTATTTCATAGTGTATTCAGTCAATCTAGACTTGCTGTATGAGGAACTAGACTGTATTAAAGGCTCCTTTATATACACAGTCATCAAGCAGGACTATATTAAACACTACATGTCAATTATTCGAGGTTTATATTCAACAAAACCTTTTTTGTAATAATTCACCCAGTAATTCAAAAAGGGTTAATCAAATTACTGAAACCTTTTCATTTACTGTTCTTGATTAGAATATCAAACAAAAAATATTTCCAATATTCGAGAACTTTTTGTGATTGTAATGCATCAGCGTCAGTGATATTTTCAATTTATTCAAGTTCCAAAATCAATTGGAAGTGCTTTTATGTAAAAGTGAGTGGGCCGTATCTACGTCTATCAACGTCACAATGACCGAGACAGAGACAGAGACATTTACTTATAGAAACTAATTAGTGATATGATTATAACTCATTTTTATTTCAAAATATATCTAATTTCACTTTATCACGTTTTTGAAATTGAGTTGATATTATCTGCCTTTATTTTTTCGTATTGTTAGACTTATTACTCACTTTTGCAAACTGTCGTTACCTTTATTTTCAAGTTGTCATATTGGAAGATTTTGACATCAAATAAAAAAAATAATTTGATTTACGTTTTAAATATTAACATAAATGTAATGTCCTACGGTTTTCTCATTTTTATCATGAGGGGATTCAATATTTTATATAAAACAACATTATCTGAATTTTTTTAGTTTGGCTTTTCACAGTTGATAAAATTTAGCACGAAATAAAACAAATACTTTGGGTTTATACTTTTACATTTGTAGAAACCCTGCAACAGGGCCTCTTTTCACAAAGCCTTAAGTTGATCGTAAGTCCTTAAGGTAACCTTAGTTCAATGTTAAAGAATGGGAGAATGCTTTGTGAAAGGAGGCCCTGGTCATTTTGTAAGAAGTGTATATAAGTAAGATAGAAATATACCTATGTGACTTATCAATAGTCCAATGACTGCTTAACACAACGGAAGCAATTGCGAAGGTAAATTTTCGTATTTTTATGACCCAAACTCGCCATTTCAGGAGAAGATAATTTCGACATGACCAATGCATTTGGCGAATCATCAGTTCGAAACCTGAACATCGACAGATATAAAGTTACCGTGACAATGACATATAAATTTTCCCAATAATTTTCAAAGGTGGGCATCAGACAGGTATTGCCATATGACAAAAACGTTTCGTCGATAACCCTTTTCGAAAGCCATTTCCATACACATTAGCTTATTGTCAATCTGTCACAGCGACGATACTTGACATGATAATACCGGATGGTCTAAAACCAATTTCTACCCATGGCAACGTGCATGTTTCTGAGTTAATTCTGAATCATTGTTTGAAGTCCTGAGTCAGGTCATTAAACATTAAGTGATCTGCATGTACGGGTATCTACCCGGGGGATTACGATCATTATACAGACAATGCAATGTGGTAAGCAAATCATCATGTTTGGAACAGGCACCGTGCTTATAGGAAAAGGTCGATATTACATGAAGTTGCTTGATTGATAGCTTTTGACTTAAGCATTTATCTTAGCTGGAAGTACCAAATTAAAATACTAGTCACTTGTTTAATGATTGTTCACATTATGTACTGCATTATAGAAGATGGAATTGACAACGACATTAGATTCCATGTCGAAACGTCTCTGTTTAGAATAAAGAAGTTGTCAATCAATTAAAAAGTCATCATTATTCTTAACAGTAATTCCTGGTGGTATAAACTATATATCTTAATATTTCATAATCAATTTTTTTTAACACTGACAGCTAAATTGTATTTTAGATTGCTTAGATTTTGTACACAGTAGATTGCAATATTTATATCAAGTAACATTAACATGATCATTTTAAATGAAATTCATCATCCAAGATTTATTCCTAATGAACAATTAAGTGACGTGATTTTAAATGCAATATATTGTTCATTGAAAGAATCTGTATACCAAGCAAGGCTTTAAAGATATCAAACTGCATCCCAAAGTTTGTTTACCTAATATGTGATTTGGAATGTTTTTGATGCATCTTCAAAGTTCAGAAACTTAGAAACTCTTCAAAAGAGAAGATACATCAAACAAGATATACTTGTAATTCACATTAAAAGTGCAACAGTTTCGGTATCTCCTTATATTGATCGGGGTCACTATTGAGAAAACTCTGTCCAGTTTACACTGTGAAATCTTTAACAAATGATCAGTCGTTTCAAACAGTTGTCACGTTGTATCAATGTTATCCATCAAATTTTGGATTCTTCACATTTTGCCAACTTTCCATAACTATTTTCAAATTTTAAAAAAATTGGAGATATAACCCCTTCCGTTTAATCTAGCCTCAGTTTTCATATTGGCAATTTGGTCTCCTGATAACACTGTAACTTTGAGAAAGATTGTTAAGCATAAACATACGATGTTTATTCCTCAATACGAGGGAGGTTATAAATCGACATCAAAATGAAATACAAAATGTCCTGAGTCAGCATTATGAAACGCTAGGGGGTGAACGGACTCTTTAACTGGGATAATCTATGTCTCATTTCTTACATTTGGCACGCGATAAAACTGTAACTTTGCGGCGAATGATTGTTTAACATAGACATACGATGTTTATGTGTCAATCGGTAGGAGGTTATAATTCGACAAATGCTCTGAGTCTGCACTTTGAAACGCTAGGAGGTGAACAGACTCTTTGTGTGCAGGTAACTAGGATAATCTATGTCTCAGTTGACACATGATAAAACTTTAAGTTTGAGAATACTTGTTAAGCATAGACATACGATGTTAATTTCTCAATACGTGGGAGGTTATAAATCGACATCAAAATGAAATACAAATGCATTGAGTCTGCAGTTTGAAACACTAGGTGAACAGACTCTTTGTATGCAGCCAAAAAGGATATCTCACTTCCTACATTTGGCACATGTTAAAACTTTAAGTTTGAGAATGCGTGTTAAGCATAAACATACGATGTTTATTTCTCAATACGTGGGAGGTTATAAATCGCGATCAAATTGAAATACAAATGCTCTGAGTCTGCACTATGAAACGCCAGGGGATGAACAGACTCTTTGTATGCAGCCAATTAGGATAGATCACAATGCAAAGCTTATTCAAATTCACAATGAAAACGGTAAGTAATGAATATTTCACATAAACGAGGGCACAAAGGATCCTATAGTCAATACCGTCTATGTGTAGAGCAGTCACGGTGCTATTTCTTACAATGGACAATGTGAATCAAGCTGGTCTCGTTGATTCTTATTACATTCACTAAATGTTTATTCTGTAATTATTTAACAGCAGATCAATGGTTATGTTTACTGAGACAACGTTTATTCATGATCTCAAATCAGTAACGATTATGAAACGATAAAGAATATATCAATGAACCACATACCGTTACAAACCTTGTTCTTTTTTGCTTATTTTGGAAAGCGTTCAGTCACGCGTTACATTATGCTTGCATTGTTACTGCTTACGTCCGGATTATTCGTATAGGATTCCGACATAGCCTATGATTGCAAATCACACTAAAGGTTCACGAAACATCTTATCGAGTAATTCCTCAAATAGAGGAAAGTTCAATGAGATCAACATTATATGACTTCCGACTGTGTAATGATAACAGACTATGTTTCTGAAGTTAGAAAGTCTAGCTTAACCATAGAATAGGAGGTTAGACAGTATTTGATAAATGGAAGGTGAAAAAGTATCAACAGCATCATCAACGAAAACGTATCAACAATGTGATCAACATATGTTTAGCTATAATAGGTGAATGGAATGAAGAGGTCTCTCTGTGTGAAACAATCGTGGACAAGTTAGCTGATCTACAAAACATGGTAGTCCTGTAGTCGGACTCTGGGATGTATGGCAGTGCAAGAGGAGGTTTCCTTGATGGCGAATAATTCACGGTAATCTCAGTGTCGGTATTAGAACTGGCGATCATAAGGACATGTATTTTAGTACTTGGCAACCATTTACAGCGTCCTACATTACCCAGAGACCTATATAATGTACATAAAGCACCTACCTGGTACAGCGGCTAAGCAGTATCACATACCGTCCTCTCCATCCATGCTCCTCCGCACAGTTACGCAGATTCCTGTTGATGAAGGACTGGTAAAAAATCAAACGGTCACTCACAACTCATGTGCGTTTAAACGCAGGACTTGACGCATGTTGACGATTGATCACTACGGCACGTAACAAGTTAACCACGGACTCGTGGTCTACTGCCGTGTGTTACTGAATCCTCGTCAATTATCGCAGTGATGGACTCGCCTGAGATTACTCGCATATCCCTGGTGTTGAAAAAGTTCTCATTACGTATTTACTGTGTTTGAAATTATGATATCAGTGTTATATAATTTTGGTATTTCTGATATGGGGTACTGACTATTGTATTGGTAGTATTCAACCAATGGGAAGGCTTTGATGATAGGGACAAAGCACTATACTGTGGTGTTTTGTGTGTATGCAAGCCAGTATCGATACACACTCTCTCTCCCTTCATTTACTCGGTTTTGTCCGGTTCTTGGGGTTATCTGGCTTATCCGGATTTTACCACTGCTTCCATACGGCACGTGTAAATAAATGATAAGGTAATTGATTGATAAGTGTCGGGTGGGGGAGGTTGTGTGGGGGAGGGGGAGCGAGCAGGGAAAGAAGGAAGGGAGAATTTGTTGGGATGGTTTTGTAGCTGTGAATGCTGTAGGTGTTGACATCTGTTACATTTACAGATGAACAGGCATGTTTTAATGATGCGTGGGTCATTTTAGTTAGGGAATTTTTGAAGATAGGAGCACGTTTTCCAGATACATAGAGTGATCTCAGAAAAACGAAAATAAATATTTCCTTTAATTTTGCGGGACTATTTCTTTTAAACAAAAGAAACGGTTTTTAAACAACCGTGCCATGATCGATTGAACTGTGCGAATTATTTCACCACTTGAAAAGATTAAACGCAAAAATGGCAGCTAGTGGGATTTGCCTGGTATTTAATCATTTCCTGTACAGCCATTGATGTAAGGGTTAATCAATGAGATATGTTTGTCCTCTGAAAATACTACATTTGGAATAAACTAATTTTTATTGGGGAAAATTAAGTAACAAACGTGCTACTTCCCGTTTAAGACAATAGCATAAATACCTACATGGCTAATGATGTCTGAAAACCTTAGCACAGAAATTATCAAACTTTGATTTGATTGAAGTAAGATTTGAGAAAATTCAGAAATGCATTTCAGGCTTGTTTCAGCTAAGGAAGACGTGAACATGAATTTATGAATCAAATGATTTCTAAAATATTAAGCCACGTAATAATAAGTACAGTTTGCAATCTCATTAAAATATGATCGAAAATAACATTCTGAAACGTACGTATCCTTAATAGTCGTTTCATCATGATGTATTTCGATTGTCAACAAATCATTATTTCAACATCGATGGAATTAATAAACAAACAAATAAAAAAGGATAAGCCTATTTTTATGTACTTGCTATTTTTCAATAAATGAAATGTATTGAAGCTGAATATAAACATACTGAAAATGCTGGCATGTACAAGAAAGTTGACACATTCACGTTATATTGTGTATATACTGGTGTAAAAAAGAAAGTTCTGATGAAGATTTCATTTTGTTTAAGTAAAACTCAGAGGTCACCAAGTACAATTTTTAATTTCATTTTAAACATCATTATTTTGTGATTCATCCGAGAAAAGGGATACATAAATTAAAATGTTTATTTCACATAAGATCTAGTCGCATTTAAAGACTCTTCTTCAGAACCAATGACGATAATTTCAGGAAAATCAAAAGCTTTCGTTGTTTAAGGTAAACATTTAGTTAATATATTTAAAGCGTAAATTATAGTAAAATAAAATTCAGTAAGACCAGTATATCCATTCTCTCCAAACAGAGGAAGTCAAAGCATAAATTCTCACGCTAACCTCTGATCTAATACGATCACTTCTCGGGCTTCTGGGAAGTTGCGGCAAAAGATTGCAACTGGCTGCCAAATTTCAGCCAGTAAATACAGTGCGTGCAGGAAATGCTTGATCGCTGTCACCGAGACAGACGCCACGATTCAGTCGCCATATATAATTTGACCGTGTTCTGTTGAGAAAACTCTTTTGTACACTTCACAGTCGAATAAAGTCTAGTTTTGCACATGGAACTGACCAAGCCTTAGCAAATGATAAATTATGAATCGGTGTTTTTTTAATGCACAAATAACTTTGATTGCATCCAGCCCTCTGTCTGCATTTTCAGCCCGAGAATGCTCGTATTAGAACAGGGGTTAGCGTTGGATTTAATGATTTGATATATATGTGGGGAGAGAATGCAGTGCAATTATACAAATTTAGTTCCTACTTATCATTTAGAATATAAAAGTAAAAGCTGCTGTGGGTATTTCAATGATTTGCTTCCACTCAACAGTAGCTTGGGTGATATAACACTTTATTACTCCCTGAAAGTTCACGTGTAATATAGCTGTAAATAATATTAACCTCGTGCATATTTCATACTGACATGTCACTATACAATGCAGGATCATGACCCTAAGCGTTCACTTATTATTAATGAGACTTAGTCAGAGCAATTACTGTTGAGTAATTAGTGTGAACTTTATACTTGTAATTAGCAGACGAGGTCATAACAATTAACATGTTATAACTTTTCATTATATAAGGCTTAGGGGCTAATGGCTGACATTTATATTTTATTATTGGTATCAACAGTAAAATAACATGAGAAAAATGTGGTTTGAACATAGTTATTCCAAAGAGAGTATTTAATACAAGTAAATCATTGTAGTAGAAGAAAGTCACAAAACATTGTTGGCATAACATATAAACAGTTCATGCAGTTCCACCTCTCAAGTCTTATATAGAAAAACACATTTGTTGAAGAAAACCAAGATGATCTATTCACAAGTACTTTCGACCATAAGGTCTCATCAGGTGAATGACGTTGAGTCGGTTATGACGTCATGATTAACAATTATGACGTCACAATACATTGCATAGATACATATGTTGCGTAGATACATTACATATATATAGACTGCATGCTACATATGTAGCGCATTACAAAACATACTTGCAAATGGAATATTTCCTTTCAAATAATTGCAATTAATTTCCTTTAAAGGAGTTCACTAACAAAATTACTTTACAGTTTACTTGGCATCAAAGCAGAGCTGTTGCTCTATACATAACTAGTAAAGAAGGTTACACAATACCCTTTATAGCGTATTCCAATAACGATAAGATCATTCAAAGCAAAACGTTGAAAGAAAAATATATTTAACCTCCATTTTCAAGTATTTGATAATGATACTGTCGACATATAGAAAACTCGTGTAACTACACATGATAAACCGACAAAAATATTTAAAGTTTCGTATCACGATAACATTTTTAATTATGATTGTTATGAAAGTTTATTACTTTTCACAATACGCTGATGCACATCTTTCATTCTTCCTTAATGAAGCAGTATTTCTGTGTTGGTACAGTCTGATTAAAATCGACCATGTTCCGAAGAATAAAAGTTTCAAAATATTGACTTTACCGAGATTCGAACTCTATAGTGGAGAAGATAGCCTACACATATAGAGTTCGAATCTCGGTAAAGTCAATATTTTGAAACTTTTATTCTTCGGAACATGGTCGATTTTAATCAGACTGGTGTTGGTAAAACAAATCATTTACATGGTGGTTCGTAATTAGCTGTGCCCAACGGCTTTGACAAGCAAATGGAGGAGCGAAAGGGATGGCCACGTGTATGTTTAACCGGAAAAATAATAAATATGCACACACTATCTAAAGCCAAAGTAGTTTTTAACAGAGAACTGCCCATCCCATCTTAGACTACCATCCCAGTTCAGCATTAAGCACATTACGTAAAACAAACGCAGTGGGTAGTGCTTGATAACTATACGATCTTTTTGCCTGTTAGGTCTTTGTTGAATATCAATATCTAAAACTGCACCAAGGTTATCGCCGTGACTTAAGATCTAAGTGAAAGAATACCCAATAAAATCGATTAGTAACGTAAAGTGTTCATCATTTCACTTGTCACTATTTTTCACAATTTTTTTTATTTTGGTCGAATAATTTCTTTAGGTTTTGCTAAGAAACAACAAATAGACAATCTACACATTGTATAGACGGTAAGAACTTATTTTTTGGGAAACTTTCCGAAATGTTTTCCATTTCATACAGACTGAAAATACTACGTGAAGAGTTTTTATTCGAACAAATGGATATAAAATAGGACATCTCTAGTTAATATTTACAACATTTCGACTTATGGAAAAAAGTCTTCAATATCAAAATCGCGCTTATTGTTAGTAAATTTATAGACGTAACCACAATTAGAGGTTCAAAGGATAATAATAAAGGTTTTTATCATACAATGGATAGTGTTCTCGGCATAATAAAGTCAACGGATATTTTATATATCCGTTGTGGTCATATGCGGATACCGATGCAAATTACAGAGGTCAAGTGCCGGAACTTTTTCTGAAAATTACTATGACGTCACACGCTTTATCATTTGGAATGCCTGCACATTAGGATGGCTTCAGCAAATTATTCGTTATCTAATGCATCAAAATTAAGTTGAAGAAAGGACAAACGGACGTTGTGCAGCTGTTTCGTGAAGTTCATGATCAAGCAGTGCAAAATAACTTAATTACATCGCTGGTTGAAATCAACCGAAATATTTAGGCTGATAGCTATTTCAATGAATGAACTGAGTTATATTTTACTCACGGGAACCCAAGGCAGATTGAATCACATGTTCAATGACCTCATATTTAGCTTCGATGTATCATACATGTTTTCATCATTTATTGGGTTTTAGAAGTTAAGTAGAGTAAGTATTAGTTAATCTATCCGTAACGCTGCGTTTAAACAAGCTGCCATTTGCATTTAGAAAAGGGAAGGAACTCTCGTTCAAAGTGAGATACGCTCGCCGCCTGAGTACGTGTGAATGCAAAGGCGAAAGCTTTCGGGTTCAAATCTACACGTACACTTTCGAAACGGAAATTTATTTTCGTTTACATCTTTTGTTATTTAGAAACAAATTCTAAGACCAACTGGAACATTTAGATCATGCCAACACAACAGCTCTGTTGCCTCAAATGCAAAGAATGGAGGATTAATTTAATGTCACTTTACCGTGGATATCATTACGCTGTTCATTTGCATATATCAATGCGCACATTTGAAGATAACTTTTACAGCTCCAGTAATGACGGCAGACCTTTTTTGGCAAAATGAATGCAGAATGACATTGTATGATAAAGAGGTTATCATACTCGTATGTTTTGGGATGGTAAATATCCTGCATTAGGAATAAACACTATGTGTTTAGCTCGCCAAGGCTCGCAAAATACAATGTTTATTCCTAATGCAGGATATTAACCATCCCAAAACATACTCGCATGATAACCTCTATAACTCCACGTGAAAATCGTGACACATGTTTTCATGCTGCACGTGCAAATCACAAGACATAGTTTGGTTTGCACATTGCACATGTAATCGTGAAACACGTTTTGTTATTTTACTAACCAGTTTTAAACTCATCTTATATGAATTTTAAATGACTTTTTGTGTGCTTTTGACTTTGTATTTAACGGGGGTTACTATTCTATTAATTACCTCAGTATCCATTTGCTAATAGTTGAAAATTTACAATAAATGATACTTGATTAAATTAATGAAATGAAGCCATAAGACTTACTGACCGACGTGCTTACCTTTTAAGTGCTTTAAAAATCCTTTAAAAATTCTACATTTCAATACAAAAATGTTCTTGCAAATATCGTGCAACTAGGTCTGAAAGAAGATCATCATGACCAACTTTATAGGGCGCTAATATAATTGCGCTTCTAATGGGAAAACCATTTGGGGAATATAAAAAATCTGAACTGGCGATTATACGAAAATGGAACAGAAAGGGTCCCTGTTACGCCTTTCGCTCCCGTATAGATTATTTTTAGGATAACCGTAGCGTTTCTAGAAAAGAAATTAGCCTTTTAACACAGCACAAAGCGATTATCAAGATAAGAAGAGAATGCTAGTATCTTATATCGTTTAATGACCTCTTTGAAAAAACAGTCGGAGTTCTCACCACATCACATCGTATAATGGGGTTGTCAGTAACTGTCCGTTACTGGGAGTATTTTTTGTCGAAGTTGAAATGAAAAACATCAACATAATTATATAATATCAGAACTATATGTAGTCGCTATAATTGGTAAAATGAAAATGTATTTCAATAATTCAGAAAGAATGAAAATTATTTATATGTTCTAATCTAGAAAACCAAGTTGTGTTATCACGAGACTCTCTAAGCCGATTGATCATTTCTCTACCATGTGGCAAAGTCTTGAAAGAAGAAAGCTGACAGCTAGGATTCCCCTTGATTTAACTTTCAAATAATCAATGTTAATAAGGTCTTCTTTTTAAACGAGATGCTGAATTTGTTGTTGTTGCTGTTGGGGTTTTTTGTTTGTTTTTTTTTTTGGGGGGGGGGGGGAGACTTTCTCTGTAAATGACACATCATATTTCATCCAGTAATAATCTTTATATTTGACTAAAATCATCACCATTCAGCTTTATTAAAATGTAAACACTGCCTGGTATCCAGTTTACCTCTCACCACGCTACATGTTATTGTAGGTAGATGCTGCTTAGACAGGTGTTTGATACATTCACAATATACGTTCACCTGAACAGGTATTTTAAAAATCAGGTGAGAAAGTTTTCACCCACTGATCTAGATAAGAGTAGTTAGCATCTGTGCGATCAGTCAGGAAATGTTTTCTGAAGAGCGTTTTTTTGTTTTTGTTTTTCAAATCTGTGATGTTGTCTATTGCTATTTTTATTGTTTTTTGATGAATTTTTTTTCTAACGGATCAACGAAAACACTTACGATCGAAAGATATGCTGAAGCACATGATACTTTATTCTCTCTCGACAGAGGTACCTCCGTTATGAATTCCTATACAACCTCTGTCTTAATACGAAGGTTTCTCGGGCTTCAGGCAGTTTCCACTAGGGGGACAATATTACAACTTAAACCACCTGGCTATATTTCAGCAAATGAAAACAACGAATACATGAATAACACATTTGTTGTCACGCAGGCCTGTGCAATGAAGCAGTCGCAAAATGAGGCGTTTGTGTTCTGTAAAGACGACTCGAAGTGCAAGGTGCATATTCGAACAAAGTTTTGGAAAGCTTACGGAAATAACTTAAGCGATTTGAATCATAACTTTTGAAACGGCGTCGCTGATTGCACAACTAACTTTGATTGCATCCAATCAGCGTTCTACATTTCTAGACCAAGAAACCTTCGAATTAAGACAGAGGTTGTATAAGAATTTATGACGATGTTACCTCTGTTGGGAGAGAATGATTATACTTAGATATTTAACTACTTTTCAATATGTTTCGCATCTTGTGTACACCAATTTGTTTATATTAATAGTTTTCTTATCCCATTATTCAAAGAATAAATCGAGATTTAACACAGTCAAATGCTTGTAAGATCAAGAAAGTAAATTGAGTGTAATTAGTTTACTCTCCTTTTAAGTTTTTTTTTCGAATTTATCAATGTCTGATTATTAGATAAGGTTAAAATAAATCGTTTTGGGCAATCTGTTAACACAATGAAACATTAGACCAGAACTATTAGGAGTTCAATTCTCGGTTCTAATACTCCTTAGACTAAAACGATTGCCAACTGGCCTACAAACGCCTATCAAGCAGAAGAGGAAACGTATAAGTAATTGGAAATATACATAGTTCCAAGACCTCTAAAATCTTCGAATCTCTTAGGGAAGTGAATTGAGATAAACGTCAATAATCTTCAATCTTGTTGAAAAACGGTTAAAATATCAATTTGTTTATGAACATTTAACGAGTTACCAGATGTGTTTTGCAAAAGTAGATAAATGATCAAATACACAATTTCATTTGGATATGGCTTTATTGTCATGTACATGTACAAAATGTTACGCCTAAATGATACATAGGATGTTAAAGATATGCTTCATCAC
Source organism: Phorcus lineatus (assembly GCA_921293015.1). Taxonomy (NCBI): domain Eukaryota; kingdom Metazoa; phylum Mollusca; class Gastropoda; order Trochida; family Trochidae; genus Phorcus; species Phorcus lineatus. Next base: position 31,443,830 of record OV121087.1, on the reverse strand, counting down.
CAAGGAAACACCCTTTCCCAAAGAAATCCATAACACGGTAATATTCAAATCATTAAAATTATTTTTCTAATAATTTTGTGTTTCACATCTAAAGCAAAAATTTCAAGTTAAGAAGGTAATGATTCACAGGTCCATGGACAAAGAGTGAACCAACGCAAAAATTATTTGTTGTGTTTTTGTTTATGTGTTCCTAAATGAATGCGGTGCAAGACATCAACAAAAATAATCCTCATTAAAAAAACACGGTTTAAAATCTCCTTTTACATAACAGTGACAATTTGAAAAGAAATATTATAGTTTTATTGTTAAATGCTTTTACAAGAGTCCAAAAATGCTAAAAATCACGTTTGCATTACCTTTTTTCGAGGTGAGGTGAGGTGACCTGGTGTTTAACGCCGCTTTCGAGATTATTTCACTTATATCGCGGCTGCTAGTATTATTGCAGGGAGAAAGCCCGCAACACCATTGTGGCTATGCATTGCGGTGAAACCTGCGAGCATCGGCTGGAACTAGGGAACCATGGGTGGTACTGCGCTGAATTTCAGTGTAGCATTGCACCCAAACCTGACTGCGTGTAGAACAGTTCTCTGCTGCAGACAAAGTTACCGAGCCCCTGGCCCAAATGGGATTCGAACCACGGACCTCCTGATCAGAGCATCGGCTGGAACTAGGGAACCATGGGTGGTACTGCGCTGAATTTCAGTGTAGCATTGCACCCAAACCTGACTGCGTGTAGAACAGTTCTCTGCTGCAGACAAAGTTACCGAGCCCCTGGCCCAAATGGGATTCGAACCACGGACCTCCTGATCCGCAGCCGAACGCGCTAACCACTGCGCTATGCCGCCCCCCTTTTTTTCGAAGACTGTGTGAAGGATAACATGAATCAATTACAGGTAGTGTTTAACTGTCCAGCAACAGAGCCTGGGGAGACCTTTTATAAAGTACATGCTACTTTAAGTACCAGGTGCAACCCGCTTTCGCATGTCATAAGGTATCAAACATATCTTTCCTCAGTATCAATATAAACAAAGTTTCTACAATAAGGCTGCTATATCTCAAGGATAACTGAAATTTACATAAACCATTATTCCAAATTAAAAACATTGATGTGAAATCTTATGGCAAATGGCTTCTTAAATGTGATAAAATTCATACACAATGCGCACGGATCTGAATAAATTTAATGGATATTTTCAATGAAGAACCCGGATTATCATTTTACTCACTCATGATCTCGTACAAATGTAGTAAACCTCAGTCATTCTGCAGAACAACAACCAGTTAGTCATTTAGGGTAGTAAGTGGGGTTAGCCAATGCAATCAACCCCCTACTGAGACCCCCTCTATTTCAATAACCGTGTTCCTGATAGTTGACAGCAGGGAGTGAGGACAACACTGTCAATATGGTCAGTCAACAAGCTTGACTTCACCACAGGCTTCATTCATCTGTAATATTTACCTTTAGTACGTTGAATAAAATAGGGGGAAATAAACCAAAGTTGTCTTTAATAGTAAGAGGTCGACAATTGCGTTTGACCGACGTTGTATGTCGATAGATATATTCAAACGTTCACCTCTTGTGTTTTTAACTTCAAACGGTTCTACTTTTTTAAGTGACCAGGAATGATAGGTATGGCCGAAGGGAAGGGGGGTGGGAGTGGGGGAGGGGGATATAATAGACTGATAACGACGTTTATTTGCATCAAACGAAAAATACTTGATTCGAAAATGAACATTGTCGTGAGAATTAGGAAATCAGTAATGTAACGTATTCATGTAGACCAATCTCATTAAAATGAAATCTAAAATAATGATATGATCTGCGTAGCGTTGAGATTGACATGCAGGCGTGCAATATCATATTAAGACAGTGAAAACTTATCTCTATTGCCTGTTTATTTCAAGAAAAACTGTTTTTCGTATTTTCATTCAGTATGCTAGGTATTCCAATATGTGATTATCTTGCCGTGTACGTTTACATTCGTTGTGTATGTTACAGTTCAGTAGATACAGCATCAAAGTGATGATATCAATGAACCACTTCAAAAGCCCTGAAGCAAGTCTATGCACCTAATGACAGTTGGGTCCACGTGTTCCTGATGAAAGCCAGGAAGGACTGTATCTGGTTGAAGGCTACAAACAGTTTGTACAAGGATAAGTGCTTTCATTACTGCATCGATCTGATTAGTCTAAACAGTTAAAGGGTTACTACTGTCCCGCGTTAATCACTAACTGTTTGTGTATAGAATGTTCTCATCGCTTGACGTTCATGTTACGTACAATCTGGGGTTAATCAAAATATGTAGATTTTGAACTAACAATCTGACAATTGTTGTTATCATCAGAATGGTTTATACATCTTCGGATCTTACGGTTTAACATTATCCGGTGAAAATTGCTTGCACAATTACTCTTAATTTCTATTCAATTTTGTGATGTATATTTTATCTATTGATGAAAATTATATTTGATACCATTTCCACTTATTGTGTGCATGTTTAAAATTTCCACTGAATCTCGAGATGTTCACCTATAAAGATTAAAAAAAAGATAAAAAAAAGATTGTGTGCTCACGATCTAATGATAATTGTTATCGACAAGAGAAATTCAAAATTGCTACAATGCCTGAACTATTTGAATGAAATATGGTTTTTTTTACTTGTAATTTGACATTTGAAATTTTTCACATCCCTCAATTATACATCAACCTACTGTACATATCTTATGCATATGTGCAATATTATTCTATACCTTTTTCAGTTGAAAGACAGAACTCTTTTACAATTATCCATCGTTAAATGAACACACATGTCGTCTTGAAACACATTTCAGTTTTAGGGCACCTAATAGCTGTATACTAGATATGCCTCTTGGAAGTAATTAAAAACATTTGAACTGATCGATAATGATTAGTATGATAAGTAGTTTACAATATTAAATTTTCTCTGAAGTGTTGTACGTGTTTTCTGTTATTTGCCTGTTCTATAGACCTCGTAATACTATTGAATCTATCCATGTTAAGTTTTGTAAATATGTTTGAAACTTGGAAAATCTACTTGGAACAACATGGCTTTAGGAGAATGTGGAAGAGTGCCTTTACAATTGAAAAATACAACTAATGCTGTAAAATACTGGTTTAGACTTCTTAACATGCATGGCTATAGATTACCAAAATAAAATGTTATTACATACTATCATCACTAGACAATGTTGGTAGAAATTCATGGGCAACAAAGATCAAAGCATTTAGTTTCATTTTGGATTTTGATTTGTTTGGCTAAACTAGAAGATTGGTAACCTTACGATGATGAGTGACATGTATTTAATGAATGTAAAATATCTCAGTAAATAACAAAATATTGTAAATTTTATGTCCATTTGACAGAATAATGATATTAAAATTATGAAGGATGTTTGTCTATACCTTTACATATGGAAAAGAAACACAAATCTAAATGAAAATACTTTATTATGCGCATGTTACAATAAAAAGTCTTTATGCAATTTTTTTCGGGCCGGAGGCCTGTTACTGAATAAAATATCTGTCTCTCTGAACGCAAGGGGGATAAACAGGTCCGGCGCAATTTATTAAAGAGGCATTGGAGGCTTAAATGTTATGAGTAATAACTTTCTTCCCATTCATTGATACGTCAATTATCAATCACGGTAATTGTCTTTGAACACTTAAACAAAGACATGTAGTGATATTAAAATCAATTTCAATAATGTATGCTAAATATAAAAGTGTTTTCAGGTATATTCACAGATTAAAATTGTACTATCTAGCAACACTTAACGGCATGCAAACAAATATATTGTAGCATATGTACGTTCTCCCAACCCTCTAGACCAGGTTTATAAAATTTACTTTCAACATGCTTCACACTCAATATAGCGCATTTAAACCACTTTATAAATGTTATTTTTAACCTATGAATTATCCAAACGATTTTAAATTTGAGAAAATTGGTTTCTTTAATTGACAGCTTTCCTTGATTGCCTCATTTGACTTCTTAACGGAGGCAATGCCATTTGCCTTACTTTGTCTCAATGTCCTGTTCTCTCACTAGGGGGCTCTTTACATCGATAACTGTTATTTGTGTAAAATTTTCTAGGTGATGGTTTGAAATGTCAGGCACGCAAAGAGCTCGTACTATCATTATAAGTGTGAAAGGATGTTGATTGGTTTAAAAGAAAACCACCAGCTTTCTATCAGACAATTCTCGCTAGATACTGTCATGTAAATAATTTTTCACTTTCAAAGTGCACAAAGTTAAAGTTACCGAAATCGGCTACTTGAATAAAATTATAGTAATAATATAATAATTGTAGCAAATTCCTCACAAGCTCCTACTAACTGCATATTTCTTCAATTCTATGATGACAAGAACCATAGCAGTAAATTGAAACAATAATTTCATGTGTCAGGACGATTTAGCATCTATCTCAAGAAACAATATGTATATATCCGCTCCATAGATCCAAGAAGACGCTTGCAACTACAGTCCGTACAACTATGTCAAATCTAGCATCGCCTTGGTTACCATTCAATGAAATATCGACAGTTACCATAATACAAACTTAAAACTACATACAAAAGACTCGCCCATGAATGATTCTGCATCAAGAGACACGCTACATTCTGGAGAGGATACTGTGGCATTCCTTTGAGTCCGCTACAAACATGTCAAATCATCAAAAACCATCACAAATGTTCAATTACAACAGCAACCTTATCATAAACTAAAAGCTACGTACAAATAAGGTTAGGATTGTTTTCTACGTCCGTGAACTGGTTTGCATTAAGAAATAGCGAGAAGAGGACGCTTAACTTGTATGTTTGAACCTTTACACAACTTAATCACTTCCCAATGAAATTGTTACACCTACTTAAACAACACCTACAGAAACTTCCTTGTCAGCATCCCGCTGAGTCCGATACAGTTAAATGTATGTTGAAACCAGAAACAACTACTGACAGTTCTATGAAATGGCGACAATAACCATACCACAAAGAGAACACTACATCAACACTAGAGTGCACAGGATCTTCTCTGATGTTCATGGATGCATTGACAGACAACGGCTAGCCCAAAGAGGACACTGTGGCATCCCAGTGATATCAATAAAACTATGTCACAACACACATATAAAATAAGACAGACAGACATATTTTATCAGTATGAATGGCCATGAGGCCAATAGTACATTGACATACATGGTAGCATACATTCTGGAGCGCCTTGACATTAGTTATACTGAAACTAACTTACGGGTAATATTTTTGTTTATTACTCAACCGTGGTGAGATCACTCATTAGATAACAATGAGTTGGTAACACACATGTGTGTTACCATCTCGTGCGAACAAACGGAACTACTTTCGAACGTCACATGACATCGTCTAATCACGTGACTTGTAAGTTAGACAATGGCGACTTTCAAATTTTGCATTCTCAACGAGCCGTGAATATCCAAAAATATAAAATATTCAAGTGTCAATAATCACTCTCATATTTTAAAAAACCCAATCACTATTGACATAGTCATTTGATCACTCGCCCAACTTCTGTGCCGTCGCAAGTTGTGTCACGTCCCCTCTCTGCCGGCCGTTCCACGCCGTACAGCATATGGCCCTTCCATCATATGTTCCATCCAACCTGTCGCTTCCCCTCAACAAGGATTTTAATAGGCCTATATACATCAACTCCCGTTCCCTTAGTTCAATATTTGCGGGTCCTATCAACAATTCTGTAATTCATGTCAATGTTATCAATCCTTCTCGACTGCTGACAATGGACATACGTTACGCCAACTTTTTAAAACTGACTGACCTAGAAATAGGTCAGATTCCGATGACGTCACGACTCACGTATCGAGTGCACAATGGCATGACATTTTTAGTTGCTTGTAAGCATTTGTAATATCAATGAATTCTTAAAAATGAAATATGTGTTCACCAAAACGATTTTTGTTTAATGTTTTTAGGCCAGTCACTTATGTAGACACCCAACAACTAGCGAACTATTTTGTTCTGTGTTTCGTTTGACTGATTGATATTCTTACGCCGGTTCCGCGATAAGCTGACTGTTGTTTGACGATTAATTTATCAAAAATATTGATACGTGGGGATGAGTAATAAATAAAATACTAAACTCATGATAATGTGATAACATTTTCATGCAACTCGTGAATGGAATTTGGTATCAGACTCACTTTCGTTCGTCTGATACCAAATTCCATTCACTCGTTGCATAAAAATGTTATCACATTACCATTCGTTTGGTATTCTCTATACAATAGACAGCTAGGCGCAACAAGATATTACCTGATTTTGAATTCAATAAATTCATTAATTTATCTTGATTTGGATAAATGTAATAATGACATGGTATATATTCAATTCTAACATCATATGAAATAAGTTAACATTGTTCATTAAATGGCCACTACGAAGGACAATGCCCTGGATTCGATCTGACGCCCATGGTCGACCCTGCATCGAGATACTCGAGTGCCAGGAGATGCACCCCGTGGAGTCCGGAAACAAATATGATTCGAATATGATGATGGACATATCAGATTGCTAGATGTACCGTCACGTCCTTCAAACACTCCACTACATAAACTATTGTTCCTGTGATCGATCATGTAGTCAATGGTGAGAATTATTGGAAATATTTGCTGGTGATATTAAGAGTTATCTGAACGCTGTTAATGAGTAACAGGTTATTCAATTGGACACACTAGCTTTGAATAAGGCTTAGCACTATTGGCATGCGATAATTTGAAATTTACAATGAATTGATAGCTCCATTGAGGATTCTCGTTTAACGTTCTGTACAACGATGTGGACTGTTCTCAGTTATATACGAGAATGAGAATAAACCATGTTCATGGATATCGAATTACTATGTGTATACAACAAAATACAACTGCTAATGTTATAGAATATTCAAAAACTTTTTTTAAAAACATATAAAATAAGGTTTTATATAAACGTTTTCTTAAACTAAAAAAACATCTTCCGCCGCATGGATTTAAATTGCAACAGTCTCTGCCACTGGCTCATTAAAGCCTCACTGTGTACCCGTCATATGATTTCTCATTGGACTGTTGCGATCTATCCCAGCCTGGACGACAAGCGTATAGAAAAGTTGGGGAATTGCGGCAAGACCTATCTTAGCAATAGGGACTGGCGCAAGGATAGGCAATTAATGCGTGGAAAGATGAAAATAATATTGAATTGAACCACTTTAACTAACAGTATGTAACTTAGACATATAAGACTTAGACCTTTAAGCTTTACGAACAGCTGCCCATTCTAAATATTTAATCTTGACATCAAAGTGTTAAACTAAAATGGTTTCAGTATAACTCAAATTATTTTTAACTGATACTTTTTGTATAAGATTGGATATATATTGACTCACCACTGCGCTCATATTGTTAAGAAGGTTCCTGAGAGCAATGTTCACTTAGTGCTCATGTTAGAAAAGTGTGGAAAGAGTTAGCCGAATGATTAGAATGCTTAGCTGAGGAATGTATTTTACATAAAAAATATTATCTTTTGGTTTAACAGTAAAAATAATAACCCACTAAATTTCATCTGTCTATTTGGGAAACAAAATATATATGAACAGAAAGAGTAAGAAATCCCATTTTGGATATATCAAAAAAGAAATATTAAGATATTATGAGGCAAGTAAATATATATAAACTTAACAAAAAATAGCTATATAGACAGGCAAACTTTTTTCTCATTTTGGTCCTCTTTCCACACTTTATTGAGACGAGCTGATAACTTTAAGGTCCCAGAAATGGCAAGGGATGTGAATCGTGCAATTTATCATATGATATATAATTAACCTGCTATACCTGTGTATTGGACATTGTGTTTGTTAACATCGTGTAATAAATTATAAAAAAACATAACCATGCAATGTAAAAATCTGATGGCAAATAGAAATGTATTTTTTTATATTAAATTCAACATTTTTATGAGATCATTATTTCTCATGTTTTACCAGTCGGCCTTTCATTGGTATATAACTTACGAAAGAAGATGCATGAACATTAACTATTTTTCATTGTTATCATGACTTTATTGTATATCGTTAGTATCAAGGAAGGGCATTTATGTGTATATCAAGTATATCGTGATGACTGAGTAAGTGTTATAGACGTCCCTAAATTGAAGTTTTAATCTCTAATTCACTGTCTTTTAATTAGACATATTGTGTAGAACATCTAATGTATTCTCTGAACTGCTATTGCTTTGCAACAACTATCAACACTGCTTTCTCATTGTAAAAATGCTTCGGTCCTTAGATTTTATTAAACAATCTCTATTACGTAAGATATGTTGGAAACAGATGTGGATATTAAAGGTATACCTCTGAATAGATATGTATAACTCTAGAAGAAACAATATCATATTGATCCTATTGTAATTAGTCCTGAGGTGTATGTACAAGAAATATTGAGATACATATTCCCTAGAACCAATCTTTAATTCCTAACACATATATTGTAAGATTTTATAGGAGTAAAACTCACACGTGGACACCTTAGCATTCAATTAAATGGGTTTTTTTCCTTAGTCAACAACCTTATAACCTATAACCGTAATGTATGCTTCATTTCATCGAAATACACACAGGAAGTTATCTAAATGTCTATTTCAGCATATTGATAAATAAATTCAAAAGTTGATTTTGTAAAATTCAAAATGACGTCCCACTTAAACACATGTACTTCAAACCATCTCGTGTTTGTAAAATTAAGTGTACATTTTAAGCACTGGAGGGTGAAATGTATCACTCTGTAAACGGAAACATCTCAATGGAGAGCTGCAATTGTATGTCTGGTTTACCGTGTGTTAACAGGACTACGATGCTCTCATTATCACCCTCCCGGTAGTATTGGCGCTATATACATATCCTCAAGTGATATTTCTAATTGTCTGTGCATATGGATGAGGTCCATGCTGTGTTTGAGGAAATGCATATCGTATAATAATGGTTTTGACAGGTCAGTTTGTTTTGACATTAAGTTTTTTCATGGAATGTAAATGTCATTTAAAAAAATTTCTATTGTGAATTCGCATAAACTATTTTTGAGTTATCAATTTCCTCTGAATTCCGCTTTTGAGCATCTTCCTGTTTTTAATACAATCTTGGAAACTTAAAGATTAATGAGTTAACGATAATTGTCTATTTTTTCTAATAATGTTTTGAAAAAAGAAATGATCTAAATAAACGTTGTTGGTATGTTCTTCAAGATCTTCTGAAAGATCGGTGCTTTGAATTTGGGAGAAGATGCACGAAAGATCTATTATCAATACAACCGAAAATATTGTGGTTATAACTTTTGAATATTGTTAACTACAGCTTGTATTATTTTAACCGAATTTTTTAAAAAGTGTCAGTTATCCTATTTGTGGGTTGAAAACATCCCACATTGTATTAAACATATATACAAATGTTTTCAAGGTTGCTGTTATAAATAAATAAATATATCATCGTTAAATGGGGATAAATGATTTGTATGTAGTTATGTTCAAAATTGTATTCTTGCACTATGAATTTCTCGCAATTATAGTGCATCTCTCGTGAATTGAGGCTGCTTATTCAGATACATAAATCAATCGGAATCTATTATCTAGCGCTATCATTGTTTAGTGCTCCCTGAACGCTGAATTGTAGCCTAACCTAAAGTAAAAGGGTCTTCACAACTGGGGTCCTGGTTTCGGCTAACCCAATTTGTATGCGGTATCACAGCTACAAACAATGTTAAAAATTCTAATATCTATTCATATATGCATGAAGCGTTGATTCCATATACACAGTAATTATCGTCTAGAATTACATTCATATCGCTGATGAGATTTTTGCCCCTAAAGGTGACCTTGTCACAAGGGGGGTAACTCACGTGATAATGACAAACAAGGGAGATAACTCAATAACAAACAGGGTATTGTACATAATGAATCACTTCGTGATTGGCAATAATAGTCTCTATGAATAGTATTGATACTTAATCTGTAGAGTAAAATGGTAATCAGGGAAAATCAGAGATATATTGTTAATGACAAATCTGTCAAAATCTCTAGGTTTTTTTAATAATCAGGCATTAGCTCATAAACGTGATGATATTCAGGATTTGCAAAGAATTTCTTTAAAAAAAAGCCTTGAGATATATTTCTCCAGTATCGATGTTTAGGAGATCAGAAATGAACGTAACGTTTTACATCCAAGTTGTCATACACATGATTGAAAAGGAACAGTTAATGATCCCGTTTGCGGACCATGTATTTTTTGTTCTTATAAGATAAAACATAGGTACGGCATAGTCCTGATTTTATCTAAATATCAAAAGAACTGAATTATATTTAAGTTTTTCTCAAATTATGCGGAAATGACTGAGGTTTTTCGAAAGATTTCTAACGAAATGGCGACGCTGATTGCACAATTCACTATGATTTTATCAAATAGGCTCATCCATTTCTAGCTCGAGAAAAACTCGTATTTTAACAGAGGTAAGGTAAGGAGACAATGATGTGAAAAACCTCTATGAGCAAAGAATGAGTCAACATATCATAATTCAATATAAAACAAGCATTTTTGGAGACGTTTATTGTAAACGATTACAATCTTTCATATTTCATTCTCGATTCATTCATAATAATAAACAATACGAAATGACAATCAGGATATTGGCTAGCGAGTTGGAAATGACAGTTTAAGATACCAACAATAAGTTTCACCAGACAGAGGTAGGACAATGTCTGGACATGGTATTGCTAATAAGTTGTAATGAAATAGTACGAGGAAGGAAGATTCAGCAGTTGTATCTGTTTAAAGAATTTATGACATTGACAAACCATTACGAATACTTTACAAATAAACACCAGTTATTCCAAGAGACACGGAAGACACGTTTACAAGATGAACAAATACATATTGGCGTGATATATACAACAATATATATACTAATTATGTACATTGTATTTACAAATAATGTTTCAATAACATTCAAATTCTCGTTAAAACTCACTCAATGGACCAAAACAACTTTACATGTTCACAGTGGACAAATATATCACTGTTAAATTAGGCTATTATCTTGTATTATATGTTTTCGGATGAGCCAATGCGAGATTCGATCCCGAACCAAAAGAACACCCATCAATCGCAATTACATACAGTTCAATCACTATCGAGGCATCGTTCAAAACTGTTAGTTAACAAATAACATCTCTGATACATATTAAGTGTTAACATGTACATTGGAGGATGGCAACAACTCCAACGAATTAGATCCCCCACCCTAACCATTCCTTCAGAGAAAGAAAATAATTTGCACTCATTAGTAAAATTTGACTTCTGTTTTAATGTAAGGTAATTGATATCCTAATGCTCCCTCAGAAAAGGATTAAAAGACTGGTCTATTGAATCGCAATGAATGTGTTTTTCAATGACCGTCTATGTGCTATAGCTGGACCTAACTCATATTTGGTTTTAGTATATGTAGATTAGACGCTTTAAAGCGCATTTTTTCATTCAGACTCCAAAATGGCGCAGTTGGCTACCAAAACCGGTGCAAATCATCTGAAGGAGATGAAGTATCTCAGTTCGAGATTAAGATAGAAGTCGGTGAGGATAATATCCAACGTTTGTCAAAGTGAATTGGTTCGTCTGCGACCAAACCCTATTTAAAATGGTATTGCATTGAGACACCTTTAGAACTACCTTCAGCATATCTTTACAATTCAACGTCCAGGGGACTCTTATGAAAGTTCCCGGCACAACTGTACTTCAGTTTGCATTTTAAACACCAATGTTCAAAACATCCGTCTACCCTAGGTCCTCAAACAATTTAATTGTGACCTTGTTGAGCATGCCAAGAGCCAAATCCAGCTACAACCCCGCCATTGTCATATTACAATGTTGCTGGTGTGAGAAATTTTAACATTTCATAACAAGTACAGTTCTTTCTTATGATGAATGACTACATTCTTTCATACACCGGAGATGTACAAGAACTGGAAGAAGAACTTAGCAAGCAAGTTTATAAGCAAAGATGCTAATGAATGTATGGTAAACACAGTTATGGGCCCTAAAGATAATCAACCGGTCCCTTTACAGTCTTATAGTTATCAAAGAGAACTTGAAATGCCCCAAGCTGATTCTTAATTATGTAAAGTATGAATGCATCCAAAGAAGTATTTGCTTAGTCAGCATAGTTTATATCACCGAGGGATATATAATCAAATAATAACAAGCAGACACCACCTGGCTTTTAAAGAAAAATAAATCAAACGATGATTTATATCTAAATACTGAATACTGATGAACGCTTAAAGGTGAATAAAAATGTAGGAAATTACTTTGGGGATAGCAAGCGTTTCCTTGGCATGTCATCTCAAAAAATGATATTAATGTGCTTCATCATTTATTGAAATTTGATGAAATCATATATAAAAAAATCCAATTACAACTTAAAATATTTTAGTACACAGTGCCAAAACAAGTAGGGACTATTGCAAGTACTTTGAAGTACATTCGATTATGGTCGTTCGCTAATAACGATAATCAAAATAATTAAAAAATAACTCTTGTTCTTCACTGTTAGAAAATACCTAATAATACAAAACAATTACGTTCGGTATTTATTAGATATCAAATATTTAAAATAAACGATATACATTGTTAAATGAGAAATAAAAGATATAATCGAAAACTAAATTTACGTAAGGTGAATCTTAAAATATTGACAGAAATAATGAAAACTAATGTCCATTCGGGAACGAGAAAATGATATTGACCGTTTTTGTTACTTTTGTTCATTAAAGTAATAAAAATTTGTCAATCGACGTAAATACTATTGTTCACATAAGAATGCGGTAAATACATGTATATTCACATAAAATATATTGAAACAATCCATTTATATTTGCATTCATCATCATTATCAATCACAATCGTAACTGTGTTACGCTAGCATTGAATCAGAAATAGGTCAAAAGTCTACAAAGCACTGTAATACCATGTCACCTGATCAAACGATATTTGAATATGAATAATGGTTTCCAGTTATGCACTGTAAACCATTCTGGACCATTTGTCACAGATATAGATTTTGCTTCTATCGAACAACATGTCATTTCAAAATGGGTACCCGTTGAGAATTTAAAAGCAATTCCTTGTTGGTTTTGTGGCACTAAATCCGTATAATACAAGGAACGAGATTGAATGTCAGAATACAAATATTTACACTTACTGCTGACAGCTTGGCTATTAGTACTCAGGCGTCAGTCGGACTGATAAACAATACTTGCCACTATCATGTGAACTCGAGTTGTATTGATTCCGTGGTCAGTTGTTCATGAGAACGCAACTGATATTTGCACGGCAGTTAATTCATTGTAATCGAGTCTGAATGGGCAGCTCGCGGTCTCGTCCCAGATTGTAATGTTACAGAAGCTTATCAGAAGAGCTGGTGTCATATTTTCTAATAAATAGTGCAGTTACGTAATGCCATATTTGATGCTTTGAGTATGTTTGAGAGCAAGGAAGCATAAAAGAGCCACTCTGTGGGTTGTTTGAGTCATATATGCCAAACTTAATCAATGGTGTCATTTGATAGCGAAGTATCAACTGTTACCAAAAAGAAACCTTTTAAAGCTAATTTTTTTTTTCAGTGACAATATGAAGGTAGAACGTCGCAATTATGATCGAAAACTGGACAATGGCGCGCGTCAAATAGTCAAACGTAATTTTGGAGACTTATCTGAAACAGTCAGGAGGGCAGTTAGGAATTGAAAGTGTTTGTTAGGTTATATTACTAGTATCCATGTATAGTGGACGTTATATCTACACCTCTGTGCACTTATAAGGCTGATTTTCGATTTTCATGGAAAACCAGTATTTGTCATACATTTGTCTTTTGGACATGAAAAGTTCAGATGTTTTGATTTTATATCACCACATGCGACATCTAGGTTCGTATCCAAGGCAAATTATATGTTATAAAAATCACGTAGTGGCTCTCTAATTCATTTATCCTGACGAACATGCTGTACACATACAATATTCAATTTCTAATGATTACGTTGTGATCCTTGTCATGGAAAATAACAGAACATATTGTCAACATCTAAACTTGTTTCCCTGTCATATTTAATATCCTATGAGTTCATTGTTGATGAATCGAAATCTGAAGATATGCTGTTATATTATAAATTCTTTTAGATTATATAATCTAAACTTCATGAATCTATATTCTATATTAATTAACAATTATAAAACTAAAATGTTTTTTTCCCCACGCATATGAAAACAGTTGGTTAGGCTGCAATTTATAGTATCCAACCTTTCATGTTAATGCTTTTAATCTTTATCGTTACTCTCTTTATCGTCAGCCACATTTTTGAATAAGTGTTTATACTTTTTAAAACATAATAATACTAATGTCATATTGATATTTTTATACAAAATGTATCAATTTAGATTATCAGGGATAAGCAGAAGTTACAGTTTTCAATTTAGAAATATGTAATTGAAAATGTAAAGCGAGATCTGATTTCATACAATTAAATTAAAATGCTATTCCGCTAATGGTTATCATAAAAAAGAGGGATTAGGAGGACTATAGAAAAATTACATTTCAAAACATAATACACGGGTATTAAGTATTTTTAAAACAGGAATAGAGATAAAGGACGTTATGAATTATTTCAAATGCTGGAACCTTAAAATCTCCGTTTTTGACCTAACAACCTTCATCTAATATTCTGAAGTGAGTAAGATGGTGTCAATGTACATTCGCAATTTTACGTTATTTAATCTTGTCTAACCTTTGACTCCTTCAAACAAAATGCCATCAGCCGCACAAATGTGAAGGATAAATGAATAAATTTACAGTGAAATATGCCATTGGATATCAATCATCTGTGGTAAAGGCATACTTATATAAATGCTCCTTAACGGCATGCCGATGCTTTTCGCATTAGGATGTTCATAGATATAACTTAACAAACGTTGTGAGGTATGCATTGGCCCTCCCTTGTCAAAGTTGTAAGTTGGTGAATGTCTTTATCACACCAAACGTTCCATCTAGTCCTTCTCTCATTTGTACTTGAGAAAATTCTTTGGAATCTTGGTCATCCCTGCAAAATCATTAGTCTCTTTAATATTTTTCTAATAAGTGTTCACCGTGTTCCAACGTCGAATGTAAGCCTGGTCACTCAGAAGTCTCTATGGTGATGGTCAGATATGACGTGGTCTCCATGACGTCAGGCAGATAATGACGTCAGATTCTTCAACCATTTATCATTAACCGTGAATACCCACCGATCAAACTTTTTCGCCTGAACTGAATTTTAGTTTTCAGATCATGACAACGCCTTACTGATTGATAAAACACCCGCGGTCGAGTCGCCTCATACATTTCCGGGTCCGCCCCCACTAGTCTGTTTCCCGAACACACCTGAGTGATTAGAGTACACCTGTATATCAGCGTTTCTGTTAAACACCTCATCGACAGCTACGTCGTCTTTACTGATGTCGTCGTGGTACGTCGCGGTCTTCGTCTGTAAAATAAAGAGGGTGGAAGGATGTCAGTATTTTTGTAGTGAAGGTACTAGTTAAACAAATTTGTGTATTTAATGTCTAAATTGAATATCGATTTCTTCTAACATCTTTCATTCGTTGATGAATCAATGATGAAACTTATGATTTATGAAATTGAACTTTTAAAAACGAATATCCATCATTTCAATTAATAAATGATGTAAACGTGTTTTGTTTGTTTGTAGACCAGAAATCAGAGAATAGATAAGCTTGACTGACTATTCTGAATAACCTTTTAGAGATGAAAAAGGCATGAAAAAAAGAGACCAAAGACCACCTTCTCTACCCTCCTTGATTTACACACTTGGCAAGAGGTTAGGGAAATATAATTCCCTCTCCACTAAATGCAATGTCTCCTTTTGCAAATTTAATTGACTCACCATTTTAAATTTGGTTTAGAGAAGCAAAACTCAATGAAATAGAGGTTGCCCAAGACCAACCTGAAGGAAATGTGAATCTGATCCCTAAATTTCTATTTACATACATGACTTGACTGAACTTAATGAAATAGAGGGTGTCCAAGACCAACCGTTAAGAAATCTGAATCTGATTCGAGTAAATGCAATTTCTTTGTTAATACATGACTTGACTGACCTTTTTAATCTTTGGTTTAGAGAAGCAGCAGAACTTTATGAAGCAGAGGGTCCCTGAGATGCCCACACCGCCCGCCAACACCAGGAACATGCCCGCAACGTTCTCAACGTCCAGAGATTTGGTCTTAGCGCTTGCTCGGGCATCAGGGCAGAACTGCCTCCTCCACCATCTGATAGGAGAATTGTTTTCTAATATTTGTAACTACATAACGTTTCATTTAAAGTTTAATCAATATATTCTTCTGGTTGAAGAAAAGGGGGAGGGGGGCGTTTTCGAACTATTTGTATATAATAATGGAAGGTTTGATTATTTTTATTTGGGATATTAATTTGTTCGTTATCTCAATGTTATGTATTTCAATTATGTAGGATAATTTCATTCTATCAACATACACTGCATCAGAGCAGAACCGTCTCACACAGGTACTCACTTTCCTTCCAGTCTGTAAATAACTCCTTCATCCTTCATCCTTAGTATACCAAGAGATATCGCCTCACCAAAATCCGCTCCCTTCTTATAAGCGATGCCATATCCTTTAAGATCAAAAGGGTGTCCAATCTGCATCAGAGTGCAGTTGTCAGATATTTCATGCCTGATGGTCGGAGAATCCCATATAAATGCATAACGTCCCTCATTGACTCTTCTGAACCCGTCTTTAACACGTCTCACCATGGACTCCGGATGCAGTGTGGACATGTAGGCCCACATCTTGGCATAATGAGTCATATTGGTATGCTTAAAGAAGTACTCAATCTGGCTACCGTCCACGGTACCATACTCATAGTAGTCCTGGTAAGCCAGATCAGCTGCTGTGCTGATGCCAACGTTAGCATTGGTGATGGTAAGGAAGGCAGCGAGATTGGCAGTGTAGAGGGAGATCATGATGAGGCAGAAGAACCACCACGAGCTAGCCACTATCCTGCTGGAGATGGCGTGAGGAGATCCGACAAGACTTCCCCTCAAGATGGTCCCCCAGATATACCAGAAGCTTTCCCTGAGGTTGTGTGTGTACTTCTGCTGTCTGTCAGAGTTGAGACGACTAACACTAAAGAGGACGAAGCTGACGATGAGGAAGGAGACAAAGATTGAGATCCAGACAGCATCGGACAGAGGAGAGAGGAACTGGAACACTCTCAGTCCTGTGTCCTCTGGTTTCTTTATCACCACTGTGGTACCCTTGGTCATGAAGGGCTTTGTGAAATCCACAACTTCAGATCTGGAAGGCGACATCTGGAATGGCGCTAGTGCTATATCGTCTTTCTGAAAGTTCAATGATTTCATGAAATTAAAGTTCTATGATTTCATGAAGAAATTTTCTTTCATGATAGATTCATATCATGGTTCTTGAATAATTTCACTTCTTAAGAAGTTAAGTTCTTGGAACTTCTATTTTTCACACAATGATTCCTATTGTGATATTGATTATTCTAGCGCTCCATTTGACTTTTTGAACCACAGCAATATGGGAGGGGGCGGTGGATAGCGCAGTGGTTCTGTTTCGCAATCGGATCAGGATGTTCAAGAATGGAATTCCGCGAGGAGCTGCTGTAGAGAACTGATCTACATGTACATGCAGTAAGTTTTGGGTGCAATGCTCGTTTTAATTTCAGCGCATAAGCACCTCTGGTTCGCTTATTCCAGCTGTAATATGAGTTACATACTTTTGAAAGCGACGTATAACTCTAAATAACCTCATCCCCTCCACCTCACATCATTTTGTCATCTAAACATTTCTCAGAAACAGAAATATTTTATTAACCTTTTAACCCCATTAGACATCAAGCTTATCAAATACCGTAATTGAAAGTGGCACTTCTTTTACCCATTCGGCGATAAAGTAACTAACGTTTTTATTTCAAAGGCAACTGAGGTAACACTCAACAAGTTATCATGCTTTCCCTTTCATCCTCTGAGAACCATCTCAGATTATGATTCGTGTATTACTTGATGCGTAAATAAAACTATTTGTTCATTCAATAACGAATTGAATAATTTTCAACATTCATTCCATTCCTTTGTATTAATAGAACATCTTAGAGCATCGTCACTAATGCTTCCATATACATTACATTAAAAAATTACTAACTGATCATTTCAGAGCAGTAAATTTGGGAAATGTTCCTTAAAGCAATTCAGCATTAATTTTATCCAAAGTTTCGTTAACAACACCTTGAATCTGGCATCGCTCGAGCCTTTGATATTTTTTTAGCGTTTAAGTAGATTTAATATTCACTTCTATGGTGGCATACATGCAGACTGACTTCAAGAACATTATAACATTCATTGCATATATATATACCTACTTCATGTCTAAGAATTCATCCATCATCCAAGTCAATGTTTTTATCTGGCAGCGTTGAAGTGGGTTTCACTTTCAATCCACTTTTCTCGAAGCAGTTTAACATTTATGTCATGCCTATACTTACATCATCTTTCAGTCTACGGACCATGCCCGTCCATCCTCTGGGAGGCGGTTTCTTGCTGCCAAACTTGCCATCGGGCACCAGACTAATGTTATAGACGAAATTGAGTCTTTTGGATAGCTCCTCCAGAATGTCGATCAGGTGCCCTTCAAAGTTACCGTTCTCATCCAACTGTACGAATGGAGGTTCCTTGTGATAGAAAATTGTTGATAATGATAATGAAAGTAATGTAGGTAAATGGACCAGAATGGTCCCTCTTGGCGCTTGATGGCGTCTTTGAAAGTACAAATTCTTCAGGGTTATGATGGATATAGCGCTTTGAGCAGGTACTATTATTTGGATAGAGCGTCTTATAAATGTCCATATTATTATTATTCAATAAATTTAAAGAAAGCACGATATTCTGAATATAACTTTATGATTATTGTGAAAGCACATGTATTCGTGGTCTATTTTCTCAAAACGGAGATGTCAATCTCAAGAAATAATATGTTTTTCTCATGTTTGCAAATTACAAAAGAATAGGTCAGTGGTGGATAATTCCAACAAATATGACTTGCAGAGCTCCTATTTGATTTATTTGAATGTAAAATTTGACACTGATGAAGATATATACGTATATATCATTATTTCAAAGAGTTTTTATATGTATCACTAACATATGTCATAAAGCAGAAGACGCCGCATTCCAGTTTTTCACTCCAATCATATTTGAAAACACTATTTAATAACTTATAATATTTTAAAAAATAGCTGATTCAATTGAGTTCACACTGAAATGATCGATGTGTCGAACTCCTGAAAAAAACAACCTGTCAAATATAATTAGATACAAACCATTATCAACTTAAAGGCATTATAGTACGTTTATTGAAATTTTATCCGGTAAGCCGCATTCGTAGAGAACATCCCGTATCACTGCATGAGGCCATTTTGATGTGAACTCATTTTAATACTTTGGCACGTTCGTTTAAGGACACATTTAATTGGTTTAAAACGATTGTCTTGCACTTTCTAATAATCGTATTTCCCCCTTAAAATCGTGCCACAGCGCGTTTAAATGTTATTCAAATCTATTGAATTTCCGATAGAATGTGTCGATGTATTTGCAGTCTTACGAACTTTTTGAAGCTAGATAGAAAATAACATTAAACTGGGTATCACAATTTGAAATCTTAAGTGAAAACGCAAAACTGGTGAGAAATGATTTGAATTGTTGTACGTACGATTTTGGTTGTGACCCTGAGTGGTTGGGATCCAAACACATTCTCCTCTGACTTTGCTATTCGGCTATATGACCGTGACAGCTGTACCCTTTTGCTTAGCTTTTCAGCCTGGTTGCTCCATGTACCGGTCTACAATGAGATTAATACTGTCAAAGTTAATCTCATTAAAATCAGGTCAATCCTAAAATTCGATCCTGGCTGCGATTCAGATCTGAGAACTGCTCCATATGAGTCATTATCAAGTGACCTTTCACTGAAGCCAACCAGCGGTTTGGCTTGAAAAGAGCCGATTTATCTAAACAGGCTGACTACTTGAGTTCATGAAAGGTAAATATTCACAGATGACGTCACTTTCCATGACCCGCATGGAGTACTGCCCAGCCTCTAAATTGTGTCACGAGATTGTGTGCAACCTTTTAAATAATTATGATATCATTTCAGAATAATGAGAAAGGGGCATGTAACATTATTTTAAAAAAAATCATCCTTAGGTTTCCTCAGAATTAATGTTCAGTGACTTTAAAAACGCCTCCCGTATAATTAAATATTTTAAAGTTTCAAAAGAAATCCGATTCCAAGCCTCGGAAAGAATTGTTTCAGTAAACTGCCCGCGGACCTCCGTTTTTAGTACAGGCCACGCAATCGATATTCTTGACATTAAGAGGAAATTTCTATACAGTGTACGTCCTCGCACTACAGGACTTAAACATAGATGGTTTGTCATTACGTGATTGATCGAATTTGATGAATGAAATTCATTTTGCTAGAATATCTACTGATTAAAAATTTACGATTTTCAGAAATAGAGGTAAAACGTAAGTAAACATTGTTTGCCGCATGTCCTTGTTATAAAAAAGGTACATGTAACACTTTCAC
The DNA here is from genome assembly GCA_921293015.1 of Phorcus lineatus. Lineage (NCBI taxonomy): Eukaryota > Metazoa > Mollusca > Gastropoda > Trochida > Trochidae > Phorcus > Phorcus lineatus. The sequence goes on along the minus strand of OV121087.1, from coordinate 31,423,076 downwards.
TTACAACATGATTAAAACTTAAAACAAAACGAAAATGCTGATTGCTTATAAAATGCATTAATACATTTATTCATTTGTAGTTAAATACTAACTGAAAGAAAACTGAACACCACACGTCTAGAAAACTATTAAACTTTACACTTCTAAGAAATGCAAAATAAGGATCACTAGGTGTTACGGAAGGTGCATTTTAGGATGAAGTGAAGGGCAAATGATCAAGGACATGCATATGCAAGGTAAAGGTGAAGGTCAGATGTGCAAAGAGATAGGTCAAGGCTGCAAGAACCTCCCAAGACATAGTATTTGTAGGCAAGAAGCATCGTTCGTTATCATTCTTTCAATGTCAATGGTGATTCATATGACGTTTTTAGTGTTAAAACACCAATTATGGTGAAATTCCTCCCAAACATCCAACATATTCATCCAACAATGCCTGATGCATGACAACTTAATATCCGTATGGTTGTGCCGAAGACGAAACCATACGTTCCGTGTAAATGACTTTTGATCTCCAACCTGCTTTAGATAAGTTCACAAAATTACATTTGACCAATAATCGCCCATAATCGTCCGGTTTTCGTTCATTTTCCCTTTAAGCAACTGCTTATCTTTAAAATGCTACTTTTAGCATCAGTAAATCATAAAGAGTGACCAAAACAACTCACTGAGTGTCTCATTGATCCATTTGAATACTTATCGTCGACCAATGACCGATCTTACTAATGATGTGTACCAATGATGTGTTTGTTATCACACACCTCATGTTGAGTATATCAGTTTAGAAGATGACCTCGTCGATCGCATTTCAATGGAGTTCCTAATAGTGGCTTTCACTAGCTACAGTGACTAAAGTGCAAGCTCGAAAATCTACTTTTGGCAGTTTCCTTTGATGTTATGTCAAGCATCTAGCACACGATCTATATTAGCTATAGAGAAAATAGTAATGTAGATATATCATTTAAGTCTCGAAATATTGAGAGTTACTTATGAATAATGAGGCTACATATGAGTGCAAATCTGTGAAATCAACGACGCTATTAGTATTTTTTTACGCGATTGAGCACTAAGCTTAATTTGGCGATCTCTACGCCATGATATTAGTAAATATATATTATATATTAGTAAAATTCACCAGCACCATTAGTACAATTTAAAGACATTAAAACACAAAATGAATAAATAATCAAAATATTCATATGATTGATAACATGGTTATATTCCTATAAAACAGATACTGATTAACATCCTATTATTGTATTTTGTCATATTATAAAGAATTAAGCATATATTCGGATCTGTTTATTAAGTTAAAGATTGTAAAAGATAAACTGGCCTTTCCAATTGTTACTGACAAATAACATGTAGTGAAAAACTTCGAACTTAAAAGCTGAAACTTAAGTTTTCAATGAAATTTTAAATCCTAAAACATATGATTTGATGATACCTCCTTTCGAGAATTTTATTACGTATTTTGCCATTTCAAAGGTTATACATATGGAGCTGCTAGTAGTGTGATTGTTCTTGCGGGTTAAATAAGAACTTAACGTAAATTATCAACAGCCAGACAATTATTAAGCTGCTAAAGATTAAGAATATAAATATAGATTTACTGTCAATTTTGATCAGGTAAATTGCGGTTTAAGCAAACACACGTGCAAACTAAAGAGACGCCCACACCACGTGATGTCGAAAGTGATGACGTCACCTGGTTCCCGGATGTTCCGCTTCCTTCATACACTAGAATTGACTTGCCGAACGTGTCAGTAAATGAACGAAACTTCAACATAAGAACAATACATGCAAACTTTGGGGCAATTTGATTGGTTATTTAAATTTAGATCTAAACGTTAGAACAAGGGCAAGACATTAACATTGAATTGGTTAAAATTTCTTTAAAAAAATAATCAGCGCTAAAAAGTTTACATAAATCAATATGATTATTTGAACAAAAATAGTTTAACAACAAATATAAACAACAAAATCCAATGAAAACAATTAAACTTAAGACAAAATCAAGCGCCCCATGTTTGATTGTTTTACCATGATGGCAAGTATTGTAAAGTCAAGAATTGATCTGTATAACTCTAACCAATATGAAACTTTGCTATACGAAATATTGATATCAAAATAAAACAACATTTGTAAATTCAAACTGACCAAATAAATATTAACACAACTTTGATTTAAAATGAAAATACGCTTAAGTTATAAACCATGAGTCAAATGATCGAAATCATGTTGAAACAGAAAAAAAACCTTTTTTTAAAACACGACTGTGAAACATCATACAGTTTAAAAATTGGAACATAAACAGAAATAATAGTTGTCCATTACAATATAGTTAAAAACATGCAAAAAGACAAACAACAGAATCAAGATGGTATTCGAAATGAAATGAGAGAATAATAAGAACAGAAAATGATTGGAAAATGAAGACGAAATGACAGTTTTAGGATAAAAAAACACTTATCCCGAGCCTTTCGTGACATTGTGACGTTGTCAGGGTTGCGAAACTATTTCTTCATCTTACATCTTTCATGTTGAATAGTTTCATTGTTTGGCCGTCTGGTTAAGTTTATTATAAAAAGAAATCCGCTTATCGTTTGATTTGCATTTCGGCTCCTGTTTAAATTTGCCATAAAGAAAAAGAGAATATCAGTATTTCCCGAGCGAGAGCAAGTTACATACTGATGTTGAGGCACGAATATCGTAAATATAGTATGACATGGCAATGAATATGATAATCTGTTTATTACCGAAGTCCAGAAACCAAAGAAACTAATCAAAATCCACATCTACGCATAGGAATGGGCGCATTTAAAACACAACGTCATGGGTGAGCTGTGACGTCAAAGCATTGTTTATGACGTGACGTCACAATGAAAAAGTGATATTTTGCCGTAGGGAATCGTATGAATAATATGAACCCCAATATGAATGCCCTAGTAGGTAATAAGACCATTTAATCTCGTATGCAGCATATTCCTGACGGTGGTTACATGTTTTTTCAAAGCATGGTGCAAGTCAATAATAGATATATGTAAGGTTCAGTTTGCCTATTAAATTGATAATGCAAATCATACTCTTATGCAACACATCTCAGAAAGTGATTACATGTTCATACAAAGCTGTGTATATTGTTGCAAACACTTATTACCAACCCAAGCAGGATCAATAGTGATTGTCCTCTCCTCATCCGTATTATCATCATAATAGCTGTCACCATCGGGTTCCTTTAAATACACTTGGGGATTAGAAAATATCCATATCAAGAAGTCATCTAGATAGAAAAGTATTTCTTTGATAAGATTTGGACATTTATGTTATATCTTCACTTGTAATTTAGTTGTTACGATGGAAAATACAACAGCAAGATAGGAAAACTTAATACACAAAGGAAATACATTTAAGAACAACACAAATAAGGAAACAGATTTAACGGAAAATAAAATGTTAATAACCGCTGATAAAAATTTGATTTCATCAGTAAACAAAAGTTTAGATCATGGTTTGTATAAAACATGCAAATACCCTAGTGTGCAATTGTATTTCAGAAACAGTGCAAGTGAATATATACTATCACGTTATTCAGGTAGTTAAACATAATTTCATTAAATTAACAATGGGCAGAATATCATATATAATGTTGTAAGAATTTCGTCATATGATAGAAACAACAAAAGTCAAACAGTTTTCTGAACATATTTTTGAATTTATATAAACATGGTATACATTGGATAATATCGGTAGTTTAGAAAGAACTGCTTGGAAGTAAAAAATAAAACAATCAGTTTGTACCTGATTCGTCCTTATAGCTTGCAGAGCCATCAGCTGCAGATATTTTCGAGATCTTTTCCCTTTTCCATTGAATTCAAGATATCCAGTGCACCCGTGTACACGACTCTGAAGCCAAAAAACATTTTTCACAAAAAATAACAACACATTAATATGTTTTACATGACAGAGATAGCTTCAAAAACGTATTACAATCAAGCTTTCATATACGTAAAGTTAATTCCGAGAATTATAAATCATCAGTACAACATTTGATGACATGTTGTCATTTGACTCTTGCAAAACCGAGATAGAGGTGGTCATGTTTCAATAGTGTGTTCAGCGTTTACATAATTAATTTACTTGACAAAACCACTCTGACATATTCATATTCTAATAAAAACTATAATAGCATATACATTACTACTTCTACTTCAGTCATACTACACTTGATAGTAAGAAGACAGTTTCACTCACAATCGAAAGATGGTATTGGTTCATGATCGTTCAGCGATATTATATTTACATGATTTTCATTTAAAGTTGTTCAAAAATGAATTACAAAACAAATTGGAGGTTCATGGGAAATTGAAGCCAGTTCCGATAATCATTGAAGCATTTTAGCTATCACCTGCTGGTTAAGAACTTACGACAGGTTCTAGAACATGGGTTTAATGATCCCTTTGTCCTCAATGATAACGTCTTTTTAAGTATTCAATTGTTTTTTATGATAACATTTTCTTCTTAGATCAATCTTAAGCATCAATGGAGACACAAGACTCCGACGCCCAAGGGCCAAATTGCACAAAGTTTCTTTATACTTAGGTTGCCAATTTGTAAATGGAAAAAAAATAAATGAAAATCAAAGACAGCACTACAACATTCGTCTATTGACCATGTATCGTTGACTATAGGAACTGCCAAAATCCGTCATGATTATAAAGACATTTTATAATTTGTGCATAACGTGTTTTGTGAGCATAAGACTGCAAACAAATACGAGGCAAGTGTTCCAAAAGTTCCTTTAGACTTAGTGTAGCATTCTCCACAATAATAACATTGAATCAATATCGGTTAAGATAGGTTACATCACTTCTGGAGTCTTCTTTTTAAGTTTTAACACTTGCTTTCCTTGCAATAAGAACTCAACTGAATTTGAGAATGTAAGTTCTGACCTTGTTTATTTTCTCTCTGGCTTGTCTATGGGATGTATTGGTCATGTTTTTCTTGAGTTCCCAGAACTTGTAGGCGTACTGTATGGCATCGTGGAAGACTGCACTCCTCAGAGTAGTGATGTTGTGTTGAAGCATACAGGCTGGAGACTCTACATCCATCATCATCCGGATCACTGTCAGGTTGGCTCTGGAGTCCACGTACTCCAGTAGATCGAACTCTGAGAGACCCTTGGGATAATAATAATAATAATAATAATAATAATAATAATAATAATAATAATAATAATAATAATAATAATAATAATAATAATAATAATAATAATAATGATGATGATGATGATGATGATGATGATGATGATGATGACGACGACGACGATAATGATGATAATGATGATGATTTCGCTCGTTTGATATATTTTTTGTAATTCGATTTATAAAATGATAATTCATAGAAAGATGTAAATCTAGTTTACACTAAATCTAGTATCGAAAAGTGGTAAAATTGTCATATATACATACTTACCATATTTATGAGAAGCCATTTGTGCGGTGGAGAAAACATACTCAGGGTAAGAGACTGAAAGCGATGAAAAGACATTTGATAAATGTTGTAAATGGAAATCAAATATGATTGAGAGGAATTTGAAATATATATATTTTTAAATGATATTCTATCATATGTTGACATTGTAATTGGAATATGATAAGTACAGTTTCTATAATTTTTATAATTAGTTTTGCTGTATTTATCATTCGTGTCTACTTATTGTCTAACCTCTTATTGTTTGATTTTGGATAACAATGTCGTTAGCAGCACACCTGTTTAAGAACTCTATCAGTGTTGATCTTAGAACACACAATGATGTAGGTATGGAAGAAGTTGTCTCTCATGTCTCTCAACTCCAACTTGAGATCTTCGGAGGATGTCTCTGACGTCATCTGAAAGGCTCGAACCTCGACATTTGGTGCCCTCAACATCCTTTCTACAATTACGGTCCCTGAAAAAGTATTACATTTTAAAGTAATATTGAATAGTGATTTATTACATTGTTTATTGTATCTTTATATAAGAGATACGTACAGCTATGTACCTGTGACAAATGAACAGTTTGCTAATCAATACAATGAACCAAACTTTCGATGTAAATCTATTAATGATCTTTTTCCAAAAATATAAAATCAATAAAGTTGTCATTCAGATTGGTAGTTATGAATACTCTTTAGAAATACAACCCGTTGAGCTTACGAAAAAAACAAAGTTATTAGTAGTTTGATATGCTAAGTATATTTTTGAGGAACAGATGTGTGATAGCTTATCACAAAATTATCGAATATTGACATCAGCTCCCGTAAACTTCTTTCACAAACAAATTAATTGTTTTAACCATATTAAAATGAAGTCGCAGGATAAAAACTATTGTGCGGAAAAACAACTCAAAACAACGCAAATTTAAATCATTGTGACTCTAAAGGTTATCATATCGAAATCTAGTCTCAAAGTGAAATAATCATCATGGCATAATCCACACTCACTCATCTGTTAAAGCCTTGCGTACATCATTACCTTCACTGTGCCAGCTCTTCAACCTACTGAAGAGAGTTACTCCAATGCACTCGAATCTTAGATTTTGTTACATATAAAAGCCTTACATTTGCAAGGCAAGTTTCACAACAAGGAAACACTACACAAACAATGACTATTTTGAACATTGAACCCACCTTCAAAGGAATCGTGTATCACTGCTATCCTGGAAAACGCATAGTACTCGACAAGGTCTGTCACAGCCTTGGAAAAGACCTTAGCATCCGGGAAAATTTGGTACATGTACTTAGCATGCTCCTGGTCAGCGGGGGTGATTGAGGTCACGTAGTAGTTGACCTTGAGGTCAGTACACACAGCCGCATACACTTTGTTGTATTCGCCTATCAATGCATCGGCGTCGAGTGTCCTAAGTTCATCGTGGGCTGAAAAAAATTTGTGAGATGTAAGAGTGTTATATCTAAGGTCACATTAGGTGCATTACTATAAATTCTTGCACGGTTTAGAGTCGAGTCCATTGCGGGATTCCAACCCACACCATCAGAGTCGGGAAACAACGCCAACACTCAGCATACTAGCTCGACTATTGGGCCTTTATCTAGGAGTCATTGAACAAATACAACCTTACCACTACCGTTGACCTTAGTGCCACCTCTTACCATTGTACTAAGGCTACCTTAGTGACTTAAGGTCACCTTGGTGGTTTGTGTCTCGGGACCAATGTGTTGGTTGACTTTGACGGTTTCGATTCCAAAACATATGTTAAGCGTGGTTGTTTTACTATGCTTGCTTATCCGTAATCCCTTCTGTACTTACGAACACTTCCCTCATACGTACTGCAGTTCATACAGATTTGTAATTCGTTTTGTGAAAATGTAGTCATTTTACGGTTGTATGTACTTTCACCAGCAGATTATTTATAAAGCAGTATTTCTTAAGTTATCAATTCATTTATAGAGAATAATTAAGTCTTTAATTATAAGTGTTTACAGTTTGTCTCTGTGACCTGCATTTGCACTGATATTAAGTTCATTCGTCAAAGATCATGAGATGAAAAATTTAGCCAGATAATTATGGCATATCATTTATGCTTTATCTAAAGATAACACATGAAATACAGCCATAAATCATAGAAAAGAGATGTATTCAACAAGACGAACAAGGGTGGGCTGTTATTAAAAAAGCTTGTCTTTATTTCATATACCGGTAATTGCTTCGAGTGAATCCGTCTTTTATACATTTCAAAACTATCAGAACTCAACAAAAAATATCAATGATAACGTTTAAGAAAACAAAATACTTCTATATTTTTTAATTTTCATATTCATCGTAACCTTAATTACGTGCCATTCCTGCTATGTTATAAATGCTTCATTCATGACAAAAACCCATGGCAAAATAACTATTTTTGTCATATACAAAATGAAGGTTAAATAAAAAGTAAACAGGCATCTACTTAGCGGGGTGTACTGAAAAAAATGTAGGCCAATAAAATTCTGTTAATAATATATAAATATAAATCAAGTCATTAGATTTAACAGACGTTTACTTAGCAAAACAGGACATAACCCATTTTAGGTATGTAATCCATCCGTTAACGCACCAAATCTAATATTACTTAACTAACCATGATAAAGATCACAGCCGGTTTGTTAAAAGCAAATTGCTGTTTCATGTAAACTGTACACCTGCTCAATATCTTTTCATCTGTTGCTGTGACTGATCGATATAACGAATGACTGCTTTATGACAGGGCAAATTTATCATATAGGTTTCGTAACAGCTTTGTGAGACAAACATATTGTCCCTGAAAAAAGGATTTCACCAAAAATCTATTTTTCAATATTGGTATGAAATAAAATAAAAAGAAGAGTCCTGTACAATACTTGATTTCAGGCTTTGGCTGAGGCAACTAGACATCTTCTAAACTTAAGAAGGCTCCTTCAATATTTTGCCATAGGGTCTGGATGACAGACTACAGCTTTATGGGTATTACGTTACGTTACGAACAGTCAGTAAAGTTGGTATAGGAAATAAGCGATGATAAGAGGAGCACTGATAATGAAGGTTTTTCCCGCTATGGCGGAAGAATATAAATATTTGAACGAAATCAGATACTTTTCATTGATTATTAAACAACACAAACGGCAAAACCTGCATTAACTTGTTTCGATTTTTTTGAAAGTGTTAAAAACAGGTTTGACCTTTGAATAAGTATCTTCTATAGTCAACATATATATGAATGGTATCTATTAAAGAAAGGATTACTCTCAGAAGGCCTTAAATATTTCTTAAAATCGATCGATCTGGCCATTTAGCAATTTGACTCGATTTTTAGATGTACTCTTACTCTACAAAATAGAAATTTAGAAATTGAAACCAATATTACATTATCAGAGATCTGTATAACCTCATTTGAATTTTACTTGTTTTGTTGAAATTCAATATCAGTTATCCGTGCTTCTTAACGCCGAACGAATAGTTTACAGCTGAATTAAATTATTACTTCAATCTTGTCTAAAACATCTTTTTATATTTGATTAGCTAAATTAAAGTGGTTTTGAAGTGTCTCTTAGAGTTATCTCCCTTACCGTCCTTGATGTTTTGGTAGTTGTACTCGATGTAGTTGGTGACGTTGTATCTTTTGACGGTGAATCCTTCTGGTTGATCAATGAGTTCAAAGATATTGAAATCCAGACTTGCGTCAAGTACACCTGCAAATATTTTAATAAAGCTTTTATGAAACGAAAAAAATTAAACCAACATTTTGGTCAAAAGTTTTGAATCATGAAATGAATTTATTTTTTATAAAGGCGAAATAAATATCATCAAATGATCATGTAATTTTTAGATTTCTTGGCATTTCAATAAAGTTTTGAAGTAAATATTATCTGTCTTTAATGCTGTATTCTGGGATTTATTAACTTCAAAACAAACCATATGAATGAATAAATCAATTCTGAAAATTATAATACATTCAGTGAGAAATGACTTCCAGTACATCTGAAATCCGACTGAAAATCACTTATCACACCAAAGGTATTTTTATAACCTTTCAGTTCCCAGACAGAAAGTTATTATGCCATTTACTTGATGACCCATTGCGCAAATGTGACACGAAAATAAGAATGTAATGCAACATTGAGACAAGTATGCAGTAGGAAAACCATTCCACTCCCATGGTTAATAATTAGGAGATTGGACCAAATGACTTAAAAATTGTATTTTTGTAACAAGCAATATTTATGTAACATGTGTACGTAACAATTTTGAGAGGAAAAGGATTCTTTATCTTTCTTTCATCTTGTGTAGAAGGGTTGGTATTCAACAATATATATCTTTCTTTTATATCCTTAAGTTAAGCTGTTATATTTAATCTGCTGGTCTATCAATTAAGATTAACCTGTTAGACTGAAATAACGAAAACTCACATGGATGTAAACATGAAATAATTCTGTTGTATAATACAACTTTACATGAATACATACAGATGCATGACTTTGAAAAATGAATAATCACGTGACCTTTTGTGCAAATATATTTGAGAGAGAGCTAAACAATTGCCAATGATCTATGTTGGTCATGACCTCTTTGAAAACACAATGCTTTCTTAAATATAAGATCGAGAGCCTTCTCTAAAAATGAAAAAAATTTGACATGGTATATCCTCGTCACAAAAATCGGATTTTTTTCTTCATCGTTAGTAAGTTTGGATTTCAAAAATTTTCTCAAGAACCAAAAGGATTTTATGAACAAGCACCTTGGTCAATGATGATTACGGATTGTATATTATGTGACATCCTAATGCAATCTCAAATTAAAATTGGGTGAGTTTTGTTTGTCGCATCTACAAATCAATACTTCTTACGACGGCCTTTTCCAAGGTCATGGCGTAGATTGATCGATATTATGTGAACCACTTACGGCCTTTTTCATATCAAATTCTGCTGAGCTACAGATTCAATAGCTCTATGATGTTTTATTGTATGATTTTTTCCCCTTTCATCTCAATGGAGTTACTGAACAGGTATACTTCAAGAAGTTGATCTTTTTCTTTTTTAACAATTCAACTCGAAATTAATGATTCTGAAGTAGGATTTACTTCACAAGAACTATTCCTTAATCAACAAAAGAATATTTTCTTAATACCCAAAGACTAAACGTTACCTAAATACGGCAACACATTTCATATATTAGTTTCTATTTCCTTCATTACATCACATTTCGATCAAATAATAACATTGTAAAAATAGTATTTCACTCATTCGGGTAAGAGAGTGCGTAAAAAATATCACATTGGGAAATATTGACTTTTTGCTGTGGAATTGATAAAGGCTGGAATGAAGGTCCTTTCACACTCTGATAGTTGTTGGTCCCGGGGGAGATAACGATTTTTATCATCTCTCAAGGGAGATGGTGTCAATACAACATATACCAATAGGACTTTAAGCGCTTGAAGAGACACATATACAACAATAGTATCAACGATGGAATCAGGGATCAACGCTAAGCTTGGTAAATGTGGTTCTGCGATTTTGCAATTTTCAAAGAGTTCGTGTCTATAACTTGCATATAGGTATGTTATAAACTCGGGAAGTAAATCACTGATGGTAATGTGATGGGATTAACTTTATGACGAAAAACCTCTCCAATTAAGGTGAAACACGATCGAAAAAAGGAGTCAATGGAATTGTAATTGAGTTAGGTTTGAATATGCATGTAGGACAATAGTATATTGGTATGTACATTCCTTAGATTCATTTCATCACAAAATCAGTTTGTAATTAAGCATTAAAGTGAGAAAACAAGTAACGGGAATGTTTATAAGTTTGGAACGATATCAAAACAAGGGTTCAAAGATTTATTGGTAAAGGTAAAATAGAGAGTAAGAGATACTAAGATAGAGAGAGTAAGATACTAAGATAGAGAGAGTAAGAGATACTAAGATAGAGAGAGTAAAATATACTGAGATAGAGAGATTGAGAGATACTACGATAGAGGGATTAAGAGATACTAAGATAGAGAGAGTAAGAGATACTAAGATAGATAGAGTAAGATATACTAAGATAGAGAGAGTAAGAGATACTGAGATAGAGAGAGTAAGATATACTAAGATAGAGAGAGTAAGAGATACTAAAATAGAGAGAGTAAGAGACAATAAGATAAAGAGAGTAAGATATACTAAGAAAGAGAGAGAGTAAGATATATTAGGATAGAGAGATTAAGAGATACTAAGATAGAGTAAGAGATACTAAGATAGAGAAAGTAAGAGATACTAAGATAGAGAGAGAGAGTAAGATATATTGAGATACATAGAGTAAGAGATACAAGTTTCCGACAAAGGATTACCTCAGCGGTTTCAACAAAGCATTAGTTGGTATTGTAGCTCTATAAGTTTGTAATTTGAATGTAGAATGAGATTTGTATACCATAATGGTACCATCTTTGAATCAGCAATCCAGGACACATTGGTGAATGCGGCTCCTGGGTATCAATTTCAATAGGTAATGAACTGAATTTAAATGAGTACTAATACAGATAAAAAAGTGTCGCATGACTCTTTGTGCATTGTATACTTCAATGTTTTTTATACATCTAAAGAAAATGACAAATTTTTTTCTAAGACTATATACATTTAACTTTCTATCAGATATATATTTGACTTTTTGACTAACATAATCTAGCTAGACAAGAGTGTAAATTAGTAACATCGAAAGCAGCATAGGATATAATCGAGGGAAACCTATTGTTTGTTTATCTATTGTAATTATAATTTTTCACGATTCAAATTATGAAATTATCCCAAGAAACATCTTTCAAATGAGGTGTATAATTTCAAGCATTAATGATACATAAATGTACAAATATCAAATCCATTTTTGAGTCAACCAACATTAGGCTGGTTATATGAAGATTGTGTAAGAGACATAACTTGAAACTTATCAAAAAAAGAAAATATTAATTTGGTACGATGCATCTCAAGATAACTTTGAAACAAAGAAAGCACTGACAACAATTCTTATCTTGGGTCAATAAAATACCCTTTCAGAAACGAAGAGGAAGTTGTCAATTAAAATTAAATTTTTATTTAAGATTTTCTAATATACATGACTTTGATTTGAAATGAAATATCGGTCTGTGTAAGATAAGAAGTTATTAAGTAGTAGGCATTTATAAAATTAATTTCAAAGAATTAAATTAGATATGATATGTCATTTCACATTAGATCTTCAACATTTACCAGTATGTAGCTCTTCCAATTTAACCAAAAAACAATATATATTAAATACCATTCTGAGCTGTTTCACGTTTACCAATAAATAAGGTAGACCTTTCTACATCAGCTCTTTTAACATTTACCCGTAAACAAGGTGGGCACCTACATTAGCTCTTTCAACATTTACCACTAAACAAGGTAGGCATTTCTACATTAGCTCTTTTAACATTTACCACTAGACAAGATAGAAAATAGACTTTACAACATAAGCTCTTTCACATTTACCACTTGACAAGATAGATAAAAGACAGTTTTACATTAGTTCTTTCACATTTATCACTAAAAAGATAGATAATAGACAATTCTACATTAGCTCATCAATATTGACCAGTAAACAAGATGAATGAAAGACATCCACATTTACCAACAAACAAGATGTATAATAGATATTTCTACATGAACTCATCCACATTTACCAGTAAACAAGATGAGTTATAGACATTTCTACAATAACACATCCACATTTACCAGTAAACAAGACGAGTTATAGACATTTCTTCATTAACACATCCACATTTAACAATAAACAATATGTATTATCGATATTTCTACAATAACACATCCACATTTACCAGGAAATAAGATGAGTTATAGACCTTTCTACATTAACTCATCCACATTTACCAGTAAACAAGATGAGTTATAGAGAACTAGAGAAATCAAACTGTAATATATAAACGTTTACTCCATGTGTATCCTTCAAATGTAGCTATTTTACACTAATAGTTGTTTAAAGACATTAGAGGATTTACTGTGACGTCTACAAAACCCACACTCAAATCACATGATATAATAATTTGTTTTCACTCTTACACTTCATAATTAACAACGATATGATAAGGACGATGAATGCTTTGTCTATAATTCTCTACTCTAATTATCTATTTTGCAAGGAAACCTTGCATATTGTACATGTTATAATTATGTGTAACTCTGTTATGAGTGACATATATATGACATATGAGTGTTATATTTGAGAGCACACTTCTTGCAATAGTATTAATCATTGTACTTTTTGGTTGTGTCCATTTTTGATAAAATTAACTATTTCACATATCGGATCCAGATTTGAACCCAAATATATCTTTGTTCCACTGATACATTACATATATTTCTAATCTACCATAAATGATTTTAGTCTAATCCTTTCAACAATTTTTACTCATTTACGTTTATAATTTCCCCCTCTCAAGTGCTCACTCTGTACCTTGTTAAATCCTTCACTGTTTCAGAACATTTCCCCATACAATTGGACCAAGCTCACTCCACACGACAGCTGGGAGTGCCATATCAACTACATCACTAACTGTATCACCCACTCTATCAATAACACAGGGACTGATTAACTGCCTCCAGCTAAAACAAATGATTTAGTCATTACTAAATGGATGTCATTAATCAGTACGTACCCAGTTTGAAGGTATTCTTGCTGACCGTTGTCCGTGCGTGTCCAAGCAGGATGAGAGAGATCATCACCCATGTTTTGACCACTTGTATGAGTTTGGAATCCATTTTTATTTCCAGAGTTCAAAACCACTTCCAAAGGCACCAATTAAATTGGTCTCGTTGTCATAACAACATATGTGCTGGTGATGACAGTCAACAATTGTGTATAATTTTAAAAGTGACGTTAGTCATCTGAGGAAGAATTTTACATAAAATGTGAGAACTTAAATCATTAAAATATATACTTACGATATAAATTCAATAATTCTCCAAACACAAACCTGCAAATAATGCTTCAAGATTGTTGCAAAAATTTCGGGTGACATTTGATTATAAAACACATGAATTGAGGCAATAAAGTTGCTTCACGTCCATATGACACCCATTGACATTCAAAACAGCTCTTCTCCTTCCGGACAATATTACAACACGCCCTGTCTTCAGCAACACCTCCGAGGCTAAAACAAGCCCTCCGGGTTGACATATATCCACCACAATCCGGTCCTTCTAATCTACATCCACAATATCCTGTTAATCCGAACCTCAAGTCCTCATTTTATTCCCATGTCTGCCTCCATCGCTTCTCTCCATGTTATTCCACCACCGCTATACAGCCTTCCCCATGCTGTATCGCTATCGCCCGCTATAATGCTTTATGGTAACTATTGGATTGCTTCTACGGCTGTACGAACGCGAGCCGACGGCTGCTTAGTGAAACGTTCATTGAGGCACCTCAGGAAACATACATGTAGAAAATCAGTGGTAGAATGCGTTAAAAGGGGGATTTATTAATCATATAAGTTTATGTAAAATGATAGTGGACCTATTTGGGTGACACCTAGCCAATATATAAAATAAACTTGGCAAGTCTGTCTTATACTTCACGTGTATACCTTCAGCGTTGATTCTGATCAAATCATGAGTCGGTTTATTTTGTTGTAAGGCTATAGAACTTAGAACCTTTAGAATAACTATGAAACATTTCCGTCCTCTTTAGCGTTCAGTGATACAGCATTATCAACACTAGAAATCATTGGTTACATAATGGACAATGTTTTTCATAATATGTGTAAATTTGGAAATCCAAAATAATATTTCTTCTTCTTCATTGACTATCTGACATAATATCTTTATTGATAATTCAAACTTTTCATAAGTATCATGTTCTGAATATGTGACATTGATAATCTGCTTCTGATTTGGTCAATAACTTCAAAAGAGATGCTATTGATGATGTTGTCTTGAGCAATATGTCTTTGGGATATTTGTCTTTTGATGTATGGTTCTTCAGCATGTTTATGCTGTCAACCCTTCAAAGTGTCATTAACATACAAAGACTGAAGAACCTCGGTTTAACAGAACCGCTTCCTAAAGTTCTATCTAAGTAGTACATATCATTATTAATACTTTGGAATATTGGACGATCAAGTTAGTTTTCATGACGATAAAGCAAATTAATATACAAATTGCAATTCGAATACTAGTCAGTATACAAACCTGAAGATTTATAGCTAACCAGTTATGCACAACACCCATTCTGAGTAAACAATTTTTCAGAATTTTTGTTAAGACTTTTTAACCATGGTTGCAGCCTCACTTTGTGCAACGACATTTTCTGGAGTTTTACTCATAAAATTCCCAAAAAGTCAATACTTTTCGATGAAATTACATCAATGATAACGTAAAACTAACTCTAACAATTCGCGTAAAGTCACTTTAAAGTGGCTAGATATAGGATGGGAAATACATTTTTTTACAAACGGCGAGTGTCATCACTGATGCTCGGAGATTTTTTTCATTATAAATAATTACTTCATTTCCGTTTTCCTGTTTAGCGGATATTCTATCCCCTTTTTTTTATTTATTTGACATCATTGATGGACGTAAACATTTCTATCGATGCTATTTCACGTCATCTGAGAGGAGCAGATGGTGGGGAGGGGGGGGGGGGGGTCGTTTCACGCAAATGTAGTAAATATTAGATGTTGGCAATGATTTATGGAAAAATGAAGCGTGTTAATATCACTTTCGATACTTTGAATGTCGATAGTTAGTGATAAACTGCCTGTCAATTCGTTGTCTTGGTATTTGATTTTGTTAGAATTAATTGATGTTATGCAATCTAAATTAAGGAGAAATTTAATTTGTTGATACACAGAATGTTTGATTTATAGCATTTAGTAAAACGATTTTTAAAAATCGTAAATATATGGTGCTAAACATAAGTCAAGGTTCAAATGTACATTTGAATTTTTCGGGAGGTAATTTCATATACTTATACTTATGAAGAAAATCCCCTTTGAGATTTCGTTTCACATTCAATTTTACCGCCTTTGTCAACTACGTGGTGCTAGAATGCTTTTACATCATTTTAGATAAACATATGTATTACGTGGAGATGATGGCATGATGCAGTGACGTCATATGCTATGATCTAACTGCATAGGGTATTAAATGACAGCACTGCTTTCAGTCGGGGAAACTAGAGACTTGTGTTTATATATTTATTATCAAAACTTGCATTTAAATGAGATCTTTTTTTATGTAACATCGATGTAACATCCATGTAACATCAATGTTCACAAACGACAGAGTCACTGACACTGCAAACTTAAAGGAACAAGAAATGATTAAATGTATGATCTCACACTTTCCAAAATACTTCACCCATTTTCAAAAATCACGATTATGGCAACAAATTCCTGTTTAGTTCTTGATGTATGCTTGCTTTCAATATTCCAAAAAGGTACTTATTTCTTATTATATCTTACATTAATCAGTTATTTTTGGCCTATATGGTCTTTCATATCAATTTTGTTTTGTTTCATAATGATTTTCATCATCAATACCATTTCTATATTGTTGTACATTAGAGGCTATCAATACTTGATAGAATAACAAAACACAATAGTTAGATATACGACTACCTCTGGTCAATGAGTTTAACATATTATCCTTGAAGTCCGTTCTGTTTGTAGTGTTTTCTTGAAAGTTACCTAAATGAGAAATAAAAGATAACAAGGAATCATCTTTAAGTTCTTTAAAGAAAAATGCGGGGAAACATGAACGGCAAAAAAGGATTGTTTTAACAATCGCTCCTTGCTTTGCGAAAAAAATTGGATAAGCATAAGAAATCTGAAAGTTCTTGAATCTTTATGATTCCGTTATTATGAGTTGATGGACGAGAGTTCTGAAGTGCATATGATTCCGTGTGGAAATAAAAAGAGTAACGCCTGAGATGGTTCGATATGGTCTGTCAGTATATAACAACAGATTATCTCTTCAAATGTTTTATTGAAAAATCTGTTACCAAAAATAAAAGAAAAAATGTTCTATGTTGTTACCAAATAGGAACTTTTTTCTAAGATATTGTTTATTCGTGTGGAAAATAGCTACATACTATATTATAAACTGTGAACAATGTCTTAGCCTTTTGTATTTCAAGTCGTAGAAATGTGTATTTTATCATACATCCATCACAATATGTTACCATTTTGCTCTTGTTAAATCTGAATGTTGATTGTGTTAAGATAGCATGACTTGCTATATCAGAGACCTAGACTTTCTGCAAAGCTTCTTAATTCTGTTAAAGTAATGATGCGAGACTCTGTCTTTCTGAGCGATTTTATGTAGTAGAAGTTAACGAATTTTTCTTGCATCCCCGTTACTTGTAATGCATATGACTTAAGTTATTTGTCCCTCGCATTTAACCGCTCCTGTTCTTATCGGCGATATAAGTGATGTAGAAATAGAAGACGGTTAGAAAAACTCTTATTATCATGGACAGGAATTTCACTACATCAAATCATTTCATGATAAAGGTGTATGGCTAACGATTCCCCCAGAGTGTTTTTCGTACAGAATCATTTACACATCATGCCTTCGTGTTTCCGCGTGGGTGTTTCAGTTTTCATGCGTGTCATTTCGTGCAAAACTTGTGTATTTTACTATTTGATAGTCTCTAAAAGTGGCAGCTACGTCATAAAGAAGATCTTATGTTATAACCGTCTTCATGTTTCAAGTATATCTTGGGGAGGATAGTTAAGAGGTTTCGTAGAGGCGTCGGTGGAAAGTATAAAAACTCTTTGATGTCTACCTTGCTAACTTTATTGAACTGAAAAGCGACGAAACGTCTTATTTATGTTACATAAATATACACAAACAACCTGCGTACAATTATTTTTACACACCACCCAGTTTATTTTGAGAGAAAAAGTAGGTCTGGTTGGCGTGTTGCGATTGGTTCCAGTAAAAATATAAGCCTCGTTTTATGAGAATGCACGTGCAATTTCCCGGTTGAGGTTAAAAGGTTCGGAATATAAGCATTTTGCCAACGTTGACCTGATTCATGAAGCATAAGTTTGTTTTCACATACTTCAAGTATTTAGTAGTTAGACATACATGTAAACAAAATAAGTCATTATTTTAATTCAGTCAAGCATTACTTTAAAAGTTGGACTACTAAAAATTAGTGTTATGTTCAAAGCGTGACTTTTTGCATTTGATTTTCTAGACCCAAATTAATTTTAATGAGACTAAAAGCAGTCCAGTTTAGGATATTAAACAGAACTGTTGAGTGCGAAGCCAATTTGGAGTTTTTAGATTCGTTTAAGAATTTAAGATAATAATACTTATCTGAGTGTGAGTAAACCATGTTTTATAATATCGTGGCTTAATCATGAACAAATAATGGGAAGTGTTTTTCATACATAAATAGTAGTGTCGTCTGTCATATATATTCTATACGTATGATTTTGTATTTATCTATAGCAAATTTCAGATGCTAAAATAATGCTAACAGCACATTAAACCGTCAAAACGTTGAGATGATTAGTTAAAAGCCATTTGATAATTAGATATCATGACAATGCAAACTGGTTATTTAATTCATCCAAAAATTATATAAATGCCGATTCTGTAACAAATATTTTCGAATATAGTTATTATAGAAATACCAAATCATAATATTTTCAGAATTAAAATAATAAATAGATAAAATAAGTACATAATAAAACATAATTATATAACATAGAAGCAAAACCATTATGTTCTACCGTTTATGTCATTTATTTCGTTTATATCGTTTTCTAAGAATCCTGAGCTGCTAAAAGGATACTAGTAATGAAGGTAATCGATAAAATAACAGCAAGTTATAGCACGAGCATATAATAAAGGATATGTAAGGGTCCATTTTATGCAATTTCCTTACATTAGGATGGTCGTTCAGTCTGTGATCATGGTATAAAGCCATCATAAAAACAAATGGCTTCACGGTGCTCTTAATGAACCAGTAATGGTGAGCAGGAAGTTCCTCACTTACTGAATATTATCAGACCGCTTCATTCACATTTCCTGAAAATAAGCGGCCATTCATTCAAGTAAATTATGTGGCTGTTAACTTATCCTGAAAATTTTTGTACAGAGTAAAGAGATATTTATGCCAAATATTTGCAAGGAATAAAATGGTTATATTGCACATATTTATGATTATATCTGTTAAGATAACAGTATTTTCTTATACATAATTGTTCCTGCTGAAGAAAGAACATTTCTGAAAATGAGTGATATTGCAAGCATTTACTTCTCAAGTGATATTCCAAAATCATCAATACATATAAGCCCACTTCACAACTTGCAATACCAGTATATCCTAGTAAAAGCAATATCTTAATCCAGAAATGCTGTGTTTGTTAGTAATTTACTGTAATTTAAGAATGTTTGTCAGTTGTTAAGTCATTCAAAGTGTATATTAAATCTAAAGATGTTGCTGTAAAAAATCTTTTTTTTATTTCCTCCCCTTCTAATTGCCCTTTAAAGAAAATTTATAAGTTCACATTAATTTTTGAAAAATCCTACTTTTCGTACATATTACACTTCAGCACTTTAAATGCTTCTAAATAATGTAAAAATTAGCATATCTATAACCACAAATACAAATCATATAATTAAACAAGTGCTTAAACATTTTCTTTCATTTTAAAAGACCATTTTTCTCTTCCTTAATTAAGTTTGTGCTTTGAACTAAAATACACAAATTGCAAGCCACTTTTACTTTTAAGTTACTTCAGTTGAAAATTATCGTATCATTAAACTGAAAGAAAGAATTAAAGAGTAAGTATGTAAATAATCTCTTTATTGAGTATGCACTCACTCACACTGCTTGCTTACAATGAGCCCACGTAGTGTAATGCACATGAAATGCACATGAAAAACACATGAAATGAGCATGAAATGCAGTACAATAGCACATTATGCAGTACACCAATACACAAAAATACACTGGCCTGGAAAAGATCACATATAAATGTAAATAATTGAAAAATTTGACCAAATTGTGCATGACATTATTTTCTCATTATAACATTATAATAAAATCTAAATAAAAACAAAAGTGTATAATTCAGTATCTTCTAAATGTATACCAATATGCTATTCCATTATTTCTTAAAGACGTTTGTATTAAATTACTAAATTTTTTACAATTTTTCAAATAATGTTTTTGGTTAAAAGGATTGTTTTCCAAAACATACCAAGATCAAACAGCATTTTAAAACTACAGACTTAAAAAATATAAGAATGAAAGCTAGGGAACAGAGCATATGCCATACATTTAAAAGGTTAGTAGTTATGCAATAAAACATGAATCACACTAATACACCAGATTACAGGGACAAAAACACTATATATGAAGTTATATTCTCAATTATTATCATGTTTAATAAGTCACTAATTCATCCTTACACACATCAGTAAAAATTTTGAATTATGCATATGAATAACAATTTTCAGGACATGACAAACCATAATTTGATTTATTGTTGAATATATTTTTAAAATCAAAATAAAAATCAAAATAAATCTAATTTCAATTATCATTTGATCATTATTTTTATCCCTGTATAATATGTAAATTGTATATGTTGCATCATAAAACCTGAGATGCACTAAAGACGACAAATGGGTCACCTATGTGACAACTCCTGCATTTGTTTCAATATAATACTGGCTCCAAGAAAACATAGATAGTCTTAAAAGTGAATAAATAGATAAAGTTTGTATGATTATTGATTGTGATTCACAAAACTGCCATTTAATAGTTTTCAATATATAGTGAGTGAGTGAGTGAGTTGGGGTTTTAACACTGCTTTCAAGAGTATTTCACTTATATCGCGGCTGCTAGTATTATTGCAGGGAGAAAGCCCGCAACACCATGTTGGCTATGTTTTGCGGTGAAACCTGCGAGCATCGGCTGGAACTAGCGAACCATGGGTGGTACTGCGCTGAATTTCAGTGTAGCATTACACCCAAACCTGACTGCGTGTAGAACAGTTCTCTACTGCAGACAAAGTTGCCGAGTCCCTGGCGGGATTCTCAATATATAGAAAACTTTACATCAATTTACCTGCTTAAAAGAGCAAGAATTTGAAAAGTAAACAAGACCTTTTGTAACATCCCCCTGCAAAAGTAAGGTTGATAATATCAATAAAACATTAACATCTTATGAATATGTATAAAATACATTACAAAAAGTTGTGTAATTTTTCAATGCTTCACATGACAGATGTTTATAAAGTAAAATTCGATAACATTTTATTTAAAAAACATAATATATTCATCTTATCACCATTAAATCAATTCTCCAAAATCTGTTACTCAAATAATATTTTCACAAAGTCACATCTGTTGTGATACAGCCAAATTGCTTGATTTTCAAATTACATAAAAACCTATGTGGGTGAAGTTATCAAAAAAGATTTTGTCGTTATTTCTGTTTCAAAAACAAATTCTCTTACAATATGTAATTTTATATGAGATGAGGTCTTGTTGAGTTTTTTTTGCATCCTATAGTTTAAGTCATTGTGGTCTTCAAAACGATACAGAACAAATGTTTGAGCTTGAGCTGGTGCCATTCAGTACTTTCCACAGATTGCACAATGAACTTGATTGTGAACAAACAGGACTCTCAATGGGTTGCACTCAAACTTGACTGCATCCCATCAGGACTTTCTATAGGTTGCACAATAAACTTGACTGTAACCATCAGGACCTTCATGGGTTGCACAATAAACTTGACTGCAACCAATCAGGACTCTCCATGGGTTGCACAGCAAACTTGAATGCAACCAATCAGGACTCTCCATGGGTTGCGTGCACAGCAAACTTGAATGCAACCAATCAGTACTCTCCATTGGTTGCACAGCAAACTTGAATGCAACCAATCAGGACTCTCCATGGGTTGCACAATAAACTTGACTATGACAAATCTCAAAGCAGGTTGGACATTAAAACTGTGGCATCAAAACAGAGGTTATGTGGGAAATATGATTTGAGTAACCAATGTAGAAAAGGAACACAAAAGATTTACTAAATAATGAGAATGATAAATCATTTCAAAACAGATCACAGAATGATGATAAACTAATATCATTGTTTACACTAGTGAGAAATAAATAAGAATACATGTCTTATGAAACACTAATGACATGAATAATGGAAGATACAATTAGCCGATGATGTCATGAAAATCTTACACACAGATGATACTGATGATAAAATCAAACCCCACCTTAAAACATTACATATGTTTTAAAACAACATTAATGCCCTTCATAAAAAAACTACTACTAAAGGGCATAAAGAACAAACAATAGATTAAATCAATTAATTCCTCATTTACAGTAATCATAATTATGTGATATGTGATAAAGTAATTTGCCCAATGACTTCACATTAATTATGACTTCTCCCTACAATTAAATCTATGGCATGTAACAGTTATTCATGAACCTGTTATACAAACAATTTGCAGAATTCATTAGCATAACAAGCATGTAAGCAATAAACGATCATTATGGATAAAGAATGTCTGTGAAAGCGACATTGAAACACAAATTCTAACGTCAATGTCAATGACTACCACAACACTTAATTACAATCATTATCAAAATGTGATTTCACTGAATAAAGAAGTTCCATTAAAATTGTCCTCAATCACATTTACTTCTTGAATGCAAATCAAAGGAATATCAAGCAAGGAAAACAATATGATTTATAGTAAACCAACGTCAAAATACTTGAAAACACAAGGGAATAATGCATCACTAGTACTATTTCTCTACAACTAAACTGTAGGCACCATCTAAACCATTCAACTCAGCACAAAAATGGCACATAAAAATAATTCAAGGAAACCATTAACAAACATCAATTTTGATGACAACATATCTTGAACACTTTTGACGATTTTTAAAAATTTGTATGATATTCAAATGGTGATAATGAAAATGGAAGAAACGTCAATGTTCATTTAACTAATAAAAACGTATATCATGTCATACTAACTCTCAGGGGATCCTTCCACAATCCAATCGTTACCATGATTACCTTTGATTTGATTTTAAAAAAGAGTCATCATCTCCGTAGGTAATGAGACCTTTCAGAAATTATAACCTAATTCTTATCATTATACCAACATAAAATTTCATTTATTGGTTACCATATGTCTTACAAGAGCTGATTGTTAATAAAAGGTGATTTCTATGCCTCTATCTTTGTACTTAATGACACTAACACTCATGAATTTATTCTCAGATCCATTTATATTTTTATAAACATTCTAAATTCTAAATTGCATTAAATTAGTTTCAAAAAGTGCCTGAAAATAAATTTATTTTTTAAGTCAAATGAGGTAAAATTTCTATAATTCATTATTGCCTGCTGCTTTTTTAAAAAAGGGCGAAGAACCCCTTTCAAGTGGCCCTTTATATAATTGTTTAACATTAATCTTGGGTAAACTTAGTGACTTAAAGCCACCTTGGACTGGCACAGTGTTTTGATAGATTATGGACTTTAAGAGGCATGCTTATATTAAGAATTAGTCCAAATTAAAGAATTTGACATACAACACAAAACATAATGGAAGTTCAAAAGAGCACTAGGATAGAAAACAACATTTCACACTCCACAAATATTCAAAGCATTAAGGCACATCTTGACTCATAACAAGCAACATTTCTTCTCCAAGTTTTTATGCTTGATGCTATTCTTAAGACCCATTCCTTGAAGGTCACTACACACTTTAGTGCTCAAGATTAATATTATTATCAACATAAACATTCTCATTACCTTCATATGTTCATGTTTTCATGTGTTTCATTATTATGCTCATGATTATTATCATTTTTAAACTCCATTGAGCCAGCTTTTATCAGAGCCAGTCTTTTGTATAGCAACACTTTTCTAGAGCAAGGCCTTTTTAGAGCAAGTCTTCTTAAGAGCCAGTCTTTTATTTTTGAGAGTTAGCCCTATTATAATCCAACTGAACCCCATGCTAATACAAACAGTCATTATCTGCATCTATAGAGCCAGCTTTTTCTAGAGCAAGGCTTTTTTTAGCGCCAGGCACCATCAACCCTATTATAATTCCCTTTACCTCCACACTAATACAAACATTAGTCAATTTTACTTTCAAACAATCCACATGTAATATAAATGTAAAGCTTCAGTGCGATTCTTTTGTCAGATGAATGTTTTTTTAAAGCAATCAGGTGTTACAGACAACTGTCAGCCCTATTTTTAACATTCTGACAAATATTAGCTTGGGTAACTTTAAACATTGTTACCTCTCGAGAAGAGTATCACGGCAAATACATGACAACAATAACCATCTAAATGACAAATAGCACCTTCTCTCCAACATGGCACAAAGTGGCATAAAAAGTCATAAAATATCACTTTCATGAACTGTCAAAATGACATGTCTTCTGTAAAAGTCAAATTCCCGAAATTTGCATGACAAATTCAATTTTTATGAAAATATTTTTGATATTTTAGATAAAACTATGTAAATATAATGCATTCCGGAAAAACAAGAGTATTTCTTGAAATCATTCAATAGCATACTTTACAATCATAAGAATAGCTCATTTCTATGAAAAATCTAATCAAGAAAGGCAGAATAACCTAACAAAACAAAGAAAATTTATTTTATGCAATACCCTCTTAAATGATAATTATTTTTAATCAATCAATGCTATTTGATATCACTCAATGTAGAATGTGTTTAGTGTATTCATTAGCAGATTATCAGCTGACACCCGCTATTTTCGAAAACATCAATAGATCACAAATCTCAAGGATTTTATCTGCATCATATTACATTAAGACAATGTATGAAAATAACAGCGTCACAAAAATGTTCATGGAAGACTTTTTTCAGGGCTCCAGATAAGATGCGTAGCTGCATAAAATATGCGCGGGTAAATCAGATATATGCATTAACAATGAAATCAATGAGTGACCGATAGGCACAACTTTCCCAGAATACGAGTCAGATATTGTTTAACAAGAGCAATCGTAACTTGTCAAAATAGAATTTCATTTCAACATTTCTGCTCTTTAGATCTCTATTAATAGTAATCTTGATGCCAACCAGTACGAAAAAAGATGCTGACATGTAATGAGTATCTGACAAACGATAAACCTTGAAATACTTCTATTTTTTTTTCATGCGGTAAAAATATTCATCTGGAGCCCTGATTTTTGGAGTGATAATTTAAAAATCTGTGTGCATATAAACTTAAAACTTTCACTAAACCCTTGTAAACTCAAAACCAATAGATTCATACTTACTGTTGAAGCATATTAGCAAATCTCATTAATGATGGTAGACAATATGAGATTGAGTATTTTGCAGTGCTGTGTAAAAGAACTTAAATTTACACATTTTCTGCAACTTTCTAACCAAAACCACAATTTATATAAATATAATGTAAGAGTATCCAATATGTATGGCATTATCATTCTAAGCAGCAATGTAAAATGGACTGTCTAAAACATTATAATATGACAAAATTATTTGTCTCCAAATAACTTTGTCTCAAAAAAACCTCCAATTCTGTGGTAGGTTCATGGTTGACAAGTGTTGGGCCGTGCCAGGAATCACACTCTGGCTGAAGGGAAGGTGTGACTCATGTTTTATATGAGTGAAATCATAGTCACATGAATTTTTGGATGAAAAATCATTGAAGCAGTTTGTCTGATTAAATATGAGATGAAATCATGAACTTATTCTACATATTCAATATTTTCAGGGTTGGGAGACATATTGTAGATAAGCAATAGATTATCTTGGTTATTCAATTCATGTGAAAGTAAACGATTATCTGAATGATAAAAACTCATTTTAATTGAAGGCAAGGAAGACATTAGTAAAAGAACTAATAGTCTTGTCTTTTCAGCTGTCACTCTTGTCTAAAGTAGAGATTCAAAATAATGTCTTAAAAGTTGATAGAAAATGTTGATGTCACTCAATACATCAAAAACTGGTATAAGGAATAAAGTGATAGCTCTATGAAACAGATTTGATGGAAGACAATTTTCAAATAACCACTTTATATTTTGGCACAATTATATAGTAACTTTGAAGTATATAGAAGAATAAGGTACAGATGATAAAAAAATATCTGTTGCAAGAGACAGATGGATTGGAAGATGCCAAAACATTGGCAGTTCAAGAGGACAACACTTGAGGTTATTTTGGTCTCAAATAGTGAAGAATGGGGGTCCCATAACTCCAAATGATAATCCTAGCCATAATACACCCCTGCCTTCCTTTAAGTATTAGGAAGTTCACTGATTATAAAAATGCTGAAAAGATGAGCACAGAAAGATGAAGGATGAACTTCATTTGCAAGGCTGAATTCCTACCATTCTTCATCACAGGTTAATTTCACCATTGCTGAATTCTGTCACTCTTTCTGTGAAGGCTTGTCAGTTTACTTTACCTGAATCTCTGTAAAACTACATCCAGCGGAAAAAACAACATGGAAACCTCCATGTTACAGTTGATCGGCTGAGGGTTTTACTTCTAAAAGACGTGACCCTTTTGATTTGTCTGGATTGGAATATCATTGATTTGCTCAGGTAGGGAAGGTAACTGTAGATTACTGATAACTGCTCGAGAGTGTATTGCAATTAAACAATAAATTGTGATAACCGCAGCAAGGCTTAAAGAAGCTTGTGATAGAAACTGGCATGAGTTATGCCTTGCAGAGAATGTTAACACAGACAAAGACATCTAGACATCTTTCAGATCTTCTGACATCAGGCCTAGGAACTACATGACATAGATGACCTTAACGAAAAACAAAAGGGTGCTTGTGAACTAAAAACTATGAACTTCACAGTTGCTATCAGAATTTTGACTCAAGAGCCAAAAGGATGATTGTTGAAGTCTAGTTCCTGTCTGTGTCAAAAAGCTCAGATAAGAAAAGGAACTGCATTTTGCTTCATGAAACTGCATAAATTGAATCTGGAATTGTCATAAACTGCAGCAAGGTTAATATA
This sequence comes from Phorcus lineatus, assembly GCA_921293015.1. NCBI lineage: Eukaryota > Metazoa > Mollusca > Gastropoda > Trochida > Trochidae > Phorcus > Phorcus lineatus. The sequence goes on along the minus strand of OV121087.1, from coordinate 31,395,517 downwards.
AAAGCCAGTAGTGGGCTCTTGCGCAAGTTGAACATTAAGTAAGACACCTGGATTCTTAAGATCATCTCCATCAGATTAGGACCTGATGACATGGATGATAATGATGAGCACAAAAAGGATGCATCTGAGCTTAAATGTCCAAACTCCACAATTCCTGAGTTTGGGACAAGAGTTATGATACTGGAGATCTAGTTCCCGTCTGTGTCGATGGCAGGTGGTTGAGGTTTGTGGAGTGAGTCTGTCTGGTGATGTACTCCGGACACCGGGTGAGTCCAGGTTGTGGTCTGGTTTGTGTGGCTGTAACACAGGTAGCAGACAATATTTTACTGTTTGGTTGGTGAAAAGGCATTTATTTGTTTCACAGATCACCATGATTTTGAAAATTTTTGGAGAAAAGCTACTGAATTCAATGTACATTACAAATATTTTACAAACAAATATTGTGTATCTTCAAATAAAGAACTGAATATATTCATATCAACTCACTTGATGAAGTATTTAGTTCCGTCAGCAGTATAAGCTTCCTCCCAACCATAGGGCAGAGCTGTGATGAGAGGATGGAAATATTTTAAATATATCTAAATATATAAGGCATATATATTAGGAAACAATTCTAAGGCCAGACTTTTTTTTTTATTGGTTTACGGATCCGCCGACCTTAAAAAGTGGAAATGTGGAAAAAAAATATAGTTAAAATAACGGTATTATTTTTTAACCGCTGACTCGAAAGCGTGTAAAAAAAATTAATATAATATATCATATAAATCAAAATCCAATTTCACGATCTGTATCTGTAAAAAAACCCAGATAGAAATATTCAATATATCGAAACGCGTCCGATTCGTTTCAGAATATCCCCTGTTCCGAGAATTAGGGAAGGGAGGTAACTCTAAATTTGTTGGACTGTAACCACGCGGTAATGTAAAAATACGTTTGACAATTTATCAGGATGGTGAGCAGTGTGCCATTATGAATAAAAACAATTGAAAAAAATTTTTTTTTTTTTTTTTGCCTACCGACCTTTACTTAATACAAACTGTAAAAAATAATTTGAAAACTGAATTTAAAAAAAAATTTTTTTCCTACCTACCAAACTTTTTTTTTTACTCTAAATTCCGTAAACCAAAAAAAAAAAAGTCTGGCCTAACCATCTCCCATAACATAAAAGTTATAGCTTCAGAATATTGCTTTTGTATTGTTCAAGTCTATGTTAATAAATGCTATGCAGTAAACTTTGCAAATTACACACTCGAGCAGCATTTATATAAGTCTTTGAATTCTTCCCTAAATCTGATTTCCATACTAAGAAAAAATAGTTATCTTTAACCAAAATTAAACTGTGACTTTGTGTTCTTTTCATAATAAAATGACACATTTTATCAATCTCATGCTCAATGATGTCACTGAACTGACCACGTGATCGACTACTTACGGACGGTCTCTATGAGAGATTTGACCACCTTGACCACCTCTTGCCCTTCCTTGGCCAGAGTCTTCAGATTTGCTTTCTTTGTCTTCTTCACTTGGTTCAACTGGTTCTTCTCGTTATCATTTGTGTTCCTACTGGAATTACAGCAAATAGGATACTACACAACTTCTGTGTAATACCATCTCATTCCAGGAGCTAAAAACTTGGTGAATGTTGAGTGAAAGTTCGATTTTAAGTTTTTCATGTGTTTATTTGGGCAGAAGCACCTACTTTTTAACATCTATTTCTTTAATTTTTCTCTAATATACGTTAGTTTACGCCAAATGTATTATCTTCATTTCAATACTCAACCTGACCATCTGTGGTTGTGGAGGTAATAATCAAGTATCAAGCAAAAACCATTGACAGCCATTATTGTGTGAACACCTTTAAATCATCTGAATTAGGAAAGCCGATTTGCTGTAATGGGCAAATAATCTTTATATATTTCAAAAGAGGTTGGGGTTGAGATGTGGTTTGTCTGTAGGGATCTAACAGTACATCAAACCATAAATGGGTCACAATTGTCTAAAGCTAGCACAATCAAAGGTTGCAATTGTCTATCGTAATCACAAATGTCCTGTAAGGGTCAATAGCCACCCATTTAGTAGTCCACCCTCTTTGCAACTCATCTAAACTTTTTTTCTTAAAACCTGTAATGTTTAGACCCTTTACTGAAGACCCCACTGGAGTTGCAACTAATGAATTATTAAGTAATTGATCCAGATCAAAGTTCGGAAATAAAATTTGGCTTAATGCAGCTGATTGTTCTATAAAGGTAAGACAGAGAGACACACGTACCTGGTGTTATTATCTTCACTTGTTGGCTGTGTGAGAGCCTCTTGAACATGCTAGGAGAGACAGTCAAACAAATTATTCATACCTGATATAGATTTCAACAAGACAATAACATGATTTTCAGTATCATTTAATTTATTTTGGCAAAAATTGATTCTAACATCAAAATATTATCCTGATATATATAATAGATATTTTAATTACTTGTTCGTGTAAGTTACTACTGTATGACATGTGATAACTCGAGTATTTCAGGTGCACATATGCATTCATGGTGTTAGTACAATCCTCAAAATGGCATGGGACTGACAGAAATACTAGTTCCATCACCATACCTTATGCAGTTACGTTTGATAAATGAAGTTAAGTACTAAACCAATTACCTACCTTCCTTCCAATTTTAACCACTTTTAATGAAAAATAATAATAATTTGGTATCAAACCCCTTTGGTCGCTTTATATGAAAATAATAAACTTGTATAACAAATAGTAGTCAACATTTCCTCAATCTCATTGAAAATAGGAGGACCTATCACTAGAACCTCGCTGCCTTTCTCATCTTTGTACTGTTAAGAAGAGGTCATTTCAGGTTGTTTCAGGTGGTCTGTTCTCTGACCTATTACCTTCAACAAGGTCAAACAATAATTGGCCCACTAAAATAGCAAATTTTGTCAAGGGCTTCTCAATCTAGTTTCTGATTGGTTCCAGTGCAAAGTTCACCAGCCTCCTCAGACCAGAAACACTGCGAGGTACAAGAGGAAGTTTTGATCTGATTCAATGAGATTGCTAGTATACTTTATGTCTACAAATTGTCTAATTACCCTTTGAACATTTATTTATTGTGATTGAGTTGCTAAATAGGTTGTCAATGAACAAAGATCTGGGCCTCCTTTCACAAAGCCCTAAGGTGATCGTAAGTCCTTAAGGTAACCTTAGTGCAATGTTAAAGTATGGGAGTTAAGGTTAACCTTAGTTAAGGTAGCTTTGTGAAAGCAGGCCCAGTTCATCAAGTAGTCACATTCATATTGCATATTAGTTCAAGATTAGCCCTAATGAAGTCTAACCTCCACATAGTCAAGTAGTTTCTCAGTGGTGACCTCATACGTCTTGCGCCCTGTCTCGGCCTTCTTCAGCTGGCACACCAACACCGCTAGCTTCTTCTGCATCGCCCCTGGCGACCCTACAGGCCCTGTTTCCTGCAAAAGAGAAAGAGAGATGAAATTTTACATGGTAACCAAATTCTTAATGGCAAGTGACAACCAAGGTGTGAAACTAGGTTCTAAAGATGCTATGTAGAGAGAACAGAGATTATATAAAAAATAGATACTCACAGGTTTGACAGCTGACATGCGGAGCTGAGCGATCTCGTTCTCCAGGAGAGCAACAACCTCCTCATAGTCCTGCTCCATGGTCCGGGCCGCAAGCTGGGCCTGTTCTGCAAGGTGGAGCTTACTGCGCAGAGACCGGCCCTCTTCTATAGCACTCTGGGCTTCCTGCAGGGGGGAGGGGATTGAATAAAGCTTAACCAGATAGTAATAGGAGACACAGCGGATTAGTATTGTAACAGGAGACACAGTGCCTATCATAACAGATCTTTATAGGATCATAAATGAGTGTCAATGTCACACTTAGTTCACAACAATGTACAAGATACAAGATATTTTATTTGTAGAAAGGCCAAAAGACCCAAAGTACAAATTAGATTGCAAGAATATGATTACAGAGTTACCATTTTTGGTTTTATACATTCAAATACATGTTTAAGGAATTTTGCAAGATTAACAAGAAAGATATTATCATTCAAAAGACATAAATTTGAAGCATTATCATTAGTGTTGCTTTTACAATCTGGGATGAAACGTTCTCTCTCTTTAGCAAAATAAACACAGTCATACAATACATGTTTTTCACTTAGTGGTACATAACAGTGTTTACAGATGTGGGTGTCATTACTATACACATTTTTTCTGCTCAGACATCCACTTCTAAATAAGGTTAATACACGTCTATGTTCACACGTAGTTATGTTTAACAAATAATTTTCACAACTAAGTAAAGACTTATGGGAATTATAAAATTTTAGGGAATCACTTTCAAGAGAAGAATGCCAATTCTGAAATGAACAATCTCTAACACGTTGTCTAAAAACATGAACAAAATGATCGGGATCTCCCACTGCTTGGCTTATCCAAACGAAACCGAAGCCATACCGAAATACTAAATATTTGACATGGTTGACCCAATTTGGTCTTTTTCTCTCAGCAATGGACAGTAACATATTATAACTTTGAAAAGCATACTTTTGGCGTTGCATTCTTAACAACCGTAGCCAATACTTCATGCATTTTACATAATAAGAAACATAAAGCGGATACCTCCCACACTCCCCATAAGATACGGCATGTGACGATTTATACCCAATATGGAGAACAAATTTACAAAACTTTCTATGAATAATTTCTATACAGTTTTTTTTCCTCCCAACCCCAAATTTCAGCCCCGTAAGTAAGAATTGGAGTAATCTTTTTGTCAAACAAAAAGAAGGAATCCCTTACTGAAAATAAACGTCTGATTAATGATTTTATTGGCCATAATGCCTTACTTGCTTGTTCCGCGAGCGTTTTACAAGCTTTTGTCCAAATTAGTTTTTAACAGTTTCCATTGGGTTACCATTAAAGTAGAATTTTTCATATCTCGTCAAGGGCCCACCCATTTTAAAAACTATAATTTTACTTATAGCTACATTAATTTCCATACCCCATCTATAAGAATAATTATGTAAAGCATTCAACCTTCTTTGCAATTTTACAACACTATCTGCAATAAGTATCAAATCATCAGCAAATAACAGAGCAATGAGGTTTAACATTTCATTGGATATGAAAATACCGTCATTAAATTGGTTTTGCAGATCACACACAAGTTCGTTAATGACAATGTGGTCTATATATTAGTATTTCATGAGCAAGAGCAAGGAATACACTTATATTCAATCAGTAAAATTCAGGAAATATGGTATTTGGCTTTTATAGAAGCCACATGAAAAATCATAAAACATACTCTTTATCACTTTAATGTAATGTCCAAACTAAACAAAGCCTGTTACCCTCCTGATCTTGTGGAGCTCCTCCTCTGTCCTGTAGCATGACCTCTCCTTCTCTCTCACCAGCTCCTGAAGAGGGTGCAATAATAGATCATAGAATAATTTTGATATGTTGCACATGAGTAAAAAAAAATGAAGTAAAATTTGTCAAAACACAAATTTGATATGTTGCATACATTTACTAAAAGCTATGTGGTGAAAAAGTTACAACATAATTTTGATATGTTGCACACGTTTTTTAAAAGTTATGAGGTAAAATTAGTTATAACACAATTTTGATATGTTGCATATACATACATGGCATAATCCAACAGAGGCGATGGGGGTTTTTATGGACTGAAATGGGGGTTTTTCCTTCTCAATGGGGGTTTTTAGGGTCTGAAATGGGGTTTTCCTTTTTTTGAGGAACATATGATTTATTGTATTTAAAAATAACAACTCATTGTTTAGCAGATAATTTATGAAGATAATATCTAATTATTTTTAGATGATATTTCAAACCTCATTGCAGGAATTTTGGTACTTGCTTATTACAAATATTATCCATAAATTACTATATGTTTTATTTGAAAAATAACTTTATATTGTGACATATAAATCTATAAGAATCCAGACTGTTACTTCTAACATAAATCATAATACAAGTCTTTTAAACAGGATCTCAATAATTAACATGAGAAGTTTGTGACTGTCATGCAAAATTATTTTGGTTATTATTATCTTTATCAACTTATATTGAATTATCACTTAAATCTGACATCAAAATAATTTGATAACAGTTAATTGAAAATATCAATTGAGTGAGACTTCATTTAGAAAAGTCCAACTCTGTGATCGTCACATTGAAATTTAAAAATGACAGATCGTTTATAATTATCTACGGATCGATGAGAGGACGTTGTTTACAAATGCAATTTTTGCAATAATGAGGGCGTTTACTCCACGTAAACTTAACCGAAATTTCAAATAGTTTAATCGTACCTGCCTCATTAAAACATCGATAATATGTTTTGTTTACAAATATTCTTCCTAAAAACATGAATTAGATCGTGTTTCTAAAACTATGTACGAAAATACGACTCCGGACTGCCGAAGTAAATTTTACAAGTTGGTCGAAACACGTGGTCGTGATAATTTAATGGCAACATATTACCGATACAACATAAAATGTTTAAATAAATCATAATCTGTTTAGCAGTAATTCGTATTTTATTAAAATGATGAAACATACAATAAAGACTTTTATTTATTCATATATTACTCGAAGAAAGATAATCGTAAAGAAAATCATGGACACGAAAGAATAATTTCAATGTTATTTGTCGTTAAGAAAAGGCATTGATTTTCCAAACGGTGTTTCCTTTTTAGAGCTCCTGTAAGATAATGTTCACGACTTCGCGTTCATTTTCGGTAATTTGTGCGATTATTAAATCTTAAAGTTTAAGAGGTATGTTGTTGATCTTTAATAGTCTATCATAATGATATTGTAATATCTTATCATTAACTTAAACGTAATTCATCGAGCCTCAGCTATCCTATAGAAATAAAAACTACTCGATAATTAATTCTAGAATCACCGGTGTACAATAACAACGTGCTCTTGCGATCGTATTTCTGACAAATATTTGTTTTAATTTCGACTAAAAACTATTGATATGTTTGAAATTTTATCAAATCAAAGATTTAGAATAGGTAACATAGCCTCAGAAAAATCATTCTTGGCACTTCTCTTAAAATCGGGTTTTTTCCATACCCGATCGGGTACGCGGGTTAGGCGGCCTGAAATCGGGTAAACCCGCCGAAATCGGGTAATATGCCATGTATGCATATATGTAATAAAAGATGTGTTGAAAAAGTCAGAACACAATTTTTATTTGTTGCAATTTCCTTATCAACACTATTAGCAATCTTACTGGGCAGTTTAGAAAACCATGGGGTAGTCATGGAAATGATGTTATAATACAGATGAGTAGTACTCCGGTCCTAAAGCATAGAGGATATTATATATATATGCTTAATATACAAGAAAAAGTGAGCATGGCTCACATACCCCCGCAGCCTGTCTGATTTCTTCTCCTCCTTCCAAACCGTTATTTGTCCCCGCTACAAATGTCCCCACTTACTTCGTAGCGGGGGTTTAATTAGTATTTCCCGAGCGAGATATAATATGATATTTTGTTTATTACCAAAGTCGAGAAATAAAAAATAATAATAATCAAAATCAACATCCAAGCATAGGCATAGGCGCATTTGGAACACAACGTCATAGCATTGTTTTTGATGTGACGTCACAATGAATAGGTGATATTTCGCCGTAGGACATCATAAGAAATATGAACCCCGATATGATTGCCCTCGTAGGTATTAAGGCAAGGTATTGGTGTTGCTTTAGAGCTGATATTAATGAGATTGTTTCACACTCAACTCACCCGCAGTCTCTGTACTTCGAGCCTGAGTTGGTTTCTCTCGTTCCACAAACTCTCCTACAAATAAATGCATGCATACAACAGAGGGCTAAAATTGCATGTTTACAATACTTCATTGTCTATTATTATCAGTTTATCAATATCAAAACTTACATCAATTGAGTAACAGAAAGGACATTTGATTTTTTTCTATTGTTAATAGCCAATAAAACATCAACTTGATTAAAGAAATATCCTATTACTAATTCTCTCCCAACAGAGGTAGCTCTGTCATAAATTCCTATACAACCTCTGTCTCAATACAAAGGTTTCTCAGGCTTCAGGATGTTTCACCTACCGGCGATATATTGCAACTTAAACTACCTGACAAAGTTTCACCCAATGAAAACACCAAATGCATGAATAACATATTTGGCCTATGCAATGATGCCGTCACAAAATGAGGCCTATGTGTTCGGTAAAGACGACTCAAAGTGCAAGGTACATATTTGAATAAAGTTAAGCTTTTGCAAAGCTTCCGGAAATAACTTAATCCGATTTGAATGATAACTTTTGAAACGGCGTCACTGATTGCACAAATAACTCTGATGTCAAACAAACAGCATTCTATATTTCGTGCCCGAGAAACCTTTGTATTAAGACAGAGGTTGTATAGGAATTAATGATGGAGCTACCTCTGTTGGGAGTGAATGCCTATTACTATACTGATGGTAAAATTTGAAGCAACACAAGATTCAACATGATTTAAATGGACATGTTCAAATATACATTCCAAGACTACAAGTGTTACATGGCCTGTGTGTTTGGCTATCTCAGACAATATAACTTTCTGAAAACACTGTTCCAAGAGTAGGATCGAGCAGCTCTCTCAGGAAACAAAATAGCAGATTGTGGTTATGAGAAAATGTTACGGTATAACCTTGTTATAAATTGCAAGGTGTGTGAATGTTTTGCTAGAAAAAAATGAAAGCGCATATAAATTCTTTTATTACCCACGTGGGACTTCGTAAAGGGGTTCCGCCAAGGCTCGTGACAAAGCAAAATTATTTCACTTGGGACATAAACTTGATATGAAAGGGGAAGCTCATTTGATATCCTATAATTATTACCTAGAAGAATTAAGTATTTATTGGCCCCTTTAAAGCGCTTCACGCAAATATACAAGTTCATATTTTTCCTGTGGTCAGGTACCCATTTGTAAAGTATAGTTGACTGAGTGGGTAACACAGTACAAGGCCAAGGTCACAAAACTTAGGTGCCGCCACCAGAACTGGAAAACAGGACCTTGTTGAGAGGTCAGCATGTGCTCTACAGTTTTAGATAATTAATCTCTTGATCAAGCAAACGTTTAATTATCTCACCTGATCTACATCATCAAATTCGTCCTCATCATTGTCATGTGACTGGTCTTGTGACAGAGCATTCGGCCATGACACTCGATGTCCTTGGAGATGAGCATGGAATACCTGCTTGGCTGCCTGCACAAATTCTGAAAGTAAAAGATAGGAATATAAAGGATCCAAATGTATTAGGACACAAACTCTATGGAATTCTGTTAGTCATAAATAAGTGACAAGTAACAAACAAAATTAAGTCTAGGCTTTGAATGAATCAATAATTTGATTTCATTCAGGTTGGGATAAATGTATTCTCAAGCACAAAGATGTAAGGAATTGTAACACAATACAGCATTGGATGAAAATAAGGACAATATCAGCAAATTTTCATTGCAATAGGATTCCTATGGAACTTCAAAATAGTGTCAACTTGTTATAGAGGTTACTTGGTAAGACATGACTTTAGCACCATCTGAGGGGAATGCAAGTGGGTATATTAGGGATTTACCCTCATCCTGCAGGTTTTTGTGCAGTCCTCACCTCCATACTCGACCTGCCCTTCCTCATCGATGTCCAACAACTCATACAGATCCTGTTTCTGTTCAGGACTCGGCTCCAGGCCCAGGTACCGCAGAGTCTGTGTGAAGGTGAAATATAGAGGTTATCTAATGAGTATATAACCTGTTTAAAAAGCATGGGTAACTTTTTTTTTACATGATAGAATGATCATTATACAAAAATGTGTACAGGAATTACATTCTTTAAAATATTTCCCATTTTACTACAAAGTTGTTAATGTAGATTTGAAAATTATCAACAACAAAAAAGATTAGAAAATATGACTCTAAATGTTTTACCATAACGTTATTAAGGCATTTTCTTAAATGGGTGCAATTGTGACCATGTAAATATACAAAACTTAGGTGGAAAGAAACATGGAAATTGAAATTTTTTGCATACTGTAATTGATGTCAGAAGCAATTCCATTCTTATAACAATCTCCTCACAACCCAACCCAACCCCCTCACCCTAACAACATCCTACCACAAATTGAGGCATGCAGAGCAACCCCTCATCTCAAACTCTAACTTTTTATAACCCTTGTAAGCATTTTAGGTGTTCATTCTTTGCTCACTGCTCTTTCATGATGTCAAATGCCCTGCATTTACAGTAAACATAAACATGCTCTTAAAAACATGAATGACAACTCTTTTCTGAGGTGAAATCTAACAAATATTTTATATGATAAGCTTTTTAAGAAACAAAATATCACAACTCACCACTTCAAGTTTTTCAACCTTGACCTTGGAGTGAGGATCAATTGAAATCTTTCGGGTCACTTTCTTGGGCCGAGGCGAGGTTGAAGGAGTAAGAGTTCTCTCCCTTGGGGATGAGGCGGCTCTAGGGGATTCCGCTTCTGACAGATCTCTTGGGGATGAAGTGCTGAGATGCTGGACTGGACTGTGGGAGGGACCTCTATCTTCTCTGGCTCTGTCTGCAAGTGACTCAGTGAGATAAGGGCAATGTTCTTGAACATTGGAAATTACCTTGAGATAATCATTCTCTCCCCACAGGTAGCTCCACCATAAATTTTGCAACTAGGGGAACATGCCTGAAGCCGTGAGAAGAGCTTGAGCTAACTATGTGGTGAGAGAATGTGAGACATTCAATAACTCTAAAAGATTTTCTAATGTCTATGGTATCAGATTATGAAAATGTGTCTGTTAATCATCATTCTGGAAAGGGAGACTATCCGGCCATGTCCTTCTGTAAGAAACTTATGGTGTTGTGTGCAGTGTCCTAGAGCCTTAGATTTACGTTGTACTTTGAGAAACCAAAATTAAGCCACTCCAAGATAACTCTAATGTCTTAGGATGAAAATATATACCGTATTCGACTTAATAACCGCCCACTCCCCTATAAGCGCCCACCCACCACGTTTTTGACTGAACAATATGCGTCCTGATTTAGCGCCCACCTCTCAACATTGCTTACCTTGCATGCTGATTCATTGAAGAAGGTTTTTCAGTCTTGCAATAAGTCTTTTACTCCCACTAAAGTGAAGAATACAGAGTATTTCAAGACCCCCAGCCACCATTGAAATGATAAAAGTTACCAAACCATATTTCAAAGACCTGTGTATCGTAAGAAAACACTTTCAAGACTAAACTTGAGGACAATTTTTATCGTTTTAATTAGCGCCCCCTTTTACCAATTTTTTAAGCGCCCCGGGCCCTTATCACGTCGAATACGGTATGTTAATTTTCTCTTACACTTTTTGCATATCTATGATGTTTTTTCTGATTATTTTACTTCATTAGTATCTTAATTTCGGGCTCCCACGTAGTTTATTAGGGCATATCTCTCTAAACTATGGATGGTTTTTCTGTTCATGTTCAACATAAAAGTTTTACTTATGATGATGCATTGATTGCACTTGCATTGATGAAGCTTAATTAGGAGATAATGACTATGAACATAATTGTCAAAGGCTTCAACCTAAGACAGTGTACCAACAGCTAGTAGATTAACAGCTCCTGTGTGATGGCATAACAACATAAGAATTTTCATAGGATCATAGGAGGTCAACCCTTCTGCATTCCTACACTGAATTTCAACCCAGTACCATCCATGGTTCACCGCAATGCATAGCTACAATGGTGTTGTAGCTTTCACCCTGCAATAATACTAGCAGCTGTAAACTCTTGGAAGCGCTGATAAACCCCAAATAACCTCATCTCTTCCGTCATCCTGCTTCATCACTGTATTCATATCCTTTTTAATTCATGATAATCATGAATTCAGTTGCCTTGTATCGCTATTAATAACCAGCCAATGAAATGAATTGAAATCTAACAACATTGACAGTTCACCTATAAATTCACTTAGTTTCCCCTAAATATTTAGCTTCAGTCGCCTTGCATAAAACATTTCATGAGAAGAAAATACATACTATATAGATAGTTAGTGGTTACTTTCATGGAGTTGAAGAAGCTTCATAGAAATGAAGTTAGTGGTTACTTTCATGGGTTTGAAGGCGCTTCATAGATATAAAACAACCTTAGAAGCAGGATGTAAGTCAAGGTAATTGGTTATTTCACATGAATCTAACGTCCCACCTGTTGGGTATGGTGTTGAAGTGACCATTTCTGGGTTTCTTTGTAATCCTGGTAAGGGCGTCATCATAACAGGGAACATCTCCAAACCCTGAAAAACATTATATTGTTACACATATGCAATGATAGATCTACTCATGGGCTGAGACCAGGGACTCGTTACCACAAGGTCTTGTGAGTACCAGCAGATTTGATGGAGTCCCTCAATAAGTAAGCGCAAAAATTGCGTCTTTGAGAACAATAGCTTAGATTTGCTAGACTCGGGTAAAGTTATTAATGTATATGTAAAATATTTCTGAGCCAATCATAACCAGGCAAAACTATTGCATCAAATTTGTAATGAATCAAAATGAGCAAATACTTATTCATGAAAAGATTTTCCTGCGACACTTAATCTGCTACAGGGCCTTAGCAAGCATTGCCACAAGTGACAGAAAGAGACAATATACAAGGGTAAGTAACTAGTTTAAAATTTGGACAAAAAGTTTTAATTTGTGCCGACAAGAAAATCATTTAACTGAATCAGTGTCACACAAAGTTCATTTACCTCTTGATGTCTGCCATCTTGGGCTTGCGCTGAATCTGCAGAAAACAACAGCTCTATTGACATGACATGATAATTTTCTTATCATATATCTTGAAGGTTAAACTATTACAGCATCATTTGAAATATAAAATAAAGATTTCATAATGAGGTTTGAACTGGCTTATAAACGGAGTGCAATTAAAACTGGTATAAATGCTGGATTATATTTAGACTCATCTAAGAACTTTCAGAAAGATATTTTTTGAAAAAAGTATGTAATGATAGTTTGTTGAACAAATGAGCTTAACAAGAAGAGTATTTTTTCATAATATTATTTCTTACCTTCACCATGTTGAGTGAGAGTCTGATCCCCCAGGGAACTGACAGACTGGGCTGTCCTACTTCTAGCAGGGAGAGACTTGATGTAGTCTGCATACTCACTCCTATAAGGGAAAACTTGCTATTACGTAGTCAACAAGTGAATGTGCCTCAAAGAGACATGTATACCATCAAATTTGCCAAACACTACGACCTCATATATATACATTTATAGTTTGTTTTGTCCTCTTCCTTCATTAAGATCTTTACTCTTTGTTCGAGACACATCATGGAATAGATGTCAATGTCATCCTAAAAATATAGCCATTGACTCTGCAGCTCATCAGGTTATCTATAATTAAATATACAAACGGTCACAGGGTCACTATTTGAGGGGCCACAAAATTACCACATCTATAACTTAGAATTCCCATCAGCAACGGAGTCTGTACACAACATTTAAGATTTCCTGAGTCAATGGTTCTTGAGAAGAAGATGAAATAGTGAAAAGTTTACAGTCGGGCAGACAGACAGAAGCTGGACGACATGCCATGGCATAAGCCCATCAGGCCAGATGCGCTAAAAATGGGATCCCACAAATCCAATTGATACCCCTAGCGACGATTTATCACTGTAGTCCTATGAGTAATGGTCAGTTTTTACCTCAACAAAACCTAACTCCATCTGGCTAATTTCAGCTTTTGCTACACTTTGACATTTTTCTGTGCAGGCGTGTAAATGAACTGCTAAAACTATGTCAGGTAAAGTATAACAGCATCATGACGTAACTAGATTTCATTTCGACCCCTAGAAACCAGACACATCTACGAGCTTGATTTCAGGCTTGTAGGATGAAGGATTAACTTGACCCTAATAAATAATTTTGAATCAACAGCCTAATTATTCACTGTAGTGAATGTGCAGTTTTTCTGTGAAAACTCAGAGGTTACCTGGCCTGTTCATCCCTGGTGTAGATCATCTCCACCCTGTTTGTAGCCGCGGCGCGGCGGAGGGCTGAGAGAGCTAGCTCATTGGACACTCCCTCCAGACTCTCCCCGTTCACACTCAGGAGCTGATCGCCCTCCCGCAGACGACCTGGGGTGCAAATCAAAATACTCACTGGCTGGCAGATCACGTGGGTGGCTCAATTACAGGGAAAAAGTCTAAATGAAGGATGCCTGAGGATTATTATATAGGCTAGGCTTTTTGGATTAGCATTCTATAAGCTAACATGCTTGACAATGACAACAGAATCTATGATGAAATGCAACCTTTTTCGATAAAAAATATTTGCTTATCTATGAAAATTTTAATAATGGTTGTGGAATCATTAAGTAAAGAATGTGTTTATATTTTGTAAGGGGGCCACCAGTCCATAATACATTCCATACTGAAGTATGACAATAATGACATATCATACATAACGAGATATCACCAAGTAATCATAACTGTCAATAGATATAAATTTAAAATAAATCAATGACTTGTCTTACCATCAGCCTCAGCAAGTCCCCCAGTCAAGATCTTCTTGACGAAGATGCCACACCCCTTCCCGTCCTCCTGGTTGTAGCCTCCACAGATCTTCATACCTGAGACAGGTGCAAATAGTTAAAAAGAGAGTCCTGTTGGGATATATTTTGTAGAAACCATATTTGAGGGAACAACACCTTTAACATTAATAGCTCACATTTACTCTAAGAAAAACATTGAGAAATGAAGCAAGACATCGGCGCTAGAGTGGAGTGCCTTGTAAAGGTGTGATATTGAAACATTCTGCAATGCAAAATTTGGTACCATGTCCAGCTGTACCATCCTTTTATTCATTCAATCAAAACTCTTTGAACATGTTGAATGTTAAAACTGGTCACTGACTTTGTCTTATATAGGATAATTTGACATTGCACAGTCCTTTTGGTCATCATCCTCCATTATCCAGGGTAAACCTTTTGATAATTCTCTACATATACCCAGACCCAGGGTGGGCTCGACATAATGATTTCAAAACCTTTTGCTGGCCCCAGGAAAATAGCAGAGATACGCTACAATCATAAATAGACTCCGACACTGACCATACTCTGCCTGCAACCAGTAAGACAATGTGTCTGACTGACATATAAGTTAAAATTATCTGAGACTTTACCTAAGGCTTATGGTAATTGTTAGCGGTAACAAATAATTTCAATTACAACGAATCAGGACCCTATATGGCTAACACAAGGATACTGTTATGTTTGAAAAGGTTGAGTAGATATCAGTTGATGGAGAAAACATTCATTCTGGTTCTACATAAATATCCTAGTTAACATGGACCATGGATTGGGAAAGACACCTTTGACAATGGGCCATTTTCAGGGCTTTGAGTCATTCTCAGAATTTTGAATGGGCCATTCCCCTTGGAACAATGGTACAATTTCAAATTTGAATGGGCCATTTTTTCATCCAATGTGCAAAATGACCCATGGCCCCTGCCTTTCCCGATCCCTGATGGACATATATATATATATATTTATATACTTACCTAAACCATGGGAACAATTTGTAAAAACAACCAGTTCTGCTTCTCTTATTTCCTCCTCCTCATCTTCTTCTTCTCTGAAAATGAATCCAAAAAATTTATTTTGCAGATTGTAATCAATACTGTGACACTGCAAGAATTTTGTGTTCTGATATATATCTTTTCTTATAATAGGTAGTGCAAATGAAAATATTTATGAAATTTGGGTTAAAATGCCATAAACTTTTGGGTTTCCTGGGTTTTAAACCTTAAATGGCAAACATTGCCTCTAAGGTAACATCCATAACAAAATTGAAATTTACAAATCATACAGGTTTTGACGATTAAGTTCTGAAATTTGCTAATTTAAAGTCACTGTTTCATCTTGGCAAAAAGCATTGGAAAAATGTGAAATATGCTGTAACATTACGTTTGAAACATTGCTTTCAAAGCTGTTATTTCGGTATAAGATCAAGTTGTCAGGGTGTTTGATATAGTCAAGTCATGCTCAAACTATCATTAGAATATGACGAAAGAGCTTTAATAAGACTGGCCTGTGGACCTGTGTATCGTGGCCTTAGTGCTGAGACAATATATCCCAATTCTAGTTTTAACAGCGAGATAATATATATCATGGAAGTATTACTAAAGAAGCTGGAGACGATTATTTATTACTCGCCCGTGTAAGATCATAATATTGTGTAGTTGTGATGTCACAATGTTGGCACCGCCGTCACAATATGGTGGCCAAGTCACGGAAATGTTTCGTTCAGTACACTTTCGGCAATCATGCCTGATTACTGAGGTCAAGTAATAAACAGAATACTAAACTTCCTCCGATTTAACACTATTTTAATAAACTCGTTAATGATATGGTATCAAACTCGTTTTATAATATTATAATTAATCATTAATTCGTTTAATAAAAATAGTATTAAATTGAAAGTATCGTCTATAATCACAATATCATGGTTGCGATACAAAACGTATCCTGATGCTCTACAGTTTTATAGATCTACATCAAATAAAAATTGATGTTATTTCTCAGATACCAACCTAACATTACATGAATGGAAGTTATAAAATCACAGAGAGTGTGACATTGTGGATAAAGTATCAGAAATATCATATATTTTCAGTTTGTCTAATCACTGTTAATCCTTTACTTACCTGTGAAAATATTTGTAAAACATACGTTCGTTTGAACATAGACATTTAATAACCTGATAAGTGGATTACTGAGCAGGAAAAATGTATGTAGTAATGACACCTATATGATATATATGTAAACACTGTTATGTATCACCAAATGAAAAGTGATGTATTGTATGACTGTGTTTATTTTGTAACAGAGAGAGAACGCTCTTCCTAAATTGTAAAAGCAGTAATAATAATAACACTTCAAATTTATGCCTTTTGAATGATAATATTTTTCTTATTTAAATCTTGCAAAATTCCTTAAACATGTATTTGAATGTATAAAACAAGAAAAGGTAACTCTGTAACATATTGTAATCTAATTTGTACTTTGGGTGTTTAGGCTTTCTACAAATAAATATCATGAATCTTAATCCTTTGAACAGAGACTAAAAACTTACTGTCAGTTTTTAAGTTATTTGTTTAATATCAAATTTTGCATATATAATATCGGGATATATTGTCTCTTGTAGCATTACATCAATGTATCATGGACCCTCACGATATAAATATCCTGATATATTATCTAAATGTGTTTTCTATCGATGCACTAGTATTGTGTAGTAGACGATGCAAACAGCGCTACTATTGATGAAAAACTAGAATTTACAGTACATGAATACCTCCTGTCCGATACAGACAGCTTGAGTTTTCACCCACATGTACCTCACATTTTATGGTTCAAAGATGTCTAAAAAGGGGATCCCTCAACCCCAAGAATCAGCCACTGGATAAAACTTACTGTTCGTGAGGTACTGGACTAATTTTTGCCTCCTCCATCTTTGTTTCAGTCACTGTCACTGTTGTAGACATCTTCTCCTGCAAATGATCTAACAATGAGGAAATGAGAATTAAGACATATTCATCTACAAATCTAAAAATTGGATTCCATAAGCTCTAATATTCCCTTTGGATGACATTCAAGAACATTGTAAACTAGATGATTGTTAGCTTCACATCGCAAAAGCAGGGCAGCCCTGAAACTGAGGGTTACCTCCCTGTTTCAACTTCTTTAGAGCCAAAATAAAATGGGCATTTTATCGAATCAAACCACAAAAGGCAAGATATTATGCTAAGAACTATAAGCATATTGAACATGTTTTTAGTAATTTCAGAAGTTGATACTTTGAACTTTATTGTGAATAATGTCCAAAGAATTCCCAGGGGTATAATCACATAATGAATAATCTATGATCCAAAAAGCTATTTCTGATTTCAAAATTTGGTTTGCCTTATCTTGTAACTTTACTTGTTACTTTGACCTTTGACATTCAAGGTCACACAATCAATGATCCCTTTTCTTTAACTACAACAATCATGTAATGATTAAAGGTGATAATAGTTTTTGCATTTTTGCAAAACTATTCTGAAGTCATGATCTCTTTGTGACCTTGACCTTTTCTTGATTGTAGCGAAAACCTTTTCAAATCTTAGAACTTCTCAGTAGTTGATATATATTTATAAGAGTCTCAAAGCACCAAAACTTTGACATTAATCGCAACCTTGACCTTTGACCGTGAACAGGTGTGTCAAAGAATTTCCAGTGGGTATAAACAGTAACACCCATATCACATGACCTTGACCTTTATTCTACAAGGTCACACAATCTATTATCACTTTTCATTGACTATACCAATCCTGTAAGGACTAAGTGTTAAAATAAAGTAGGGAAACCATGCATAAGTCGTGATCTCGCTGTGACCTTCGCCTTTGACAGATTGTAGCAAAAACCTTTTGCTTGCTAAAAAGTTAACAATAAAGTTGTTATGTCATCAAAATGATACTATTTTGTGAAAATTCTTATCGGACAAGGGCCATCATAGAGTTCTAAACTCCAGCCACAAAACAAAAACAAATGATTCTTAATAAGTCTTTGCATGATTTTTAGTCTTAGATTGAAGACTAACATTTAAAACAATTTATTGACAATGTGTCATTTATCAGAAGTGATTAATTACCATCTAATCACTTGCATTGATGAAGGTAAGTATATAAACAATATTTCAGCTTTCTAATATCTCACATCTTAAAAAGAATAACTTAGATTGGTGCCCCTAAAAGAAACTTGCAACTTGATGCCACACGCTCAAAGATTTCATCCAAAATCAAGTCTCTTTAAAACTTAGCCTTAACACTAATGGGATTATAATAAGGAAAGTTTCTGCCTGATAAAAGCAAAATATCATTTAGCCCCTCAAAGCTTCTTTCCCAAACTGAACCAGACCCCAACCTTACTGACTACGTCTCTGTACTATAGATAAGAGAGCAAGGAAATTTACAACTTATAATTTGCAATGGTGTTGACATGTTTACATAAACTTTCAGTATGTTCGACCTTTTATTTATAAGGAAGAAGAAACACTAAAGGTAGTGTCCTCTTTTGCCACCGTGGCAGACTTGTACAATTGGACTCCTAGAACACCTCTCACGGAAGCAGACAAGCTCTATAAAGCATGAAAAGTAGCCTAAATATGCTGCCCCCATCACACAACCCCCCTCATAAGTCAGAATTATATCATAGCCCTTAACAGGGCCCATAACTCTAACGTTACAGCCATACCACATCCTTATTTTCGGTGCAGGACAAGGAAATCTTAATTTCTATCTTACAAATCAATTGTTTAAAATGGCACACAGTTTTGAGTCAAACAATATTGAGTGCTTTAGGTTTTCAAATTTAATATGAGTAGCTAAAGTAGAACTTTGCCTATTAATCATAAAAGTAATCAAGATAGTTTAATTTCCTCCAATATTGGTTACTGTTTATGTTAAACTGGTCATGTTCAATTTGTTATTTAGCAGCTTTCAATACAATACATTGGATTATTGGATAGTACCTTACTGTTCCTAGAAAGATGTTATCCCCTTCCAAACAACTCTAACTCCTCCTACTAATATAATCATAAAAAGAGTATCTCCACAAATGTACAAAATTCACTTGCCAATCAGGGTTCAGCATTGGTGCAAATTGACTATATCATATATTGACTATCCTGCATTTTATGTTTCATCGAAAGTGACTCAAAATTTTATTGTCACATATTCATAGATCTACTATCAATATGCAAACCAAAGCATCCCGATTTATCAGTTTTTCATCCAAAATGCTTGTGGAAGATCAATGGATCTTGAACAATGTCTTGCCATCTTCAAGTATATATATCGCATCACAATTGTTTTACAGCATCAAGTAATGACATCACAATGCTATGAAATCATAAACATAACGACGTCACAAACTTATGTCATAACTACCTTGAGAGTGTAAGGACTTGCAGTATTCAGGGACATACCTATTTCATCAAATACAATGAAAAATTATTTTGGATGACACAAAAATCTGCAACACACAGATTTTCTTACTTACTGAGTCACTTTAGGTTATATTCAAAACAAATTAATTAATTTTGTTTTTTCTTTAAATTTTTAACATTCAATGTGTACACTTTAAATTTGTGAAAAGAAATAAGTATAAAGATGCTGAAACAAAAACGTGACATAAACTAACAAAAAAAACCCAGATAGAAGTAGATATGCTAATAAAAAATACCTTCATTCTGTCAAAGACTGAGAAATTATAATCAAATTGGTTGTGAAGGGATGGATTCATACAATAAATTGCTACTTGCTCTTTGGAAAATGGAAAGATTATGAGAGCTACTTCCCCGTTATTATATGAAGTTGTGAAGGTAACTTTACAACATGCATTTTGATTAATCCCCTTAATTTTCATGAATGTCTCTCGGCACTTTTCCGCAATTCAGTTCAGCACTTTTGACTTTAAATCATAAAAGATTTGTCATCATTTCCATCAACTTGTCCCCATTCTGGTTTGTCGACACACAGTATTCTGATTTTCTTTTCAATTCCCTAATTATTGCCGCCATCTTTGTTTACAGTATGCAAACCTACTATGACCATAATGCTTTGAACTTGAAAATGATAAACTCAATAAATATTCTAGGCAAACACCTTTACTAATTCGTTTGATTTCTTGGCTTAAATGGGATTGAACAATTTTGCAAAAAAATTATGTGAATATCTGTTAACAAGATAGTTTTTTGGCAACTTTCTTTAATTTGTGTCAACATACTCTTTGACCCTTTAAATCACCAATGAAAACTTTAAATCACTGATTTCAGTTTTCAAATCAATAAAACTATATTGGATACAGTA
Organism: Phorcus lineatus; assembly: GCA_921293015.1. Lineage (NCBI taxonomy): Eukaryota > Metazoa > Mollusca > Gastropoda > Trochida > Trochidae > Phorcus > Phorcus lineatus. Next base: position 31,374,558 of record OV121087.1, on the reverse strand, counting down.
GTAAGGGTGACCAAGTGTGAACTTGCACAGTGAAAATTGCACAGACATGGTAAAAGTACGAACCCAGTCTATCCTTACAAAACAACGTCCAGTTAAGCATGGATAACTGTTCTAACTGCTGTTATTTAGTCAAGAGAACAAGGAAAAACAAAAATATGAAAAATACCAAAATATGTACATAGCAATACGCTTTTCTGTACCGCAATATATTGCGATAAGGAAACGAGGACCGATACCCTTCCTTATACAGTAGCATATTCATTTCAGTCACATTTATGAAAAGTGTAATTTGAATTATTTTTAGCATGATGAAATATCAAAAGAAATTATTTACAGATGATGGAGTCATTTACTCATTTTGAGAGGTCATGACATCTGCAATTCAATCATCTTTCAGAAATGATATTTTAAAAGAAAAAAATGATAAAAATTAAATGGATAATTTTTAATAGAATACGCATCACTATGTATAATAAATTATTTTTTAAAAATACTTTGCTTATCACCACAAAGTAACTGTAATGTAGATGATACATTCAGTATTTATAAAACAACAAAAAATAGCAGTCGACGTTTTTGGAGTAGACCAAGAGGCTGCCTTCTTTTACACGCAAGACATCTATTTTCTAACATGCAAACTTAATTCACAAATCCCCTATATCTTATATTATGTAACTGTTATATGCAACTCACAGATTAAGATCACGATGTCCTAATTACTTGCATTTTCTTAATTGATTTCTCTTCTTGAGTCTCTACAACTTCATGACTTATTTCCAACGAGCACCTTGTACTTGCAAGACAACTTTCTAAATACGACCATTGATATTATTATTAAATTCATATTTTCTATAATATGAGCTAATGTTATTATACTATTTATAGTATTTGTGTCCTTTGTGGAACAATCTATTCTATTCCATACAGATAACACAGCCTTTAGAACAAACAATATATTTATCATGACAATTGTTGTTTAGAAAGTACAAGATAATAATAACCGGAAGTCGACCAGTGACGTATATTTCTATACCCACAATCCATTGCCCACCGCCATAACAGCGAACGTCAGAAAGCTTTTAGGGCTGAAAATACTAATTATATTTTCCAATCAACCTCTTCTTTTAAAGAATTGTGTGATCAAATTTGTAGTTAAAGTAATAACTGAATATCTTACCATCCGGATTAGAGCGGTGAAAATGGTTTGCTACGATCCAGTTCATCAAGGAAGGAATTTTTCATGGGTGTAGTCGAACTGACACCTCGATGAATTTCTTCACTGTCATGTATAAAAATTAAGTTTGTTTTATCTAAGCATTTCAAATCATTGCTCTTTGTTTTCTTGATCGTAATCGAAGACAATGGGCAGTCGACAAATACCCAACGACAAGGTAAATAGTGTATTGACGTTTTGCTTAGTGATCTTTTTGTCAACAGTAGATCTATATGACCCTTGCTGACTAAGCTATGTGCAAAATCTTCAATTGTAAAAACATAAATTTTGTTTTATTTAGAGATTTGACGTAGTGGAATGTTAATTAAAACGTTATCAATTAACCCAAATATTTCATTTATGTCTTAGATGATAGATCAGTGCTATATGTAAAGTTGTAAAGTTAAATGTTTGTATTTCTTCCTACCAACAAAGACAATGACCATCAAAATCTAAACAGCAAAGGGTCACAGCTTAGCTGACATGACCTTTTGGCAGTCTTATCAGCTTAGTTTCATGCATGACACATGTCCATTTTGTTAATCCTGTTGCAATCTACCTATTCCTGCTGGCTTTATTTAGCTATTGTATTCAAGAACAAGGTTTTTCATGCTTCAGATTAACCTGCGATTGATTCTTGTGAGTGGCAAAACAGAGGAGTACTTATTTTCTCCTAGTGATTCTGCAGCAGACATAACAGAGCATGTCTACAACCACTGGCCACAAGGTAGTTAATACTTTACCATAAAATCTACATTATATATCTTAAGAATGTTCATACAACCTGTTTACTTTCAAACTGCTCCCCTCCCTCGTTAACATTGAATTATAAGTTGCATTTGTCGACAATAAATATATTGAGACCTTTTTCATTTTGAAAGATTTACATTCACTAAAAAGCAGCAAGCTACAAAAAACCTGGATACATGGGAGACTTCTCTTAATATGAATGTTGTTTATCTTAAACACTGAGAATTATTGATCAATTTTGTAGTGTACTTTTGTTTCTAGGTACATGCATATATGCAAAATCTTTATTTGGCAACTAACAATTAGTATCGCTTTAAGGAAAACATGTTTTATACATCATTCGGTTAATTCTGTACAAAATAGACTATATGGGTAGCGAGAAAACTTGGCTAAAAATGCTGTTGATTATTATTATACATTTTATAAACAGATAAAACTTTAATGTTAATATTTATTACCATTAATATATGTTTGACATGGTTGCTCCTTTGCATGAATAGGGAGATATGAAAAGTTTGCCAACAAAGTGACGTGTATTTTTAATTTTTTTCAATGAAAAAACGTTTCCATAATTAATAATCAATTGACTGTATTTGACATTTTACAGACATATGATAAACTGATCTGATTAGTTTGCATCAAATAAATAAATGGTATGCTTTAGGAAATGATCCGATTGATTGTAGAATTTGAAACAGCATAATTGGAAAACAATGAAATTATTTTGAATTAAATCATTTAGGGCTCTATTTGTGATATGTTCGTGTGTAATCCACAATTTAATTCTAATAAGTTAAGAATGTTTCTTCTGACACACTGCCATACTTTAAAAAATGCAATTTAAACTTGATGAATGAAAATGAATAATTCAAGATCTCCTCAACTATCTAAACATATTTATTTTCAGATTGGTCAGAGGAAAGCTTACCACCAACCAATATTCTACGGCTCATATACCAAGGAAGATTTCTTCACGGCAATGTCACATTAGCTGGTATGTGGTCACCTATGTTGTTGTATGCAGCGAATATCATAAGAAAAATCAACAAGATGCCTGAAATTACGGTTTATTCAACCCCAGTGGATTTTTGTGATAAATTCTGAGCTTTAGCGAGGATTTTGTCACAGAAATTCAAAAGGACAGATATACTTTTATTCTAAGCTTCGAGTTGTTAATTTTTCCTTACCAAAGTCTATTTTAGATTCTAACATGACACGAAAACTAGAATGAAAATACTGCTTTCTTATTGGTTACCACAATCAATTTTGGAGTGATTATTTCTCTAATAATCACCTCTAATTTATTTACGACCGATTCACATTCATACGAGCACGTTTACAAACTCCATTCGCTGAACTTACTGTGTTCATCGCCTTACAGACAACAGCAAAATGAATTTTAAATCAATGTTATACAGATATTGAGAATACAGTATTTTTTTAATGAAATTTAGAAGGTAAATCCATTCTGTGGTATATTTTTTGTCGAAGTAGTTATTTTTTTTATCACTAAATTTAATTTCAAACCGAGTTCGCTTCTTACCGTAACTCGCGGTAGTAATATAGCGATTCGTCAAGTAAACAGAGGGGACGTACGTTATTCTTCAACTTTCCTTCCCTTCCCCCCTCATTTCCAGACAGTGTATTCAACCATGACAAACTATAAAGCTTTCTTGATCGTTTATTCAATCAGTTCACATCTTGCGCGAGAAGTTAGCGCTAGCAGTAAACAACTACTTTTAGAGTAACGTCCCTTGATTTGGTCAGTCCTTGTCGGTATTGTAGAGGTGATAGGTGTCCTATGTATTTATGTGAAAAACGTAATTCTGACGGGATAACTTTTGTTGATTTTATCCTCAATGAAATAAATATTTAAGGGTTTTATTTAAAACCTGTTGGTTTATGTTTTGATGGTTTTTTTTTATTATTGAAGCATGTTCTTTGAACTGTACCATAGTTTCGAAAGCAAGTGGAACCGGTCTGTACTGGTTCAACCTAATCACATTGTTGTTGCGGAAGGCAAATTAGTTCCTCATTATATTTCTAATTAGTCATGTTAGAATGGAGATAAATCCCTTCTGTTTTTTATTTTGGGGTTGTATGTTGTACATTTTTCACCCCTAAATTAACATTTCAAACCTTGCAAGCTCCTAAAATTAACACTTCAAACCTCGCAAGCCCCTCAATTAACATTTCAAACCTCGCAAGCTCAGTTTGAAATTAAATTTAGGGGTGAAAAATGCACGACATACAACCCCAAAATAAAAAACAGAAGGGATTTATCTCCTAACTAAATTGGTAATTAAGGAACTTTCAACGTGAAGGGGAGTTGAAACTTTGTCATTGTAGTCATGTGCAACGAACAAAGATTTTGCCATGGTCTTCATTCGCGCAGTCAATTTACTCCCAACAATTAAAATGTGTTTATGGGTAATATATTTAGCAAAATGATCTTTTATAAAAGAAATGAAAAACAAACCACATATAAACACTTTAATTTCATATTATTCTACTTGAAATACAAAAAACAATGTTTGTTTTGAAGTCTTTTTGACAGGTGAATATTAAACTTCTTGATGAATGAACCAGAACTAGTTCTTACAGCCGACCAGATCTCTATTTTTTTTGATGAAAAAAATGCTGTTCCCATGACCATTACAAAAACTTTAATAATGTGTGTACTTGGGACCGATTTAATATCTTCTTATTTACATTGTAGAATCATTGACAGAATTTTCTTACCCAATCAAGAGTTGCATAAGATTCTTTTTGTAAGCATGATTTATTACAGTAAAACATCTCTCGATAACAGAAATAACAAGTCTTGGTTCTACAATTACCTTCACTATTGAGGATCATGAGTCAGACCCTTGTTATTCAGACTAATGTATCTGAAAAAAATTACTCCCACTAGGTTTTAAGTGAAACAAAATAATCCGGACCTGCATGCTTGTATATAAATCCTCTATACATTTCTGTATAAATTGTGATTTGGATAAGTGATGCAGAGCAAACACGTCTTCCCACAACTCAGTGGTGAGGGGTAATTCATGACTATTTTAATTGGTTTATATACATGTCTGTCTTGTGATAGCTGCCTGTTTATTAAGCATGGTTAGAAGTATTAAGCAATTTGAAGGAATGCAAGTGGACGTCGTTTAGTAAATCAAGTTAATGCATATGCTTTGTTTTTAATGTGTTTCAGTTATTTACTTGTTTGATTCAGGTAACCGCTCTCTATGCGGTTGTTGTTTACCCAGAAGTAAATAGTGCAGATAAACAGGGTCAGGTTATAATGATATGAACTTGTACTGTACATGGTAGTCAACAAGAAATGTCAAATATCCCCTAAATAAAGATTATTTTGCATTCATCAATTAATTTACATTTATCTGAGGGTATAAAAAGTCACATTGACAAAATCCTAGATTCAAACCCTAATGTCTCTTGTTTGGGATATAATTTTTTCTGATTAAGTAAACAGTTTCAACTTATTGTGAATTAAGTAATTTTGAAAGGATGTGCCTGTTGATAAATGTCAAAATGAAAAAATTGGAGAGAGAATTATTGCCTGTCCAACAAGATGTTTACATGAATATGAATGTTTATGTGGGTTGCAGTGTTTTCTTTTTCCCTGTTCAAGGCCATTGCGTAACAATGACAACTTACACACTTATATCATGATATTTTACATTAAATGTAAGCTTAAAAATTTCATCTTTTTGTTTTGCTCAAATAGCCCCCCAGCTTTCCCTGAAATGAACCTGGTGTGAAGTTATAATCAGTATTTATAAGTAATATATTTATAAATAGTATTACTGTTTCAGATTAATTTTGTTGCCTGCTGTTAAAGAATCCCTCAGATAGAATAACTAATTCTTGAATTTCACAACATTTGTCATTTGCTCACAAATCGTCTGTTATTAGCTTAGTCTGTGTATCATGTTACTTTAAGTCTAAAACTTTAAGTCTAATAACCAGCATGGAAGGTCAAGGCTGAATGTGTGAAGGTCACAAATCTAAATAGATTATTATGAAATGGTGTGGTGATATTAATTTGAATTGACATTATGCCTTTTTAGCTGGCCTGAAACTTTGTGTCCTTATATATTTATTTATAGATTTGGTGACCCTGTGACCTCTAACCATGGCCACAGGGATCATGCCCAAAACCCTGTTTTAAATTTTCTTCTTCAGAAGGTAATTTGCCTTTGCTTGGATACAAATTTTTATTATTTTCTTTGAATTTGCAACTTCTGAAATAAACAGAATATCATAATCATGTCCAAAATATACTATGTTTATGGGACTTGTTTTGTAAACATGGTCTGTCATGGACACTAATGTCATATCATGTTACTCTTTACCACGTTAGGACATATGGATCCAAGAATCTTCGATTTGCTAAAATTTCTATTTCCTTTTTTAGGTAGAAAAAATTACCCTTATATCTCTTGACAAAACATTCTCATGTGTTCATTGTCAGGAAATAAGAATGCCATATAAAGTAATTCTGTTTTAAAAAAACACTTGATAAGAAACTTTTTTTGGTCCTTAGGAATAAAGGATTCAGTTTTTTAAGTTCGTCCATCGAATTTTGTTCTGAAGTGAGTAACTTCTAGCATTGCATATGCTCTGAATTCTTTACATAAAATGTTTTGATATTATTTACCCCTCCAGCTTGGTTGGTCACAGAGCACGTCTGAACTTTTTTAAATACACATCAATTCCTGTTAAAAAGTCTTTAACAATGCTATTATGATGCCATTATAATATAATTTAAACTTTGCATGAAAGAGGAAGATGGTAATCTCGCGGTTCTTTTTTCAGCATTGCAGCTACCCACCGGAAAAACGACTGTGATGCATCTAGTTGCGCGAGAAAATCTACCTGAGCCAAACAATCAAGGTAACACTCATTAACAATATACTTAATGAGCTAATGCATGTTATTTTGTTTCTGAAATGATCATGTTTGGGGGCAGCAGATGAGTGGGAACCTGCTGTTTTATTCTATTTGGATATCTCCATCTCAGAAGAGCATTAGTCAACTGAAGCAAGGTTCAAAACAAGTTGATCTCCAAAAACAGATGTGTTGCAATTTTTTATGAGACGTCCTCTAACAGAGTTTTGATCAGATCTGGAGGTGTAATATTTATTCATTTCAGAATAAAATAAGGTGTTTATCCAGATTTCTATTGTACAATTTCACATGTCATTGAGATAAATTATCATTCTAAGGTCATCTTCCCGTGCATGGCCTATTCTCATGCCAACCGTAATGACTTGTAAAGATGGGCCTTGCCTCATCTCCTGTATTTTTCTGTGCTTGTTACCAAAGCTCGCGGGTCGGATAGCGATAGTCCAATGAGCTATCAAATGAGAATTGAAACTTTTCCCTGAAGACAGCACTGCACTCAAAACTTGAATTTTCACTAGTTAGCAAGGTTTAAATAAGCCAATGATAGAGACTGTTTAAAGAAGTTTAAAGCCATGCAGGGGAAGATGCTCTTAGGCTTGAAGAGCGTCTACAGGGGCTGCTAATCCTATCCCATGTACTATCTGTGTCAGTTCTTTGATATCATAACAATGCAATGTTGAAAACTAAAGGAAACAACCAGTTGATATATATTTGCTGTAGCAACATGAATCTCAAACTAACTTGATATTATTCTCTAAGTGCCTCATCCAAACAGGTTATTACGCCAAATGAATCAACCAGCATCAGTTCAAAAGGTTGGCAGGTGCCAAAAGATTCCTGTATTGTTGAATAACATGGAAAGTATTCTGTGTAGTAATAATCTGTGATCTCTGAAATTACTCTGCAGAAAAGGGGTTAACAAAACATAGCGACTTTACTTAGTCTTTATAAACATTGTTTTGGACAGAAACTGAAATTATGTTTACTCTTTCCTGAAGTCGGTTGCATAGATTTTTTTATTGAAGATTTTGAAAATTATTTTGTCGTGTATTGTTGATAAGGTCCTTGATTATGTCCTTAATTTGAATTGTCATGTATTACAGAAGTGGAAGATGTACTTCCTTATGTATCATATTCTCTTTGAAGCAGGAAGTGTGCTGTTGAGTGACAATATGGTAATTATTATGACAATTTATCTACAGGGGAAGTTTAGGTCACAGCTCAACATTTGAAAATGCTTGTTACATCAGAAGTTTTCTAATAGAAAGGAATATTAAATGTATAACATCACTGAAAGGCCCATTCTCTTACTTTGACCAATTAAATGCCATATTTTCAAGAACTACACAGCCATACAAAAGCTTTTGCAAGTTTAAAAAAAGATACCAGAAACAGTCTAGTCAGTGTTAAAATTAGATGTTTGCTGGACCATTATATTGCCATATATTCAGAATTTGCCAAATGGTTGTAAAGAGCCTTCTTTTTAACAAATTTCTTATTCATATTTTAAAAAAGGCTTTGACAGTGTTAATACAATAGGGTTTGCATGGGAAATTTGCCCACTTTTTGGACACAACATAGATGTCTAGGAAAAGTATCATCTCACCATGCAAAGAGTTTAGTATTGACCAAAACAAACCCTGACAGCTGGTCTTGGGTAAAAACCCACATGTGAGTAGTCTTTAAGTTCTGACTTTAAGCTTTAAATTTATTTCACTGATAGTGTTGATTCTTGATGTAACCACAAGAACTTCTCGCTCTCTGCTATATATATGTATATACTGTGTTGCCAATCGGTTTGATGGAGCAGAAAATATTTAAAGGTCAAAAGTAATTTTTTTTTGTTCCTACTCTGAAGATCCATGCCTAAGTTATCATGAAGTTTTGAAAATATGTATGTTTAGATGTTAATATTTGTTTTAGCCAAAAAATGATATATGACTCCCTTTGGTAAAATTATTTACTTTGAATATCATTTGTATTCTATTTCATAATGATTAAGTGTTTGCAATATTGTTTGTTCTGTTGCAGTTTTGTAATAGCTATGGAGCAAATGATGTTTGATTTGTTTAGCAACTTGATAAGGGAACCCATAGTTTTGTTGTCAAAGTCTCAGTGATGACAAATTGATGTGTTTTGAAGTATTTTTCAATGAACAATCATCATTAGGCGTATTTGACATGCTCTGTCAGTCTCAATATTATTTACAAAGATTTAATTGGAACTGTCATCAAAGCTATCCATTTGTGTAAATTGTGCAGACGTGTATGGTCAGGCCTGTCGTGGATCATGAAGTAAGTCAATATTGTTGACAGAAAGTCAATGGTTAATCAATCTCTAATCAATCTTCACAGTCCTGCCTTGTGTAGCATTTGAGATCACATATTCTGCTGTCATATCATGTCCTCTATCTTGCCTCTTTTATTCCTTAACCCCTTACCTACTTATCTAGGAATGTTTCATTAATGATAAAAGAACAACTCTTGGGAAGTTTGCCTGATGGTTTTTGATGGTTAGATATATAGGTCTCCTACTGCTATATTGGTCCAAAAGATGATGATGTCATCGATATACTTGTTGCATTCAGTTTTTTAATATCTAATTTATAATTTCTTCCACATTTCTAATAGCATATCGTATTACTTCTTCCAGTAGTATCTGACCCAATTATTCCTTATCCCCTTACCTACTCATCTAGGAACATTTCATGAATAATTAAACGGGGGTCTCCGGATTTTTCATACCCATTTGGTTTGGCATACCTTTTAGGTTACCTGATGGGTTTTTTATGGTAAGGGAGATGAGTCTGTTACTGCTGAAATTAAGGTCACCTATTGAATTCAGTTTCCAAGTTTCCCCAAAAACCATGGCTTGTCTCTCTAGTTTCTGATGTCAGCAGTATGCAGCATGTCTGATTATGGCTACTACATGTGTAATTATATCTCCCCTTACTTGTGCCAGTAGATGATAGGGATTTGCTAATGTGAGGTTTTCAGATCTATATGATGATTGAACATGAAAATTTGATGCTTTTATTTATTAACTTTCACACTTAGTAGCTTTTTTTTTCAAATACTGCCACACCCATGACGGAGACATACATTTTGCAACAAAACCATTTTACATGTTAAGAAGTCTGTGCAAACAAATTATTTACAAACCTGCCCTGGTTAAGTTTGATCAGGTAACCATGGTTACCCCTTAATTCTCTACTTTAAGTCACAGCACGTAAGCTTTGCTTTGTGTAAAATTTCAATGATAAAACAGAACGCTATGTTTGATTGAAAGCACTCCTATCATTGTACCCTTGAAAACATACATAACCATGTAAATCACTGTCATCTGATGAAATTATTCATGTGTTTTACATGTAAACAAACCATTGTTTCTAGATGAATGTAGAATTTGTGGTTGATGGTCCTTTTAACATTCTGTCATAAAAGACGGGAATAGGTAAACAGGTATATTATTTTTATAAAAAACTAATTTTTCAAAATATTTAGCTAAAGAATGGAGTATAAAAACTTACATGTATATTTATGACTTATATATATATATATACATCTGTATCATCAATACAAAGGTTAGATAGATAGGTATTCCCTTCAGTAAATGATGTGCCATGATTTTAAAAAAGGTGGATTTTGTTTCACCTTTGGGTTAGGACTGTCTTGGAGTTTTCTATAAAAAAATAAACCGATGTATGGTTGCTCTTGAATGTCAATGGAAAAAAGATACATCATACATCTGATGGTCTCTTAATAAGGTTGTCTGCAAAAAAGGTAATTTTTGTTTGTCCTAAGTATATCTACTTGATCTATAGACTACAAGACTTGAACCTATGCTGTAACCCTGTATTAATCTCCTGTAGTCTTTATTCTAGACTCATATTTCTCTTTCAGTATATCATTAGATGTATTTTTGGATTAATAAGCCTAAGTTCTTCTAACTGTAAGTTCCTTAAACTGACTACTAGGTAACCATGGCAACCAGTCCAAAGCGTCTCCATGACGACATTGTATTGGAATCAAGGTGTCAGACAGACAACACATTGACTGCCAATCTGCCCTCGACGTTTTTGTCGTGATTAATTATGTAGACAAAGCTTTATGTAATTTGATTGTTATATAGGTCCAGCGTCACAGCTCTTCCAGGTACATGAGGTCCCTTGGCTTATGTAGACATCCTAACTTTATTGCAAATTACTCTAAGTCTAACCAATGGCCCCTTGCAAATTTGGGAAAAGCTTTCATTGTCTATTTGAGTGGGTTTATTCAGTCTAAATGAATTACATTGTCTTGTCAATGGATTCTGTGGATGTATTTCAGGATAAAAGATACAAAGAGATGTTTACTCTGACAACACTTTGTTACATATAAGTAACAAATCTGAAAAGTGTATATTCACAACATTTATTGTAGAAATTGAAAAAAAGTATTAATTTTTAGAATTTCATTGAGAGAATAGACCACCAGTTGATCATGTGAAGAAGCCACCTGACATAAGAAGCACAAGTCCTTTAGATACACAACCAGGAAGCAAGCAGAGTTTAATTGCTAAAAATATGAAAATTGTGGTATTATCACTTTCTTTCTTTTCCTGTACAGCCTCACTCAGCTGCTTGGTTGAACTCTTTTGTGTCCTGTTTAAGTAATATCCATTACAACCATTAGCTTCAGGCAGTACATTTACAATCTATGATGTTAATAATGCCCCCACAGACATAGGGTAAAGTGGATGAATAATGATAATGAAAAAGAAATCTTCTTCAGTATTTTGCCAGAATTCTATTTAATGTGTATACTTAAGATCATCCTGATAATGTAGTGTTTATAACGTAGTGGTTGTACCGTTGTGTTGTAATGTCAAAATGGATTATTCTGGGAAATTATGATATTTTACTTTCAGATTCCTTGTTAAACCATTGTGCATCTTCATGTGTTTTCCTGAAAATTGAAATTTTCAAGGCTTATGACTAAGGTTAAGGGAAAATTTGAATATGATACTTTCCGTTAAGCTCAACCGGCCTGAAAGCGCATGGGGTTATGGCATGGCATGCTTCTTTACTTTTCACATTGTTTATTTTTCTCCAAATTCATTGGTTTGCATGTTTACATTCATTTCTTTACCTCGGCAATAGGGGGTTATAAATTGTAGCTTTGGTGACTTTTTTGCCCCTGATGAGGGCCTTAGAGGTTATGAGTTTTTTTTGGCCCCTGATGAGTTTTATGAGTTATATTAAGTTTATGAGTTTTTTATTAGGGGTTATATCTTAAAAACCTATTTTTTACCCACCGTACTCCTTTGATCTTCTGCAGTATAAAGATGTCATTTGAAGATCCTTTTCCACGTCATGCTCAATTGCTCAAAACAAAAATTCTAATTTGGTAAGCGTCTACATGACATGGCTTATTTTTTATGAATAGGTCTTGATATCAAATCCTAGAGTAATTAATGGTATGATGCAAGACTGGGGCGAGTCTAAATTTTCTACCTGGATACCCAACCTTTTGTTACCTGACCCAACCCAAATACCCATCATAACACTATTGTGAATTATTCATCAGGCCAGTAAAAACTTATTACGTCTTAGGCTCAGTTTGGCCTGAAAGGAAGGGGCAAAACATCGATGTAAAATGATATAGATAACAACACTCAGCAACATAAAAACGCTGGCATAACATTACACATTGGTGCCTTCAATTTTGGAATGGCAGTAGTTAGAAGCAAATTGTTTTTTTGTTATTCCTATTATGAATTTGATAAAACTTATTCACAGAAACATTATCTCTCATGGTTATCTTACCTCACAATGAATAACAGTTTGACATGAAAAGACATTTATGAGAATCCCTTCAATTGAGTAAATCTTCACGGATAGGGTATATCCCTTCCAATGTTTCTTGATAGCATTTTTCGTGTCATATATAAGCTCTGCTGATTGAATGAAAAGTTTACAATCTATGCAGGTTGACAAAACAAAAATCACAAAACGATACATACAGAGGTCATTTGAGTCATACATAATTTGTATGTTTTATATAATCAGGAGACTTCCAATCACAAAGTTGCTTGTTTTTTAGAGGCAACCTCTCCACGCAACATTTAACTTTCAGTTTTAGAGGTTAACGATGGTTTTTCTATTAGCAGCATAATGAAATAGCTAGGTCTGATCTGATCAAGTGCAAGTTTTGATAGTTTGAAATATGTAACCAGACAGATAATATATTTATGACTCGCATCATTTTACATGTAAAAATGCTTTTTAAAGAAGATAAATTGAGCTATTCCTGTTTGAGTTACTAGAGACATTGAAATATATTCATAGATAAAAAAAACCTCTTGTATGTACACTACAGAGGTTAACAATATTTTCGATTTTTCACCAATATAAAGGTTATCAAATTGCAAGGACTATTAGCAAATTCATCGTGAATGAAAATATGATATACAATGACACTTGAATGAATTCTTCACTTATTTATCACGTGATCAAAACAGGTCCGGGTAATGTGATCCAACTCTTAACCCAATCATCCCGGGTATCCGGGTTACCTGTCCCAGCCCTAGTATGACGCGAATGTTGTTGTCTGGTATGCTAGATCTGTACAGGAAATTGTCACTTTGTTTACCCATCCATCTCTTAACATTCATGATTTCTTCTTGGAGACAAATCTTTACGTGACTGATTAACAGCGTCCATACTCGCATACAAATTATTAGTCTATTTTGATCATGTAGGCGGCATACATGGACAGTAGACATTAGAAGTTGATAATGATTAGTACTTGAAGATTAGGCCTCACACCCACTTATCAAGAATATAACATAAATTTCAGTGACCAGAATAACCCTTTATCAGTAATAGTATCTTTTGTCAAACCAGACGGTATGTTACAGTAGTTTTAAGTTAAATGGAAACACCGGGAAAGTTTAGGTGTGGTGGGCATATTGATTTCTGATATAGCATTTAAAGTGTTAAAGGGGCGGTAACCTGTTTTTGAAAGATTTATTTCTTAAGATTTTACCAATAAACATTAGTATGGATTATCTTCAGATTGATAAAACATCTGATTACTCAGCCTGATCATCCGTTGTCGTAGAGGAAATAATCAAGTATCAAGCAGAACTCATTGGCGGCCATTTTGGTGCACACACCTTTTAATCAAAGTGGGGAAATGAATTGCATAGATTAGCTGGTATTTTTCTTTTAACACTACTTCTTTTGAAAACATTGTCTCGTGATTGGAAACCTTTATTTTCATTTTTGTGATATCAGTTTATGTATCTAAAAAAAATTGCTACCCTTTTAGAACATACAGCACAATTATGAAAGTAGAAGTTACGCCAAAATACTTTCCATTACTTATTTATGTTTCACTTTTTATTTTGTTGTTTTCGAACATATTGGTTGATTAGTACAGTTATATTTCACCTATGGAAAGCGACAAAACAGAAAAAGCATTACCTTTCATAACCTGCATGATCTTTACAATCAATTGAGTTCTTTTTCAACATGATTTCATTGATTTGCAAGATGATTCACATTAAATATTAAAGTATCACTACTGGTTAAAGTCATTATATAATATGGTCGCTGTATACTTTATATTGATGGTGCTTTCAAAGTGTAAATGTAATATGTAATGGGTGTGTCCATGGCTTTGATGTCTACAATACCTGTCAAGTAAAAGTAAGTCATCTCATGTGAAATTCCCATTTACCTTCATGTTAATTTAGTGTTTCAAGCATATCACAACCTAGGTTTTGGCCAAAATTAGTTTCAAAGTTATCCATAAAATTAGAAATCATCTCAGCTTCAAATGAAAAATTTACATTTAATCGTCACATTATTAAAAGAAAAATTTACCCATTTGAAACCAGATGTAAAGCAAGTTTCAGCTAAGTCAGATTCAAAATAACAACCTTTGGGACAGTTGCTAAAAAGTTGTCGCTTATTCAACTGTCATTTTAATAATAATCAACGGAAAGATAAAGGTGTGTATGAACGCATTGCCGAGTTTACTTCTTAGTTGTGTTTAAGATCTTAGCCTTAATATTTTATTAATACAGTATAATGCAGATATAACGAACTCCAAGGGACCAACAAATTTAGTTTGCTATATCCGGTGTTCGCTATTCAGGTTTGGCCACCATCTTGGATCATATTGATGGGACTTAAAAATTTGTTTGCTATATCCGATTGTTTGCTATATACAAGTTCGTTATATCCGTGTTCTACTGTATTAATTATGGTTTTATAGTTCTGTTTTTACTGATCCATGAATTCTGTTATAGAGAAGAGCATATAACAATTTGACTGATTAATCATATTAAAAAAGTTAAAACAATACAATTCCGAGTAGCACAATTTGAGAATTCACATCTTGTTTACTATTGGATAATCTGTGATTGGCCACTAGCTGAAGATTTGCTATACAAAAATATTTTTGAATGAGTATGTTCCTGCCAGTTCCAAAGTCAGTAATTATAAACGACTAGCTAAACCTAGAGTAATCCCTTTGTTTATGAATTCTCTTGCCTGTAATTAACCCATTGTTAAAGTTAACATTCAATGGGTTAATGTTTTTATTGACGTACACACATTTGCAAAGTTTATCTTATCTCTTTGTTTATTGTGTGCCCACTTATTGTAGAAAGGGAGACAAAAACAGGAAGTAGTTTATTGCTGTCTATCAAGATTTATGTCTTTTCTTTCTGCAGAGTTGACAAACTCTAAATCAACAAATATGATTATATTCTTGTAAATAATAGCTGAAGTGCACTGATAAATAATAAAGGGAAAAAAATAACAATGTATAAGTAAGATTACAGACATGTTTTCCCCTGACTTATGCGTATTTATTTACAATTTTTGGTCATATCTAGAACAGCTTAAAAGCTTAGATTTTGTTAAGAATTTATCTTAAATAATTGCTGAATATGAATGACAGACAAGCAGCTAAAAATTTACTTCTGTGCATATAATGCAAGGGATAGTCAAGTTTACATTTATGCAAAGAGTTTGTAAATGAGAATTTTGTTAATTATTGACACACTTACAAAATACCAAGCATAATATTTAAATATTCTTAGCTTTTTTTCATCCAGTATATGTTTTACAGTCCTTCGATTAAATTGTTTCCAAAGGCATGTATTCAAAATCTAAAACTAACATACATAATCATGATTTAACAGTATTTTAACAGGATGAATGTTCCAAAATTCCACAAATATTATTACAGTTGTTGCATGCTAGAATCACAGAAAACAGTAACTTAAAAAAGCAAAATCTGAAGACTTTTAAAGAAAACTTATACAACAAAATATTACTACATAATATCATGGAGATTTCTTTTTAGGTGCTTACAAGTCACACATTATACATACTACTTCAAAAAAGTACATTTATAGTTAGTGTTATAGTAAAACATTTCCCAGGATATGAATGATTGTAACACTAAACAGAATATATTATGGAGGCCACATCTGCCTGTGCCGGAAAATATATATATCTATGTATATCCAAATCAATATTTGAAATAATGACTTTGGTATTGTTTGAGTACATCTTATAACTTTGTAGCATCATTAATAATAGTTCACCAGCTGGTCAGTCAAACAGGTAATGGTCTGGCCATTGTCCATCACTTGACAATACCTTATTGTGGTTTGGGTGCTTTGGTGACCCTTTGAGCTATGCCTGTAGGAGCTTACTGGTAGGGGTGTAACAATATATCGAACTATCGATGCATCGCAATAGTCATCCTTGCAATAGTACTCTATCTATAGGGAGCCTCAAAACACTATTGATATATCAATAGTAAGGTAAACTATTGATACTATCGAAAGTGTTATTTTTTGTGGATTAGTTATATTCTTAGTGGCTTTTCCAAATATTTCAAGCATGTACATTTGAATTCATTTCATTTCTTAATGTTCAAGATGAGAAATTTTCTTTTAAAGTTATGAACCCTGGTTGCAACAGTGGACGATTGCTAAAATCTGTTTCATTAATTAGATTATCCTCGTAAAATCTTTGGAAATCACAACTGAAATACATTTTTGTTTCTTAACTATCTAAAACTATTGCAATAGCAATTGCAATAGTGGGTCACAATAGTCTATCGCTATTGCAAAAGTAGACTGCAATAGTCTATCGCTATCGCAATAGTCAAATTAGGCCAATAGTCACCCCTACTTACTGGTAGGGGCACCCAAGCTGGACACTTTGATGGATAGAAGCAACATCAAATTTGAGGCTATCTAAAACCTGCTGTCTATCTTTCACTTTACCATCTTTTCCATTTGTCCCCTCAGACTTTTGGTCCCTTTTCTCCTTGCTCTGTCCACTCTCTTTTGGATGTTTCATCCATATTCTGAGTGACTGAAATATTGTTGAAAGCATGTTTAACCCTTGCTAAACCCACTTACTCACTCGTTTAGACCATTGTCTTATTTGTCCAAAACTTCAGAAATTTATTGTTGGCAGAGACAGAGAAAACTAAACCACTTAGTGTTTAATGTATTTTTGAAGAAGCAAGAAGGTGGATTGCCAGTTCAGTGAGTTAGATAACCTGATTTCATAAAAAGTTTATGCATGACTGTGCTATATTGTGAATCTTCTATTCTAATTGGTTAAGTTGTCTGATTTACTAAGCATCAATTCATAATTGAACTTGCTCTGTTTAATGGAAACTTTTTGATTGGTGACAAATACATACACTGACATGAAAACATAGTGGACTGCAACAGGTAACTTTAGAGCCAATATTCTACTTTGAGATGAAATTAATCTTTTCTATATTCTAATTGATTCATCCATGTTTCTTCTGTGTGTTTAATGGAAATATCTGTAACATTTAAGTTGTTATCCAATTTTCTATTTCAAAACAAGTTTAATTGATTTATGAGAGCGAAGTGATCTTTCTGCCACAAGTTCGTTCTGACGTCATAATCCTATTAAAACATCAGAGTGGTTTTCTGTTAAAATGATGTTGAAACTTTGTTATTTTGTGGGGAAAAAGGAGTATAAAAACAATATGACATTGATATTTGTGTTGAGTTATGGGGTACAAACATTTTGTAAAAATATAATTATAGGTTTGCCTATAGATGTTACCTGATAAATTTCTTTTGAATACTAAAACCAAAAAGCAATTCTCAGACCTCATTTTTGTCTATGTAACTTCTTTTTACAAAGAGCAATATTCTTCTTTTATTTTAGAAGCTGGTAACAACTAAGTACAAATTATTATGGAAAACAACTTCTTTATTTTGAAATTTGCGACGTTTCGATACAAATTTTTGTATATTTGTCGAGCGTAATTGGCAAATAGAGGATACTATATAGTAACAACAGGGACTTTCTCAATCATGTACTTGTTATTGTTAAATATCTCATGTTGTAGATGTACTTGTAGATCACATTATCCTCAGTATGCCATTCACGCTTTACAAAGATACAAGAATCTCTATCAAAACATCGTAAATTTCAGAATAAAGAAGTTGTCATTCAGAAATATTTGTCCTGAAAGAAATAAGCTATGATAGAACATAAGCGTGACAAAGATACAAGAATCTCTATCGAAACATCGCAAATTTCATTATAAAGAAGCTGTCATCCGGAAATATTTGTCCTGAAAGAACATAAGCTATGATAGAGGTCTTAATGGAAAGTGTCATGGTAGAAGAAGGATAAATGTTTGGTTTTCAATTTTTAAAAAGTCTTCGCTTAAACACTTGTATAACATGTCTTTGATTTAGAAACACACTAGGTTTAGCTTTTGATTGAGTTGGTTTAGTGTTTTATATATTTCTCATTAATTTAGATGAAAGAGTTGAAAAGTAGTTGATGATGCACTCGCTTGTAGATAGAAAGAACACTAGCTGCATTCTTTGCAAAATAATGTCACTTGAGTTGAATAATTATTATATTTTAATCATTTAACCTTGTCAGTTTAAGTAAAATGCAGTATCTTCAAAACACTCAGGTTTATTAATACAATATACTGGTAAATAGTCCACTGTCATTGTGACATGTTGACCAACTGGCTTCAAAATGTGACCTAAAACAATGAAACGTTAATGGATTTATTTACAGTAGAACTGGGCCTACATGAATTTACGGTACAAAATTTTTCTGTGAATTCATTTAATCATTTAGAGTTTTTCCCCCTGCTTATCTTATTGGGTAGTTAATGCTTGCAGTTGTTACATGAGTAGACCTTATTGCATTGATAATTCATTGCAATTTTGTCATTGGTTGAGAAATGTCATCCATTCCAAAGTTGATTTGGAAATGTAACAATGATTCTTATTTTCTGAGGGAGCAATTAGCAAGGTAATGTAAAATAATCCATTGCAGATAGGAATTGATCAAATATCATTTCAGAAAACTTTGTGTTGTAAGAGAAATGTGATCTGTTAGATGCACTTAAGATAAACTGTGAGTCATTTGAATTTAATAAGGCTTCACTTAACACATCACTGCTGTTTTGTATAGATATGTATCGAAATGAGAATTTTGCACTGAGTTCATCGTTATTGTTGCCACAATGCATTGTTAAATTCATTGTTATTGGAAGTTCAACACACCTATTCTCACTCTCAAAACACTCATTACTAGCAGAAACAAACAAATTTCTGGTTGATTTTGCATATTCAGACTTTGAGTTCTAATAGGGTCAACACCACTTGACCTGTTTTACATTCAGAAACACTTTTGGGTAAGTGCTGCATTGTGTTAATATGAAATTTATTACTCATGATTCATTCATACACGCAAACCAGGTTTCATTGAAATACATTGTTATAATTTGGTTGCAGACTCTCTTCTTACAATAATGACTAAATATTGATCACATGCATAAAGAACTGCAAACTACAATCGTGTCTCTTGGATAATGAAAAAAATCTTTGAGGTTGTTTAAAATGTATTTTGAATTTGAGATTTTGGAAAAAGTTTAATCTCAATCATCATGAGTTTTGCAACAAAATACAGACTTGACCTGAGCTTTATTAGTGAAAGCATGAAGCCCAAGGCCGACTGGATTGATGTTGTTACAGATCAGGGTAAATCTAGTTTTAATTCTTTACAAAAAGCTAGTTTAAATCTTCATAGATATGTTTAGTGAAAAAATTTTGACCATGAATCAATAAAACCTTGACCAGCGCCACTGCTAGTGACGTCAAAACACTTTGGTTATTGACGTCAAGGACCGTTTTTTCCAGATGTCACTTAAAAACTGCAGTTTATTTTGAAATGAAGAGCAGGCAGCACCTTTGTTCTCTGTTGAAAAAATTATAAATTTGGAAAAAAGAAAGATTCACATTCATCTTATATTTTCTTATGACGTATAATGTTCATATTCTGCTATCTTTACTGAGGAGGAACCAATCCTCTCAGGTATATTATGGACACAGTCATTCTTCATAAGCCTGACATTAACACTGTCCTGTGACTTGACAGAAGGCAAACAGATGTAGCCTGTCTGGACTATCCATTAATTAGCCAACTCATGAAATATGGCCATCTTTACGTAAATGAAAAGGGTCTATTTCAACATTATTTTTCTTACTTATGAAGTATTGGCAGCTGAAGAATTTTTTTATTCGTCTTTGAATCGTCTAAATATACACTATGAGTTTGGAAACACTGTACAATTATTTTCTCTATAGACTTGCTCTGGGCCTTCAGAATATTCTCTCTCTTTATAAAGAATAATTTGTTTTTTTTCAAAAGCTGTGGGCACTGACTTGACTGATAGTCCAGTAATTCTGTGAGAGCATTCTAAGATATTTACAGAATAATTGAAAGATTTATTTAAAGAGCTCTTCAAGACCTTTTAGACAGGATTATCTTAGATTTCAATCAGCTATCTTGAAATTTTGAAAAGGCTTTTGAATACGGAAATAAGGCAGTTATACTCACATCAACCAATGTTGATGATATATAAGGCATTTCTATGAAAGAATGAAACAGAAAAATAATTATATTAGAG
The DNA here is from genome assembly GCA_921293015.1 of Phorcus lineatus. Classification (NCBI taxonomy): domain Eukaryota; kingdom Metazoa; phylum Mollusca; class Gastropoda; order Trochida; family Trochidae; genus Phorcus; species Phorcus lineatus. The sequence continues at coordinate 31,353,672 of OV121087.1, read as the reverse complement.
TACAGACCTCATATTACAAATCAATTTTGTTTTATTGTTTTTGATAGATATTCAGTGTTTTTTGATGGGGTCCTTGAGAAATTTGCTCAATCTTTTGGCTTAGTGTCCCTTCCCATTAAGAAGTAAGATACCTTGACAATTGCTAAGGAACCCATCTGTTCCCAATGGCCAAAATGACCCCCTGTTCTTATTCCCAGTTTCAAGTGATAGAAAACTCTATCCAGGGGACCAGAAGATAGTCTTTGCCTGAAGCTGACAGAATCAATCTTATAAGTCTCGGTGATCGTGAGAGATACGGTGCACGAGGGCTACCTTTTTTGTGTCGACAAAGAGCTTAATTAGGAACAAAGAACATATTTTTGAGGCCTTGCATCATGTGATGCCCCATTGCAAGTTGGAGAAACCGGGGATTTCTTTCTTTAGTGTGCTTTGGCTCAATTTCTGTGATGTTGTACGTTGTAAGGTTTTATAAAGACTTTATTAGGTACAAGGAACTCTGGAAATAGGTGGCATCTGGGCTTGCTTCATAGTGGTTAGATTTGTTATATTTTGATGCTGAGTCTCCCTCCAATAATCTCTATACTTTCCCTACAATTGGTCTCTTTTCAATTTCAAAGAATAAATATCATGCATTGCAGTCAAAGGGTTTATATTTGTTGTATGTTATCAGTTTATGAAATGAGACTGATCAGACTGATCAAGTTTGGAATTGATTTTGTTGATTTTTGCCATGCAAGATCCCTAGGGTTTAAGCTCAAAGAACAGTAAAAATTGAGCATATAGTGCATTTCAAATATGCATGATGTAATAGGCCATTGTCCTGAAAACATTCACAAAAATGATAAATTGCATGTTAGTTTCATATTACAGTCATTGCTGCAGGCAAATCTTTGTGAACTCAAAATAACATGGCCCACAATACGAATTCATTTTGAATGTGAATGCATCAACAGAAAAGACAACCTAGTTTTATCCAGCTGTATGAGTGAGTCACATCACAGTGCACAGCAGGACATGTAGATTGATATAGGTAATGTAGATATATGCCCTTACATTGACACGGCAACATGAACACTGTCACTTGTTTGAATTGCCCTGTGACGTAGATGCATAGTAGTTAGGTCGGTGTGAGGCTATAGAAAAGGGGAGGGAAGTTTATTTGAATTAAATTGCATACAGTCATGTTTGTCAAGTCCCTAGACATATTTGTCTGTCATTAGTCTAGAATTATTTTAATAGCTTGCTGTTACTGTAATAGCTTTGAATCCTTATTCTATTGGGTCCCTGCTTTTTATTTGAGAAATCTGATTTGTGTGACAAATGTTTATCAAGTTGTGTCCCTCAGTGACAATAATAGACTGAATACAATGTTATCAGTTGGCTAACTCTGCTTAAAGAGGCATACCTATAGGCATCCAGTATGCCATTTTGTTTTGAGAAAAATGACATGGAAAATAGCTCTTTAGTTTTACTAATTTGACATCATAAAAATAAACTACATGTATGTTTAGATTATCCACATCCTTAGAATGATTTATAAGAAAGACTAAACAATGCTGTAGTAAGGCTTTTCATATTCTTGTCTTAATTTACAGAGTGTGCGCTTTCATTAATCTAGCTGGCAAATCTAAATAAACCAAAATGTTACCCCCATTAACATGTTTCAACTGGGTTATGATATAATCTTGGAATGTCCCCATGAATTTCGTTTAAACAAAAATATACCTATAGGACTCTCCTTTTGAGTCTATCTTTGTTATGAATCTAACTTATGGTTGAATGAAATCAAATCTTTCGAAAATTGATTTGCATCATGTCTTCACCCGCAAGCCTTTCTTGCTGAAAACCTGCCTTACTCATCTCAGTCCTCCAATTAGAACCACTTGGTCAGTAAATCGAACGCCAAACCAGCCATCCATCAAAAATCAACTTGACTAACCCTGGTCAACTAGAATGAATTTTCTGAAATTCCTTTGCATCATAATTCAAAATGAAAGCCTTTCTTCTTGAAAACTTGCCTGATTCATCTCAAATCTGAGAATCACATCGTCAGTAATATGAAAACAAAAAGCCAAAAAGTACCTGACTGACCCTGATCAACTATACCGCACTGTTACAAAAATGTTCCTTTATTTCATGTACTTATTCAAATGGCTTATGCTCAATTTTCAATTATGTACAGGCCTTACTCCCTCATAATTTTTTTCTTGAACAGCATCAAACCTCCAGATGACTCTGGTCTGTACAGCAGTAACATGAAGTAACCTTATTTTAGTTCAGCAACTCAGCAGACAAGTTTTCTGTCTGACTTAATAGAAGCTAAAACAAGCCTTCTGAACTCTAGCTATTTGCCATGCCTGCAACCTCCAAAAGCATACAATATGTGCTCATCAGTACAGCAGCTAAATGCCCCTGCCAGCCTGTACTCTGTGTGATCAGCCTAAGGAATAGCTTACTCAATATTAATTCACAAGCTTGTAATGTCCCAAACCCCATAACTGAAGCCTGTTTGCCCATCGTCATTCGATCTGTCCGCCCAACTCATCATGTTGTAAGGTGTCTTCCCAGCTGTGCCTCATTGCCCTGTTGCATTGCCCTTGTGACAAGTCTGGCATCAGTCTCCATTGTGTAACGGCACCACAAGTGCTTGCGTTGTATTTTACCATCAGCCTTGGTTCAATCGCTAGGGACGCATTGGTCTGTATCTCTGCATGACAGCAGATATATATTTAACCCACTTCACCTAAATACGTCCCGCACATTTCCAATGGAGTTAATGGAAATTGGGATGTCTTGGCAAGATTCTGTATTTTATCAGATATTGATTGGTGCCGAGGAATGGAAGCGGAGATGTAAACGAGGGTGATTAGTAAATTAGACAAGGGTGAAATCTAGCAGTGACTCGTGCGATTTCTCCCTGCAATTGGATTTTGTTGTGCCTCAGCAGAAGGCTTCTTTGAAATCATCTCAGTATAAACTAGTTAAATGGTACAACAATCAAACCCAGTCAATGTGTCTCCTGTTTGGACAGTTCTCATTGAAAGGAATTGGTTCTGATGTGCTTTTGAATGTGCTGTGGTGAATGGTCGTGTGAAGTACAAATGAAAGTGTTCTGTTGCTTTGAGGTTCATAACTAATTCTTTTAGCAAAACTTGTTATTCTGTGATTCTTGATATTATGCAGTTTTCATAATTTAAAAAAAGAGGTTCTATAAGTTTTCTCCGTATGATTTAGCATTTTTTACAAAGAATTCTAAATTATGCGTCAGCTTTGATTTATTTGTGTTTGATAGTTTCATCTTTGAATAAATTGTGATAAAATGCTTTTTCATTCTTGTGCAATATGTGAAAATTCTCTTTCTGAAAATGACAAATTATTCATAAAAGCTGTTGTCATAAAGACGAGACTTTGAATTATTGAAAACATCGTGTAATCATTGGCTCTAAAACATTAATGTTCAAACATGCTTATTCAGGTTATTGTTTTGTTTTGTTTTGTTCAATGGCCTTGTTCATACAAAGTAACTATTACCTAATTAATTGGTGTATCTGGGAAATGTAAGTAATGTTTTCAATTAAAGGAAAAAGCAACTAGGAGCAGTATGTTTTTGGTGTTATATAATCATACTCAAGGTTGCATCTGCTGTATATTGCGTTACAGTATATTTTACACCAAACATCTATATATCACTGGTTTATCAAAAATACCGATCACGTCTGTATCAAGATTATTCCTATCTTTAACCCAGGGCACCAGCTGTCCACGAGAACTGTTGGAACCCCCATGCAGATTTATAAGTTTGAAATCTATTGAGGTGAAAAATGGAATATTTCTCAAAATACTTTGAATCAATTTGAATTCTATTAAGCGTTGAAGCTGCTCTATTCTATACTCGAGTCATCCCAGCGGAGCCAAACTGTCGTTGGCAGAAATTTTATTCACAGAGATGGGGGGTTTCTATTTTCACTACGGCTCCTCTCTCTTAATTCATTGCTTTGAAGCTACATCAATTAAATCAGAACTGTTATGGAAGTGGACGAAAAATTATTCTCAATCACATCAATGAGAATAGATTGATTATTGGTCTTGAAAGTTTTAATGTTTCACAATTTTTTTTTATTCAAATTGAAGTTTCAATTTTAAGACAAATTTAAGACGATCAAAAGTAGTCATGAAGGTCAAAAGTAGTCATGACCGTTTTAACAACATATGGCGTGTTTACATGGCGGAATACGGACGTTATCGTCGTTTTATACAAAGCTAGTCGGCGAATCCCGTGTTATAAATGGATGATACTTACTTGACACTTTGAATGAAATTTCTATCACCCCTGGAACGGTTTCTACAACCGAAGTAAACTTGTTTTCAATTCGGGCGCCATAACTCAATAAATTCCAAGAGCGCATGCGCGAAATCAAAACGAAATTAAAGATGAATTGTTCCTTTTCACATCGATATAAAAATTATTTTTATAATATGTCTGGAACGAATTTTACTAAATTTTAAAAATTGTCTTCATTTCAAACATTATAAAATCATTTAATCACTGAGTGCACACATGCAAATTATATACGGAATTGAAGCTAATTTCTTGCTCTATATTTCACGATAAATTTTATTACGATACGCCATCCTAAACGAAAGATATAAATAACGAAAGCAGGGTAGTGATAAATCCCGATAACGTTCTGACCCCCACAGTAATATTACTAAGCTAGTAGCCCCGGGCAAACGCACGCGCAGAGCGCGTGCAGGCGGGGTATCCCCGCTGAAAAATACACTCACACTTAACAGAAATTGTCTTTATTTCCAATTTTATAATTCAAGTTATTCGCTTTGTATACATGCAAATTATATATGGAATTGAAGGCAATTTATTCTTCTTTACGAAAAAATAAATCATAACAATCTTTTGCACTGTAATTAGAAGTTATTACCAACGTAACGTGGGTATAGCTAGTGAATAAAGTCTTTGATAATCGCCATACCGCGACAAATACCGCGACATTTGTCGCATAATTTCCACACGTTTTATTTTGATGCAAATATGGGCAAATTACACATGAAAATGAAGGTATTTATTTCCTCTTTACGTTGATATGAAAATGATAAATATGTACCGCTTGGTTTGGAATATATATAGTTTGCAAAGATTGTACCCTCAGGTATTTGAAAACAGATTTTGATAATTGCGACATCACTTACCGCTCCTTTATTGTTTCATTGTAATTTGCAAATTTTACATAGAATTGAAGACGATCCTTTTCTCTTTATTGTGATATAAAAATGTTGATAATGCGCTCTGCCGTTAAATGGATAGGAAGTGTAAAAAGCAGTTAAAAAAATCGCTTCTCGGTTAACAAGATATGAATAGAGAAATTGCCTGTTTGCGCAATGCTCGTCGGGTCTTTACTGATTTTCGTTTACATACAAATTTTATATGGAAATAAAGATCATCCTTTTCTCTATATTTTGATATATGAAATTTCAAAATGTCCCGAGAACTTTATGTGATATAAAGTGCGAGAAAATGGTAAAAACACAAAGAATAAAGAAAAGTCGCAATTTTGCGGCACTTGCTGTATCTTTATTTTATATACTGCATATAACTTTTTTACATCAAATCGAAGACAATTATTTCCTCTTTATCACGAGGTAATCAATTTCAAAATACGCCTAGCTGTTGAGAAGATATAAACGAAATAAAGGCACATGTCAAAATCGCCGTTCAGTTTACATGATTTGAATAGAGAAATTAGCTTTTTGTGCGGCGCTTGCTGTGTCTTTATTTATTTTTGCGCATGTACAAATTTTACATGGAATGAAAGACAATCTTTCTCTCTATCTTATAATATAAAAATTGTCAAAATAAGTTGACCACATCATGTGAAGATTGGTGTGACAAAATGGTGTAAAACTAAAAATATGTAAAAATCACCTTTTTTGCGGCACATGCTGTATCTTCATTTCAGGTGGCGTAGTTATGTATTTTATATTGAATTGAAGACAATTTTCTGCTCTTTCAAAAGATCCAACCGGTATTGTAATACGCCCAAGGGTTCAGAGCATAGGGCGTGCGATAGGAAGGCGTGCATAGGGTCAAAATGCACGCGTCTCAGTAAACGATAGCATGTGCGGGTCGGTAAGCTCGTGCGAGAGGGTAGAAAGTGCCCAGAGGCTATTAGCACGTGCGGCGGGGAGTGGGGAAAAATTGAGTGATTTTAACGTTTATTTTCGGTACGATAAACATTATCAATACTCTCACAGTGTTTCAGATTGTTTTCAGTCAGAGTGAGACAAATGTCTCATGAAGCTAAAAAATGATGAGACATTTTCAAAAACAATGAGTCAAGCATTAAAACAAACAAAAAGTCAAATATTTTCTTCTTATGTGTCTTTCATTTCGATATAAACATTACATATATCAGGCAATATCAGGCAATTGCCATAGTGTAAGACAGTATTGGAAGCAAAGCAGAGTTATCACTGTAGCCTTAGCAACTTTAACCTTGACTTCTTCAATATAGAAATCACTAATAGCCTCAAGAAACTCAGTTGCGGCATAGGAACTATCATAGTTTGTTGATTCATCACCTTTAAGAAATTCAATGTTCTCTGCTTTAACGTCACGAAACAAACCAATGAGTGAGGGATATTTAGAAATTGGTAAATTCTCCTTGGCAAAGTAATAAATAGCTTTCATCGCTGTCATAGCAGCAAGTGATTCTTTCTCAAATGTTTTAGTAAAGGCTACTTCTGTGCTCTTCTTCATGGTTTTACCAGCTAAGATTATCTGATGATCTGGGTGTGAAATGTGCCTAGTTATTGTTGTTGTTCGAAAATTATTGGTCCCACATGCCATAACGTTATCCTTATCTGCATTTCGACACATTTCACAAAACATTACATTTCTATCTCTGTCATAGTGCAGCCATGGGTATGTTTTGGACCAGTCACTTTTAAATTTACGCACACTTTTGACATGACTTTCACACTGTGACTCAGACTGACTTTTAGACTCGACTGTCTTTTCACTGACATTATTCAAAGAACGATTTGCTGATTGAACTTCAACTGTGGTAACTGGTTCAGACAGTGACTCAATGTCAGGTTCAGAATTATTGTTTTTTCTGGGTCCCCTGAAATTCAAATAAACTATTCTGATAAGTATTTTGACATAAACAAAAGTCATTCATTTTTTAAAAATGTTATTCTTAATCTCTCAATTCCTGATGTAATTTTCCTTTGTTTTCTCAATAACTATTAGATTTTATTTAAATCCAATCATTAATGCCTGTCACTAAAAGATTTATTGAAAAGGGATATTGAAAAAATATATAAATAATATGGTAACCAGCACGTGTCAAAAATTTAATGTTACTTCAGTTACTCAACTAATTCATTAATTTACTCAAAGGTTTTTTACTATATGCCTAACATTTCCATCTATAACAAGCAAGTTTCAAAACAGTCATTCATTCAGTAAATCACTGCTTTGTGCTTATGAATTAAATACAACGGCAAAGCAAACGATGTGCAGATCTATTTATAGACGTAACCGTGCCGTGATAAAATACTGAAAATACATTACATTGAGTTATCTAAAGCACTCAAGTTCTTTTGAATACCATCAAATTCAGTTATGATGCATAAAAACAACTTGACACACACCGCGTAATGTTTTTGATCCTGTAAAAAAGGCCGACAGGTTTGTTTGTTTACGTTTTGACATTTTGACAATCACTTCATATGTAGGTCGCTGTTCCTTTGTGCACCCACTTTTAATGCAAGCCCCAAACACTGTGGGCTTGTTATGTATAGTGCTAAGTCGATGCATGGAGCTTGTAACCGGAACTTGATGTTACCGGGGGAGGGTATAGTAACGGCATGTAAAAATTACAATGACGACTTGCGAGTTGCCAACTGTTTATTATCGTATCTCTATAAAGATAAGTTGACAGCTTTATAAATTTTCAATTTTAGAATTAAACAATAACATGCGACAGGAAGGCGCATACAGCTGAAAACACATGCGACATTTTCAGAAATCATGCGAGAATGTCGCGGTCGCGCCGTAAATCTGAAACACTGCTCTCATAACTTTCGGAGCATGTACGCGCATTATTTAGAACACCAACGAAACAAAACACGGTTGCTTAGCGACAGCCGGAACGAAAATACAAGCGTTGAACTGAGACTACTGCTAGGCAATAAATTTCTGGGCCCCGCTACCGAGACCCGCGGTCATAATTAGTTAGCGTGAGAAAAATAGAGTGTGCTACTCGCATCCCGCTAAGGGGACTTGCGGGCAAAGCTAATTTCATCCCGGAATATTCCGGGACCCGCATCTTAAGGGTTAATGATCAGGAATGTCTGAAAGGGAATGAATAATGTAATTGTTCTAAAAAGTTGCTGAAAAAATATCGAATTTCACAGTCAAACTTTATGAGGAAAACATGATAGATTTGCTTGTAAGCATTTATAAGGATAGCATGATATAAGCAACTGGAGCGAAATCAGTATTCACCAGAGAGCAATGCATGCTAAACATGGCTGGCAATCATCTTGAGACAAGAATATATGAGATTCTATGGCCCTCGCTTTGTCCCAGTATTAACTCACATAGCTTTGCCTGAACCCAGAAACTTCATAATTCTTTGCCTATGAGCCCAGAAATTTCTTCAATGCTTTGTCTTCATGCTTGAGTCTGAAAGAAAGACAAAGATGTCACGAAAATGATGCAAGGTTCTTTTGAAACAAGATTTGCCTCTTTGAATATTTTTGCGAAAAATCAATTTCTCCAGAGGACAAACACATTCATTTGTTTTCCGTTTTCATATGGTGGAACACAGCGGAGATGCTGAGCACAGTTGATGCGAGCATCCCCTCCGTTTTGCTGCTAAACCACAGGAAATTTGAGAAATACAATAACCTTAATTTGGGCCCAGAATGTGATTATTTTTATTGATTATTGCTTTTGACTGCAGAATGAATGTCTTATTATAGTATGTCATTACATCAGGTCTCTTCCATAGCAACAGAGCTTCAGGCAGTGCTTTATGTTCTTCTCTGCCTATAAGACCCATTAATATTCTGACAGATGTAGATAAACTATACACTGTAAGGAGATTAAAGTTCACGAAACTCAGCCACTGTTTGTAATTAGCTGCTATTTTATTTTCTATTATCTCTGTTATCTGACAACAAACATTATGCTAAATATAGCGTGTTTATGGATTTGTTTTTCAAATATTCATTTGTTGAAGATGTTTTTGGCTTTATTTGAAGCATTGTATATTGATTTTATCTCATTTGACAAAGCAACAGGGAAAAGAAGATAGATCTAAGAAGAAGTTTAATTTTCAATGAGTTAAAATAATAGTATTTTGATATTTGAGTGTTCTACGTGCAACTCATGAAAAATGCGCCAAAAATAAACAATTCTTTGGAAATCGAAACTACATCAAAATCAAATTAACACAGGCAAAAGGAGTCTTTCAGTGGCAGTTCCATCTGCTTGTGTTTGAGGTAACCATTTTAGGGGATCATCCAAACCTGTTCTAAACATTTCTAGACTTTTTTAAAAATCTTTGCATTGAAGACAGTATCCAACCTCAAAGCAGATACATACACCAGGCTTGAAGTATGGGCAAATTTCCTTATTTTCTTGCAGTATATTTGATGATAATTCAGCTTGCCATTGGTAAGATATATCCTGTTTATACACGAAGTAGACAGTAATCTTTTGGATGTTGTGGTAAAGCTTCCCTAATGTGAACATAATCTTCATCTTCCTGTGTTGTGAGGATTAATAGACCATCAAGATCGAAATATTCATGGGAGTGGTCATTCAAGAGTCTTGTTGAATCATTTAATCTGTGATTGTAGGTTACACGTGACCTTTGAGATTTGTGCAAAATTCAATTTGCTATCTGTAAGCATCAATATTCATTGCATAAACATAGGCGATAAAGTTCAATATGATATTAGCCTTGATATTACAGTTTATATATTTAAGATTATTGATTATAGATTTTAATCTTGACAAGTTAGCTATTTACGGGTATTGTTCACATGTTTGATAATATCATTTTTTGTTACAGGATTAATTTCTCAATTTTTTTAGCGGAAAAAAACCAGCCTAAATTTGCTAAGATTTAGTTTTTAAAACAATATTTTTCTTTAGCTTATTGGATTATGTAGTCTAATTCAATCTCTTCACTTCATGGTCCGCTAGTTCCAGCCGATGCTCGCAGGTTTAACCGCAATGCATAGCCACAATGGTGTTGCGGGCTTTCTCCCTGCAATGATACTAGCAGCCGCGATATAAGTGAAATAATCTTGAAAGTGGCATTAAACACCAACTCACCTCACTTCACTTCATGGTCCAGTTTCTTAAACAGTGCTTGCTTAAAAATGATAAAAATTCTGACAATGTTTCTGTTTGTTTGCAGGTCAGTTGAAGAAGGACAAGAGTGGGGAGAGTGGATGTAGCAACTGTTGTGTTATACTCTAGCAAGGGCGCCAGTACACTCTCTCTCTGACTTACTCTCTATCTGGACATCACTCTTCTGTCTTCAGATGATGGGAGTTATCTATCCTTGGCTTGTAACCATGACAGCCACTCAAAACCTTATGATTCTGCATATCAAAGAACAATTTCATGATCATGGTTAAAAGCAGATTATTTACAGGGCAAATGTTCTTTTGGACATACAAACTTTATTTATGGAACACAAAATGTCTGTAAGGAACTGCAAAATGATTTCACAATTGTTTTATCCTTGTTTGATTTAGAAGATTTTTAATTTGTAATTTTATGAAATGTTCCGGGGGGAAATCTGGTATTTGCCAATTCAAAGGTCTGTGATGTGATATGTATTGATATTTTATGGATATTATTCAGTTCTTACGGAATTCCCTTCATGATATGAGCACTAAGGCTTTTACCATTTCATTATTGTGTGCCCACAGCATACGTAGAAACATTAGTATCAGACCAATATTCCAGATAATCATACCCTACATATGTCTACAATAAACAATATGCAAAAAACTGCATGAAAAACCTAGATAACTATCATTGCTCACTGATTGGTGGAGGACGAAGTGGTATGCAATTTTGACCGACATGACAGCATCTGCCTTTGAACAGAAAAGCCAAGCCTTTGGTTTCAAGTATATGTCTTTAGTACCATTCAAGTAGGCTGGAGTATCAATATGCAAAGACAACAAACAAGGAGACGAGATGATGTCCATCTGTGATCAGTATATTGAAAATGAAGATTGATGTCCATGTAGGCATTAGCTCCTTGGATACATTGCAAGTTGCTTGGACATCAACAATGGCCCTGTGCTCAATGGCAGAGGTGTTGGTATTTGGACAAAGGGTTGGTGTTGGCATCCTTTGACAGGACAAAAAGGCAGTTTGCTCTTGGATCAATTGATGGAATGTGAAATGAGGCATATCCATCTTATGGTGGGAGCATTGTGTTATGGACACTGTGTAGTAACGTGAACCCAAGGCTTTTGAGCTTGTGTTGCCTAACCATGGCGGAATGTAGATACGTGCTTCAACTGGATATGTGAGGGAGTAGCTCTACGATTAAGAACATTGATCATACACATTGAAGACTGAAAGGTCCTCTAAGTTGGCTTGAGGGGAATGTGTTCTTGATCAAGCAAAGAAACTCATGTAAACCTCGCTTTGGACAGAAGTCAAACTCTAGGACTAAGTAAAGGATTATATGTTCTTCATTGGGAAACAGGTTCTCTTCTCCTGGAAACTAGAAGGGAAATGTGATCTTTTGCTTTATCAGTGGAGTGTTTGCTTTTTGCTCAAGTGATTCACATGCGATTCTATGCTGGACAGAAGTTTGAGATGTGTGCTGTTGAAGGGCAGATTGACTCTTGTTCCAAGAGATGTTTCTATAGTGACAGAGTTTACTAACAATGGGATACTGAAAGTGACTTGGTCTGTGTTGGGCCAAACTGGAGTCTTTCAAATCGGGAACAGCTCATCATTGCAAGATCTGAATGGACAACAATAAGTGTTCTCTCGGAGTAAGAGATTTGTTCATTTCAATGACAGTTAGTATGGTGGATGGCTATATAATGTCACGATGGTCTATCTTGTAAATTTATGACAGCTTCTTATACACATTATAAGTTAAACATGCTCTCACACATTGTGGAAATAAAACCTGTTCCAGCTTGTTTCAGAAAATAAGTGAATTATAAGATTATACAAAATTGGACCTAAGCCACCCTCTGGAAACTTAGTTTGATTCTGGAATGTGGATATATGACTGTACAGATGACATTTAGTGGATATTAAATTCATCGACAGTGTCGTCACTCAACGGCAGATTGGCCCTGGTGGTCATGACATTAGTGTTTCACATGTATTATGTTGAGTAAGTATGGTTGAAGTCGCTGTTGCACATGTTACTTCTTACGCAGTTTCATTGTTAACTCTTTATTGTGCGGACTTGTCCAGGTTTGTCTGGGAAACCTGAAGTGTACAAGCAACACATGACATGTGCGCTGCCTTCTAAATTGGAGCTGCATCATGCTTTCTTCAGTCCTTTCTTTCTTGTGTATAGATGTCGTGAGTGTAGATATCTGGTATATAAATATATACATATACATACATATATATATACAGTATGTGTGTAGATCTTGCTGATTCAAACCTGTTACATATTCAAACTTTTACAATGTCTGTACAAAATTTTGATCAGCACTCTAGAGAATTTTTTCCAACTTGTTTATCTGTTATTGATGCCATATGCATGGTCTGATATGTTATGATTAGCACATCGTCTATCCCAAGAATATTCCTCCTTATTTTTCTCTTCCTCTCTTTTTGTCTAATACAAATCAGTATGTGCTTCAAACGCTTATCATCTCTTATCTGAAAATTCAGAGGTGCAGATTCCTGCATGCCATCTATCTCGACAATATAACCAATTTTTATTTTGATAAGAAAGAAGAATGGTTTCCAATCAAGTGTAGATTATTTATTGAATTATGTAGAACCAATGCTGAGGGTGTAATAAATAAGTTAGTTTAGTTATGTCAAAATGTATAACAAGTACTAAAATTGCTAGTGGATTCAGAAGAAACTAGTTCTCAACAGTATTAAATGAATGGATTTGATAAGGTGTTGTTTTACATTTTTTGCATATTGATAAAACAAATTGTTAGAATAGTGGTGTTTGGTCACGGAAATAGATTCTCATAAATGATAACTTTTATTGAGATGTTCTGAAATGAGTAAATTAAGTGTATTTTAGAAATGTCATCCATTCACATTGACCACAGTGCGTTTTCAAATTGCACCATTTGTGTGTCCTTCAGAAATTTAGCAGCATCACAAAATTGCTTAACATCATTTCAGGTAAGGATATTCTTGAAGTGTATGATGGCAAAGGTAGCTGCACATAGGTGAAAGTGTTGTCATGAGAGGAAGGGAGAGATGAAGACTGAATATAGTCTGTGTCATTAGTGAGCATGTCATTACCATACCATCTACTGCATTTACTAAACTCAATGTCTCCACATTTTTGGTGCAAAGCACAGAATTCTCAGTTGATTGGAAAGGGGAACTGCAGTGCTAAACCAACAGGTCTTTCTTTAAAGGGACCGGATTAAAATGACTTAGTGAGTAGAGTCCAGTTTGTTCCAAAGGTTAAGATGAGGTATTTTTGACAGTTCTGAACAGAAGAAATAAATAAGTATGGGAACAGTTTATGAGTCTCAAATATTCAAGGGCATAGAAGTACAGACAACTTTTATTACAAGATGGTGTCACTGTACATTCTGTTTGTTATCTTGACGTCAGCAAAAATATATGTAAATCTTTACTTTGAAACTGCTAAGATAATATACTCAACAACTAAAGATAAGGACCTCCCAAATATTCAAGCATGATATGAATCTGTTTGAACTTTAGAAAAGTCAAAAAGAAAATTGAGGTGGTCCTTGATTTATTTGGTTGGTTATCTTATTGCTTCGTTATCGATATTGATACGCCTTACTGCTTTTTCTGCCAAAGTAAGAAGTTTGTTGTTGTCATTGTTGTATGAAAACAGTTAATGATATCAATATCATTCAGCAGAAGGATGGCATGTTAGACTGTCCCAAAATGTATTTCAGGAGAAACCTGGACATTGACACCAATTATATTTATATATATATATATATCCAACCCCAAACATTTTAAGACATGAAATGAGTTAACACATACACCAAACTTTAACCTTCTGATATGTTAGTTCAGTTCTTTTCTTTCTTTTAACATGATTCATTTCCTTGATGCTTTTTCTTCTGCATGCATAATCACTATAGTTGTAGGAACCTTGGTACTTTTCCACAAAGAAATAATAGCAAAGATGTTTCTTAAACTAATTTATTTGTTTAGACTAAGATGGCTTTTTGGAAAAGTGTTTCTCTCTTATCCTTCAAATTTGAGTCGAAATTGATCACAGCAATTTTCTTGAATAATTCTGCCATTACATTTAGTACTAATCACAAACGACCCATATTGGAAGATTATTGATGATGCTAACATCTCTATGTGGAATAGAACCCCATTTTTTTACTTGATGCATGGATTGTAGACATTGTAGGCCTCCTTTCACAAAGCACAAAAGGAGATCCTTACTTCTAAAGGTACCATAGTGTAATGGTAAAGAATGGGAGTTGGGGTTAACCTGAAGGTTGCTTTGTGAACAGAGCCCCAGAATGGTAGCCTATTCCTTCATGAAGTGTGGATGGTGTTGGTTGGGATCTCATGGTGACGAATGTTTGGCTATCATTGAATGATGCAACTATGACATCTTTGTTTACTTTTTGTAGTTGTGATTATGACTTACATGTTCATTCTTGTTTCTAGTTTTCTGTATATGTGTCACACTGTTGCTATGGAAACAGGTATGTTTGGTAATGACATGCAGTCTCATGATATAGTCGTCTGTAGGATTTCACATGGGTCAAAGTTTCTGTTCACGTCATTCAGAGTTATAGCATTGGATCCTCCAACCTGTTCATTTATACATTACTGCAAAGGAAGGCATCCTCTACCAAAATGTTAAGATCTTTGTAATTGTGTCGTTATAGACATTGACTTACCCATAGAATGTCAAATTTTGGCTATTGGGTACCCTTGGTCAAAAGAGGTTTTGTGTAAGGATTTATGCTTTCGCTTCAATTTCACTTTGCTTAAAGCAATCTGTACCAGAATCAACTATTCCCTTTGTTATTTGGTCATGAATTGAACCATTAAGAACCAGATATTGTTCGAGGTTTCGGTCAAGCTCTTGAGGTTCCTTGAAGAAATTTCTTCTCTAGACCTGATTTTTAGAGAAATAGAATGATAATGGAAAAAAAAGAAAGAACTTCCATGCCTTTGCAGTATATTGTATTCATGGCAATCGCACCTCAGAATTTAAAAAATTTTTTTTTTTGCTAAATCCATTATTGATGATAATGAATGTCATTACCTTTTAACATTTGTGTGTTGTTTTAGATAAATAGTTTTTTTTCATCTAGTCATTCCAGTTAACGTTTCAGATAATTTACCATAGAATTTCTGTTTTCAGCATGCAAAATTATCAACTACATTGATATTGTTGATTCATTTCCGTTTTTGGTACAATTTGTGCTCTTTTTTCGAAAGATTTGATTATTAATCTTTACCTTACCTCACAGATAGTTCATAATATGTTAAATTTTGACTTGTAGTCAGACTAGAATTCCCAGATGTATATATAAAACACTGTTAACTACATCTTCTTTGTACAAATTGATAAACTTTGTGCCATGTGAAAATCCACGGTTTCACCCAGAAGATAAATTGATCAGAAAATTAAAAAAATACTTGTGGAATTGTCTCCTGTTCATTGATTGTCCAGTGCAGGTCACACCAAACTTTTTCAGTGACTGATAGACATTGTAGTCTTAATTGAAAACCTTTGTGGTACATTTGATGCATAAACACATTAATTTTAAACAAATGTAAAAAATATTAGCCATTGGTTATTGATATGAGATACAGTTAAATTAAATTTAAATTAAATTTCTGAAACCATCATGACAACTAAACTTTAAGGGAAAAGACTTTGAAGATCATGTTTGATTGGTTCGACTACTTGCAAAAAGGTTCATAAAAATATCTTATAGATGTCAAAGTATTTTTCTCTAGTGACAACAGGTAGAAGACAATGCTATAATAACATCAATCTCTTCAATCATTAATTTTTTGCTCAGTTGATAATTGATCCTGGTAAGAGGAACTCATCTGAGCAACCTACTGGAGGGAAGTTAGGCGCTATATAAATATATTATTATTATTATTATCTAAGCTCTCCCACGAAGTGGACTCGAGGGGATATAATATGACAGGGAAATCGATTGTAGATATTCTATTACCTTATGACTCTTTTTACACTATTTAATTAGGAAGATCAGTGCAGTGATATGATGATTAAATGATAAATGCTCTAAATGAAGTAAGTAAGTAACCAAATTAAGACCTTTCACATACGTGGGAAGGTCGGTGTTTGAATTTTGCTTTGTTTTCCGTGATATTTTGGAAAATAGGACTGTTATGAAATTATTGTTATTTAATTAAAAATAATTAACTAGGTGAAAGGAGCAGTATCAATTATATTTAATTACGAATAAGCAACGGGTTTAAAGCAACATCATCACATTTGTTTGGTTTTTCTTTTGATGAATTGGTAACATTTATTTTCGTGAGACCATTTTATTTACTAAAATAACGTGCTACTGCCCCTTTAAGGTTAAAATATAAGACTCGTACTAATTACAAATTAATATAAATGAGTCTCAATAGATATGTCAGCAAATAATATTGACCAAAGTCCTTGATGAACATAACAACTGTTGATAGTTGAATCAGTTGATGGAAAGAGGCTGAATTCTGTTTGCTGGGAACTTTTGCGAAGCTAATAATAGGAAAGTCAAATTACAGAAACAGCAAAATATCTAGTTTTCTTTAAGCCAGGCTTTATATTGGTTCATTTATTTCTAGAAATTACCAGGCGGTAAAAGCCTGTCTGAGGTACGACTAAATTTAGTGAATGAATGTTTTTGATAATCTACTGTTCCTTAATCCATAATATTTAATCTTAGGCTATGTGTATGCATTCAAATCTAGAATTGCTGACTGTTTTGAAAGATCTTATTTGTTAAACAATTAACAAGCATGAATAGTTCAAGTATTAAAGAAACCTGGAAATGCTCTAGATTCACCAATCAACCATTTACATAAACCCAAATGAGTGAGCCATTAAAACTAAGCAACAACGTTGTACAGTGCTGAGCTTAGTAATAGTTACAAACTCATAATAGTTGAAACATATAATTCAATCATGTCGTTTCATCTTTATTTTCTTCCGATACTGATTGATAAGATGTATCGGAGTTGATTGTTCGGTATATATGTAGGACTCAGATCTGTGGCAGGTCTCTATCTATGGCGGATTTCCTTATCTGTGGCTTGTTTGATTGTTAGACTGTTTCATGACGTCATGATAAGTGACGTCATTATGCGATGACATCATAATACCTAACTGTTCCCGTCGTAAGGCCCAATTGCGTCGCTAGCGTAATAATTAGGGAAGTCACACAGAGATATTGCAAACGGATAACGACCAAATAATAAGAGTCCATATCCCAATATGAAAATACATTAAACAATACCTTACATGTAAATAAGAGATTTGCGGCTTCATGCCACTTCAAGTGTGTTTATTTTGTAGGATCTTTTTAGCCACTGGTGTGTCCGTCTTCTTTAGCCCTAAAATATTGAAAGACTATCTCTTGTAACAATTGGATTCCTGTCGACGGGTTTTAGGGTAAGTTTGTCTAGCGTAAGGTTTGGCTAATCATTGCAAAAAAAGGTACAAATGTCAGGCATTTGAAAATCTGCCATAGATTTGGAAATCTGCCACAGATTTGAGGCCTGCCATGGATTCGAGTCTTACATATATAAGTCCATAACCCCTTTTGAAAATTTCAAAGAAGGATTGATCCCTCCCCCTTGGAAAGTCAACCACATCACTTCAAAACGTCTTTACCACTGAAACCATACAGGGTACTTTTGTTCAGTCTGCAAATATTGTTATACACAGGGGATGTCCTGCTGTTACTTGGAGCTTCACCAGTGGCCTAGATTTTCAAAGTTCTCTTAATGTATACATAACCACAAACATATTTCACTATTTTCTTTGGAATATATGAATGTCTGATTACAATATTGTATAGTTCGCCAAAGGTCGCTTTTGAATGCCTCTTTCGATGGGCCGCTTAAATCTATCTGGCCACAAACCAGTGAATGCAGGAGTGGTCACACGCCCTTTTTGTGACGTCATAAATAGGATCATTGCCTCGTGATCTATACATCTATCACAGAAAAACCGGATAGTTAATGATTTTCAGAGAATGTTTTCCACTCAGATAAATAATTTGAGGATGTAACACTATTAAGCTTTTGGTGTAAAAAATATATCCACATCAATGGCAATTAAACAATTATTTAAGGCGGTATTTCAGTTGAAATAATGATGCGGCACTCTATATAGTCTGTATATTACGTCACACCCGCACGAATGTTATGGCCTCTAGCACATGTGGGTTTTCACAGCCGATATTTACGCTGTCTTAATGAAAGACTAATATAAAGGTGTTCATTGGACAAATTAACAAAAATCAAGCCCAGTTCTTATTATGTTGGAAAATCTTTGAACGAAAATCGAGAAGTGATAAAATCGAGGTTAGCGGTTGTTTAAGATAGTCATGGGTCAATGTTATCTTGCCGGCGAGTTTGACCTCCGGTCACATGATTTTTATGCCGGAAACAAATTATTTTTTATGCCGGAAACAACTCTGCGCAGATGCGACAACTAGGGCGGAAAATCCAGTATTGTACTATCTTACTAACAGATCTTCGAAAATCTAGGTCCCGGTGTGTAGTTCTAATTGAGACCTCGTTAGGGCATTGATTTTGTCGGACGCATGCTTTAATTGGTGCCAGTGTGGCAATGTCATGTGTCCAGTGACTAATGAAGATGTCATTTGCAACACTGAAATCAATTTACTATGGATTTATCTTGAGGTCTATTCCATGGTTATTAAAGATATTACAAATGTTGATTATGTTTTTTCGTATCTATAAAAGCTTCAACTTCGGCAAAGGCCTTAGTCATAGCCTTAGTTGTTTAATACAACAGAATTATACGCTTGTATCAAACTTACATAGAATATGTTTCCCGAATCCGTCGTTACGTATAGTGCGTATATACAGGTAGTAATATCGAGATTGTGTAATTTTATGATGTTCGAAATAATTCATCTCCTGAAGTAAATACTTAATACGTAATTATCGCGATTTTTCTCTTGTCAACTTGTACATGCAATTGATGAAATTATTGCATTAAAGTTATTTTTGAAGTTAATTACATAATCTCAATAAGCACATATCTTTAACATAAATGTTTGGAGTATCCGGTGGATTGGGTTTTTAGCTCACCAGACATGAGGGTTAGGTGGGCTTTAGGCATGGCCCGCTGTTTTTTAATATTTCATGTTGCTTTCAAAGTACCAAAAACACCAGAAGTTCTTAGTAAAGTTCAAACCGCCTGCCTAAACGTGCATTTTTTTCTCTAAAATGCCAAATGCTTAAATGCCCGCGCTATTTTCGGTTTTTTTATTTTATCACAAATTACGACTTAAACTTGTTTATTGTCACTATACTGAACTGACAAGCATTAAGTTGCTGACAACCACTACTACTTGATGTAAAAACACCATTTATGAAATTTTACATATTTGATTGCTACAGCATACTTTGTGACCCTTATTGTTTATGCCTTCAAAAAGACGATGGTTCTTTGAATCAGTCTTGTAAGGTTAATTTCCATTTGAAGTAACAGCTGCTTGTTTTCTGTTGGTTTCGATGATTAATGTCAAGAGATATAAAATGTGAGTTTATTATGTACATTGTCGTGATGAGTTTGCTGCTAATGATTATACTTCTTTCGACTTTAACTACGCATTCATTTAAAATTGTCCCTAAAAGGGCATGTGGCGGGGAGGTGTTCTCAAAGCACTCTTGTTTTAAAATGGGCTTATATCATCACACACTATAGAAAGTAATCTCCATTATTCACAATTTTGTTTAACTTTTTTAAAAGTTAACACTATCAACAAAAATAAATCTTTAAAGGCATTTTGTGCATTAGCATTCTGGCGTGAAGCTGTGTTGAAGGTAATTAGGAGATCTGATGATTTCGAAGGGATTTGTCAAATGTCAAATGCAACCATTACAAGAATTCCTTCTTTTTAATGAAATTCAAACAAACAAAAATTAAACTGCCATTAACTTTTCTGGAGAGTATTTTATGCATGTACATTGAAATATTCCGCTCAAATGTATGAGTCTACTAGGAAAATAATCGAAAAGTTCACATTTATATCCCCATAAAGCCTTCTCTTATCTCTGATAAGAAAAGACCAAAAAATGTTTTGTATCACAAAGGATAAAAACTAATACATTTCACGTTGTTTTACTTATGTGGTACATTGAATTACGCTTTATATTTTCATGTAACATTGACTTTTCTGTGTGACAAATTTTCATTTTCATTTTGATTCGTATTTGAAAAGGCAGTTGCGAGTTATTACGTTTATCAGGTTATTAACTGAAGCAAAACGCAAGTTTTACAGCTCCGAAAAGGGAACAATCAAAGTTAACGAAAGTAAGTACATATATTTTTATGAGGGATATACACAATTTTACCTGAATTTCTTAAGAGTCTTATAATGCAACATCGACAACTACGGATACTTGCGATGAAGCAATTGTTGCAAAGCAAAAATAATATGTACACGTGTGCACATATGAAAATAAGACACAACTTATGCATCGACATATGTGTGTCACATGAATTAATTATCATCCCTAGTGACATGTGTGTCACATGAATTAATTATCATCCCTAGTTATAATTGACTAGAAACACGGCGTTACTGTGATTTGCTTCTGCTTGAAAATTTTCATGTCTTTTTATATCCTGGTTTAACATGAAATCTACTACGGTGAAGTGGAAATTTTATATAACAGAGAGCAAATGATGTATAAATAACAAATGGACATCACTTTCACATTACAATTCTCAACAAATCAACATTTATGATATGCAGCAGTGTTCATCATTGTTAATCATAAATATAACATTACAATCAAATGGATAGAGGTTGTTTATTCATGATAAAGTGAATCATGCAACAAATAACGTAGGCTAGTAATCCTTTTCTGAAAACTTTACCAAAATATGTTATCGATTAAAGGTAAAACGGATTTCCTCTAGGAAATGCTATTATAGTTTTCTTATCTTGCTGCCTGTCACGATAAAACGCCAACATTTGACGTTAGAGTAAATTAATGTTTCGTATGACATTAAGTCATTGGCGCAGTTTTAAAAACAACAGACATGTTAATTTTTCGTTTTTTTTCGAATCTAGCTTTCAGGTCCCATTACCTATAACGCACTCTACAATCATCTTTCCCACAGAGTTTGTTAATTCTCCTTCTGAGTACATGTGTTTATATGAATGTAGGTATTATCCTGTTTACCTGTGAATTGGTGGTTTGACTTGACTGCTTTAAAATTGTCATTTTCATTCAAAGATGATTTTTCTTTTCTGGTATATTGCCATTTTCATCGAAAGATGAGCTGCGTTGTCTTATTTCACTGTGTTTAGAGTAATATTGTTCTGAGTGGATTTTCTTATATGTTTTGCATTATAGAGGTATCAATCTGTAAAGGGGCACTTCTTTGGGTCTTACATACATTATTTTATTCGTATTCCTCCGCCTAAAGACCCGAAAGCCCACTGGACATTATACAATGTCCGTCTCTCTGACCTTTCGTAAACCTTCACTTATTCGACACTTCATTAAGAACTGGCTTAATAAAGCTGAAGATATGTTACATATTGGTCATTTTGATAATCAATTGTAAATTTGATGACGATTTGACCGCTACAAGGCGTCACGATGACCACCTCTAAAAGACCATTTTCAATTTCCTTTCCATAATGAGAAGCTTGTTGATCTTAGTAATTTTTCGTTAACGATAACGTTGTTTGCCATAAGACCATAAAATCATTTATGGATATTACTAACTAAATTTATTCTCATAAAGCTCCTACCTGCGCATTTGCATTTGTTAATTGCGCAGAGGTAGTGTAGAGGTCATGAATACTTTTATTGTTTTATTGTTATACAATCCATTGTGACCGACACCGGGTTACCTTTGTTTATTGTATTCTATCAAAGGGTTGATTAATAGGTGTCGAAGCACGTTGAAGTGTTAGTCAAATTACAACATAGTCTATTTCTGGTTGGATTCAGATCACGATGGAATCGTGCAAATTTGCATAATTCACATATTTTAGATATATACTAAAAACAGCTTGCTTAAAAACGGTCAAAAGACTAATCTTCCTGGGCGAGATGGATACGTAAAATAGCAAAATCTTTTGTATGTTTGTGAATGGATCAATTAACAAAAGACCCGTTATCAGGTCTAGTCAGCATGTTCTTTGTCAGATCGTCATTAAATGAGTTTTTAAAAACTAGGATTGAAATTCAGATGCTGGCATAAAAGTATAAATGTCTGTTTTTAAAATCAGCAATGTTTTTATTTCATGTCTTACAATAGACTTTATTTATCTAAGTTTTAATAAATCAAAAAAGTATTTACAACTGTCCGTGACACCAAAACGTCGTTATCATTTCGTCTCGACGAGATCTTGCAACAGCCCTACGTCACCCTCACAGCGCAGGAACCTTTATGCACTTGCTAATAAAATCGTGATGTCGTTCATCATCTGATTCCCATTAGACGATATTGAATTTTTAAATTTCAAATTTCATCTATAAAAAATGAAATTGGCGTCTTTGTTTCCAAGCTTCAAGGTTTAAAAAAATCATGAATTCAGAATTTTTTCCCCAAACCTTTGAGCGTTGAATTTCATGAACTCTTATAATCATGACTCTCATTCGCGTGCCTATGCCTTTTATTCCTTTTACAGAGTTAAAGCGTTCATTTTATCTATTGGGAGATCATTTTGTTGTATATAGTACGAAAAATTTAATATTGTCACTTCTTATGTTTCTTAATGTGTGTTTTAAGACAGTGATTCTTTCAAATATTTGACATCGATACAACGATTTCAACCGCTGTTAGAATATAGTCCAATATTTTTCTGGTCTTTGGAGTTCAAATGGGGTATTTATTCAAATACATTACGCCACTAATTTGTTCGATGATTTATAGGAATAACGTATAGGATATTTAACATTGAATTCTAATTATTTTTCAGTCCCTGTGTTTAAAATCGCCTAAGCTTTTGTTTTGCATGCATGTTAAAACAATGTTTGGTCCTTCAAGTATCAAATATTAAGTACCAATTACCTTATATACCTATAACCAACACTCTAAACTATGGAGATGATTATCTGTGGAATGGTGTCATATTAATTTTACGAAACGAGGGTGAAGTTTTGTATTACCTTAGCGAGAGCGAGGGTTATACATTAAATTTTACAAGAGTTTCGTAAAAGTCATATGACAAACTTCCGAGTGTGATGATTTCTTTATTACCGATTCTATTCAATCTAAAACGAAAGATTTTCAGATTTGAACAATGGTTTCATTATGTCACTGACGACGAAATTCGGTAACTCGCGCTGATACAATCGTTGCTAGGCAAAAGGGATATGTGCACATGTGCTTATATTGGAAGTTTGTCACTACTTATGATTGACCATATGGGTAATAAAAATCATAATTACACATTTCTCGTTACTATTTGAAAGAAACCAATGCAGGCATGGTTCTTAATATACCAACTTGTTAAATAATTCAAATCCAATCATTTACCATCTAGTAAATGCATTGTCTGATGGCGAAAATTTTCGGTTGATGTAATTCTTTAAAGAATATATAGATGCAATATACCTACTAATCAACATAACAGTGAATAGACTTATAGGTGTCTTTGGATTTAATGGTCATGTGTATTTTCCTACATATTGCAATAAAAAAAATCTCCATGTCACGCATGCGGCATACCGTTTATCTTCGGATGATATTGATCAACGTACCAGCATTTCTTATAAACAAATGAAATTACTGTCTAAAACGAACGTTATCTGAAAAATTGAAACGGTCATTGCAATATGTGATATATGAAAGCTTAAACCAGAGAAATATGATTGATGGCTTGTTTAAATGATGCAAAAGTTTAGTATTGTATATCATGCCATTTAATTGTTAAGGTTATTTTCTAGAGCATCTTTGGTAAATTTGATTTTTCATTAGTCGCGCAAACGTTGATTAGATTAACCCTAAATATCGTTACGATATTTGAAAATTGTATTTAAGTTATGTGTGTAATTAAAATAAATAAATTTTAAAAAACATTTTGGAATTATTTGTTCAACAGGTAAACGACTTTTTTTGGAGAGATTGCCTTGGCAAAAAGTCTCTGAAGCCATCTGTTACACTACTTAGTGCATCGAGTATTCCAAATAAATGCATCGTTTTTATATTATTCGAAATATCGTAATAAAATAGTCTATCCACTTACCCAAATTATTTGCTAACTGAGTAAACGTTCACAAATTTCCTCAATTTATTTGTACTTGAGCAGGTTGCGAGAGCTTTAATAGTCTCATGGTGTTACCGACTTGGAGTTGACTGTTTGACAATGTAATGGATAGGTTCTGAGTGTCTGAAGTCATTGATTTAAAAAAAATTTTAAAAAAAGTTTTAAAAAATCCATTCTTTAAAATTTCCGTTGTTTACGACATCATGAATAATATATTATACATTCCTTGAAATAGCTCTTAAATCTCGCCGGTATTTTTGTTTTTGAAAAAAGTGTTATCGAGTCGTCATGCTTTCATTTTTATCATTGTACTTACCTGCGTAGAGCTAGAATACAAATTCCTGCTCTGTTTCATACGTTATAAAAAGACTCTATAAGAAACCTCAACATTCTCTAGAGAAATGTTATACTCGTAATGCTCCCACTGTCAAAATAGAGATGGGGTTGGGGATCAAATGATGTGGTAACTTATTATTTTTATGACAGAATAGCATTCAGGCTACACTGAAATTTCTTCATAATAATACGAATTTTGCTAATAATTACCTTTATAATCTCCAATTCTACACAATGATTTTAGGTAATCAAGCTGCTCATATATCATAATAGGCTGTGAGAAGAACGCTCCATTAATCGAACTATTTGATTTTAGAATAGTTGCACTTTACAAATGAAATCATCTGGTTAAGATTTAAAGAAACTGATCTTATGGTTCCTGTAAGCCAACAGATAAAAATTAACAGAAATTCAGTTTCACCGAAGAACGCACTCCAGTGATACTGTACATAACATAACAATTTCTTGGGTTTTTTTAAGCTTTCTTAATGGCGTTTTCAGCGGAATTTACACAAGTCAAACACAAACATTTTCAGTATTATCTCTTTGCTATCGTTCTGTCATGTCTGCTTTCAGAGCAACGTGTAAAGAATCTTTAAAATAACAGAGTGCTAGCATATGCATATTACTATATTTTATGAACGCTTCCCAATTCAACTCAAATTGAGCGGTTGACTATCGTTTCAATCAACTGAATCCATTGTCCTCTTAAATTGGTCAGTGTTATGGCTACATTTTTTATTCCAAAATTCGAAAAAAGACTAAAAATGAATAATTTATTCTCAATCTCATTAAAAATATTTGTTACTTTAAAACTACTTTTTAGCTCATCAGGTCTGAAAGACCCGATGGGCTTATGGCATGGCAAGGCGTCCGGCGTCCGTCCATTCGTCCGTCCATCCGTCCATCCGTAAACTTTTCACTTTTTCGACTTCTTCTCAAGAACCAATGACTCTAGAGAGCTGAAATTTTATGTGCATACTCCTTGGCAAATGGGCATTCTAAATTGTAGATTTCGTGACCCCATGACCCCAAATGGGGTCACAAGGGTCAAAAACTTAAAAATCTATTTTAATCTTCTTCTCCAGTTCCAAAAGGTCCAGAGAGCTGAAAAGTTGTGTGTAGACTCCTTGGGAACTGGAGATTCTAAATTGTAGATTTTGTGACCCCATGACCCCAAATGAGGTCACAGGGGTCAAAACATGAAAAACCTATTTTCATCTTCTTCTCCAGTTCCAAAAGGTCTAGAGAGCTGAAAAGTTGTGTGTAGACTCCTTGGGCACTGGAGATTCTAAATTGTAGGTTTGGTGACCCCATGACCCCAAATGAGGTCACAGGGGTCAAAACCTGAAAAAACCTAATTTCATCTTCTTCTCCAGTTCCAAAAGGTCTAGAGAGCTGAAAAGGTGTGTGTAGACTCCTTGGCCAACGGGGATTCTAAATTGTAGGTTTGGTGACCCCATGACCCCAAATGGGGTCACAGGGGTCAAAACCTAAAAACCTAATTTAATCTTTTTCCCTAGTTCCAAAAGGTCTAGAGAGCTGAATAGTTGTGTGTAGACTCCTTGGGCACTGGAGATTCTTAATTGTAGGTTTGGTGACCCCATGACCCCAAATGGGGTCACAGGGGTCAAAACCTAAAAAACCTATTTTAATCTTTTTCCCTAGTTCCAAAAGGTCCAGAGAGCTGAATAGTTGTGTGTAGACTCCTTGGGCACTGGAGATTCTAAATTGTAGGTTTGGTGACCCCATGACCCCAAATGGGGTCACAGGGGTCAAAACCTGAAAAACCTAATTTCATCTTCTTCTCCAGTTCCAAAAGGTCTAGAGAGCTGAAAAGGTGTGTGTAGACTCCTTGGCCAACGGGGATTCTAAATTGTAGGTTTGGTGACCCCATGACCCCAAATGGGGTCACAGGGGTCAAAACCTGAAAAACCTAATTTCATCTTCTTCTCCAGTTCCAAAAGGTCTAGAGAGCTGAAAAGGTGTGTGTAGACTCCTTGGCCAACGGGGATTCTAAATTGTAGGTTTGGTGACCCCATGACCCCAAATGGGGTCACGGGTCAAAACCTAAAAAACCTAATTTAATCTTTTTCCCTAGTTCCAAAAGGTCCAGAGAGCTGAATAGTTGTGTGTAGATTCCTTGGGCACTGGAGATTCTAAATTGTAGGTTTGGTGACCCCATGACCCCAAATGGGGTCACAGGGGTCAAAACTTAAAAAACCTAATTTAATCTTTTTCCCTAGTTCCAAAAGGTCCAGAGAGCTGAATAGTTGTTTGTAGACTCCTTGGGCACTGGAGATTCTAAATTGTAGGTTTGGTGACCCCATGACCCCAAATGGGGTCACAGGGGTCAAAACCTGAAAAACCTAATTTCATCTTCTTCTCCAGTTCCAAAAGGTCTAGAGAGCTGAAAAGGTGTGTGTAGACTCCTTGGCCAACGGGGATTCTAAATTGTAGGTTTGGTGACCCCATGACCCCAAATGGGGTCACAGGGGTCAAAACCTAAAAAAACTAATTTAATCTTTTTCCCTAGTTCCAAAAGGTCTAGAGAGCTGAAAAATTGTGTGAAGACTCCTTGGACACTGGGAATTCTAAATTGTAGGTTTGGTGACCACTTGACCCCAAATGGGGTCACAGGGGTCAAAACCTTAAAATCCTACTTAATATAACTCGGACGTTGGGACAGGCTATCTTTCCTACACTGCCCATGACCCCATGGTCTAAACCACAACACCTATTTCTATCAAAAGTCTGATGAGCTACAGAGCCCATGGCTCTATTTTTTATTTACTAGAGAGACCTTTGCAAAATGTTGACCAAATCAAATTTAGGAAATATCAATGCATGTGTGTGTGTTTTCATACAGTCTTTTAAAGATTCTATATTTGCGTGTGTTATTTTTCAAATCGCAATGTCCAGTTTTGGTATTAGGTGTTGTTGTTTTGTATTTCATTGACTTCAAGCTTTTAAACATGTCGATGAAAATAATATCTTGATGACTTTAAAGAGTCTTAAAGAGCAACTCCTTGATTTTCATAACATATTATTTACCTTTGATATGAAACTAAATATCATATGTGGTGATATAAAATCAAAACATCTTAACTTTCCATATATATATGACAAATACTGGTTTTCCATGAACATCTAAAAACAGCCTTATAAATGCAGAGGTGTAGATATCACGTCCAATATACATGGATACTAGTTACATAACCTAACAACACTATCAACTCCTAACTAACCTCCTGGCTGTTTTAGATAATTATAAGTCTCCAAAATTACGTTTGACTATTTGACGCGCGCCACTGTCCGGTTTTCGATCATAATTGCGACATGCTACCTTCATATTGTCACTGTACAAAAACAATAAGCTTTAAATTATGTCTTTTTGGTAACAGTCGATACTTCGCGATCAAATGACATCATTGATTACCTAAGTTGGCATATATATGACTCCAACTACTCACGGAGTGGCTCTTTAATGGCGGACGGTCAAGTGACACGAAGATGGCGGCGCCTTTGAAATTGCGATTAGAAACGTGTACATTACCCCTGTTTAGCTGAGAAACCATGCCATATAAAACACTTTTCCCGAGAGAAAAAAAAGTACGTTGAAAATTGGAGCTTCCAGTTTTAGAAGAAAAAATCATAAGCTGCTCCAAATGAACGAGTATCAGATACCAACATGCCATTGACATGATAGCATATATACCACAGAGCGTCAAACTAAAACTCATCTCACCTCAAGATATTTTTCTTTTACGGGTGCTTCGTTTGAAAAGTCTGTTCCTCACAGTGACGTCATCAACAATTTAAATTATTTTGCATTGACAGTAAGGAAGCGAATTCCTGCAGGTAAAATCCACACCTTCCGACTGTTTTAAGGCATAAAGTAGAAGCTTGAACATCAACGTCGTAAACTTGGCTGGGCTAGCTTTGTTAGTGGTAGCCATGAAATTGGTGAAGAGATTATATTTTACAATGAAAGCAGGTTGCAATATTGAGACAACAGGAATACAGACATTATGGTCATTGAAGAACATTGCGAAGAAAGTGGTAAATTTTCCCCGATTTCACAATCTGATGTACTGTCTTCTCTTTGAACGAATCCAGTAACGCTGTTTCAACAGGAAAAAACTCCTCCTCGAACAGCGGTTATCACAAGAGACCTTTTAACACCAAAATATTGATGTCTTGCCTTTGCAAGCTATATCTCCTGAAAAGTCCCACCCAGAGCATCTTCGGGACCACATCGGAGGTCGGGACAATGAGATTCAACCATTTCTGCTGACCAGGAATGCTCTGATTTAGATCATGCAGGAAAAACCTGGCATCGGATACCCAACCACGCAATAAGGTTACTTGTCAACTCAGTACAACTATTGGGTGTTATGAGATGTTCAATCTACACAAACGATTAGACTTGTAGAATTTTGATAGTTTTACAAATTAAGTATATAAGATTTAACATCAGTATATGTATACATGAAAATATTTAGGTATAAGGTAACGTCTATTTGTAATCTTTAGAATCAAATATTTAGCTTCAAAATCTCAAGCAGCCTATAGCAGCAGATATTGCTAATATCCTATTGAACTCGTTCGGTCAGGACACATAAACACGCAAAGTAAAACGTTAACAAATTAATTTTATAAAAACTATTTGGTTTGAAAACTTTTTATGAATGTTCCGCTGGAGTGTGAGCCAAATAATGACCGGATTGCCTCGCGTTATGACAAAAAGACTCAGATCGGGCTAACGCCCTCGCGAGTTTTTTTTTGCCATAATCGCTCGGCACCCGGTCATTATTTACTACGTAGCCAAGTATCCTTCAACGGTCAGAGATGGAGTGAGTGAGTGAGTGAGTTTGGGTTTTAGAAGGACTCAAATTTGGTCTGGCTTCTACCCGTCGACCTGTCCAGCGTGGGTGCCCCTACCAGGAGCGTGTGAACTCCAGCTGGCATAGCTCTCATGCAGGGTCTCTGTAGCAGGCAAACCACCACACCACGATAAGGTATTGAATCCAGAGATAGACATATAAAAGATACTGGGGACTTCGCCGTCATTTGGAACATAATCATTATTCATATGATTCACAAGTTTGTTAACGAATCCGGTGGCACAATATAGTCTGATAATTGAAATCTTTTGTCAAATATTTTTGTTCGACTCGACTTATTTTTACAGAGTGGAAATTTGTATGGGGTCCATTCTTAAATTGCTCGTAGGTGTATTTAGGAATAATCAGTAATCGATGAGTTTATACATGTAACAATATAGTTCGACAAAAAGAGAACTCATAACGCTGAAAGAATTTACAAGGAAAACAGATTGCATTACTGTGCAAAATTAACATAATTAGATATATCGTATTTTCAAGTTTGTCCATTTTTATAATGCAAAGCTAATTAAGAAACATCGTAAATTTTAAGATAAATATATAACATAAAATGAAGTAATGGGTGTGGATACATTTTATTATTAATTATGATGCAATATCAAATTATTGTTGATATTAGGGATAGACGGTGTTTTTTGTCTATCTATTTGGCAAAGCAATAATATATACATATAACTTAGAAAATGAGTTTTATATAAAAAACCCATGATACGTATCTAAAGTATGGTAGGTGATGATAGTCTCCATGTTTTTACCTAAAGTTTTCAAATGTCATAGTTTAATTGGATTTGCATCAGCCGAAATTAACACTTTAGTTTTCTTGTCATGGTTTGAGTGTATCTCAATCCACAGCGCCTCGTAATGCAAAAAATCAAGACCCACAAGTAGACACGTAAGTAACATTATCATCCTTTTTCACATCTACATCAACTCACTTGTCACCATAAAGGATTGAAATATTTTCATGGTAAGTCATACAATTCTATATGTAAGTCAAGCCAATCTTGTACTTATTATTTTTAAAAAGAGCAAAGTCACTGACAAATAGGTAATTAAGTCATTGAAAAGGGACTTACAGATTTTTACCCACTGCATGATATTAAATACCTCACCTGAAATAACATAAATGAGAGTCAAATTTAACAAAAACCATGTTAGTTTTATTCGATGCCTTGCTACTTTGCGATTTCTGTGTGAGTTAACTCCCACCTCAGTCTCAGTACAAAAAATAGAGCCATGGGCTCTGTAGCTCATCAGACTTTTGATAGAAATAGGTGTTTGGGTTTAGACCATGGGGTCATGGGCAGTGTAGGAAAGATAGCCTGTCCCAACGTCCGAGTTATTCACAATCAAATTAAAAATGCCCATTGACCATTTGGTAGGATTTTAAGGTTTTGACCCCTGTGACCCCATTTGGGGTCAAGTGGTCACCAAACCTACAATTTAAAATCCCCATTGTCCAAGGAGTCTACACACAACTATTAAGCTATCAAGACCTTTTGGAACTGGAGAAGAAGATGAAAGTAGGATTTTAAGGTTTTGACCCCTGTGACCCCATTTGGGGTCATGGGGTCACCAAACCTACAATTTAGAATCTCCAGCGCTCAAGGAGTCTACATACAACTATTCAGCTCTCTGGACCTTTTGGAACTGGAGAAGAAGATGAAAATAGGTTTTTCATGTTTTGACCCCTCTGACCCCATTTGGGGTCATGGGGTCACCAAACCTACAATTTAGAATCCCCGTTGGCCAAGGAGTCTACACACACCTTTTCAGCTCTCTAGACCTTTTGGAACTGGAGAAGAAGATGAAAATAGGTTTTTCAGGTTTTGACCCCTGTGACCCCATTTGGGGCCATGGGGTCACCAAACCTACAATTAAGAATCTCCAGTGCCCAAGGGGTCTACATACAACTATTCATCTCTCTGGACCTTTTGGAACTGGAGAAGAAGATGAAAATAGGTTTTTCATGTTTTGACCCCTTATGACCTCATTTGGGGTCACGGGGTCACAAAATCTACAATTTAGAATCCCCATTGGCTAAGAAGTCTACACACAACTTTTCAGCTCTCTGGACCTTTTGGAACTGGAGAAGAAGATTAAAATAGATTTTTAAGGTTTTGACCCTTGTGACCCCATTTGGGATCATGGGGTCACGAAATCTACAATTAAGAATCCCCATTTGCCAAGGAGTATGCACATAAAATTTCAGCTCTCTAGAATCATTGGTTCTGGAGAAGAAATCGAAAAAGTGAAAAGTTTACGGATGGACGGACGGATGGACTGACGGATGGACGGACGCCGGACGCCATGCCATGCCATAAGCCCATCGGGTCTTTCAGACCTGATGAGCTAAAAAGTCGTGTTCTAATAGAATTTTAAAAAGTTTTTAGTGTTTTATCCTAATGTAACGAACGGAAACAATGAAAATATATCGCCTAAACGCAACTGATATCAGTTGACGGAAAAGTGATTTTTTTTTCAGAAAACGCGAATGAAAGCAGTGAAATCGATTATTCACTATTCGTGTAACCGAAAAAGTAGAAGAAACTTAACAGCAGCAGAGCGAGAAAGATTCATTGGTATGTCAGAGGTCCAGCCAAATCGCAAGGACGTTTTGTTGCACCAGACAAACGGTCATTCGACACCTTCATCGCCTTGACCAAACTCGCCAGAAATCTGAACGTCCTAGAAGCGAAAGACTCATATCTGCCCAAACTACATCTGGGCAACAGATTCGTCACCATGTCAACGGCATCGACGGCGTTAGGGCACCATATGAGATGGCTACCGATATTCGGTGATATCGTCGTTCTGCAGAATGAACTTGAGCCGCGAACTTCGCCTCAACCTTCTATGCTTGGCAAGGAAAGTGAATCGCTGGCAACGTCGTGATTGGGCAAGAGTGATCTTCAAAAGTCGATTCAACCTATTCCACACAGACGGCAGAGTAAGAGTATAAAGACGTAGGGACAGGCTGCAGCTTGTGTCCAAGAAATACCCTTTGGCGTTGAAATCTGCGGCAAGAAGACAGATTAGGTGACAATTCGTAAGACCCTAACAGCACAGAGATACATTGATCAAGTGCTAAAGCCGATTGTGGTCCTATTCATACAGATGCAGCAGGAATTGATGAATTTTCAACAGGACAACGGAGGACCACATACCGCCAAGACTCTCTAAACCGACAAAACATGCAGGGTGTGCCTTAGCCATCACGCTCCCCTGACTTATCACCGATCGAGCATCTGTGAGACCATGTTGGAAGAAGACTAAGACGTCGCCCACAGAAACCAGTAACCATACAACAGCTGGAACAATCACTTCACGAAGGCATTATCATCCACGTCTTACCTTTTCGATGAGAAGACGTGTCTATGCTTGTACTGACTGTAATAGGGGTCACACCCGATACTAACTCTACTAACTCCACTATCGATGAGGTGAGGTGAGTGAGGTGAGTTGGTGTTTAACGCCGCTTTCAAGATTATTTCTCTTATATCGCGGCTGCTAGTATTATTGCAGGGAGAAAGCCCGCAACACAATTGTGGCAATGCATTGCGGTGAAACCTGCGAGCATCGGCTGGAACTAGCGAACCATGGGTGGTACTGCGCTGAAAGTCAGTGTAGCATTGCACCCAAACCTGACTGCGTGTAGAACAGTTCTCTTCTGCAGACAAAGTTGCCGAGCCCCTGGCGGGATTCGAACCACGGATCTGCTGATCCGAAGCCCACTATCGATGAAGATCATACAACGTTATGTTGCTAGGTCGGTCAATGGAATTTTCAAAATATACCTTCTTCGGACACAAACAGATAAAGGCACAAAACACTCAAACATGTCCTTGCAATGTTGGAAAATGTTCACTATTAATATTCAACACTTTAAATACTCTAAAGTTTGTCCAGTTTTCTTAAATAACCAAATTCCTGGGCTTTGTACTTTCTTTTGGACTTCAAATTATGTTGCTACCATAAATGATAAATGACTCTCAATCCTATTTGATATTCTGTTGGCATTACGTTTGACAATAAAATATGAACAATAAATTTTCACTATATTCAAAGTCAATATTGTGATGATAAAACAGTGATTTGAACACTTCATATTGAAATAAATTGTTTGTCATACATTTATATTTTGCTTTGAAACGTGCTTAAAGACCGCAGTGTTGCTTTTAGTTTAAATCATCTCTCTCTCCTTCTTTTCATCCTAAAAAGGTAAACAGATGCTATTTTTCAATGATAACTGTTGTATATCCTAACCAAGTATAGTGCTGTATTCACAGTTGAGACCCGAGAGCTATCCCACCGATATATACAATTTACATACTTGGGATAGACCCAACAGCTATCCCATCGATATATACAATTTAAATAGTTGGGATAAAACCAAGATCTATCCTATCGATAAATACAATTTATATAGTTGAGAGAGACCCGAGAGCTATCCCATCGATATATACAATTTACATAGTTGAGAGATACGTGACAGCTATCCCATCGATATATACAATTTATATAGTTGAGATAGACCCAAGAGCTATCCTATCGAAATATAAAATTTACATAGTTGGGATACACCAATAGCAACGTCCTTATTTACATTCAGGAGCAGCAATACACAATGTATGAGTACACAAGATACACTCTACCCCGGTTCCAACTGTAGTGAATTTGAATTTGACGGTGAAAAAACAAGAACAAATTATCATCATCAAGTAATGTCGTCTAAGAAGAAAATGTATATCAGACGTGGCCTTTTTTCTTATCCTATATTCATACAATTTTACATTTCTTTACGCTTCATTGGCAAGTTATATTTACAGGGTGACCCTGATTGGTTTTCTTCCAGGGTATATAATTTGAGCCTGGTTCTATTCGTAACCGCCATCTTGAACTCTTTGTGTTTCCCGACAAATCAACGAAAGGTGGAGGTCCTACTGAGGTGTTGGTCGAGATGGTTAAAGGCGACGTGGAGGTACAGGAGGGGGGTCAAACAGGCCCATGTCTATATCTTCACTGACGTTAGATTGTGGGTACCGCTGCCGAACAATTGGTGGTAAACCGGAAGATCGGGTTCCGACGTTCGGTAACTTCGGATTGAGCATTACTCCCCTTTTTCTAGGCTCAGCATTGAGATCAGGAACACATGTCGCGTAGATATCTTCATCGTCAACGCCATCATCTGTTTTCAGATCAAAATCTATTTCATCATTCACATCCTATTGAAAGTAGTCTTAAGGTTATGTGTATATTTTAATGTCAAATAAAATATACTGCAATCTGACATAATGTATTTTTATACTTTATTATGTAAGTTTAATGATATATAATGCTCTTTACCTATATATCTTTTTTTATGAGAGATAGAAATAGTTATGAAAAGAAATTATTTTCTCTAAGAGCTTCTATATTCATACACACTTTATTGAAAAACTAGAGGTCATCTACTGTCTAAAACCCTGGAGGCGGCTGTTTACATAGTTTCAGCTGTCTAGAACTAACAAGTGTGTGAAGACACCTTTAGCGATAGAGTTTGATGTGTTACCACTGGATGGTGCGGGTGGTGGAAATATTCGATTATAAACATCATCTGAAAGATGTGAGCGTGTTCTGGATCTGGGTCGACGTGGTAACGCTGGTAGGCTAGGAGCTTCAATTGTCGAATAGTTGTCATCTGTATGAGTTATTTAGAAAGGAAAGACGAAAATAAATCTCATGTATAGTTAAATATATATGTGCATGTAAGAGGTAAACAGCTGAATGATTCATAAATGGCTTGGGGTTGACAAGATTCAAATGGATGTGCCGCCAACAATGTATGTAAATGGTCTTGAAAAAGAGTTAAGGAACTTTGTTTATAGTCGATAACGTGCTTTAAGTATTCTCTTTCTTGCGAATTTCAGGTTTTGTACTCCTGCGACCCTTAAAAACTGACCTCTTTCTACAGCTTTGGATCAAAAGATCAAAAGATCTTCTATCATTAATCATTAGCCATTGTACATGAATACACTATTTATAGAGCTGATGGGTCATATGTATTTGTATATGCAAAATCATTGTAGGTGGGATTACTGATGGACTGAGGTCAGATACCTTTCAACGTCATAAGACAATCATAATTTTCTAAAAATTAACACAAACTGTGAGATTTTATACGAAATAAGAAATGGTTACTTTCTTATCACTATAACTCCTGTTACAGTAGTTTAAAGTTTTTTTTATTAGTTTGTGAGACAGTAATATTCTTGAATACAAAATGAGATTCACCTATTGTAACTGAGGATGAAGGTAGGCTTGATGCAGAAATATCCTGAATATCACGCACAGGCCCTGTCGAGGAGGAATCCCTGCCGTCGTGGTATATTCTTTCTGTGGAGCCTAGCTCATAGTGAGATAGTTCATCGTATGTTGGCTGAATAAACATATGGTCCGATCTTGATCTGTATAGAGAAAGGAAGCAGAAGGAAAATAAATGTCTAATTTTAATAGATGATGACACTAGATAAGAGTCTTATCAATATCAGATCAATGTAAAATTAGGTCAGATGTTTTTGCATTAGATAGAGTGATCAAAGATGCTTGGCCAGGAAGAGGAAGTCAAAAAACTGGCCTCAGCAGCGCCTTAATAGTTGCCCTGAGTTCATCATCATCGCCATATCTTGTTCCACGCAAGTGAAATTTCAATTTGCAAAACAGACAGAAGTCGCTTCTTGATCTTGACTGTAGGGGAATGGTTAAGTTGTTCAAAGCCACATTGTTAAGTACAGCTTGTGCACGTTGTCATGAAGAAGCATAAGTCGAGCAGTCAACATGCCGCTTCTCTTCTTCTCGATTGCCACTCTCAGTTGCTTCAACAAGTCAGGATAGTAGGCTCCTGTTATTCTGTATCATATAGCCCTTGAATCCCAGAAAATGGTCGCCATGATCTTGATCACAAGGCTGAGTGAAGAACTTCTTGGGTGGAGGAGAGTGCTAATGCTTCCATTGCATGTATTTTGCTTGGTGTCAGGCTCTCAGTGATAAATCCACGTTTCATCCTCTGTAACCAGACGGGGAATGAACGTTATCATGATCGGCATTTTAGATCTCCAAGAGCTGGATTCAACTCTCTGGTGTCGATCTTGTGCATGTCAATTTCTTGGCACCCATCCTGCAGACATCTTCGTCCAAAGAGCTGCGACCCCGCTAAATTTTCACCATTATGCAAAAGTAGAATAGAGAGGGGCTTCTTTCCCATACACATTGGTGATACGTTTATGTATTTCGGTCGCATTCACCCCACGATGTTCAGTTTTAGAACTTTCCATGATAACAGGAGGGTACTTGTGTTCAACACACGCTGTAAATTTAAAGTAAATGATCGGGAAGGGTTGTTTATGTCTGTAAATTGTTGTCTGATGGCCTATCTCAATTATGACACCAACAATAACGTCTCCAGGGCTGTATCAAAACTCACTCCAAGAGCTTATTCGACTTCCCTTCGTATATTCTGAACAGCTAAGTTGTCTCTTTTGTTATGAATACAATTTGAGATGTGTTTTTGCTTTCTATTTTTAGTTCACCGACAGTCAACTCTTACACTTACATATCATCTAACTGATTTCTTGAATCTGTTACATGTACCAAAGTTTTTAAGAATTATTAACGACAATTAATTGTTTATTTAATTAAATAATTGTTTGAACCTTTAACAGAAGTTGAAACAAAGAACATTTTTAAAAATTGTGCTTATTATAACGTCAACATCTGTTAAAAATTTTCCAGTTTTGGCGATCAGGGGCATCTGAACCTGGTTAAACCAGTATAATGTTCAAATTGGAAACACAGTGGTTGCAAAAATTGAATTTGTTATTACGTCGGCCCCTAAAAATCTTATGTTTATGCCCGAGCCTCCCTAGTCAATTAGATAGGAAATCTTTTTAATAGTTGTGGTTACAAAATTTCAATTCCTGAAACGTCACCTCCTACTCCAGTGGAAAGGGATGTCCGAGCCTTAAAAAGTATGCCTAACTTAATTTTACAAGATGCCATGCTCAACCTGCTCCAGTGTCTAGATGTCAACTTTCTTGGTTGGTAGTTCTTGAGAAGAAAGAGCGGTGGAGCGCATTTTTGGGCCACACGAATAACCAATTCTACAATCTATAATTTCTATCGACTGAGGAAACTGGTCAGACACTGGTCACTGGTTAGCTGATAGGCCACTTTGGAAGTTCTTCAGTTGTTTCAGTGACCTCAGTGAGCTAATTTTCCATCCCCAAGGCCACTAAATCTACTACACAGTAAGACACAATGTAATCGATCCACATTTCAGTTTAAAATTGGTGAACAGATCCATGGACTGATGGAAGCAAGAGTTCATGCATTGGATCAACTAGACACTTAGCTTTGATTGGTTGATTTTGAAAATTAGATTTGCAAATCAAAATTACAAGTGCAAATTCCTTCAAAGATCCATATTGAGTGTTTGGATATATACAATGATCAATAAATCGGTCTGACATAAATAGACTGCATAGGATCTAGTGCATGAAAAACACCTTTTTCACATTATTTGCACATATAGTTTTTTCTTATCTTAGAACACAAGAAAAAATATTGTTCTTATTGTAACCATCTTCAGTGTTGACGAATGATAGAAACTAGCAATCAGTTTTAAAAAAGTATCATGTATCTGCAACTTGAATAACTTACGAATTCTTTGTGAACTCGTTGAACTTGTTAAAGACCATCGCCATAGAGGGTCTCTCATGTCTTTCTGGACACCAGCACATTTTGACAAGGGAGTAAATCTCAGGAGGACAGTTTGAGGGGCGTGGCAGCAGTTCACTTTCAGGCTGTGTAGTCAGGTACTCGTAGAGCTATAATAGATGATGACATTAAAGAAGAGTCTATCGAATATACCTTTAGGACAGATTTTGTTGCATTAGTAAGAGGGATCAGAGATGCCAGTTATGCAACATCTTTGCTCGTGGTCAAGACGTCAAGAGCGCGAGGCGGGGAGAATCAAACAAGCACAAGGTTATAAAAGTTCCCCTCTGCGAATGAAATTTATTATATAGTCATAGGCCAACTCTTGTAAGTCAACTAAATTGAACTAACTATTCTTGCCGAGATAAAGATGATCAATAACACAAATCTTTTCTGTCAACTTGGACATGTCGCTCAATCAAAAGGTGCTAAATCGTCGACTTCATCTGTTTTCTATTTATTTTCGAAAAATATACGTTCCTGTGCCAAGTTCGCCTGCCAACGTATAACAAGCTACTAACTTTCAATTTTAGTATGACTAGGATCTCACCTTATCTTTAGGAAGGCTTTTGAGTTTGTTCTCAGTCAGAGTGCCATTAACCCCAGCGAAGACGTCCCATACTACTAGACCAAAGCTGTACACATCGCAAGCTGGTGAGTATGTTCCAGCATGGATAACCTCGGGGGCAGACCTGTCGACAAAGCTCAATATCAGGTAAGATAATTATTCGCATTAATTAATATTCATATTTTTTTGTCATTGCATTTTACTTTCGTTCATTAGTTAACTTTACAGTTTCTTTATAGAATATTAATTATTCTCTTCCATCACAATTGGTGTTTCAAGAAACAAATCGTCATCATACCATACGCTTATTTTGCATGTTACTTTAGAAATAGCACTCAGAAGTCAGTGTGGTGCAACGAGTGTCTGAGAGAACAACGTTCGTCATCATATGGCATGATGTACATGGTTCATGGTTGATAATAGTTTTCTATGTGGCCATTGTAATGACTTGGAGATAATGAAACCAAAGGTTAAAGTTTATAGTTCCATCATTAAGTATGGGAGTTCCCACAAATCTTGGTTCATATGCTCTCAGTCAAGGGCCATAACTCTAGAAAATAATTCATCCCAGCCGCCTCAAATTTCAATATGCACATTACTGAGATTCTGAAAGATTGCGCAAAGAGTTTCGCAGGAATATACACTCAGTCTGAAACTCATCGGCCTAAGTTAATCTCGACTACCCTAACATTTGATTTGTGCATCATTGCTATATACCCAAGGTATGTTCCAAGTTTCAGAAAGATTAAGCAAAGAAGTTTGGAGAAGTTGAACAGGTAAACACGCCCCATTAGCCTGATTAGATGCAGTCAAAGTTAGTTGTGCAATCAGCGACATCGTTTCAAAAGTTATCATTCAAAACGACTCAGTTACTTCCGTATACTTTAGGAAAGCTAAATCATATTTGAATATACACTTTGCACTTTGAGTCTTCTTTACAGAACACTCTTGCCTCACTAAGCGACTACATTTATACAATATACATACAAATATGTTATCCATGCATGCAGTGTTTTTGTCAGCTGAAATATTGCAAGTTAGTTTATGTTTCAATATAATTTGTCGCCAGGAGAATCTGTCCGGAGTAGAGGCCGTTGAAGAACAGAGTTTGTTTAGGAGTTAGTGACGGAGCTCCCTGTGGGGAGTGAATGCCGCTTTTAAAGGATTCTTAAATGCCCTTTTCTCTTGCCTTCTGTACACCTCCTCTTCCGTCGGGGGCTCCGAATCATCACTGACGATGCCAGATTCCTCTTCACAAGACTGCCTCATGTACGCCAACTCGGTGAAATAAACCTTAAAGAACCCATGAACAACGTCAGCAGTTGCAGATTGAATTATGGAAACGTAGAATAACCTTATATCGAAACTGTTCCAAAATTGTTAGCTTTTTACCTTTGACCTCTTCCTTCATTGTTATCTGTTGTATTCGAACCGCCAAAAATGACTCTTGGGTGGAGCTTACTTTTTCAATAGAAAACCTTGAAAAAGATATATATTTATAATAATATAATATATATAATAATAGATATAAGATACCTACTTTTCCTCATAATACTTACCTTCTGCTCGTTATTTTCATCTTTGATCCAGATATTCTTCGAACTCAAAGCTCCATGTATCCACTTTCGGGAATGCATTTTCATCAAGGCTTTTGCGCATGCCCAGAGATACCATACATAAGGGATCTCATAGATATAGGAGTTCTCAGTCAGAGAATGAAGACTTCCAATGCACCCAATAGGAATACTGTAAGACTGCAGGTGAGTAAAGTACAATAATAACATTAGAACATGCATAAATAAAAATAAATAAAATCAATCTTCGAATAGCCTCATGAAGAGGCATATGTCAGAAATGCAAATAAATTCTTAATTCGGAAAATACACGACGAGTCAAGTGTACTGATGATAATCCACATGTTGAATATACACTAAGTAGTATGCTCAAGGCACCACAGAAGTAGATACTCTTGCAAATCATAAAGTAAAAGCTGGTAAAGTAAAGAAACATTTATTAGTAATGACACTTTTGACAGTCAAGTCAGTACTTTGTAACATCGCTGACGTTTGATAAGTCAAATATTAGTTAAGTAATAATTGATATCATAGTCAAGTGGAAATTTACTGAATGAGTTGTGGCTGTACATGAAATACACATTTAAAAGTAAGGTGGGATCAACAACTAGACTGCCTATGATTAATAAAACTAATTGAATAAATGGGTTTTGAAAGGTGATCGTCCATTGCAAGAAGCTTTCAGTTCTCGA
The DNA here is from genome assembly GCA_921293015.1 of Phorcus lineatus. NCBI lineage: Eukaryota > Metazoa > Mollusca > Gastropoda > Trochida > Trochidae > Phorcus > Phorcus lineatus. The sequence goes on along the minus strand of OV121087.1, from coordinate 31,312,133 downwards.
TATGAAGCACGGTCAGATTGATATGAGACGAGTATGCCAAACAGAAACGTTTTCGGTCAAACTGGGGCCGAACCAGAAGCAACTTCCTTCAAGTTTCAGCATAGCTCTCAGGGTCACTGATCCATCTAAACCGCAACACCTCAATAAGGTATTCAGTCAACTAGTAGAAAAGTTCTAGGTCAGACGTGCTGAGTTGTTTTTTTGGTTTGTTTTTTTTATCAGTTTTTGGAAGTTCATCACTGGCAATTATCTATTCGGGAAACCTGTAGCAAAATAATGTTCTCTGCATGTGAGCTAAGACATGTTGTAAATGATGGAAATATGGCGACCATAGTCTTCTGTACTAACGGCGGTCTTCGACCACACAGGGGTGGTGCGAGAGAGCCCAGTGTTTAGCTCGTTTGGCTTCCGGTTGAAAGGTATGGGGTTCAAATTACGCCAGGAGCTCGGCAACTTCGTCTGAAGTAGAGAACTCTTCTACATGCAGTAAGATTTTGGTGCAATCCGATAGTGAATTTCAGTGCAGTACCAACCAGTTCCAACCGCTAGTTCCAGCCGATGCCCGAAGATTTCTCCCCAATACATAGCCATAATTACAATACACAAACCTTAAGAAGGGATTGACACACGAAGGGAACAGTCACGATGAAGGCATCTTCCTAACATGTGCTTGGAACTCACTCATTTGGAATACTCATCTCTATTCATCAACGACCGTCCCTCATTAATATGCAAGAAATCCGAGCAACACGGACCAATCTACATCCATCAACTATACTTCAATAACGCAAACCAATAAAGTGTTTATCCCAGGGCCTGCATGTTGGTTACAGTCTCATTGATTTGTTGTCATGAATGTTTCTCCCATTAAGGTTCCTCAATATTTATGTTTACAATTCATTGCTGCATTCCGTCACATGAACGTCCAATCCAATAAACTGACCACGAAGGCGTCTAAAGCAGGGGATCGTCTCAAAGTGATATTTTTATTTTTTGTTATCTTTGGTGGTTTTTTTTAGTGGGAATTGGAGGTTGAATATGTAAAGTATCTACTGTTACAGGCCAGTTTTGAACAGTATTTTTGACCACATGTGGTTCAAGATACTTTAGTATTATGCATGTTAGAGTACTAGAGACGACAGTACGCAATTGAACATAAAGATATTTACCAGCGCTTCTTCGTCTACAAAGTCGATGATTGTCACATGATCATAAATTCCGCCGATATTTTCTGTAAGAAGTGAGGATTCCTCTGCTGATGTAAACCGGCGTTTCTGACTTTCAATGATTTCAAGCTTACTCTCACCCTAAAACATAATTTTTAAAAATAGCATATAAATAATCTTAATTTCCGATGTAAATTGTATAGAAAAGATATCTGTTATTACCACAGGAACCATGCTAAACATAACCATACATCCAATATTTATAAAGGAGCCGATCTAGGCTAGATTCAATTCCATGTGGATATCCACAATCCCATGAGGTGACATTCAAAAGTAAGGAACGGTACCTCTCAATGATAAGCTTACTACGAACACTACCTGGATTTTACCTTCTATCACCCTTTACATCACTTCTTCCTAACATTTTAAACTCGCTAATGTCCCAGGGTGAACGCAATCCTCCTCTCGAGCAACATGATTGGTTTAAGGAAGTACGATCTTCAAAGACTATAGTGCATTTTGACTAATGAAATGCCAAGGGAGACAACTTATGACAATACATTCCCTGGAATATTTGTAATCAATTTATTTAGATAATTATTTCTGAACGTCAATGAAAAATAAAAACAACTTATAAAACCTTTCGAACTCTATTACGAAAAACCCCAGGTCTACCCTCATCTTAAAATTCATTACCCTAATTCAATGTTACAAAAAAAACTCATTGGAGAATCAGATTTGTCATTTTCAATAAGTTTTATTACAGATTCAGTGGCGCTACATTCGAAGAAAATTGTCCTTGAGAATCGTATTTCAAACTAAACAAGAGTATCATCAAGTATACTCACAACAAAATTTTCATTCACATACTAACAATCATTTACTGAAAAACTAGTGAACCAAATCGGAGCATTAGACACGCTATCTTAACCAAGTTCAATTACAGCCTCAAAGGCCATTATTCCGTTAAAATGTATTTCTGAGTCGGCTTTCAAACTCGAAAACAAAGTATTATCAGGTGTAGCAAAAATTTCGTTCATCTAGATTCAAAAGTTTCTGAGAATTTTTTTTACCGTTGTAAAATATGGGAATAGATACAAACAGTTAGATTTTCTTAGAGATTGCAAAAATGAGAGCTTTTGTCGCTGTAGCTCTTCCGGTTTCAGACGATGTAGAAAAAGGGCATCTTTGTGGGGTTACAGAGCCAAATGACAATAATGAAACTCATTAGCCAAAGAGTCTGTACACAAGAAATAACCTTACTAGGCTTTTTGCATCGGGAAAAATATTGAATAAATGTCACAGTGTGGTCCAAGGGGTCTAAGTGTCACAGGATCTAAATTTACATAAATTATTAATTAAATCATATAATCCCAATCAGCCAAGAGGTCAGTACAACATGACTTCAGCTATACAAGCGTTTTTCTGCTTGAGAAAAAATTGTTGGTTTATTTTTGCTAGCTGATTATCCTTTATAGGTAAAAGATCAATGAATATCCTCCTAATCAGACAAGACAGCTGTGTAAAATAAGACTCCAGCTTTCAAAGACATTTGGTTGTAGAGAATAGAAGGTAAATCGTTTCTTTAGGGCGTCACAGATTTAGGCACTACAGGTTCACCAAATCTGTAAATGATAATCCTCCCTAAGCAAGGGGTCTTGCAACTAATCCTTGCGCTTTTGGAGAAGAAGATGAAACTAAATTTTAATGGCTTGGCGAATGTAGCCGTTGTAGGAGCAAGAGCATCATCAAAATTATAAATTACAATTTCGATCAGCTAAAAGGTTAGTAGACATGATATCAGTTTTGTACGCCTTGTGATTTTAATTATCCAGAGTACAGATGTCAAAAGTGTTAAAAGTTTACAGTTTGACGGACGTCGGACAACATGCAATGCCATGAGCCCTTCTGACTTGATGAGATAAAAAGTTTCAACTTGTTTTTACCTTTACGACATTTTGAATGGTTGGGATGTTTGAAATAAGGTATCCTGGATTGCTGTTACGTCCAAATCTCTGTATCTGAGTGCTGCCGAGACGTGCATATATGCATCTGTCAGCTGAAACAAAGAGCAAACCTTATTTATATTTGTATTTGCATAATATATGTGAAATGGAATTACTCTACACAAAGCGGTGTTTTAAGTAATTGCTAAAAGTTAAAACAGAACTGAAGGATCCAACACCAGACAAATCTGACGGATTCCACCTTCATTGTAACAGGACGTAAAGGAACACCTTCCACAATTTCTAGCTTGACAACGGACAACTTCAGTATACTTGTTCAGAAGAAAGGTGGCACTTTGCGCATGTGCGTCGACCTTTGAACTATAAAGGGTGCATATGCTTTGACAGAAGACATAACTGACAGCTCGCTGGATCCAAGTATTTGACTTTCCTCGATATGAAGTCTGCATGCCACCAGCTTGAGATCGAGGATTATCACAAGGAATGAACTGTGTTTTCTATTGGACCATTTGCATTTCACAACTATGATGCATGCCTCTTTAACTGTTTAACTAAATGCACATACGACTTACTAGCGCCAGATTGAGCTGAGACATCTCCATACAGAATGCATCGTGATCTACTTGTATAACCTCATGGTATATTCTGGAACATTTAAAGAAGATCTTCATCGTCTGAAGAAAATATTCCAACACCTCATAGAAAGTGGATTTTTCCAAGAGAAAGTTTGTCAGAGGCATCGATTTAACAGATGGATAACAGTCAGTTTTAGTCAAGACAGAGATGATCCCTTGTCAATTCAGAAGATGTCTGATGATTGCTACAAGTTTCTACGATTCATCATATGTTAAAAGTGTGTTAAAAACGTATCATGCAATTGAAGACCACTGTCGCACCTGATTCCTTCTACTGCAAACCAATGTCGTGCTAACAAAAAGGTCAACTCTTGGATCAAGTGAAAATCAGACATGTGCTTTCCATGCTTAAAGGATACTTTGTCAGAACCATTATTTTTCAACCCTTCCATTTAAAGCACTTACAGATTTTAGTTCTCATAGACTTTAGCAGTGCTGTTTCAAGAACATAAAGGAATTTGTGTCATTGAAACGGGCCATAACTGAATTCAACTTTAAACCTCAATGGCAACAAGTTCTTAAAACTCACAGACAACAACACTCTCACATGACAAACTTCTTTACAAGATATGATAACAACAAGGAACAAGACTGCAAAGACAACTGCAGATGTCCTGTTCAACAACTCGGTTGTATGGCTCCAAGAAATAGCTACACTCGAATCAAGCAGGCAATTTTTGAGAGTCATATATGTCAAAGAAATACATAAGTTACCTGTTATTGACAACAGCAAGACCATTCAGTACGTTCCTCAAGGGAAAGGGATGACAGAAATCGCATTGGCAAAGAGAGGTGAAACAGGACGTTGATCAAAATTTATTTGATCTTTGCAGCAATTCAGAAGACAATTTCAACACGTTTCTTCTGAGAGAATCCCTTCTTCCTGTTGTTTGGCAGACAGCCATGACTACCAATTGACATTGCCACCTCATTATCATCTTGGAAGAACTCGCAGAACAACAACCTAAGAGATATAACATCGGGAGCAGAGGTGATATTCTCAATCTTGGAGATAGAGTCCTTTTATATCAATTTGAATTCAATAATAGGCATAAACTAGCAGGCAAATGGGAAGAATAAATACATGTTGTGATGGACCTGCCAAATCAAGATATCCATTTATACCAGATACAGTAGGAATGTGGTAAATGCCTGACCAAGACATTCCATAGGACTAGTCTTCTACTAGTTAGGATGATGCACAGACAACAAAGAAAGTTCCCCGTTCTGAACCAAGAAGGAGGCTAATCGGAAAAGGTAAACCAGATCAGAAGGACAAGTCGACGCCCACAGCATCTGAATTGGTGTCTAAAGGTGATACAATATCCCTGATTGTGTCACTGCAGGTAGATACCCTTGACAAACCTTCAATGCTATGTCTCACAGAAGTGACCCCTGAGTCATTCTCTCAGAGGAAGCGTCATCATAAATCACCTCTGTCCTAACACGAAGGTTTCTTAAGCTAGAAATGTAGAAATATGATTGGTTGCAATCAAAGTTAGTTATGCAATCAGCGACGCCGTTTCAAAAGTCATCTTATTTCCCTAAGCTTTTTATAAGCTAAACTGTATTCGAATATTCATCTTGCGCTTTGAGTCTTCTTAACAGAACAGATACGCCTCATTTTGCGACTGCATCATTGCATAGGCCTGTGTGTCAACAAATATGTTATTGATGCATTCAGTGTTTTCCTTGGCTGAAATATTGCCAGGTAGTTTAAGTTGCAACATTGCGCCTGTAGGGTAACTGCCGGAAGCCCGAGAAACCTTCGTATTAAGATAAAGGTTGTATAGGAATTTATGACTGAGCTACCTCTGTTGGGAGAGAATGCCCCTGAGTCAGAAAAATCAGATTCCAGATGATGCCATGGTTCAAGTTACCTCCCTCTGAGATGGATCCTTAACCACCTGCCGAGGACTATGGCTAATCGGCAGGTGAACTAATGCCAGAGTGCAGATCAATTTGAGTACCCTACAAAGTGCAACCTGTTCCAAGAGAAGATTTACAAGACCACGTCAGAGTCCAGTATGGATAACCGGCAGAGTTCTGGAGAGTTCTACATGAACAAGGTTCCATGTTTTTCTGCATATATAAACTGAGGGCATCTTTCCTCATTACAATATCCACTAGCACTACATTTTCCTTGGTGACGAGAATTTTGGAGTGTGTAAATAGCTTATTTTAATATGCAACATTTACTTCTTTTAAATTATTTATTAAAAATCATACAAAATATTTTTAACTTATTCATCTAGAGACCAAAAAGATTTTCCTTCATATATTTCCTGTGTAATTACTAACTCTTCCACCAATACTCACATCAATGCAAGCTAGTTATTCACTTTTCCTTATTCCTTTTCCTCTGACTCTTTGTATTTTTCTTTTCTTTGTCTATCACTATCTTCACACAACGAAAACCTAGTGTTTCACAAGTTTTCACATTGTAATTCTCTGGCTTGAAAATTGGAAGTCTGTGTCCCTGAGACAAGGGCTTTTTGTGCTTATCATATTGTCCTTTTATATGACTACCAAGATTACCTCCGTTGCGTTAGGGAGATAGATTTTTTCAGATTTATACATGTATGCATTGGTGAGTTTCACGAGGTAAAATTAGGCAAGAAGATCAACTTTCTAGCCTTCAAAAAGATCTACATTAGCAAGAACCTTTCAGTATCACAGCTTAAATGGGTCCCATTGAATTCTATCAGTCCTATTACATGACATCATTTTATTGGAAGAAATGGGCTAGGTTACAAGATGAAATGTTGAATAATTACCAAATTCCAAGTTAGGTTTTCTTATATGCCTTTATAGCTAACAATTAATGTTGTATTATTTGTTGTCAATGAGTTAAATAATGTTTGCGAGACATCGTTGTGTAACCAAAATGAGTGTTTAGTACCAATTCATTATTTGGTCAAACAACCTTCATGTAAGGTAAAGAGAAGTACCTACCAAATTCTGAAGCCATCTTCTGAAATGAGAAAAAGTTCAAGACATTGAGCAACAAACAGGTTCAAAGATTTCATGATTGATTAACCCAGCAGTTTAACTAAACCACTTTAGTATTCGAACCTTAATTATGTGTCACCATCAATTGAATCAATTCAGGTAACCTATTGTCAATATCGTAACCATGAGATCTGCAAATTTATGATTCAAATTTTAAATTTGCCAAGGAATCATCTTCCTACGCAAAGCTTAACTATTGCTGCCGACCTAAGACTTTTCTGTGCTTGCTCTATAGCTCAATGCAAAGGAATTGGAAAGCTCCATGGACTCCAACAAACATGGCGGCCTCCATGTCGCAGTCCGTCGATTGCAAAAATTGCAAAGAAGAATATATTCATGTTCATTTATGTTTACAGTCAATTAGCGCAAGTATTGAACTACAACCCTATATTGGACAGCGGCCTGTCAAAGAATTTTTTCTTGAAATGGTTCGGGAAACTAATCAAACTCGAGAAAATTTATGATGATTTGTAGCACCGACTCGTTGCGCTACACCGGGCAAGACTTTATTTCCTATCATTATACAATTGTTTTGTCATTTGTGCCTGCAAAAACTTGATTGAATACCCGTTGAACCGAAACATTGATTAAATTTTACATAAAACAACCGATAAAAGTTTTTTTTAAATATCTCGATGTCATAACATTTGAATAGTATTACCCTGTGACCTCGTTGGATCATGGTAGTAAATGTTTCTTTCAACAAACGTTACTTCTTTTTAATAGGTATTTTTAATGTGTACCCTTTAAATATCATTTTGTCAATAAGAATTTTAAAAAAGTACAAACATTTTAATATCAAGTTATATTTTCATCCATGTTCACTGATTTGAAAAGTCTTCAGTGTTATTTTCTTTTTGAAAACGTTACTGTATGTGCCCTTATTGAAAAATTATTCTCTCTTCATAAAATATTGCCCGTCATTCTTGTGCTTTTGTTTATGAACAGTTGGACAGTCAATGATGAGACTTGTGCACATGGAATATGCATTGAAGGTTTCATATGTGATGAATGTAACATTCCATTTACAACAAAAATAAGAACCGAATAAAAAAAATTAACCTTTACGCCAAATATGAAGAGGTTATATAAGGTTCAGAATATTTGTACAAATCTAATTAGAACACTATAATAGATAGAACATTATTGAATACAATGTTGACATTATTCCGAAGAATAGATAGAACATTATTCCGAAGAATAGATAGAACATTATTGAATACAATGTTGACATTATTCCGAAATGATTTACCTTGAACGTTATCAAAAGATTTATTGTAAAAAGATTAAATTTTTTTACTTCGTCTCAAAACTTACCCAATAAAATTGAATGTACGGTAAAACTAAGACAAGGTAGTTTTGTACCAGATTTTTTATCTAGCTTTGCAAATGCTTTGTCAAATGCTTTTAGATTCAATTTCTTTAAATAATACCATTACTTTGTTTCGTTCACAGATATTGATCTATCAATTAGATTATATTTAACCTAATAAAAGGGATACTTATGTTAAAATACATTGCATAGACCATTATTTTTCAGTGTATGTCTAGAAATATATTCTCTCATGATAGAATTTGATTTTCAGGATAATGGTGCAGCTATTTGAAAAAAATGGTAACCCCCAAGATAATTGGGACCTCCTTCATACTTTCTTTTGAACAGTTTTGGGGCGCATTCATACGTTAATTATTTCCCACAACTTCCCACAACCGGTCCTAATAACAACAAAAACATCCTTTTCGTCCCTCAATGCATTAATAAACTCAATCTTCTTGTTTGAAAGGTTCGCAATGCCAAACTTCTTTGAAATGTCATCAAACAGGTCACTTTCAATGGGCGCGTCCATTTTAAATATATCGCAAATAAAAAATATCTTTAACGATCAAATCTTTTTTGTGTGTCACGTTTTTAAACAATCAGTGTCATTCTGTGATTTTCTTCATATGTTCAGTGTTTTACCTTTACGATAATCTGTCAACAAATCAACTTCCTGCAATACAAAGACTTGACATCGCAAGTTCTGCCAAAAGTAAGTTAAAGGTCCACAGTCAATTTGGGCTACAACGTTTTCCTCAGAGTTAAGCCCATGACCTCACACAAATGAAATATAATGTAGGACCAATTAGCAAGGAATATTATCGTTTTTGGTATACAGAAATTATGCATGTCCATTTCACTAACAAGGAATAACTCACACAACCGGTCCTAATAACAACAAAAACATCCTTTTCGTCCCTCAATGCATTAATAAACTCAATCTTCTTGTTTGAAAGGTTCGCAATGCCAAACTTCTTTGAAATGTCATCAAACAGGTCACTTTCAATGGGCGCGTCCATTTTAAATATATCACAAATGACATGGCGTCGCCGATTGGCCATGATAAGGGAAAGTCTTAGGTCGGCAGCAAGGGTTAACTTGGATAATGGCGATAGTTAATAGTTAATATGGGCACAATTATTCAGCTTTCTGAAGAACACTGAGGTTATCAAGGGCAACAGAGTTATCAAGTTTACCGTTAATGATTACCAGTTGCAATTTAAACAAATTGTCAAGTCATAAAGTCAAAGTTGAAATATAAAATATTTCACCCCGAGTTTTTACGTTTTCAATAGATCTTTTACGTTTTCAATAGATCGGAAACCTCGTTCAAAAGCTAAATGTCTACATGTCTTTTTGGAAAAAATATCTTTAACGATCAAATCTTTTTTGTGTGTCACGTTTTTAAACAATCAGTGTCATTCTGTGATTTTCTTCATATGTTCAGTGTTTTACCTTTACGATAATCTGTCAACAAATCAACTTCCTGCAATACAAAGACTTGACATCGCAAGTTCTGCCAAAAGTAAGTTAAAGGTCCACAGTCAATTTGGGCTACAACGTTTTCCTCAGAGTTAAGCCCATGACCTCACACAAATGAAATATAATGTAGGACCAATTAGCAAGGAATATTATCGTTTTTGGTATACAGAAATTATGCATGTCCATTTCACTAACAAGGAATAACTCACACAACCGGTCCTAATAACAACAAAAACATCCTTTTCGTCCCTCAATGCATTAATAAACTCAATCTTCTTGTTTGAAAGGTTCGCAATGCCAAACTTCTTTGAAATGTCATCAAACAGGTCACTTTCAATGGGCGCGTCCATTTTAAATATATCACAAATGACATGGCGTCGCCGATTGGCCATGATAAGGGAAAGTCTTAGGTCGGCAGCAAGGGTTAACTTGGATAATGGCGATAGTTAATAGTTAATATGGGCACAATTATTCAGCTTTCTGAAGAACACTGAGGTTATCAAGGGCAACAGAGTTATCAAGTTTACCATTAATGATTACCAGTTGCAATTTAAACAAATTGTCAAGTCATAAAGTCAAAGTTGAAATATAAAATATTTCACCCCGAGTTTTTACGTTTTCAATAGATCTTTTACGTTTTCAATAGATCGGAAACCTCGTTCAAAAGCTAAATATCTACATGTCTTTTTGGAAAAAATATCTTTAACGATCAAATCTTTTTGTGTGTCACGTTTTTAAACAATCAGTGTCATTCTGTGATTTTCTTCATATGTTCAGTGTTTTACCTTTACGATAATCTGTCAACAAATCAACTTCCTGCAATACAAAGACTTGACATCGCAAGTTCTGCCAAAAGTAAGTTAAAGGTCCACAGTCAATTTGGGCTACAACGTTTTCCTCAGAGTTAAGCCCATGACCTCACACAAATGAAATATAATGTAGGACCAATTAGCAAGGAATATTATCGTTTTTGGTATACAGAAATTATGCATGTCCATTTCACTAACAAGGAATAACTCACTCACCCGGTATGGCTCACCATACGTCATCCTTTGTATCGCAGGAAAGTCTTTCTCTGTCAACTTTCTTTTTCTCTCAAGTCCTGAAATTAGGCAGAGATGCATATTGTAAATGAAACAAATATATCAATTCCAACTCTGGAAGTGATCAGTTTGAAGGATCCCTAACGCATTGATGTAAGAGATGACAATAAACCATATTCACGCAGCAGCCATGTTGAAACGAAAGCGAGGCTAGGAACGCAAGCTGGTTTGATGGCAATATAGTTGCTAACGTTGAGTGGACTAAGAGTCTGCGCAATTTTTATACCTCATTCCAGAATATGTTGATAAAATGTTATGATTCATGTTAACAAATTTAAATATATCAAATTCATACAAATGCATTTAACCATGTATTCATGACTAAATTATAGATCAAAAGCAGCTGTTAAGCCTTAGGTTACTGATTAGGATTAAATGATGGGAGCTTTGTGAACATTTTGTAGGTCTATATATATATATCATATATCATTCTATATCCTGATCAGTAGATCATAATTATTAAAAAGTACGAACCTTGCCTACTTCTTTTCCTATTGAGTACATTTGCTTCCCAAAAAAACCCACTTCTTTTGAGGTAGATTTCTAGCTTCTTTTAGGGAAACCAAAGGGTTGCATTTAGAACTTCGCGCAATCCATTTTTCGTCATTTTTTGCACAGGGGACGTAAACATTTCAACTTGAATACCACATCTCAAGGTTAAAAATTCTAATTAATTTCGACTGAATGCCAAAATGCCAATTCCATTATCTACAAAGTAATCGAATTGAATGATCAAAATCTGTTGTTTTTCTTGCGTAAAGGTCTACCTTACAAGATTCCTATTATTTCAAACACTTTTTAATTATCATTATGGATTATTATCACTGAATAACTCAATGATAACGTCATATCTTATCAATTATTAACATTTTTATCAAGGAGCTGATAAATTAGAGGTAAATAGTCTTTTCATTTGAAAACATGACAAGAATAAAACCTTTTGTGACATGACAAAACATACTGCTCATTAAAAAAAATCATATCCTTTTGAGGGAACTTTGAAATCAAGGAGTAATATCAAATTCTGATCTTATTTAACAGCATGAGATTAATTTTAGCGATCTAGAAAAGATAACTGTGTTTGTTTCCGAGGGAACATCATTGAAGAACATCTTACGTTTTACGACACCATTAGGCTACCATGCTAGGTATGTAAACTTGTATGTAGACAGATGTTTAATTCTATAAACATCGTAATATTGAACACAACTGGGTTGAATCAAACAGAGCCTTATATAAAACGGTTTTACAATTTTGAAAACAATCTAACTGTGATTATGAAGATTATTTTTCCAATTTACGATTAAAAAACAAGATTGGTCAAACCTACCAGACTTGTTCAATCATTCGTTCAATTACACTTCAGACACTAGGAAAAGACTAGGAATGACTGCAATTGTTTCTTCCAAAATGTTCGTTTTAAATAATTCATATAAGTTATATAATATAATTGGCTATTTAGGAATAGCTTGTACATTTGAAAAAACCTTCTCGGGAGGTAGATTTAACGATTTAAAGAATGCCCCAAAATATCTCAGACATCTCCTAATTTAAAATAAATATTGGCACTTTCAAGATTTGATAAAAATAAATTACATGTTTTTCGGGCATCGGCGCATCACATTAAATATATGGACTTAATAATTTTGTGTATCGCATATGTAGAAAAAAACAATCATCCGCATCGTTTTTTTTCTCAATCAAAATATATTGTTAAGAAAGACGATTAGGATGTCTCGTAGGGATCTGGTCAAATGGGCCGAAGGATGAAAAGGTCGATTAAAAAGTCAAAAGGGCCAAGTGAAAAAGTCAAAAGGGCCGAAGTTGATAGTAATAAGGGCCAAGGAAGAAGGGCCGAAAATAAAAAAAATTATATATTCATTGTATTTAATCAACATTTGATAGTTGTACTATGTTTACTTCGCCAAGTGATCCCAATCAATTCCAAAATTAATCCTTGGCTTGTGCTATGTTTTGTTTTGGAAGTGATTGGGTTTATGTTTTCATAACTAAGTAAGTATGTTTTCCTTGTTAATTATCTGAACTCAATGTCATGACTTATCAACTCAATTTGATACTGTCATGGTATATATACATGTACATTCTCCTCACCACACCAAAAAATCTACACGCACCTCATCAAAATCACATACAAGCAAACCCCGCGACAGGCACAAACCACTACACAGCAATATATACAGGACAACTGGCCAGATTGGTGCCACATATAAATCGACGGGTCCAAGGACCCTGAGGCACGCACCACAGGGCACTTAATCACTCTAAACAAGAGGCCAAAAGTCTTTCAAAGCTACACTTCAAACGCAAGTGGCACCAACACTACACTACAAGCAATCCTCCATAGCCACACACACCAAAACATTACTACCCAACCCCCTCCGCAAGCAAATTATATCCTCCAAAAACACTAACATTGACAGGGCAATCATCAAACTACAAACAGGTCACACACGCCTCAACACAGAAACAGTACTGTATAAAACTGTTTATCTACACCTGAAAGTGTGAACAGTGCTGAACAATAATAGTGCGACAATATAAATATTGTTGAAATGTTGCTACGAGGTCAATAAAAGATTAAACCTAAATTTTTGCTGTGTTATTTGTTGCTATTTTTTGTGTTCGGCCCATATGACTTGGGATACGGCCCATTTGACTAAATGGCTCGGCCCTTTTGACTTTCACCTCGGCCCTTTTGACTATGCAGTTCTCGGCCCTTTTGACATTCGGCCCTTTTGACTACAACCCGTCTCGTATGCTGAACTTCCAAATGTATATATGATGAGAAAATAAATATTAAAATGTATTCAAGTGTAAATCTGAGAAGTATCTAATTGAATGTATTGTATTACAGATGTAAATATCGAGAGTTTGAAAAGGATAGATTTTTAAACCAGGAATTCGCACGGTAAGAGAGTCAGTACTGGAGTTCGGTCAATTAAACTGTCCGACCCTTGAGACCCTGTAGGTCTACTTCAATCGTTATTTTAGGTTAATGTTCAAACTATTTTGCTAATGTAGATCGAAATCGAATATCTTAAATTTAACAGTTCAGCTTGCTGATAATTATTCATTTCATATTCAAAAATATTTATTTCATCTAAAAATTTGAGTCTGTATACTGCCTGAACCTCGGTCAGTTACCCAAGATCACAATAGCATAGAGTACAGTTGTATGATATGGTAAGCTGATGTCGTAATTATCTATTTTCTTTGTCAAAATAAAATGAAACACTTGAAATAATTTGACTAGCCATGTACAATCAAATCGGCAATGCAGTAAACAATAACGTTGCGCCGCTACGACGAGAGCTTTGTTTGCGTTCCTAGCCTCGTTCTGGTTATCAAAATGGCTTCACGTGAATAAGGTCTGTACCATAAAACAGCGGTCGGAAATGTTATTAGAGAAGAACCGTCTCATATATTACCTAAATTTCAGTGATGGATCCAGATTTTTTGTTTCAGGATGTTCTTTTTTAAATTTTGTTATCCACATGGTGAACACCATCCCCCTCCCCTTTGATGGGTGAGCCCCTCCAGTCAATATTTCTGGAACCACCACGGTTTTTTGTACAGTCGTCCTGACAGGTGTTTACCGAATTGAATCGTTCATGGCAAAAAGCAGGAAACCACAATCTGAACGGGAAATTTTTAAAGATAAATACTTAGATTTCGCACCTGGTCGTTTGTAATCATCCAAGGTATCCTCTAGCTTGCACTTTGCTTCGCATACAGGTAGCCGTTCTTCCTCGTCAAACTTCGTGCAACCAATGATGGTATCAAACGCCTTTGTGGGGATACAGCGTTCCTGATGAAGCTTCTTTGAGCCACTTTTGATCTACAATAAACAGGATGTGGTACTCTGCCTAAATGATAAGTGTGTAAAAAAAGATTAAGGTTTTAAGTCTTTCAAAGAAAAAATGCTTAACGATCTGTATATAACCCCCTCTCATACACAACCTTTTTCATGTTTTTAGATTTTAAGAAAGAGTCGAAAAAATATATTTTCAGTGGAAACTTTTGGTACTTGTTTGATTTCACAGAATTCCCCAGATGATCACTTAATGCTATCATGCTACATCAGCGTATTTGTACCTATCGAAGCAAATGTATAGCTTGTTATCTTTTCCAATATAAGGTATAAACATTTTTATTTCTTTTGTTGTTGGGTAATTCATTTTATTTGCTGATAATGATTTGTTTTGATCTTCTGGTCAACAAATGTGTTATCCAAACTGCCAAAACAGGCATTGATACAAGCTTTCAACTCTCTCAACTCAGTACTTTGTCAAAGTAAAGAGGTTTAAGATTAACCAACGAATGAAAGACATGCCTATTATGTCTATTCAGCAATAGCCTTTTACAATTTATTTTCAAACTAATTTGCTCCTTCCGCTTACCATAATCATTCGATAATGCCTTTTTCCTTAAGAGGTACGAGAGATATTGACATGCGATATTGAAAGCTCTAAAGCATTACATGACAGCAATCCTATACTTAGCCTAACTCGTTTAAGAACCAGACCGAGATATAATAATGTATACATGGAACAATCGTTATCCTACCAAATTTACGATATCCTCGTTGCTTTTCCCCTCAAGATCTGAAAACGGAAGGGTTCCATGTGTGATAACCTCATAAATAAAGACTCCCAGCATCCAATAGTCAGACCGGAAGGTGAAGTGGCCTTTACTCAGAGACTCAGGGGCAGACCATCGAACAGGAATTCCAGAGCAAACTCGGTCTGTAATATTGGTGAAAAGGCACACAAGATATACAGCTGCTGAACAAAGTTAGTCAAACTGTCCATGTGTTTCTATGTAAAATCATCATGTTAAGCCTGAAGACCTATCATTACATTGTTTTTCCTTCTACAGTAGAACTCGGATATAACGAACTCCAAGGGACCAGCGAATCTAGTTCGCTATATCCGGTGTTCGCTACTCACGTTTGGCAGCCATCTTGGATTATCAAAATGAAAACGTACATGTCTAAACACAAAAATAACAAAGATAAATTATACTGCACTTCATATCTTTATTCTGGAGGATCAAGGAGCACGATAAAGTTTTTACAATTACATATCCATAGCACTAGTACGTTTGACAAAGTCTGCAATCTTCGTTTGCATACCTCGTTTGGCCTTCTTCATTTTGTCGACAGCTTGACATACATCTGCGAGGGAATCAAACACAGCAGTGTCCGACCCCATCGTCTCGCACACGAGCAGATCACGAAGTGTTTGTATTGCCGCATTGGCTTCAGCAAACGTTGGTTTCGGTCTTGGTTCGTCTTCGTCACTGTCCGAGTCGGGAGTTGATGAGACAGTGGGCGTGGCATGCTTCTTGGTAACTGACTCCAAGATTTCATCTTCAGTCGGGCGTTCCGCTACCAGGACATCATTGTCGGCATTGATGAAATCTTCCATTGTTACTCCATCTGGCTTATCTGTGATTTCCTTCCACATCACTCGTAGGTCAGAGAGCAGCATGTCATCGGCCTCATCGTCTGAATCTTCGGTTGACTCAGGCATGACGAAGCCCCCCTTCCTGTAACAATTGGTAATTGTCTTACACGTGACCTGTCTCCATGCAGCGTGGATCATCTGGACGGCGTCTAGAAGAGTGATCTTGTATTCCACTTTCTGGTCATATGCAGCTTTGATTCACCACGGACAATGTTGATCTTACCGCTAATTGAGTAAAGCTGACACTGATTGAGTTCGCTATAAGTGATGTTAATTGACCCTCGGGGCATGAAAATTAGTTCCCTATATCAGATAATTCGCTATATCCGGGTTCGCTATACACGTATAATTTTAATGATATTATATAAAGCTTATGACGGGACTTAAAAAATGGTTCACTATATCCGAGTGTTCGCTATATCCGAGTTCCTTATATCCGTGTTCTACTGTAAGTATAATAATACTATTTTCATTTTCTCCTTCCGAAACACATAGATGATTGTAACGTTCTTCACAACGTCTGTAACTCTTATCTAACCATGAGAATGATGCAGCAAAACCAGAACTCATCGCTGAAAAGAACAACTCGCCACTCATGTGTTCTCTACCCTAAATGCTGTCTACTCAACCGAAATTATAGTCGTTGATGTTCCCGTGTCAAGGTCTGTGGTCTTCCTCTGGCCGCCGTGCATAGATGCCATAATCAGCTACCATGTAACTGTCACAGATTGAATGCGTGTGTGACAAGGGACAGTCTAAGCTTTGATATTTCATACAGTCTCAACATTTAAAAATGGTTTTGGTAATAGACATGTCCATGCCCCTAAATACTATTCATTTGGCAAAAGGAAATTGAATATCATCCATACAAAATTAAGATATGCTGTGAGTACATTGAAATATGATCCGTACAAAGTTGGAATTTCAACAATTGTTGTTCTTGCGGTTATTATGTTGAGTATGTATATCATTATTTGTTGCAATGTACATTGTATAGCAAACAGAGATAAGAAAAACTTATGTTTTCATTACGGCGCTTTACCGGACTTTCAATAGATCTTAAACTTTTGCTTGAGGGAAGTGCAGACCTATCAATAAGTCAAAACAAAACTTTATTTATGTTGGTACCAACTTACATCAATGAAACAAATAGATTTCTTTGACATCAGATATTTGTCAATAATATTTATTCTTCTTGATACTCTTACTCTACTCTTGTTCACTGTCTGCTGTCTGTGTTCACTATGTATTATGTAAATAAATTTTTTACATACTAGGAGAGGGCATTTTAAGTTGGATAACTTATTCCCAATCTTTTTCTTGTGAATCAAATATGTTTAAACCAAACAGCAGCGCGTTGTTTGAATCCACCACTCTTGCCATGGCGTGGTTACAGGAGGTATTCCACTTCTAAGACGATCTCTTACGTGGATATACTGCTTGAAACATGTCGATTGACTACTAATGTTTTTTGGACGTTCAATTGACTAACAACGTCATGTTGTGATGTTTTAAGGTCAATCACCAACTTTGCTCTCCATCTGATATTTGCCACCAGTCATTTCATTGTGAATATCCATTAAACTGCCGAATTTGAATGTTTTCTAACTAAAGCCACTTTCAACAATACAAAGACTTGGATATGAGGCACAATCTATGTCCATCTTTAAAAAGGCAAGTGACATTACTTTGCCTGCAAAATACCTCCAAACAAAACTTGATTCCCTAGGTGCATGATACCAAGGTACATCATTTCAGATTTTCGGGGAGAAAATTTCTGGAGGAGAAATAAAAATGTGAACAATTTACGCCGATACGACAGGCGGGTTACGAACACCAAACGATAGGCGGACACCCCACTCAGTGTTGTGTAATAGGCCAATCTAGCCTAATCAGGTAAAAAGGACTTGACCCGCAAAAGATAAAGATGGCTTTTTAAAAGCCAATACATTCAGTGTTATTATATCCACAGTATACTACATAAATTCTTTTACAGAGTAAACCGTCAAACTTCTGCAATATTTTGATAATGAAATAAATGAATTTTAGATGCTCACCCACTATGATATGATGCAAGTTACTTCTTGCAAGTTCAAATTTGAACAGTTTGACATGTTTGTGCCTCTGATTGAAGAGGAAGCTCGAGGCAGTGATGTCTCTGTGGACGATTTTGTTCTTGTGAAGGTGGTCAACAGCATCCAGAGCTTGAAGGAGAAGCTCCAGAAGATCAACTGGCTGTAGATACGCCTTTGCTTTCGCCTTGGAATAAAGGAACTGGTGTAGGTTTGGGTGACTGTAGTCCTCTGTGACGTAGAATACAGGGATGTGCTCCACTCTGAAGGCTAATAGAGGAAGAATGCGAGGATGCTCACGGAGACTCCGAAGAATTTCAATTGTGTTCCGGTGACCACACTTGGAAGGTGTCAGGGTACTTTTCAGCTGCCTGAGATGATCTTCTTCTAGAAAATGAAAGAGATTTTTATTATATGACACAAATTTTCGGTTCTCAAAAAAGGCTTACATGTTCTTACTATTATAAAGTAAAC
Source organism: Phorcus lineatus (assembly GCA_921293015.1). Classification (NCBI taxonomy): domain Eukaryota; kingdom Metazoa; phylum Mollusca; class Gastropoda; order Trochida; family Trochidae; genus Phorcus; species Phorcus lineatus. The sequence goes on along the minus strand of OV121087.1, from coordinate 31,293,415 downwards.
GAGGCAATACAGCTGTAAGAGCATAATAAATCGTTTGTAAGGAACAAGTTTGTAGGAGCACCTTGTACCTTTAGGGAGGTGAATATGTATCATCACTCTCTGTGACTGTCGTCCAACCTTTGTTGTCATCCAGGAATCTTCTTCCTGACTTCCGGTCAAGCGCTCTGTAATGTCGACGTTGATTTGTTGTGGTTCATCAGACACTTCTGAAAGCGCCAAATTACCGAACGTCTCAAAATATGACTCGGTGGACATCAACAGCCCAAAAGCTTCTTTCCTGACAATGTCGTTGCTCGAGAAGATCAAACCTCTTATTAGCGTGGTCGATGTCTTTAGAAACTCCAAATGGTCTTTTAGAATTTTGAAAGCAGCAAGTGTTTCTCGATGTAGATCTTCCCCGCTCCTATCCTCTGTGATGATAGAAAGTTGATACAGAGTTTAACCCTACATTGTCTGTGCTTGACAAACACAATAAACTCAAATAGCTGAAGACCAATCATTATTATTAATTTCTAGAACCTAAATTACTGCAAATTTTCATCATGGCAATATTTGTATGATTTGATATCTTATTATTATAGTTTTATTATTGAAAAAACGATACCATCACATTATGTAATGATTGATATTTTGGTTATTTACCTAATGTCTTGAAGAAACTTGTTATTCCAATTGTCACAAGTCTGCCAACAAGCCAGTGTAATCTCGCTGCAGACTTCCGCGACTTGATGATTCCTTGGGTTTTAGGTTCAAGGAACTTTTGTAGGTCATGCAACGATTTCAGTCTTGCCTCGCCTTGGAAAATCTACAAAAGAAATGTAAAAACATTCATTGATTCATTTCATCTTTTATTTATATCTATATCTGGGGTAACAATTTCTTTCAGTCCAAACGAAATAAGTTATAAGCTAACTGGATTCACAACACTGTAAAACTGGAGATATAATTGAGATTTCCCTAAAATGGGTGCACAATTCTTGTATAAATCAAACAATACTTGAGTATGACACTATCACAAGTTGTGCAATTCTTTCCTGATCCTCTGTCACTCGAGACTTAAGGTTCAAAATGTCTTCACATATCACCCCTTGGAATTTTCAACAGGACATTTGACACTCAAATCACCTGTGCTTGAATATTGTTCAGAAACAATTAACAAAACGAACATTTCGTCAGGCAACAAGGAAGCAAAATATTTTGGTATTCAGGCAAAAGGACGTTTTTTTGTCGAAAACAAGTCGTAGACACGCCACGAATCGTCGATCACGCACCTATGATGATAAAGTACTTGAATGTGACAAAGTCAAAACGTTGCGAAAATCAGTGTAAGGATTGTATGATATTTTATTTCAATAAAATATATGATGACAAACTTTCGAAATCATTTTCGAAGAGACTAGGGACCTGACCTTTTACATCCCATTTTTAAAGCCTCATGTGTTTGATCGTCGACTTCGGCTCATCTTCACAACGTCACGGCCGAAACGAAAAGATTTCCAACTCTTCTTACTCCGCCCTTGACATTTTCTGAGTTAATATTTTAGCCAACTGCAGGTCTTTCAATCAGAAGACGGCTTGCAAAATGAACTTCGGATATCAACGACAAAGATAGTGGCGGTGACTCGTCGCATTTGAAACAGTACATTACCTTCTACTTATCAAAGATTATTGAAATTAATTTCAAGTGTAATTTCAGGCATATGTTAAGATTAATAGAGTGTAGATCTATCACGTTGGTGATCGATCGATATTTATTGTAGAGTTTGATAAGTAACTAAAGTAAATATGAAATAAATATTGTACGAATAGAATTATAAAGACTTCTATCATCTTTATTAAATGTTAAATGTTTTTCATATGAGTGTATCCGTTTTCAAACAAAATCATCGCGATGTGTTTGTGGCCACGGCATCTGTAATGGGACCCATAGTTTGAAGACAGAAAGATGAGATCGGTGTATACAAACTTGATAGCTAAGTTATTAAATATCAACACGGCATCAATTTAGTAAAATATATATTGACTGCTGCACTTACATATGGGGAAATTTTATTATTCAAATGAACATCGTTTGTGACAAGCTCTCAGTTTTTCGAAGGAATTTTATCGGCGGACTACAATTTTTCTCTCGTAAAGAATCTAATGCTCTGTTGTAAACCATCCTATGAACAATCCTGTTTTAAGTACATATATGTAAGATGATATTTGAAAATATAGTTTAGAATTATGTTTTCTTTTTTTATTATTCAGTTCATCGACAAGAGTATCTAAACCTCATAATCAGGGACTGGGAAAGACACCTTTGACAATGGGCCATTTTGAGGGCTTTTTTCAGAATTTTGAATAGGCCATTCCCCCTTGTAGCAATGGTAAAATTTCCAATGTGATGGGCCATTTTTTTATCCAATGTGCAAAATGGCCCATGGCCCTTGCCTTTCCCAATCCCTGCTCATAATTGAAAAATAGTTACAATAACAACTACCAAATAATAAACAGCATGAAAAAAATTACACAGACATTATTTTTGGATATTTAAAAATAATGATTATTACAAAGGAGAGAAAACATTACTTGTGGAATATGGTCCGATGGGATGTAATTGTTAAAATCTTAGATTCTTGGTGTTCGCAATAAATACCTGTAAATTATAAAATCAAGTTTTCGCTTGGATTTTAGTTGATGTAAGGTCTCAAGGCTGGGCGTAGGTTTTGAATGTAAGCCACGATTTCACTGGCTGCAGGTAAGCAGCAAGTAAGGGGGTTAACTCGTGATCAAGATAGATGTCGCTGATTCGTTTAACAGGTTTAGTTACCGATGAGGGCAAATTAGAAAATGGATATAGTGGATCTCGATACATTTTCACCATGCCGTGGGAAGATGACTTCAGTATTTCTAGACTGTTGTTTTCCATAACAGTGTCCCCACGACCTTTTAGCGCGTTCGGCTTCGAATCAAGAGGTCCGTGGTTCGAATCCAGCCAGGGGCTCAGCAACTTTGTCTGCAGTAGAGAACTGTTCTACACGCAGTCAGGTTTGGGTGCAATGCTACACTGAATTTCAGTGCAATACCACGGATGGTTTGCTTGTTCCACCGATGCTCGCAGGTTTCACCGCAATGCATAACCACAATGGTGTTGCGGGCTTTCTCGGTGCAATAATACAAGCAGCCCCGATATAAGTGAAATACTCTTGAAAGCAGCGTTAAACCCCAACTCACCTCACCTCACCCCTACGACCTCAGTATAAGTGTCAAGTTCCCTTGCTATCCGAGGCTTTGCATTAGCTGCAATATGGGAATGTTGAGCTGGCAAATGCAAAATCATCCATTCAGCTTCACTGAGTATTCGAAGCTTTGAATTATCTGCTATTAGAGAATTCTCGTTTAGTGGGCTAGTGCCACATCTCAAAATAAATCCCTTCAAATTCTCTCACATCATTTAAGGAAGACGCATGCAATGTTTTTTGTGTTCGACACTGTTTTCAAGTATAAAATGATTTTGGATAATATTGTTGGGTTTTTTTCCATTTAGTGATCGTCGAATTTTCGTTTTAAAAGGATGCATTTCTACTCCATACGATATTCAAGTGATAATTTGTGTTGGGGAAATCGTGTCACTTAAGTGACATTAACTTGGTTTAAATAACGTTATAAATTTAAATACTCCAAGCATTTACAGTTCGCAAATGACGTTGCATTCAAAATGTGACGACAGCAGGTAAATCGCCTATGTTTGCAGCTGATTTTGATATATTCCTTTGGTAATAAACAGAGTATCATGTTCGTGCCCATGACATACTATGTTCACAACACTCATGCCTAAATATCAGTATATCCCTCGCTTTCACTCGGGAAATATTAATATTAGGGCACTCTTGTCGTAAATATAGCATAATATTGACACTCATATAATATTTTCTATTTAATAACACACCATCATATACTAATAATATCATAAAGATCTGAATTTATATTGGATTAGGTGTAAGACTCTTAGCCAAATAATCATTAAAGTCAGTTTTGTGTATTACCTCCAAGAGATGCTTTAAAACCACAAGAAACTGGCCATGCCATCCTTTCTTCCGAAATTCCTTCAAATCGGCGGATTGCAGCGTTCGAATAAACACAATTGGACGAATTTTGAAGTCCTCCATAAAAGCTGTGATGTCAGCACATTTGTCATCGTCTCCGTGAAGCATAATTAACTTTCTCTTGAAAGCAGATTCAAGTGAACTGTTTTGCTCAACCAAAAGATGAACTCTGTGAATGACTGTTACAAAGTACAAACAGATAAGTTCAGACCATTCGCCACATTTTTCTTTCCCTGGCTTAAAAGCCAGATCAAACAGGGTCCTTTCGATGTCCTTCAGAGGAGTTGCTTGAATTTCACCAAATTCCTTTGAAAGTAGAATTGTCCAAAGATTTTCCCGAACTTTTTCGCTAACCAGAGCAATAGGTACTTTGAGAAGTAAACCAATGGAGGCCAGATCTTGAGTTGATGCGACTTTGGGTAAGACTGTTGTTTGAATCCACATCAAAGTCTTGCCCCAATTTTCTGCTGTGTATAGTTCAGTCCTCAAAATGTTTGGGAGATCCTTCGATCCAGAATCTGTGAGGGAACATATACGTGCAAATATGACATAGCTAAGACAAATATGACATAGGTAAGACGGGCATGATGTATAATGGTTGAAAAAGGTGCTTAAGGACTTCAACTTCTTTGTTTTAAATTGAAAGTCGTAAAGGTCTGTTGAAGTATTAACGTTCACTATTTGAATTAAAATATTTCTGCTATTTCTTACCACAAGGTTGCTCTTACATATTTACATGGAACCTATGTTACAATATGGCTACAATACTACAGTGCTTATAAATCATCTTACATCTCTGACTGATTCAAGTCTTGTAAGAAATATCTTCTCATTGACAACATTACCACGGATACGGCTGATTACAAAGTTTGTTTTCTTTACCCAAAAAATCAAGAGTCCCCATGTAAACTCTTCAAAAAAAGAAACTTGACATTCATGCGAAATTGATTTTTTCGAAACGGGTCAATTTTTTTCATGATACATACCTGTAATTTAAAGAAAGGCTTGCTCAAAAGTGTAAATTTACCAAAAACAATGACCCAAAAAGTTAACGTTGTGTTCAGGGACGAAAACGAGCGATTCGTTCAAATGCATTTTCTGCCAAAGCACGTGCAGCATGGGATCATGAAGGTTTACATGCAGACACGTCTGCTTTAGGGGTATAAAAAGCCATATCAGCCACTGTTCATTCAGACTACACAACATCGGCACAGCGACCTGAAAAATGCCAAGACTGAACAGAGCGCAACGCAACAACGCTATTGGCAGACTGCAAACACCAGCGACGCAGCGAGATGTTGCAACACACTTTGGCGTGTCCAGACAGACCATCTCTTCATTGTGGACCCGTTTCAACACCCGAAACAGCGTTGATGATAGGCCAAGGTCAGGCAGACCAAGGGTGACTACTCGGGCCAAAAATCGGTACATCCGACTGCTCCAACATCGGGAACGCACCAGGACAGCAACGTCAACAACAACGCAGATACCAGGCTTGCGTCGAATTTCCTACCAAACGGTACGCAACAGGCTGAGAGAGGCTGGATTTTTTCAATGATGACCGGTTCGACAACCCGTTTTAGCGCAACGTCATCTGGAGGAACGTCTCCAGTGGTGTCAACAGAGGATGAGATGGGCACGTGCAAGGTGGAGAACCGTTCTCTTCACCGATGAGTCCCGTTTTCTGCTTCAACGAAGTGATGGACGAGCACGTGTATACCGACGTCGTGGAGAACGTTATGCTGCCAACTGTGTCCCATTTGGAGGTGGGAGTGTCATGGTGTGGGCTGGGATTCGTCACGGTGTTAGGACACCCCTTGTGCATGTTGTGGGTAACCTCACAGGAGTACGGTAGGCCTATAGGGACTTGATCCTACAGCCTTACCTTATTCCTCACGTCAACGTCCATGGTGGTCTCTTTCAGCAGGACAATACTCGACCACATGTTGCACGTGTCAAGACTTTTTACAGCGTAACAATGTCCAGACATTGCCATGGCCAGCCAAGTCACCAGATTTGTCACCAATTGAGCATCTCTGGGACGAACTGGATCGACGCGTGCGCAGTAGGAATCCACCACCCCAAACACTTCCAGGACTTCTTGCAGCACTTCAGCACGAAGGCAGAACATTCCACAGGCTGTGATTGACAACTTGATTGCATCCATGGGTCGTCGGTGCCAAGCAATAATCAATGCCAATGGTGGCCATACCCGATCCTGACATGTGTGTTCCCCTGTGATGTTGAAACACTTGTGCACCTGTGCATTTCAAGATCATGCTTATTCTGAATAAAATTTACAGAACAGAGATCTTCAAACAGCGTTTTAGTTTTCATTTCAATGTTTAACTTGCATCTGTGGTCTTTATATTGAACTTTGAAAGTCAGTGTCAAGTTTCTTAAGTTTATAACAGAGGATACAAAGGACAAAAAGCTATATCCCCTGCGCCATTGACTTGACATTTTGAAAACTTTAGGGAAAAGGCCATACTCACAATCAGGAAGATTGAGTTGTAATTTCTGTAATCTGCTAGCCAGATAGTGAACCTCGTTTTCTTTCTTGGTAAACGTACAAACTGTAACGTCATCACAGGTATCATAGTCAGGCACATCATTATAGATGACCGGAAGTCGCTCCCCAGGAGCAGCTGGAGAACTTCCTGTAGCAGACGATTGGGAGGGAGAGGACACTTCACTGTTAGATGAAGTTACAGCATCTGTCAGGAGTTCCACGATGTTTCTGTAATCAGAGTCATCATACAGCCTTAATCGCGTAGCTTGTTTGTAGACTTTGGCGAGGTTTGTGGGCGTTGTACGGGTGTTGATGTAAACTAATTTCCCTCTGTAGTGTGCGTCCTCCAGAAGGTAATGCACCGGAACCAATTTATCTATCATTTCTGGACAGAGATGGATAACTGTATATAAAGTCGAATCAACTTTCTCCTTGAATTTCTCATGGAAGTGATACGCTCCAAGTCCATAATCCCCTCTCCCCTCTTCAACGCAGGTGACATTGTTATCCTCCAAATCCTGGCACATTTTACTGTATAGTTCAACACACGAAGGTACATTGCACGTGGCAATATGAATACCGCGGGACACACCGGCTGCCATAATGGAAGAGTTGAGAACGCATTCACATTCATAATCCTCAGGACACCTGTATCTTCGCCTGTCTTACAAGAAATAGACTATCTTTAAGCTACGTCAGTGCTTCATGCTTGCTACGAACTTTAATTCATTTCTATTGTCACTTTGCCAAATTGATTTAAGAAACCTGATATGCCAGAGCACTAACGCACAAAGGGGGAACTTCCTGGTTATCCACATTCCTTTATGCCTGACAAGAAATGTCTTATCAATGCAGGTATACTGTAGTGTTTATTATTGTATGGTATTCTGTACTAAACCACCAAGCCATTACATTTTCCAATTCAATAGGATTAATGTGACACAGAGTATGTTTATGCAAACTTAATGTATTTGTTTAAAAAACGCCCACCTAGAATTGCATCTTTATCCCTTAAATGTAAAAGTTTCGATATTTTCTTGTTTTCTTTTGTAAACTAAAAACGGCTAAATAATTTTCAAGAGTCTAAATTCTGCGTCCCATTTACAAGGATATCAGTTAAAATGACCTACTTAGCAAAACAAACGTATATCTCCGCATAAATAGGTTTCCATAATTATGTTTGAGTCAATGGGGCGCGTTATTATACGGTTTTCTATCATAAATCTCACCTTTTATCCTGTCTATTGTCACAAAGCTCACTGATAAGCCTAGAGATGTTAAACTTCATAAATAGCCACTACTTGTCGATGAAATAAAACCATTTATGAAGTTTGACATATTTGACCCCAACGACATTCTCCCTTTAGTATACGTTAAGAATGTGTCTAGATAATACATATTCAATCTTTATGTGAAACTTTCTCTCTGATACCAGTAGAAATTACTAAAAGCCTACAACCGAAAAAACGATATGAGTAAAATTTCCAATCATAGATCTAGAGTAAACTACAGCACGTTCCATGAAACAAGATCAGGCATGGAAAAAGATTAGGCCTCGATAACAAAAGACGTGTGGTTAGTTTTCTTTTGAATATATAGTGGGGGGATTTACGCAATGGAAACGCAAAAGGGCATGGCTCTTGTAACTAAAAAAATATATATTATGCATTTTGGAGGTATAGAGAATGAAAAGCATTAAATTAAATCTTTGAAGGGCATTTAGAAGTTAAATACATAAGGAGGACACGATTTCATGAATAATAACATTGTGAAATTCATAACATTTCGGAGTACATGCTTACTTCTTCTTCAGGTGGGGTGTAGGCAATATGAAATGGTTACATATATACCATAAGAAGTACAAATGTAATGATAATAAAAAAACTAAATTATAAAGATTGATCAAATGAGACTGTATTACAATGTGGATTTTCAGTAAAAACGTGTGGTGAGTACAAACTTGAGTGATAAAGTAAACAAAGGCCTGTAGAGTTTATAGAAGTAGAGGGTACATTGTGATTGGTAATACACTGAAGGTTGGATGTACAGTTAGCATTACAGTTAGTAGAGTATGGGGGTGGGCCAATTGGCAAATTGACGTACATGTATAGATCGTTGAATGTTAAACGAGAGTTGGTCTTAGCTGCTGTTTCGTCAGGTAGTTCAGAATATAGTATAACCCAGAATGTTCATCCTTTAATACAACACAAGTCGACATCCCTCTAATTTCAAAGAATTTTTACTATAATAACAGATGTCTACTTTCCGGTACGACACCCCGGGGGCAGCATCCGTCGGAAGTGAGTGGATGGATTGATGGATGGAAGGATAGGTGGATAGATCCCCGGATTTGCCTCTGACGAGAGTGTGTATTCGATGAGTGAATCTCAAGAACATGGTAGGAAGATGTCATGGTTGCCGATGTATGTGCTCTGGTGGTGTCGCTCATCTGGCGCCACACTTCTTGAACGTTTTGCGGCCTGGTTAGAGTGGTACATTTGGAGCTCGGCATAGCTTTACCCGGTGTGTAGAGTTGTCGGTTGATGTACAATCTGTCGACTGTCAGCACGGCTCTGACACCTGCTTGATATGCTGCTCTACAAACTGGGTACAGAACCTTTTTGCGCTCTTTTATTTCCTTTGAAAATTGTTCATTAACGTGGTAACTCGTACGTTTCAAGTGGTCATAAGACGCTTGTTTCACCAGTGTACTGTCGCTATAATCTGCGCTTTTTGCCTTGGTCTTCTCTTACATTCAATATCATTACGAGGTGGTTCAATCCTGTGAACTCTAACAAGATCAACATTCCTTTCTATCTTTAGGTTATCACAGATGAAGTCAGACAGTATCTTTTTACAGTCCTCATGTGCCTCTTCAGTCAAACCTACGAAAACGAGATTGTCCCTCATGGATTGCGCTTGGATATCGAGGATGCTCTCTTTCAGATTGTTTATGTCCGTCTCACCACCCCCTTTACTGACCTCGATGATCCTTTTATTCAAGCCATCTTCCTTATTCCTTCTAGACAAGGTGAAACGATTTCTTTTTTCAGTATCGATGTTTATTTTCCTTTCTTTCGCTTGCCACCACTCGAGTGTTCAGCACCTTTCTTAGTCATACGACTCTGCGCTTGGGGACTAATTAGTATGTGGTGAGAAGCTCTTGAAAAACATGTCCTACCCCATCGACAGCTCATTGTAAAGTCCTAGGTAATTAGGAAATACTGATAAGTAAAGAGTGAACTTTATTTCAAATAATCAAACGGTGATTGATCTCGATTTTAATGAATGAGAGTTAAAAGTGAATTTAATTAGATAATTTGATTTAATGGAAGAACATTCTAGTTATTAGATTTAACTGCAACTTTATATAACCTAAAGATAAATGGGTCTCTCACTGCAAAAAAGGCAACCGCACAGGTTAACATTTTGGTGATTCCAAATTCACAAGATACGTAGTAGGCACATGATTTATCTAGGTCAAAGGTATGGGTCAAGAGCAAAAAAGGAGATAGAGTTCATTGGAAATGCTGTGAGACGGGATGGCTTGCAAACGATGATGCTCTCAGCAGTGGCAAGAACACGCACAGTTATCACGATGAAGGTCAACTAAATATAGATTAATAGGCTTTTTGGGTTGTTTTTTTTTTGTTGGTTTTATTTTTTCTTTTATTATCAACTTCGCCGGATGACTAAACGTTGTAGACTAATTGCTACCATCAATCCTGAATGGAACCATATTTGAACAATGAATTCACTATGACAATCATATTGACAAAGAAAAAAACTTTTTAGTTACGTCCCAGTTGAATGTACATGATATATATCATACTCGCATGGAAGTTCATTTGAACCTCTGCCTAAATATGGGCACATAGATTGTTATTTGTTAAAAGTTTTACATATGATATTGGGAATAGACTTGATATAGATACTATAGATACTTGTTTTTATAACGAACCAGTCATTGTCTGTATGATATTTGTTTGCAATGTGGCGAAGTAAGAGATATATTTTGTCGATTGATGTCACTTAAGCAACTGGTCCTGATGAGTGCAGTGAACATGTCTTAAAGGTTTTAACGAACTATTGTCAAATCGACTTTCTGACTTCTTTAACATCTCTTTATCAAATTCTCATTTTCCCGATATAAGGAAATACTCATCCGTTGTACCAATACATAATGGATGACAATGTAAGAAGTATCAATTCTCATTGATTGTTTAGGAAACACGTTGCTCGAACGCAACCTTGCAATGTTCATTATATTATTAAAAACACAGGCACAAGAGCCAATCAAATTTTTCATTGTAAATCTATATTCGGGTGTAGTGACCTCAATTCTACTAAATATGACCTCTTTATACAAAATACTTCCATTTGTAACTGTGTCTATCACGATGAAAACGCCATACATTATCTTTTCCTGTGTATAAATTTTACTGAAATTTGATCAACATGTTTTATAAATAAGTGACCCAAAATTTGAAAACATTTTTGTGCGGAAAATGTTCACTTTCTGACGATTTTTTTTCACTTACAATACATACATGATTATTTTACCAAACCCAAACGTTGCCTTACATGATTTCTACTATTAAGAATAAAGTTCACTCTTATAAAAAGTTGAGATGTTTTTGTTACCCGTTTATAATTGTACTCCAAAATCTACTTTTGTATTGGAGATGTATTTATATAGGCGTTATATATCATGTTTACCATTTAATTCATTTATTTGAATAAATACTGTTTAAATCATATATAAGAAAAACCACAAATACTTATATGCCAATTACCGACCGGTATTTATATAGGCGTTATATATCATGTTTACCATTTAATTTATTTTTTTGAATAAATACTGTTTAAATCATATAAGAGAAAAACCACAAACACTTATATGCCAATTACCGACCGGTGTTGCTGACTAGAAGTTCTGGTGATTTTTTTTAACATGTCCTAAAGGTCTTGTTGAACTATTGTCAAGTCCACTTTGTGACGTGTTTAGTATATCTTTATCAACTTCTCATTTTCCTGATATATGGCGATTTTTATCCGTTGTACCAACACTGTTTAAACGACCTACATACAGACAGACAGACAGACAGACAGACAGACAGACAGATTTGTTTATTTTCATCTCACTCGCAATACAATAAATACATAAAAATGATACAATATATAAAAGCGACCATCCGCCATGCGATTTATGAGAGATTATATAATACACACCAAATATGTTCATGTATATGCGAAACACCGACTAGTATCACTCACAGGTTGTTTGTCTAAAGTGTTAGGGTAGTGTTTTTAAGCATGCTATAACTCCTTTTGATAACAGTACAGTCACGTCATTGAAATCAGGTTTCATGACTGGTGATTCAACATCATATCAGCCCACCCATTTACATGATTTCATAGCTAAGGCGATAGACGGTGTCATGGAGGTTTGTGCTGCATTCAGCGATATAAGTAAAGAGTTGATTTAAGTAAAGAGTTCGGTTGGGTGTGTCACTGCGACCTTGTATATAAGTATGGGTTACTAGAATGGGTGGTTCTCGTTACAATGGTTTGGACGTTACTTACAAATCGGTAACAATCCCGATAATCAACGATCTAAGTTAAATGCTAAGTCAATTGAATCGTGCGTCCCTCGAGATCAGTGTTAGAGCCATCAATTTTTTATGGTTTATATGATATTGTTGAAAATAAATGTATAAGATATCGTTGGAGATATTGAGTGTATTATACAATTATTTGCCGAGGATAAATCTTTATATTTTCTTTTTTTTTATCACTTTATTTCTTTTTCTTGGGTACAGCAGGTTTTCATTTCATTGATCCACACGTTCAGTCACAATAGCACATTTGATATGACATATATTTAGATAAATAGATTGTGGCAGGATGACCAGAATGAGATAAATGAATCATATTTACACTGGGAGTAGGCGTTTAATTTATGCAGTTGGTAGTTCTGTTTTAATTTTGGTTTGAGGCCAGTGAGGGAAGGTAAAACTTTAGTAAATTTTCGAGAGTAAATGTACTCTTTTGTTAGTATGAAAATGAAATTCAGTACGTTATTTCTTCTTTCTTTGAATCCAAGAATAACTTTTTCTGCGTTTAATCTTAAACATGTGCCCGTTTCGCTTTCAATCCATTCGAGTAAATCTTGCCACAGTCTTTTGACACATCTACATTCATATAGTAAATGAAAAATCGATTCTATTTCAGCATTACAAAATGTACAGAGTGGAGACTCTATCAACCTGTATTTGTACATGTCCTTATTCGTCGTAAGTATTCTATGAAGAACTCTGTATTGGAACCACCTGTGTTTAGTGCTATAAGCTGCTTGGAAAGGTATAGAATTGTACGTTTTCCACACTTCTGGTGTGATATCGATGTCTAATTCTTCTTCCCATTTCCTATGGTAATGTAATTTTTGGAATGAATCGTCTTTGAGTAATCGGGAATAAAATATACTACATCCTTTCTTAGTTTTATAAAGTATTTCTAAGTTTGAAGGAATAAAGGGCAAATCTTTCTGCTTACTTATAAAACATCGTTTTGAGTATTTCTTCAGTGAGGATATTAAGCCTGCATATTCAAGAAAGTTTGTTTTAACTCCGTACATTTCTATGAATTCGTTGTATGATAGAAATGTATTATCGTCTTTTAAAAAGTCGTTTATGAACTTAATGTTGGATCGCCAATAGTGGTCATATACTACCGGGTTATTTTCAATCGTTATATTATCGTTTGCCCAAATGTATTGCCTGCCGAGTTGTTCTCTATCGTGTGTATTCTTTTCTTGTAATTCAGACCAAGCATAAAATACATCTTTCCAAAACTGACTACTGAGTTTAGGGATATAATGTGTTCTAAGATAAGTTGGTCCCATTTCAACAGGGGAAAGTGTATTTGTTTGATTAAATGTATATAAAAGGTTTTTTATATTTGAATCTTGTACAACTAGCCTTCTTATTCATGATATTTTCTGCGATTTGATTGTTTCGAAAATAGCAGGCATTTTCAAGCCACCTTCCTTGTATGGTTTTGTCATTAGACATCGTTTTATTTTGTCAGGTTTGCCTTTCCAAATAAATGAGAAACATTTTCGTTGCAGGTTTGTTATAGTGTCTATTTTTGGATTTGCGAGAGAGGTAAAAAGGTGATTAAGTTTTGGTAGAATTAGACTTTTTAGAATAGTTATTCTTCCTAAAGGTGTAAGGTCTCTCAAGGACCATAATTTCATTTCTTTCTCAATTAACTTGAGCTTATCCTTGTAGTTCCGTTTTACCATTTCTGCCTTGTTATGTTGAAATAAAATACCTAATAATACAAATGGTTTTTGAGTCCAGTCTAAGTTGTATTCTCTGCAATATTGTAAACTTGAGTATTGTTTCGAACCTATCCAGATGATTTTAGTTTTGTCAATGTTTATTTTGAGTCCGGAGAAAGATGCATATGTTTCGAGTACTTTCAATGTTTCTCTAAAGGAGTTTTCAGAGCCGTCTAAAATGATGGTGGTATCATCAGCGAACTGAGTTAATAGATATTCAATATCTATCATTGTTATTCCTTTAATCTTTTTATTTTGTCTTAACATGTGGGCTAGAATTTCAGCTACAATAAGAAATATATAGGGCGAAAGAGGGTCGCCTTGTCTACAACCTCGGGCGATTTGGAAGAACTCTGATGGGAATCCATTAACCAGAACACTAGAGTTTATGTTATTGTAAAATGTTTTTAACCAATTTTTTATGGATGGTCCGAAATTAAAAAAGTCAAAACACTTCTCGATGAACGACCATTCTACTGAATCGAAAGCTTTTTCGAAGTCTATCAATATCAAAAGTCCTGGGTTATTCGTAATTTCAGTAAAATCCATTATGTCATTTACCAGTCTCGTACATTCTCCAATGTATCTGCCTTTCATAAATCCCTTTTGGTCTTCACTTATTATCTTGGGTAGTATGTTCTTAATACGAGCCGATATCACGGCTGAAGCTATTTTATATGAAATGTTTAGTAATGAAATGGGTCTATAATTTTTTAGTTGCTCCTTTGATTTATTTTTTTTCGGAATGCATGTTATAAGCCCTTGTTTTTGACTTATTGAGAGTTCGCCTTTCTTATATGCTGCATTCAATGAGTCAATTAGGTAGGTGTTGATATCGTTCCAAAAGCATTTATAAAATTCAGCTGTATAACCGGAAGGGCCGGGGCTTTTCTCATTTTTCATATTTTTCAATGCTACAAGAACTTCATCATATTGCAATTCTCCTTCAAGCGTAAGTGCATCATTGTCAGATAGCCTAGGTATTTTGTCATCTATGAAGAGCGCTTCAAGGTCAACATCTTTTACAGTTTTCTTTGTATACAGAGTTTGAAAAAAGTTCTTTGCGTAATCAATGATATTTTTTGTATCACTTATCTGCCCATTATCAGTGTCCAATCTAGTTATCGCTTTGTTTATAAAATTTTGTTTTTCTAAAGATAAAAAGAATTTTGTAGGTTTCTCGCCTTTTTCATACCATCTTGCCTTTGATCTTAACATTGTTCCATCCGTCTTGTATGTATTAAGTTCGATTTGGTGCTCTTTTATAATGTTGATTTCTTGTAACAATTTTGTTTTTGTCTCCTCAGTCGCAACACTATCTAATTTTTCTTCCAAATTTTCAAGTTTTTCATTATATTCACCTTCTAGTTTTAATCTTTCTTTCTTCTTATAAGCTGAATATTTTATCGTGTAGCCTCGAATATTGCATAGCAATGTTTCGAAAAAAAGCTGTTCACTTATTTTTAACACTTTATCGCCTTCCTGATTTCGACAGTGATATTGTTCAACGGTCTCTTTAATAATACCCTTGACTTCGCGCACGTATTCTGTATCATGTAACAAACTGTTATTAAATTTCCAGAAGCCTTTTCCTTTTTCAAGGTGTGTAAACTCTATGTGTATAAAAATCATGGAATGATCCGATCTATAACTTGGCTCTATTTTGGTTGTAACAACTGACTTTTCTAGATTTCTACTTACAAGGAAAAAGTCTAAGCGTGCTTGCTTTAATGGTTTTGGTTTTCTCCACGTGTAACGTTTTGTATCTAGATTAGATTCACGCCAAGGATCGTACAGGTTCAGTTCTTCTATCATATCAAATACCGCTTCCCTTGATTTTGGATTATTTATGTGTAAGTAGTTGAAGGTATCTTTTGATTGATCTTGGACTAGATTAAAGTCACCGCATATGATATTTGTTTCAGTTTCCAGACTCTGTATTTTGGTTTTTATTTCATCATAAAAAGCTGGTGTGTCTACGTTAGGACCATAAACAGTTGCAATACTTACGATTTCTTGTTCTGTTTTTACTTTAAGTATCAAAAAGTTTCCATTTTCATTATCCTTTATTTCTTCGAGAATTTCGAATTCAAAATTATCTCGAAACAGAATGGCTACACCTCTAGATTGACTTGTATGAGAGCTAAATCTTACTTCTGTGGAATTCCATTCCGATTTTATCTTCTGTTCCATGCTATTAGTAAAATGTGTATCCTGAATACAGTATATGTTGCCTTTTCTTTTTTTCAAATTTTCAAAAACATCAATTCTCTTTTTCTCATTATTAAGCCCTTGACAATTTGCAGAGTATATATCAAGTTTATGTGTCATTATAAGTCATGTAAGATGCCATCAAAGTTGCGTGAACTGATGATATAGTGGGACAACCATAGCTGACCCGATGTTTGTGTGTCACAAAACATGTTATGAAATGAAAGGGAATATAAAGTGATAATCAACAAGAATATACATAAGTAAAAAGGGGACACATTGACTTCCGTCATTTGCTCCAGTAAACAAAAGTTGGAGAATGCCCCCCCCGCAGGGCGCTGAAAAATTAAATTTGATAAATAATTCGAATCTATCATTATTGTTCATCATAATGAAATTGTCATAGCAGTACAGCGATGCTATTAGTACAATAACTGATTGTGGTAAACATGACTAACGACATGACATGATTATAAAAATAAGAGTTTTTGAATTCCCTTCGAGTATTTACCCTAGGAAGACAAAAATAAAAAGTTCACCAGATATTCTTTCGGGTTAGTGACAAACATGTTGGCACAGGACTAACTCAGTGAAACAGCACAGTTTTACAAACAGTATCCAGAGCTGTGTTGTTTGTACTGTTTTAGTAACATGCCTTTGCACGGATTTTTTTGTGTGGTATGGACTGTAAATTATAAACTAACTTTTCTGGAATGAACTGCACAATACAACTTTTTAAAAAAAAACGTTGGGAATTGTATGTCCTTTCAAAAATCAAAAAAGGACCACAGTTAAATAAAAAGAGTAAGATTTGTCACTCAAACTGGGAAAAGATATTTTCACTCATAACCTGATAACTGTTTACTCATATTTGTTCCACTGTGAGGGACGGGTATTCGGGTCCTTAGTTTCCATCACGACCTCCGTTCCTATAACTCT
Organism: Phorcus lineatus; assembly: GCA_921293015.1. Taxonomy (NCBI): domain Eukaryota; kingdom Metazoa; phylum Mollusca; class Gastropoda; order Trochida; family Trochidae; genus Phorcus; species Phorcus lineatus. The sequence goes on along the minus strand of OV121087.1, from coordinate 31,276,320 downwards.
CACCCTCGTCCACAGCTTCTGCTTCTCTCGGATATCCGCAGCTTTCCTGCTGAGTATAGCCCGTCTCTTCTTTAACATTCCGGGTAGGTCCGTCTGGATGCTAAACTTTCCGGTCTGCTCTCGAAGTATTTTCCGGGCCTGATACACTTCTTCTCGGTCCGCCATTTTCACGAACGTAGCGATGATACTGGGCGGAGCTGCCGGGTTGTGTTTTCGCTGGTATTCACTTTTAGGGAGTCTGTGCGCCGTTTTAATGAGAATTTGGTCTGCTCTTACTTGACTGAAATTTAGTTTTTCCATAAAAAAAGTTTATGAGCTTGTTTTCTACATTTTCGTTTGAAGTTTCTGGCAGGCCATAGAATAGAAGGTTGGGTTTTCTATCGTGTATGTCTTTGAGAGTCACCTGGCGCTCAAGGTTGCTGTAGGCTTGCTTCAAGGTGGATAGTTCCACGCGGAGTTCGACCGTCTCGTCGTGATGTACCGCGACATCATGTTCGATACTGTCAACTTTTGTTTTTAGTTCGTTAACTTCTTGCTTAACGCCATCGATAGAGTCTATTAAATCGTTTTTCACCTCTAAGATGAGTTCACGCAGTCTTTTCTCAGAGGCTTTAACAATTTCTTCCATGCTTGCCGCGTTCGCTCTTGTAGTCATATTACCGCTTTCTTCTCACAAGGTGTAATATTTATATTTGAAATAATACCTTGTAAATGTCTGCTGTACTAGTCTCTATTTTTCGTTATTTCATAAGAAGGTTTTCATATGATCATTTGACTGGATTGCTTACGATAAACCTGCGGGCGGCGGAGCGCGTCTTCAACGTGACCTGTTTCTTCCCATGCACGACCGGAAGTCTTTCTTTATATGATCCTGTTTTATATTAAAATGTAATTGTTGGTGACTTAGAATAAACAGCATAAAGGGGCAAAAGCACAAAAGGTAGACTTTAACCCAAATCTTATCAAGATTATTTTACCAAAACCAAACGTTTCATTGTATGATTTTCTTTTTTTAAAGAATATAATTCCCCAAGTGTGTATGAATACAATAGATTATCTAGTACAGTTGGTAGTGCATGGTATACACGGCAGTTTTAATAACGTTACTTTAACTGTGAACACAAACAGTTATTACATTATGAATGGTATTATAAAATACTTACTAGATACTGAGAGCATTACAACGTGTGTTTGTTTTATGATAGCATACCTAATGAAATGCGTAGAGCAAACACATGACTATCGCATAGGTACATAGCATATGAATACATCGCATAAATCAATAAAAGTTCCCTCGCCTGACGGATGTAGCCACTTTTATAGATAAAAGTGCTTTCTATAAAAGTGCTATGAGAAAAGAGTGAAAAGCAGGACCAAGCATAGAAGCTGAGCAGCCAAGAACAATAGCCGGGGCTGAGACCAAAGTGGCCTAAGTGCAAAACAATAAAGCCTATTGCATAACATAATAGGTTAGTCTAAACAGATGTGCATTTAGTACATTGAAGGTTGAGTTTATAAGCCTTGAACTAAGGTTGAAGTAGATTTTAATATACTTAATATAATTGCTGAAAAACACTAATTATACTAAGAATAATTTTCACCTAACATAATAAATATATTACCCGAGCTAAATATTTATATCCTGTTAATTAATCATAACATCTCTATTGTATTTAATCATTTTCTATCGTGCTGTCATGTATGATTTAATTTATCTTAAAAAGTAACGTTTAATGAATCTTTCAGATAACAGAAAGTGCTAGCATTTGCATCAATCTCATTGAAATGAAATCTAAATGCTCCACTACATTATGCATTTGCGTAACGTAGTGCAGCAATGTTAGATTTTATTTTATTGAGATTGGCATTTGCATATAACTATATTTTATGAACGCTTCCTATTTCAACTCAAATTGAGCAGTTGAATATCTTTTTAATAAACTGAATCCATAGTCCTCCTAAACTGGTCAATGTTATGGGTATATATTTTTTTATATTCTGATTCATTTTCAAAATTCGAAAAAAGACAAAAAATGAATGATTTTTTTTTCATATTGAAAATATATGTTCCTATAAAACTAATTTTTGACTTAACAGAGAGAGCTTTGCGAAATGTTGACCAAATATTAGCAAATTAAGGATATATCTTTGCAAACGCACATGTTTCTATAGAGTAAAAATTAGATTCTTTTTTGTGTGAATTGTTTTGTGAACGTCGGCAGTTGGCCTATAAAAGCCAAGATAGTCTATGGGTAATGCAGTCACGTCTGTCTACACTAGCTAGCTCATTAGCGACAAATCCTCTTTTGGTTGGAACACTGAGTTGAGGTGAATTAGGGTTTAACACCACTTTAATGTATTACACTTATATCACACCTGCTAGTGTTATTGGGTCCGGGTCAAAGCGCCCCAAAAGCAAAACGCACCGTACCAAAACGCCCCGGTCAAAACGCCGAGTTTCAACATTCCCCTAACTGAACAAGATAAAATAGATATTGGAGGTTTGTTTCTGTATACGAATCTCTATATTCTCTTTGTGTAACAAAGCATTAAATCTACTTAGATCTTGAACAAGGGCTTGTATTGTTTTATCCTAACATGACACGAAAACTAGAATGAAAATACTGCTTTCTGATTGGTTACCAAAATCAATTTTGGAGTGATTATTTCGCAAATAATTCGCATACTGTTCACATACTTGCGTGTCCTAGTGCAAATATCATGTAATTTGGGAGGTGCTTGAGGCAATGTAACATTACGAAAAAGAAACGGACATTGTTCAATTTTCAATATAGAAATGAAGATTCATTGCACTTTAACATAAAGTACTTACTCCCCCGTTAACATTGAAATATTAAAGATTGTAGATTTAACACTTTCCCTCTTAGTCGGTCTTTACTTAGCTTTGTTAGACCTACTTAGAATTCTTATTCTCTTATCACTCATGAAGTAATTTCTAGTATAGGTATCATCTATATACCCTATACTTAAGCATATTCTCTCTTAGTATACCCAATCAGTTTCAACCAACCAAGCAAGACCCCTGTTTAAATGGGTTGTCAATTGAACCTAACGCCTGTGATTGTCCGTCTTATTTGATAAACCTTATCAAGACCTCACCATACAGCTGCATACCGAAAGTTTGTTCACATACTTGCGTTTCCTAGTGCTAGTGCAAATATCATGTTATTTGGGAGGTCCTTGAGGCAATGTAACATTACGAAAAAGCAACGGACATTGTTGAATTTACAACATAGAAATGAACATTCACTGCTCTTTAACATAACCGTATATCATACCCAACATTTACCCATAGCAGTTATCGCAGGTCATCAATGTGACCAGGGGTCAAAATTCAGAAAACACTCATTTCCATTTTTCGCTACAAAATCCATTTTAAGTGATCAACGTCTTTAACGTGTTTGTTTCCATTAATGTCAATGTGTTTGTGCTGATTTTGTTTTCAGAAACTTGATATTGAATAATTTCATCAAATTTCAGGAAATCAGAATTACGACAATTTTACCCCTCCTGTCTATTTCATCATGCCAAACTTCGAATTATTGCACGAGAGACAAGACGATCCCCGAAAAAATCCAAAAAAATAGTTATATTACACATGGACATTAGGGGATTCATTGAAAGTTTTGATGAAGTTATTTTATTGAAGTACAAACAAAACCCAACTTACATGATATTTGCACTACGACACAGTGGTATGTGAACAAAGTTTTGGCATGCAGCTGTATGTGTTACGAAGTCTGCGAACAGGCAATGTGTTACATGACTGAATTAACCAGCCAATGTGTACATTGCCTGACGAGCTTCATTTTGTGATTGTTGTGCTTTTGTTCCAGAAAAAAAGATCATTGAAGCGCGATACCTTTTAGTCTGTTTCTCAGACAGAAATTGTATAAAGTGAATAAGTGAACACACTGGACAAATCAAAGCAAAAAAGTAAGATTTATCACTTTCACTTAAATTCAATGACATCGCAGTTTGTTATTTTAAAAAAAAATCAGTGAATTAGTTCATTGACAAATTAAATATCAAACGATTTATTTAGATATAATATAGAAAATAATTTTCATTATAATATTTCATTCACATGTGTAAAAAAAAGAACTTAAATTAATATTTAACAAATAGTTCATCACATTCAAATAAATTAAACTTCCACAAATTCATTCGAAAATATTTCATATACACTGGACAAATTATCACTTTTGTTATAATTAAATTAGTTATACATTTATAATTTCTGGTAATTGAAGAAACATTGAAAAACATTTTCATAATTTTTCCAGAGCAGGGACACCAACCACGTGTAGGAACTGATCACCATTCGCCTCCAGGCGTAGGCTCCACACGAGAGACGTTCCTATAAAACAAAGAGACGGTCATTCAGGGCCTGATTTTTTTCTGGGACGTCTAAAACGCCCGTTGTGCAGCTGAGATATGGTGATCTCCACTCTGGACTGCTGTTTTGTTTCCAAAATATCAATAAACTTGTACAAGTGGTTTAAACAATATTTATTCAAAGAAACGGCCATATGAATACGTCTTCAATACAAAAGGTAATTCACAAAAAAAGTAAATCATCAATACTGAAAATGAACACATTTCAAAATATAATTATATACCGATGACAAAAACATTTTGACATGTTATGAGAGTGAATTATATTCTTTAAAGAAGAAAACCATATAATGAAACGTTTGGTTTCGGGAAAATTATCTTGATTTCTATATTAAAAAAATAGTAGATTATGTTTGCTTTGGGTTAAAATCTACCTTCCATGCGTTGGTCCCTTTTGCTATTCATTCTAATTTATTAACAATCACATTTGTAGATAAAACAGGATCATCAATTATCATATGGAAAGATGTATCATGGGCAAATAATTTGATAAAACACTAAATATTTCCAACAATATCTTATACATGTATTTCAACAATATCATATAAACCATAACAAATTGATGACCCTTACACTGATCTCGAGGGACGCACGATTCAATTGACTTAGCATTTAACTTAGATCGTTGATTATCGTGATTGTTACCGACTTGTAAGTAACGTTCAAACCATGGCACACGAGAAACACCCATTCCAGTAACCCATACTTTATATACAAGGTCGCTGTGACATACCCCACCGAACTCTACACTTAAATCAACTCTTTACTTATATCCTGAATACAACAGAAACCTACCTACCAGTTATCAAAGCCCTAGCTATGAAATCATATAAATGGGTGAGCTGTTAAGATGTTGAATCACCAGTCATGAAACCTGATAGCAATAACGTGACTGTACTGTTATCAAAAAGAGAGTTCATGCATGCGTAAAACACTTCTCAAACACTTTAGAAAAATGGCTGGTGAGTGATACTAGTCGGTAATTCGCATTTACATGTACGTCGTTTAAACAGTATTGGTACAACGGATGAATATCACCATATACCAGGAATTTAGAAGTTGATAAAGATATATGAAATAAGTCACATTGCAAACAAATATATCATACAAACATTGACTGACTTCGTTATAAAAACAAGTATCTACAACGTCATCATGAGCGTTGGTCACCGTAGCCATGCTAGCAAAATGTCATTGAAAATTGTGGCTTTCTTGATTTCATCTTCATATAATACACCATCGTGTTCTGTGTGCACTATCGCTTTCTTCTTAAGATAATTCTAAACTTTATTCCACCACGATTTGCTACCATGTTGCGTATTCATGTGTACCTTTTCAATTAGAATTATTTAGATTTACGGCTGTCAGTGATAAGATGATTCCGACATTTTTGAAAATTTCGCGATGGCAAGCTTACAAACTGTTCACTTTTACATTTAGTTGAACTTTATTCTGATGATGAGTGTGCGTGTTATTAATGTATCATCCCAACTGCGGATCCGCCCCATCTTAAGATGGGACGCGTCCCAACTTGGGATTCCAAGTTGGGACGTCCCATCTTGAGATGGGACGGGGGATACTAAAACATGTTAATAATATTCATATTTTATAATGATTTGTGTCAGTAAAACATGTTTTTAGATAGTTTCGTTATATTCTTTTCACACCTACGAAGAAAAGTTGATTTGATGTTCATTTACTTCACTTTTTCACTCGGTTTCATATGTTATCGAGTACGAACGATTCAACACTACTCAAACATTTATTTAAAGTCACATTTGATCACTTATTGAATCACATTTGTTAAGCTACATAACAAAATCAGATCAATGTATATATAGATTTATATTCAGATAATAGTTTTCAGCATTTTTCAAACGACCAATCGACATGCGTAGATCGAACAGCTGACATCACAGAGACATCTTTGTATCTTAGTTTCTTTACAAAAAGGTGGTATAAACTATAAACAATCAAAGATAGGAAGTTATTCTAATACAGATCCGAGTTTTACAATACTAGTGATAAATTGCTTTTTTAAAAATATATATTTAAACAACGTACCTGATACAGAGAAATGAATAATCCATGCAAAAACCTTCTATAAACAAAAATTAAGGTACTCTCCATCGTTACAATGCAGCACTGAATAGACTGAATATGTTAATTTGGCGTGACAGAGAACGGATGATTGGGCACCAATTTGCCCACCGTGGGTAGTGTTAGGCTAAAACAACATATGGAGACACCATAAACCAATGTTGTTTTAACAAATTATTATCTTGTCTGGTTCCCCAACATTATAGATATTCTCAACAAGTGCCAACCTTACGGTTTGAATATTCCCTCATAACTCATATCAATATACTAAAATCTATCTTAACGGCGACATATCTTTGTCATAGATTGTTAACGAAATTCCTAATAAATAATAATATAATACGATAATAATCGATTTTTAAAGCTCTTTCCTAAAATTTGTACAAAAAATGTAAGGTAGACAAAGCTTAATATAAATTTGAGTTTAGTAAGAATAGTTGCAAATGTTTATTTCCACCATCGTACTTGATATCTAAATCTTTTTATGTTTGTTTCAGGAAAATAATTTATATAGTCATTTGCTGCCTGTTTGCTAATCCTTTTTCCTTTTTGTATATATATTCTGAATTTTGTGTAACACATGTTTTATTGAAATAAAATACCGTTTAAATCATAGTTTTATACTTACTAACCATTATATGATTACACATATTGCATATTTTCATACAATGAAATATCGAATATTTTACAATAAGCAATGACAGGTACAATATCAAATTTGTATAAGAAATACCAATCTGAATCATTTAGTCCTCTGAAGATATTACATTAGTACATGTATGTCAGCACAAAAGAACATGATAATTTTTAGAATATCAATAAAACTTCATTGATGTATATTTACAAACCTTATGCCTTTTTTCGGGGGACATGATAAGTAGCATATTTAAACATAACAAAACGATAAGTTAAGTAAACTTTCAGCTGTAATTCTTCCCTCTCACCTACTCATCTTATTTGACTTTGTACACATCAGTTGATTAACGTATTAGCAGTAACAACACACAAAAATTCTCTCAATTCACCGCTTCTAACAAGCCTAGATAGACGCTTGTACATATAAAAAAACCTTTTAGTACTGACCAAAATCATATGTTACATGTACCTCGGGCTAGAAAAATAGAAGAAAATTGTTCTCAACTCTTTACCCTGGTTTGTGTCAAAAAATCTTGTGAAGGTAAACAAACTCCGTTTGTAATCTTCTTGTAGTATTGATAAGAAATGAGTTGAAATATTGCATTTCTAAATTAGCATGAAGACATTGCCTTTGCAATATTGAATATCTTAACGCATTGTGCTGCAACTGTACATCGTGTTTGTTTGACTTTGTGTTGTATGTTTGATGGTTTCAAAATATATATTTTATTGGAGCGGCATTAATATAAGCTCCCAGCCTGCCTGCAAATCAAATTTCTTTTGATTTCATATGAATGATGATCATTGACTAAAACAACAAACGCTCGGCGTGTACCTTAGTAGTGTTATAAAGCATGCTCATGTACAATTGGTACCCATTCCTGTCACTAATTGGAAGGTGACACACGGGTATAAGTGTCATAACTGAACCGGATGTTTACCAAAATCCATTCTTTCGGACATCCCTCCCCCCACTCCGCCCACCCCACACCCATCTCTGAACTACCAAGCAGGTATGTTTACCATTTGCATCACGACACTGATCAGATCAGGTTCGATCGGAAATATGAGGAGCCAAACTGGATTTATTTACTGGACATCTTATAAGCATTGATGGAACGCCACATTTTATAGGTTAGTGTTTGTGAATTATGTTTAAGAAACATAAACTCTTAGATTCGACGATCAAACACAATAAGTACATTGTAATCTTGCTTAACGAAACGGTTTATGTGTAAGAAATTGAACTGATTACAAGGCATTAGATTAGCATTCTTGGTATTAACTAAGAGTAGTTTTTGAGTGTATAATTGAATATAATTTCTTTTTTAATTTGCTTAACATGCTGTCATAATTAAAAATATAATGAAATAATTTATAAAATTTTGTATAAGAATTACTTTTGAAATCGTATTGGGCTATGATGAGAGACTCGCATGCGATGAGAGATAGATATAGCCAATAAGTCATGAAAATCAACATAAAATCAAAATATCAAAGCGCTTATATAAATGAAACATGTTATCATGTTATTACTAAATTCAACATTAGAATAAGAATATTATGACTATGTTAAAGTATCCGCCGTCCCATCTCAAGATCGGACGTCCCAACTTGGGATTCCAAGTTAAGATGAATCGGCATCTTAAGATGGGACGCGATCCCAAGTTGGGATGATACATTAACACTGCTGAGAAGATCACCATTTGCAGAACATCCCGTCTCACAGCATTTCCAATGAACTCGATCTCGTTTGGTGCTTTTGACCCTAAACTTGTGACCTTGATAAATCAGGTGCCTACCACTATACCTTGTGAATTTGGAATGAACAAACTGTTAACCTGTGTGAATGCTACTTTGTAATGAGGACACCATTCATCTGAAGTTATATATAGTGGCAATGATTGTCATAACAACTATCGCTAAATTTAATTATCTTATTAAAACTAATGATTCACTCGTGTTCATTAAAATAAAAATAATTAACCGTATGTTTGTTTGAATAAAATTTCACGCTTTATTTATTGGTTTTTCCTAAAAGGGTAGGATGTGTTTTGCGAGAGCTTCGAACCATCTTCTAATTAGTCCAAAAGTGAAGAGTGCTGAACACATGAGTGGTGGCAAACGAATGAAGGATTCAAACAGCCTAACAAAGAAAAATGCCCTAAAAATAAACATTGTTACAAAAGAAATCGTTTCATAGTGTCTAGAAGGAATAAGGAAGATGAGCTTCTCAACAAGGTTATCATGTACAAGACTGAATTTCCGGTAGGACAGTTAACAACCGCACCATACACACCCACACACGGTCCCACCACTAGAACATACAGCTTCCCTTGGTGGATCAGCTCTTCCATGTTATCAGACAGATGGACGAGATATTCCATTGGTAAACTGGACAGAGGGGAGGATTATCGGAATCACTAGGAGAGTGGACACAAAAGAAAAGGAGTTACAAGCAGTGGGAGAGACTACTGGTGATGTAGAACTAGCAGCAAGTTTTCATGGTGAGAAGCTCATCGAGATCATGAGAGAAGAGTGGAAGGTCAGAGTCGAAAGAATGAGGAGTTGAATAAAAGGATCATCGAGGTCAGTAAAGGGGGTAATGAGACGGACATAAACAATCTGAAAGAGAGCAACCTCGATATCAAAGCGCGATCCATTAGAGACAATCTCGTTTTCGTAGGTTTGACTGAAGAAGCACATGAAGACTGTAAAGAGATACTGTCCAACTTCATCTGTGATTGCCTAAAGATAGATAAGAATGTTGATCTTGTTACAATTCATTGGACCATCTTGTAAACGTAAGAACATTACCAAGGCAAAAAGCGCAGATTATAGAGACCGTACACTGCTGAAACAAGCGTCTTTTGAGCACTTGAAAGGTACGAGTTACTACGTTAATGAACAATTTCCAAAAGAAATAAAAGAGAGCAGAAAGCTTCTGTACCCAGTTCGAAGAGCAGCATATCAAGCACGTGTCAGAGCCGTTCTTTAAACCCTGGGTAAAGCTATGCCGAGCTCCAAATGTACCACCCTAAGCAGACTGCAAAACGTTCAAGAAGTGTGGCGCCAGATGAGCGACACCACCAGAGCACATACATCGGCAACCATGACCTCTTCCAACGATGTACTTGAGATTCACTCATCTAATACACACTCGCGTCGGAGGCAAAGGGAATCTCATCCATCTTTCCTTCAATCCTTCCAACCACCAATCCATCCACTCACTTCCCCCGGAGACTGAACGGGGAAGTCCCAACCGACCAATCAACACCAATGACAGCCACTTCAAACAAGTGCCCACTTGGCTTTTTCCACCAGTGGTTTCTAATCAGCCCAAATCATCACAATCAACCCTATTCCTTGTATAAAGTTTGTCAATAAAGCGAATTGGCCATATCTTATTCTAATAATTGTAATGCTAATCGAACTGTTCAGCCAACCTTCAAAGTACAGTATTACCAATCACAATGTAAACCCTACAGGCCATTGTTTACTTTACAATTAACCTCACGAATCCACATTGTCATTTAATTAATATCTCTAATTAGCTTACTAATCATCCTTTACTACTTTTTCCTATGGTATATACTTCATTCCAAAAGTTTAGACTCACTTAATAGTTTTACTTGGTAATAAGTCACCCACACATAGTCATAGTAGTGAACAGAAATTAGACAGTTTCAGTGTACATTTGATTGCACACATCCACCCTTTCACTACAAAATTTTTCATTAGCCTCGAGTTTGATGATATTGATTTCTCACACACTTGATAATTCACAATTTTAATGATTTTGTCCAAAACTTGTCGCTTCAACGCAGCACAAAGGATAGGGTTCACAATGAATGCATGTTGTCCATGAAGCAACAGGATGCACATGCACGTCATGCCTAAGTTAAAGGGTATAAGGTCAGTCAAAGACACCATGGGTAGAGGTAGAAATATTCAACAAGAGCAGCGCCATGAAGCCATTGGTCTACTCCAGGGCGGCAGATCTCAGAGATCTGTTGCCAGACAGATAAGGGTATCTCAAAAAGCCATATCAAACCTATGGATACGTTTCCAACAAACGAATTCTGTTTGAGATCGGCCTAGGTCTGGGCAACCAAAAGTCACTACAAGAAGAATAGACCAGTACATCCGTTTGACAACTTTCCGGGAGAGACACACAACATGTAGAGAAGATCAGAGACAACTTTCAACGAGCAGTAGGGATTCATGTGTCCTTGTCCACTGTAAGACGTCACCTTGCGTTCTTCGGGATCAGAGCCAGACGTCCTTCAGTCCGACCCCCCTTGAAACCACAGCACAGATAGAACCGTTTGCGGTGGGCAAATGTTGATTCAGCCTGGAGAAATCTTCGATGGTTAGAAAGTTCTCTTTACTGATGAGTCTCGTTTTAATCTGCACTTTAATGATGGACGTAATCCCATATACCCACGTCGAGGTGAAAGGTTCGATGACGTTAACGTTCGAGAGCAGGATCGGATCCCCATGCATGCAAAGTCTGCTCTGGTTGTTGTGCAAGGCAATATGACTGGTCTGAAGTAACGAGATAACATCCTCCTTCCATTTTTTACACCTTTCTTGCGAGGTATGTGAGGAGGTCCTGTTTTTCAAGATGACAACGCACGCCTACACCGTGCAAGAATTTGAACTGAATGCCTAAATCAACATCTGATTGACTGCATACAGTGGCCGGCACTTTTGCCAGACTTAAATCCAATCGAGAATGTGAGGGACATGCTTGGACGTCGAGTCTATAGACGTGTAGCGCGACCTTCGACTTTACGTGACTTTAAGGCCGCCTTGGTTCAAAAGTGGCAGAACATTCCCAAAGGTGACATTCGGCGACTGATTCGAGGCATGCCAAGACGTTGCACGGCTTGTATCCAGGCTAGAGGCGGTCATACACGCTATTAGTGACTTTACATTGTGTCCATTTGGGGGTACTCATGCTCGCCTGATTAGAAGTATTGTTTACTCAATAACCTTGTGAGTTATTGTTATTAGAATGTTGACTTGAAATGTTCTTCTCATCTCTTCATGTTTTATTCATTTTAGTTCGTTACCTATATTGATTTGAGGTGTGATTCAAATGATGAGTCCAAAATTTTGGAAGGAAGTATATATGTAACCCATTTTATATTACCTGCATGTCCCCTGAAGAAGGAGTAAGCATGTACTCTGAAATGTCATGAATTTCACAATAAAGCTTTCACAATCAGAAAAACTTGTTCCTTTTATGTCTATAACTTCTAAATGCCCTTCAAAGATTCTATTTAATGATTTTCATTCTTTATACCTCCAATATGCATAATATATTGGGTCCTTTTAGTTATGAGGGCCATGTCCTTCTTTAATGTTAGCATAACTAAAATTTTATATGGTTGAAGTAAGAGTCAAAAGACAATATCTGGCTTTGCTCCAATACACAAATCTAAATTTGTTTTTGTATCTCCAAATGCATATTTACTCGTTTTCAATGACAATTGAAAAAAGGACAGGCTTATATTAATAGGTCAGAATTGTGCATCTTAGTTACATGAATATAACTTAATTAATCTAATCTAACACCATCAACATATATTTCCCCTTGTATCTGCTGTAAATAAGTTTAAATTATTGTTTTCGATCATAAGATTGCGATTTTCAGGGACAACCATTATTCAATTGATAAGATAACACCAAATATACAGTGATGATGACATTTTTGACTCCATGACTGTGGGAATTTTTCTAAAATCTATTGTTTAAAAATTTTGTTCATAGATTTTTAGGGTCCCGGGCTGTTAGTAATTTCGACTGGAAGATGGAAGAAAGACTCGCATATGAAGTTTTAATATGTATGATCTAGAAAATTGTGCATAAGTAAAATTCGATTAACTCTCAACATATATTTATCGTATTGAATCGCAAAATGTCAGGGCTCGGTGGTTTATTACAAAATACCATACAAGAAAAGCAACAATAGTTTGTGAGAGTGTATCCTGTTACCTGTTTTGTTAAGACATGGGTTGTTAAGGTTCAGGTATTAAGGGATGTGGACAACCAGGAAGTTTCTCCTGTATGCATAATTGTTACGCAATATGAACATGTATATACCTTACTCATTTTGGCAAGTGATAATAGAAATGAATAAATTCCCCTGCCAAGTATGAAGCATCGACGCAGTATATAGCTGAACTATTTCTCGTTCGACGGATGAAGAAACAGGTGTCCTAAGGATTATGCTTGGGAAACATCAAAGAATATTCATGTGAAATCATTGTCAAATCTTCGATAATGGCTGCCCGAGCATCAGGCGGTATTCATATTTTTATGTGCGATGATCCTTCGTGTGCCGAATTGTATAGTAAATTGTGCCAGGATTTGGAGAATAACGATGTCGTCTACGTTGAAGAGGAGAGAGGGGATTATGGACTTGAAGCGTATCTCTTCCATGAGAAATTCAAGGAGAAAGTTGATTCGACCTTACAAACAGTTATCCATCTCTGTCCAGAAATGATCGATAAACTTGTTCCAGTGACATACCTTCTGGAGGACACTTACTACAGAGACAAATTTGTTTACATCAACAGTACCACAAAGCCCATAAAACTTGATAGAATCTTCAAGCAACCTTCTTGTTGTCAACGACTGTATGATGACTCTGACTACAAAAACATTGTGGAACTGCTGATAAATGCTGTAACTACAGCAAAGTCTCCAGCTGCTTCCGGGGAGCGACTTCCGGTCGTCTATAATCATGAGCAGGACTATGATATCTATGATGATGTCGAAGTTCGGACATTTACCATGAAAGAAAACGAGGTTCACTATCTGACTAGCAGATTACAGCAATCAAAATTCAATCTTCCTCAATGTGAGTATAAGCTTTATCCTAAAGTTTTCAATATGTTAAATCTAGTTGCATTAGCCCAGGGATATTAGGGGATATAGCGTTTGTTTCTGTTAAACATTGGGAAACCTGATTGTTTCGGTAAAGCAAATTGTGTAATCATATGTAAGCGTGGTAACCTTTGCACTGAGACTTATAAGACTTACTTTTGTTACAAGACTTGAATCAGTCAGAGATGTAAGACGATTTTATAAGGACCGTAGCAATTTAGCCATATTGCAACATAAGTTCTATGTAAGTATGTAAGAAGAGTAACGTTTTTGGGAAGAAATGGTAGAATTATTTACTTTAAATGGTAAACGTCAATACTTCAACAGACCTTTACGATTCTCAATTTAAAACAAAGACATTAACAAATCCTTAAGCACCTTAGTCAACCATATTTTTTATTAAACAAGACTTAAATATATTTTAAAACATGCCCATCTTACCTATGTCATATTTGCACGTATATGTTTCCTCACAGATTCTGGATCAAAAGATCTCCAAAACTTTTTGAGGCCTGAACTATACACAGCAGAAAATCGGGGCAAGACTTTGATGAGGCTTCAAACAACAATCCTGCCCAAAGTCGCCTCAACTCAAGATCTGGCCTCCATTGATATACTTCTCAAAATACCTAATGCGCTGGTCAGGGGAAAAGTTCAGGAAAATCTTTGGACAATTCTACTTTCAAAGGAATTTGGTGAAATTCAAGCCACTCCTCTTAAAGACATTGAAAGCACCCTGTTTGATCTGGCTTTACAGGTAAAACCAGGGAAAGACAACTCCTGCGAATGGTCTGAACTTATCTGTTTGTACATTGTAACAGTCATTCACAGAGTTCATCTTTTGATGGAGCAAAACTGTTCTCTTGAATCTGTTTTCAAGAGAAAGTTAATCATGCCTCAAAGAGATGATGACAAATGTGCTGACATCACAGCTTTTATGGAAGACTTTAAATGTCGTCCGGATGTCTATATTCAAACTCTACATTCAGCCGACTCCAAGGAATTTCGGAAAAAAGGATGGCATGGCCAATTTCTGGTGGTTTTGAAGCATCTCTTGGAGGTAATACACAAAATTGACTTAAATCTTAATCAGCTTAGAATTCTTAAACCTTAGCAAATGGAAAATTATTGACTAATTATTATTAGTATTTTTGTTATCATTTGTAAATTGTTTAGTGTCATGAAATAGAAGATATTATATGAGTGTGGATGACATACGATGTTTCGACACGATTACCTAAATATTAGAAACTCGAACAAGAGTGACATAGTACATGGACACGAATATGGTATTTTCTTTTTTTACCAAAGTAACGAAATCAAAGAAATTATCAAAACAGCCTCAAAGCGAAGGCGGTTTACCTGCCATCGTCACATTTTGAATGCAATGTTATACGCGAACTGTAGCCTCAAAGCATTAGCTAAGACGTGATGTCACAATGGAAAACTGATATTTTGTAATTATAACTTTATTTAAAATTATTTATTGTTACTTAACTGATACAATTCCCCGCCGCAAATTATCACTCAAATATTGTATGAACTAGAAATACATCAATGTAAAAAGAAAATTCTATGATCAATTTCTGGTTGAAATTTTTGTTCTCCAAATTCACCATTTACTTGAAAACAATGCCGATCACAATGTGACTAAATTAAAGAAATTTAGAAGATGTGATGCGAATTTGAAGCAACTATTTGTTGAGATATTGCATTGGCCAGTTAAGCAAGAATTTTCTAATTGCAGATAATTCACACCTTTGCATTCCCATGGATGCAAAATTTATAGCAAACATTTGTTGACATAATGCAATGGCCAACTGAATGATATTGCATTAACTTAACAAGAACTCTTTAATAGTAGATAATTAAAATCTTATCATGCCCAGTTAAGATGAATATATGATATTGTATTGACCAACTAAACAAGAATTCTCATATTGCAGCTAACTCAAAGCTTTGCATACCCGCTGAAGCTGAATGAATGAATTCCCATTGGCAAGCTAAACAAGAATTCTCTTATAGCAGATAATTCACACCTTTGTATACCCAGGAATGCAGAATCTGAAGCAATCACCTTGTTGACATAATGCAATGGCCAACTTAATGATATTGCATTGTTCAACTTAACAAGAATTCTCTTATAGCGGATAACTCAAAAGCTTTGCATACCCAGTGAAGCTGGATTAAAGATATCATAGTTGTCAGCTAAACAAGAATTCTCTAATTGCGGATATTTCATACCTTTGCATTCCCGGCTATGCAGAAATAACAAACGTTTGTTAACATAATGCCAAATGAATATTAATTTGGGTAAATAAGAAAGAAGTCTCAAATAGCAGAGGTTCAAATCTTCAAATACAATGATTCTTAATTTTCATATAACATTGACCTACCTAACAAAAATTCTCAAATAGCAGATAGTACAAATCTTCGCATACCTAGTGAAACTGAAAGAATGATAAACACTGGCCAGCTAAACAATAATTCCCTAATAGCAGGAGGATAATAATAGGTGGATCAAAGACATTTTGCTCTTAAAAAAGGGATGTAACGAGGTCAGGACCTTAGTCTCTTTGAAAATTATCTTCCATAGTTTATGCTCATATATTATTGTGAAATAATACATCATATCAATCCTTACACTGTGTATTTGGGCTTTGCAGAAGCCTGACTGTCGCAATATTTTGACTTTGTCACATTCCTGTACGTTGTTATTACAGGTGCGTGATTGACAATTCCAATTGAAATCTCAATTGTATCACCAGTTCGACAGTGTTGTGTTTCCAGTTAGCATATAATTATTTTTCTTTCGGACTGAAAGAAATTGTTATGCCAGGTGTAGATATAAATAAAAGATAAAATCAGAGGTCTTTCAGATTTCAATGAATGTGTAACATTTCTTTTGTAGATTTTCCAAGGCGACGCAAGACTGAAATCGTTGCACGACTTACAAAAGTTGCTTGAACCTAAAACACAAGGAATCATCAAGCCGTGGAAGTCTGTAGCGAGATTACACTGGCTTGTTGGCAGACTTTTAACCATTGGAATAACAAGTTTCTTCAAGACGTTTGGTAAATACCCAAAATATAAATTATTATATATTTTTAGGTAGCATTGTGCTTTCGTTATAAAACTGAAATAATTAGATATCTAATTATATAAATATTGTAAAATATTATAAAAGAGTGTAGCAATTTAGCTTCCAGAAACTAATCATTGGTCTTTAGCTGTTTCATTGTATTGTGTTTGTCAAGCACAGACAATGTAGGGTTAAACTCTGATAGTATCAACTTTCTATCATCACAGAAGAAACGAGTGGAGAAGATCTACATCGAGAAACACTTGCTGCTTTCAAAGTTCTAAAAGACCATTCAGAGTGTCTAATGGCATCGACAACTATGATGAGAGGTTTGATCTTCTCAAGCAACGACATTCTCAGGAAAGAAGCTATTGGGCTGTTGATGTCCACCGAGTCATATTCGGAGAGGTTCCATAACTTCGTGCTGTCAGAAGTGTCAGATGAACTGCAACCAATCAACATCGACATTACAGAGCACTTGACAGGAAGTGAGGACGAAGATCCCTGGATGACAAGAAGGGTTGGACGAGTGTCACAGAGAGTGATGATACATATTCACCTCCCAAAAGGTACAAGATGCTCTTACGGACTCATCCCTTGCAAAGCATTTATTAATATCTCGAATTCGCTGTATTGCTTCCGTTACTAAGTAAGAACTCAATTATTTGAAATGAACATTTTAGCCTTTTGTCACGTCATCAAATTCATGTCTCATTGAATAAACGTCTCTTCCATTTTCTAGAAGAGGATCTTGTCAGAAAGCTGAAAAGTACCCTGATACCTTCCAAGTGTGGTCACCGGAACACAATTGAAATTCTTCGGAGTCTCCGTGAGCATCCTCGCATTCTTCCTCTATTAGCCTTCAGAGTGGAGCACATCCCTGTATTCTACGTCACAGAGGACTACAGTCACCCGAACCTACACCAGGTCCTTTATTCCAAGGCGAATGCAAAGGCGTATCTACAGCCAGTTGATCTTCTAGAGCTTCTCCTTCAAGCTCTGGATGCTGTTGATCACCTTCACAAGAACAAAATCGTCCACAGAGACATCACTGCCTCGAGTTTCCTCTTCAACCAGAAGCTCAAACATGTCAAACTTTTCAAATTTGAACTTGCAAGAAGTAACCCGCATCAAATCATAGTGGGTGAGTATCCAAAATTCGTTTCATTCATTATCAAAATGTTATAGAAATTCATGTAGTATAATGTGGTAATAATGACACTGAATGTATTTTTTTTTAAAGTTATTATAATCATGATTTATATGTTTGTCAAAGTCCAATGTTACTGGTCAAGTCCTTTTTACCTAAATAGGCCAGTGTTGCATCCGCCCGTCGTTTGTTGTTCATACCCTGTAGGGCGTAAATTGTTCACATATTTTATTTCTCCTCCAGATATTTTTTCCCCGCCAATCTCAAAATGTTGTACCTTGGTACCATGCACCTAGGAATCTAAGTTTGTATGGATTATATAGATTTTCTCAATGCAATTGCTGGTGAAAAATATCAGATGGAAAGCAATTTTGGTGATTGACCCTAAAACATCACAACATGGCAAGGCTTGTGTATTTAAACAATGCGCTTCTGCAGGAGATTTAAAAGCTTAGACTGTCTCTGGTCACAGAGGCATTCAGGCTGTGACAGTTAGGCATTGTAGCTGAATATGGCATTTGTGCAAGTCGTCCAGCAAACCAAAGATTTTGACAGACGAACGTCAACGACTATAACTTCAATGGAGTAGACAGCAGTTAAGGTAGAGAGGACATGAGTGGCGAGTTATTCTTTTCAGCGATGGGTACTGATTTTGCTGCATCCATGTGTTTAAAGGGAGATCCTAGCAAAGACGTGCGCTAAATTCATCCGCAGATATGAAACAACATCTCTTTTCTTGAACTTTCGGCGGTTCCATTGAGACTAATATCAATCTGGAATGCATTGCCGAAGGTGACAGCCATGCGTGTTAATGACTTTGTCAACCGGGTCTTGACCCTCTTTGGTGAACTGCCTCATGATGTTCCAATATGTTGCCCTCATTCAAGGATTATCAAAGCAAAATCATTGAATTTCTGGGAAGATGTAGAAAAGTCATTTCCTCATCTCTAAACGAAAACGTATCTTTGAGGAATAAATTTGCAATGGTTTGAGCAACACTGTAGTCCAAAGGTAATAACTAAAATTTTATGATAGTTATCAGTGTAAAACATTTTTAAAAATAACATATAAAAACATATTACTATTATCAAATTAATCAATATTTACTATCTTTGTTGAATGTTCCTGAAATTATGTTATGTAATTGTGAAATTATATTTTTTTACAAAATTCAGATTTGTTCTGATTTCTTTTTATTTTTGGTTGTTGCCAAAATTGGTAAAAAGCTGCACCCTTCAATGAGTTTTAAAGATGATGTTCATAGTTTACAGATAGATGCAAACGTTTTCTCTATATAAGATAAACTGCAACAGCATTCTCTTTGGCACATCTGCAGAAAACATAAAGCGCTTGCAGAAGATTCAAAACACTGCTGCAAGGATTATAGTTCGAACAAAGACAGACTCCCACATCACTCCAATACTCAGACAGCTTCACTGGCTGCCTGTCAGAGAGCGAATTGATTTTAAAGTTCTTGTAAAGCTTCTATAGTACTATGGTAAAGCTTCACAGTATTTGCAAGACCTTGTCTGTGCTTACATTCCTGAACGGTCCCTGCGATCTAGTACCCAGCACAAACTCCAAGTAGCACC
The DNA here is from genome assembly GCA_921293015.1 of Phorcus lineatus. NCBI lineage: Eukaryota > Metazoa > Mollusca > Gastropoda > Trochida > Trochidae > Phorcus > Phorcus lineatus. The sequence continues at coordinate 31,256,444 of OV121087.1, read as the reverse complement.
ATACAAACTCAAAACATTTGGTTACAGATCATTTCGCTTTGCAGCAGCTCATCTTTGAAACTCTCTGCCTATTGAACTTCAAACAATTTCTTCATGTGAACTTTTTAAATGCCTACTCAAAACCCATCTTTTCCCCAATACCTGTTAACACTTTAAGCATACCATGTGTGGAGTTTAAGCGCAATACAAGCAGACATTATTATTATTTTTGATGTTAGAATAGGTTACATATTGATAAAAAGAATTGGCGTGAAGTTGCAACAACTTGACATTAACATAATGTTTAACCGTCATTTTCTCTTTAATCAAAGAGGAACAACTAAAATACTAGTACATGACAAAAGTTCACACGATACTTAACAATAGTTACTTATTTAAATCTTCAATGGCGGCGAATCTATAGCTATCAAAACACTAGTTGCTTGCCCTCAGAAAAATTAAGGTTATTTTTCTTAGCGAAACTTTTTTTATTTGCTTTTCCAAATAAGAATGAAAATATTAATTATAATGCTTAAAAAGAAAAAAAGAAAATGATAGGTGTTCAGACCTAACCGTGAGGATTTTAAATAGGAACGCATGCACAGTTTAACAAACTTTTGTTCAGCATTTGTATACCTTATGTACCTTTTCACCAATGTTACAGACCGAAATTGCTCTGGAATTCCTGTTCGATGGTCCGCGCCCGAGTCTCTGAGCAAAGGCCACTTCACCTTCCGGACTGACTATTGGATGCTGGGAGTCTTAATCTATGAGGTTATCACACATGGAACCCTTCCGTTCTCAGATCTTGAGGGGAAAAGCAACGAGGATATCGTAAATTTGGTAGGATAATGATTGTTCCATGTATACATTATATATCTCGCTCTGGTTCTTAAAGTGACTCAGCGTCGTTAGGGTAAGAATAGAATTGCTGTCATTTAATGAATGACAGCTTTCAATATCAATAGCCAATATCATTTAAAGGCATAATCGTAAGTGGAAGGAGCAAATTAGTTTCAAATTAGATTTCAAAATCAAATTAGATTTTAAAATGATAATCCTGAAAAGACCTAATACGCGTGTGTTCCCCGTGTTACCTTTGATCGTTTGAAAAACTTAATTTTTATTTTATTATGAAAAAAGTACTGGGTTAAGAGAGTTGAAAACTTGTATAAATGCCTTTTGGCAGGTTGGATAACATATTTTTTGACTCAAAGGACAAAACAAATCATTATCAGCAAATGAAACAACAATGGGGAGGGATAACTCAGGGGTGGAGTTATTTCTTTGGCTGAAAATCTTTATACCTTATATTGTCAAAGATAACTAGCAATACATTAACTTCGATAGTTACGCTGATGTAGCATGATAGAAGTAAATGTTCATCTGGGAAATTCTGTGAAATCAAACAAGTGCCACAAGATTCCACCAAAAATACATATTTTCTTCTCTTTCTAATCACCTTAAAATTCGAAAAACCATGTGCACAATGGGAATTGTAAACATTAGATTTGGTTAATCTGTGAACAGTACTAAGGTATTAAGATCCAGGCATTTTTTCTTTGAATTACTTGAAACCTTCATTTTTATATACACTAATTATTTTAGGCAGAGTACCACATCATGTTTATTGTAGATCAAAAGTGGCTCAAAGAAGCTTCATCAGGAACGCTGTATCCCCACAAAGGCGTTTGATACCATCATGGGTTGCACGAAGTTTGAGGAGCAAGAACGGCTACCTGTATGCGAGGCAAAGCGCAAGCTTGAGGATACCTTGGATGATTACAAAAGACCAGGTGCGAAATCTAAGTTATTTGTGTCCTTGTGTCGGTGCATGCTTTTTGCCATTAACAGTGAGTATAGGAGCTGATCTCAATTCACTGAACATCATGGAAGACTTAAGGTGAAAAACCATGGAGGATCCAAAAACATTTAACTTAGAGACTCACCTATCGAAAAGGAGAGGGGGGAGGGGAGGGGAGGGGGTGGTGGTGGGGGGGGGGGGGGGGGAAGGGTGTGTGTGTGATGTTCATCATATTTTAAAACATCCTTAGGCAAACAAACATCTGGATCCACAACTAGAAATTTAATAACATTTCCGACCGCTCTTTTACACTATTGTCATCTTTTAGGTCACAGCGTTATGGATCCTTTCCTACGGATCCTTTCCAGAATGGAATTTATTTGTTTTCTTTACAACATACATCTCTGTGTGCTTTCAGGACTTGAGAGAAAGAGAAAGTTGACAGAGAAAGACTTTCCTGCTATACGAAGGATGTCGTATGATGAGCCATACCGGGTGAGTGAATTCTTCCTTGTTAGTTTAATGGACATTTATATTTTCTGTATACCAAAAACCATAATATTCATTGCTATCCACCAGTAGGGGTAATATATTAAATGTTTAAAGTTATGAAAGATATCAGTGTATCATGATAGATGTTAAATTGGAATATGAAAAATGTCCTAGCTACCAATAGAGTGGACTGAGGCGGAGGGTTTAACAACTCACGTCGACTATGGTGTGACATGAAGTGGAGATAGCGGCAAAGTATATATATCATTTATGTAAATCACATTATCATGGTGGTTACGGTAAATTATATATTACTGCAATTGATACAAGTAAAATATCGTTTAAAAGAAACCTTAAGCAAAACTTACTCACACTTTAATGCTTGTAATAGTGACAAATTAGTAGACCCGTGCAACTTAGCATCGATTCATAATAGATACATTATAATTATTATAAAAAGTACGATATCGCGAACCTTAACAATAACACGATCCTTCAACAAAGTAGATAGAAAACGTACATACCTGTAAAATATGAAGAAAACACCAACTAAAGAAGATGTGTGGCCGAGGGGAATACTAACTCACCTAGGCCATGGCGTGCATTGAAGTGGCGAATTTAAAGATGAAACAGGTAAAGCACGAGATCTTACTTGTGTTACGAGCAGAGTCAGAAAGAAAGAGCTTGTAACAGAGCATAGAGAAATGAAGCAACCTGAACGAAATGTATTATGAAATACATCTGGCGACAAGAAAGAAAAGAGATGTACATATTAACCTGAAAAGCAGTAAAGACGCCCTGTACAGATTTGTTGCAATCTAAATTAGTAATGAATACTGATAGATAAAAGAGATGCTACCGTTTTTCTTTCTCATTTAGGTTTTTTTTGGTTCTATTTGTTTATTGCAAACTCTTCCGTCTCAAAGGTCAATTGTCAACACTCTCTTGCAACAGGAAGTTTATGTTTTCTACGTAAAGCCCAGGTTGGAAAAGTGAAACTTTGTATGTTATCTTTAGGTATCAATATTGTTAATATGGTTTTTTTTAAAACTTTGACTGCATTACAAAAATGCATATCAAATTTGTCTTAGAAATTTGGAGATCTCGTTGTGACAGTCTTGACATCATAAGTTACTTGAATTCATTCTATTTCTGACGACGTATTGTTAAGGTTCGAATACTAAAGTGGTTTGATAAAACTGCGGGCTAAGCAAGACTTCATTGAAATCTTTGAACACGTTTAATGCTCAATGTGTTAAACTTTTTCATATTTCAGACGGTGGCGTCAGAATTTTGTAAGTACTCCTCTTTACCTCTTTACTTTAAGGTTATATAACCAAATCATGAAATTGGTACCAGAAACTCATTTTGTTTTTAAAACTTTTTAATCAGATCTCGCAACAATCTCATTAACAAAAAATAACACAACGTTATAAATGTAGCTATTTGAAGAATTTAGTATGAATGGAAAGACATTGCAAACAAAAAGCCCTCGTCTTAGTGACGCAGGCTTCCCATCATAAGCCAGAGAATTACAACGCGGAAACATGTGAAAAACTTCATTTTGGTTGAGTGAAGGTGGTGATTGACAAAGGAAAGAATATACCCAATAGTCAAAGCGAGAGAGCAGAACTTTCAATGACACCTTGTCTACTAAGGTACCAAAATAAACCAAAACACAATGAGCGATCTTAATTAAGTAAGTTTAAGTGAATAACTACATTGCATCGATCCGAGTAATGGTGGAAGAGTAATTAACAAAAAAAGCCTTTAAAAAGACAAAGTTGGAGGCACCCTAATTAGGCTAGGAAATACTGCGAAATAATACCATACAAATGGATAGGATTTGCATGACAAGATATATTAAAGTATTGTCTGAAGCGTATTTCACTACCTCAATCTCGGTCACTTAGTGATCTCACACTAGTTGGCTCGTCGTTACTACATTCTCTACTTATCGACTTGTAGCTGCTTGTTTCTCGGTGTACGGAATGGTTTTTACTAATGTGGAATAGATTTTTCCAACCTTTCATGAGGAATATATGTGTCTAATTTAGTTCATGTGCAGCCATGAAGAATTGTACTGCCGTTTTGACTCTTAAACACCACTGATTGCCCTTAAATTTGAGATTTGCATAAACAATCGTTTTTCGTATTAAAGGTTTCCAATTATTTCGGAATACCCACATGGTCACGTGGTTATAAATTTAATACAGATGTGTTTACTGGTTCTACGATATTGCCAAAATACAAAGAGGCTAAGTATGATTGTTTTAAGTTCCTGTGAAAATTCCAAGTGTAATATAGAGAGAAAGTTTAGCTGTTAATACGGTTTGGCCTCCAACCAATAACACAGGACATTTTATATTTTTGTCTTAAGGTAAATAAGTTTTAAAAATCATTTTGTATAAGATATTTACACACTCTGATATTCTCGTCACCAAGGTTAAAAAAAAGGTAGTACTATTGGAACTTGAAATGAAGAAAGATTCCCTAGACTTTCAGTTTGTATATGCAGAAGACATGGAACCTTCTTCATGCAGAACTTTCTTGTAAATCTTGTCATAGGAACATGTGTAAGATCCTCAAAAAATCTGTACTCTGGTTCTGGTTCACCTGTCGATTCCCCATATTCCTCGGCAGGTGATTGAGGACCCGTCTCAGCGAGTGGTTTCTTGAACCATGGTATCATCTGAAATCTAAAATAGGACCAATGGGTGACTTCTGCCAGACACTCAACATTGAAAGTTTGTCGACAGTATCTACCGGCAGTGACAGAATCAAGGCAATTGTATCATATTTAGACTCCAAGTTGGACGCTGTGGACGTCAACTTGTCCATCGGATCTACTTCTTGATTCAGAGCCGGATACTTTCTTTATTATCTACAGTTGTGCATCATCGTCACAACAAGAAGACTATTTTTATGGAGTGTCTTGGTCAGGCATTTGCCACATTCCTTCTGTATCATGTACAAAGGAATATCTTGATTTAGCAGGTCATTCACAAATTTTGCAAATTCTTCCCATCTGTATGCAAGTTTATGCTTACCTTTGAACGAAATTTAACATACACAAGGACTCTATCTCCTGGATTGAAAGTATCCTCTGTGCCCATGATAATTTATCTTTTAGATTGTTGTTCTGCGAGTTCTTCCAAGAACCTTGGCATAAGCTGCAGTCGACTGTTTTCCATGAGGTGTTCCAATTCCAAAGGTAATGTCAATTGGTAGTCATGGCTGTCTGTTTCTCCATTCCTTTGAGGAACGTACTGAATGGTCCTGCTGTTGTCAATATCAGTGAACTTATGTATTTCTTTGACACATATGACTGCTTTTGGCTGATTGATTTGAATGTTGATATTTTGGAGCAATAGAACCAAGTTGTTGCACAAGACTTCCGCAGAGGTCTTTGAAGCCTGCTACATTGTTAATATCGTATCTTGTAAAACAGTCTGTCATGTGAGAGTCTTGTTGTCTGAGAGTTTTGGGAACTTGTTTAAAGTTATGTTATGGCCCATTTCAATGATAAACATTCAAACCTTTATGTTCTTGAAACGGCACTGCTAAACGTCCATGAAAACTAAAATCTAAATGTGCTTTAAATGGACGGGTCAAAAAACAATGAAAGAAGAAACTTGTGGACATCATCAGACTAATTCCAAGGTGGTAAGTTGGGGATCTTCTCAGTTTTGACTGAATCAGACTGCCATTCATCTGCTAAATTGATGTGTCTGACAAACTTTCTCTTGGAAAGATTCCCATTTCTTTGGTGATTGCCTTAATCCACTTTCCCTGAGGTGTTTGAATACTTTCTTCAGACGATGAAGATCTTCTTTAAATGTCCCAGAATACACCATGAGGTTAAAGAAATAGATTATGGTACATTCTGTATGGAGATGTCTCAGATCCATCTGGCGTATGTGCATTTAATTAAACAGTTAAACAGTCATGTAATTATCTGTGGAAAATGCAAATGATTCGATAGAAAACACAGTTCATTCCTTGTGATTTTTTTAGATCTCATTCTGGTGGTGTGGAGACTTCATATCGAGGAAAGTCAAATACTTGGATCCAGCGAGCTGTCAGATATGTCTTCTGACCTTGTCAAAACATATGCACCTCTAAAAGGTCGATGCACATGCCAAGTGCCGTCTATCTTCTGAACAAGTATTGAAATTGCCTGTTGTCAAACTAGAAGTGGTTGAAGGTGTTCTTTGACGTCCTGTTACAAGAAAGGAATCCATCAGATTTGTCTGGTGTTGGATCCTACAGCTCTGTTTTGATGCCAATGTGATACAATCTTCTCAAAGTTTTCGCTGTTCCTCAACGCTCCTTTAAAGACTTGGGAAAATAGTTCTTATGACTGAGCTTTAAGCTTAACTTTCTTGTTACATATATCAAGAACGTCTTGTAGTTAATGTTGTTTGAAAAGGTAGGATAAGTGTCAAATAGAAAACAATGCCAGCTCTTATAATCAAGCTCTGGTGTTGTGTAAAGTAATACCATTTCATATATATTATACACATACAAATAAATTTCATGATTGCTCTTTGTTCCAGCTGACAGATACGTATATACACGTCTCGCCAGCACACATGTACGGAGATTTGGACGTAGCAGCAAGGCAGGATACCTTATTTCAAACATTCCAACCATTCAAAATGTCTTTCAGGTAAAGTCAAGTTGAAACATTTTATCAAGGAATATTTCCTGAACTAGTGTTTCCCTTGATTTGGAGGGGGGTGGGGTATGGTTTACAGATTTGGTGATCCTGAGTGCCGAAATCTGTACCGCCCTAAAGACTATTTGCGTCTTATTCTCCACAACCAAATGGCTTTAAACCGCTTCCTTGTCTAATGGGAATGATAATCATTGATGTTTTCCCAATAGAGGACCATCAGCTAGCAAAAAAACAACTATTTTTTTCACTAGCAGCAAAAAAAAGTCATGTTGTATTGACCTCTTGGCTTATTGGGATAATAATAGCGCCTTTGAATCTTTAGTAAAACTTATGAGGGTAGACCAGTTCAAAAGGTTTTATAAGTTGTTTTTATGTTTCAATTAATTTCAGAAATGATTATTTGAATAAAATGGTTGTGTCATATGGAAGCTTATCAGTCAAAATGCACTATAATTTTCCAGATCGATTTCCTCGAAGATCATACTTCTTTAAACCAAACATATCGCTCAAGAGCAGGATTGTTTTCAGCTTAGAAAATTAGTGAGTTTGAACATTAGGAAGTGAAGTAAAGGATAACAGAAGGTAAAAGCCAGACAGCATTCGTAGTAAACTTATCATTGAGAGGTACGGTTCCTTACTTTTGAATGTCACCTAATACGTTTGTGAATATCCACATGGAATTGAATCTAGCTACTTTGTAAATATTCGGTGTATGGCTATGTTTACCTAGGTTCATGTGGTACTAACACATATGTGTCTTATAGAATTTACATAGGAAATAAAGATTATTTTTAATACTGCATTTGTATTACTTGTTTTTATTGTTTTAGTGTGAGAGGAAGCTTGAAATCATAGAAACTCAGAAACGACAGTTTACAACAGCAGAGGAATCCTCACTTCTTGCAGAAAATATCGGCGGAATTTATGATCATGTGACAATCGTCGACTTTGAAGACGAAGAGGCGCTGGTAAATTTCTTTATGTTCAATTACTTACTTTCATCTCTAGGACTCTAACATACATAATACTAATGAATCTTGAACAATAAATGTTCAAAAAATACTGTTCAAAACTGGCATGTAACATTTGAAACCTTACAAAAGATGGTCTTAATCTTATTCTTCAACCTCCCATTCCCTCACACAAACAAAAAACTAAAAAAATAAAAACCAATTTGAGACAACTCTCTGATTATAAAGCCTTCATAGTAAGTGTATTGGGTATTTCATAATGACCCAAGGGCCTGTGTTTATAATGTCATCAAAACTTCACTTAAGATATCTATATTCAAAAATGTCATAATGTTCATAATGTCAGATCTAGTTCTCTTTTTAATGTAAATATTGAGGTTTGTTTTGAGATGAGAGAATATTCTCAGTCTCGTCTGCTACTGTATTTAATATGTTACTCGTTCATCAAAAATAATCTTTCAAGGCAAGAAATTTTTTTGATGAACCACATGTTGTTGATTAAGATATTACCAATGAAACCTGGACGAGATCATCAAGTTTATACATTAGGAACAACTAAATTCCTTCAAGGTACAAAACTGACGTTTTTTCAGAAAACTCTTTTTGGTAACTTTACCAAACATTTGTACGTTCATCTGGTTGAAGAGGAGAGAAATTCATGACAACTAATCAATGAGACTGTAACCAACATGCAGGCCCTGGGATAAACAGTTTGTTGGTTTGCGTCATTGAAGTACAGTTGATGAACATAGATTGGTTGGGCTTGTTGGGATTTCTTGCATATTTATGGGGGACGGTTGTGGATGAATGGAGATGAGTATTCCTAATGAGTGAGTTCCAAGCACCTGTTAGAAAGATTCCTTCATCGTGGAAGATTCCTTCGTGTGTCAATCCCTTCTTAAAGTTTGTGTATTGTAATTATGGCTATGTATTGGGATGCAATCTTCGGGCATCGGCTTGAACTAGCGAAGCATGGTTGATACTGCCCTGAAATTCAGTATAGCATTGCACCAAAATCTTACTGCATGTAGCACGGTTCTCTGCTTCAGACAAAGTTGCCGAGCTTTGACTGAAAACTTTTCTGTTTGTCACACACACATGTCTCAGTGCACTGGCATCTCATATCAATCATGCTTCATCTCGAGAACTCCGACTGGAACCTTCAGTGAACGATTCTAGACTGGAGTCCTTTCCATTCATTTGTTTTTCTCACACTGTTAGATCGTAAAATCTCAGACCTCAAATTTCAGATCATCTTTCAAAACCCATTTATTCAACAAGATTTAGTAATCGTTGGCAATCTAGCTGTTGATCTCACCTTATTTTTAGAGTGTATTTCATGTACAGTCACAACTCATTCAGTGAATTTCCACTCGACTATGACATCATTATAACTTAACTAATATTTGACTTATCAAATATCAGCGATGTAACAAAGTAATGACTTGACTGTCTAAATTGCCATTACAAATACATGTTTCTTTACTTTACCTGGTTTTACTTTACTTTATGATTTGCGAGTGTATCTTATTTCTGTGGCGCCTTGATACTACTTAGAGTATATTCAGCACATTTACAAATGTTGATTATCACCAGTATCATTTACTCTGACTCGTCGTGATTTTTTTCCGAATTAAGAATTTATTTGCATTTCTGATGTTCGTATGCCTGTTCATGAGGCTATTCGAAGATTGATCTTGATTTTAGTATCCATGCATGTTCCAATGTTATTCTTGTACTTGACTCACTTGCAGTGTTACAGTATTCCTACTGGATGCACTGGAAGTCTTCATTCCTTGACTGACACCTCTTATATCTATGAGATCCCTTATTTGTGGTATCTCTTGGCATGCGCAAAAGCCTTGATGAAAATGCATTCACGAAAGTGGATACATGGAGCTTTGAGTTCGAAGAATATCTGGATCAAAGATGAAAATAACGAGCAGAAGGTTTGTATTATGACGAAAAGAAGGTGGTATCATATCTTTTTCAAGGTTTTTTACTGAAAAGTGAGTAGCTTAATCAAAGAGTCATTTTTTGGCGGTCATTAATTGTCCAAATACAACAGATCATAATAGTGAGGTCAAATTTAAATCAACAATTTTTTAACAATGTTGATACAAGGTATTCTACGTTCGCATATTTCAATCTGCAACTGCTGACGTTGTTCATGGGGTCTTAAAGGTTTATTTCACCGAGTTGGCGTACATGAGGCAGTCTTGTGAAGAGGATTCTGGTATCGTCAGTGATGATTCGGAGCCCCCGACGGAAGAGGAGGTGTACAGAAGGCAAGAGAATAGGGCATTTCAGAATGCTTAAAAAGCGGTATTCTCTCCCCACAGGCAGCTCCGTCACTAATTCCTAAACAAACTCTGTTCTTCAACGGCCTCTACTCCAGCTTCCGACAGATTCTCCTGGCGAGAAATTATATTGCAACATAAACTACATTGCAATATTTGAGCCAACAAAAACACTGCATACACGGATAACATAGTTGTATGTATATTGTATGAATGTAGTCGCTTAGTAAGGCAAAAGTATTCTGTAAAGAAGACTCAAGTACAAAGTGTATATTCAGATATGATTTAGCTTTCCTAAAGTATAGGGAAGTAACTGAGGCGTTTTGAATGATAACTTTTTAAAAAGTATCGCTGATTGCACAACTAACTTTAACTGCCTCTAATCAGGCTTCTATTTATGTAGACCGAGAAACGTTCATATAATGACAGAGGTATAGGAATTTATGACAGAGCTACCTCTGTTGGGAGAGAATGAACAAGCGATTCTGTTTAGATGATACAATGGGGCGTTTTTAAACATATGAGTATCTGTTCAACTTCACCAAAATTCTTTGCTTAATCTTTCTGAAACTTGGAACCTACCTTGGGTATACAGCATTGATGCACATATCAAATGTTAGCGTAGTCGAGATTAACCTAGGCCGACGAGTTTCAAACTATTTGCACAATCTTCAGAAACTCAGTAATGTGCATATTGGACTTTGAGGCGGCTACGGTGAATTAATTTCTAGAGTTATGGCCCTTGACTTATATCATATGAACCAAGATTTGTAGGAACTCACATACTTAATGATGGAACTATAAAATAAATGTGATGGAAGAGAACAATTAATATTCTATAAAGAAACTCTAACTAATGTGAACTAATGAATGAGAGTAAAATGCGATGACAAAAAAATATAAATTTATTAATTAATGCGAATAATTATCATACTTGATATTGAGCTTCGTCGACAGGTCTGCCCCCGAGGTTATCCATGCTGGAACATACACACCAGCTTGCGATGTGTACAGCTTTGGCCTAGTAGTATGGGACGTCTTTGCTGGGGTTAATGGCACACGGACAGAAAACAAACTCAAAAGCCTTCCTAAAGATGAGGTGAGATCCTAGGGATACTAAAATTGAAAGTTGGTGCCTTCTTATAAGTTGGCGGGCGAACTTGGCACAGGAACGTATATTTTCGGAAATATATAGGAAACAGTTGAAGTTAACGATTAAGAACCTTTTGATTGAGCCACATGTCCAAGTTGACAGGAAAGATTTGTGTTGGTGATCATCTTTAGCTTGGCAAGAATAGTTAGTTCAATTTAGTTGACTTACAAGAGTTGGCCTATGACTATGTGACAAATGTCTTTCACAGGGAACTTTTATAACCTTATGCTTGTTTTATTCTCCTCGACTCACGCTCTTGATGTCTTGACCACGAGCAAAGATGTTGCATAACTGGCATCTCTGATCCCTCTTACTAATCCAACAAAATCTGTCCTGAACATATATTCGATAGACTCTTCTGTAATGTCATCATCTATTATAGCTCTACGAGTACCTGACTACAAAGCCTGAAAGTGAGCTGCTGCCACGACCTTCAAATTGTCCCCATGACATTTACTCCCTTGTCAAAATGTGCTGGTGTCCAGAAAGACATGAGAGACCCTCTATGGCGATGGTCTTTAACAAGTTCAACGAGTTCACAAAGAAATCGTAAGATACATGTTACTATTTTGAAACTGATTGCTAGTTTCTTTCAGTCGTCACACCTGCAGGTGGTTTCACTTAGGACCAGAGTGTTTCTTGTGATATCAGATAAGAATAAACATATCTGCCATAATGTGAAAAAGGTGTTTTTCATTGACTAGATTTCAAGCAGTCGATATATACATATACATGTCAGACCAATGTATTGATCATTGTATATATCAAACTCCTTAACATGGATCTTTGAAGGAATTTACAGTTTTCAATTTTTATTTGAATATTGAATTTTCAGATCAACCCATCAAAGCTAAGAGTCTGATTGATCCGTTGCATGAACTCTAGCTTCCATCAGTCCATTCATCTGTTCACAAATTTTCAACTGAAATCTTGATTGGGGACACTCTGGCAAATGTGTATTACATTGTGTATTAATGTGTAGTAGATATGGTGACCTTGGGGATGGTAAATGAAACAATTGGGATCACTGAAACAACTGAAGAACTTCCACAAAAGGCCAATCAGCTAAAAACTTGTGCCCAGTTTCCTCAGTCAATCGGAATTATAGATTGTAGATATTTTAATTCCAGTTGCCCAAAAATACGCTCCACAGGAGCAACAACTGCGATTACATCTTCTTCTGAAGAACTAACATCCAAGAAAATCGACATCTTTACTTTGCAGGTTAAAGAGCCACTCCGTGATTTTCATAACATATCATTTACCTTTGATACGAACCTAAATGTCATATGTGGTGATATAAAATCAAAACATCTTAACTTTTCATGTCCAAAAGACATATATATGACAAATACTGGTTTTCCATGAAATTCTAAAAACAGCCTTATAAATGCACAGAGGTGTAGATATCACGTCCAATATACATGGGTACTAGTTATATAACCTAACAAACACCATCAACTCATAACTGCCCTCCTGGCTTCCACCTTCAAATTGTTACTGTAAAAAAAACAATAAGCTTTAAAATGTGTCTTTTTGGTAACAGTCGATACTTCGCCATCAAATGACACCATTGAATAAGTTTGGCATATATGACTCCAACAACTCACGGAGTGGCTCTTTAAGCAATGTAACTCATGGAAATCAAGGCATAACGTCTAAAGCTCCGACATCCCTTGCTTTTGCCAGATCCCTTTCCACTTGAGTAGAAGCTGACGTTACATGAATTGAAAGTTTGTAACCCCAACTATTTCAAAGAGTTCTTCTTTTACTGACTAAGGCTCGGGCACAAACTTTCGATTTTAAATTTTTGGGAGCAGTGTTTTGCCGTTTTGACTTTGCATTCGTCAACCAACTTGTCCCCTTACTGGCCTATGGTGGTTCTACTTGCTTCTCTTTTCCTTCCCTTGTGGCTATCTTTGTTTACGGTAAGCGAGCCAACTAGGACCAAAATGCTTTGCGCAATAAACTAATAACGTCGATCTATCATAGACATGGGAAACACCTTTACTAATAAGTTAAATTTCTCGACTTCTTTGGGGTCGAAACAATTGGTGAAAAATTATGTATAGAACTTTCAACGAGATAGATTTTTGGCAATATTTACTAATTAGTATCAACATACTCTTTGGCCCTTTAACCTCCCCCCTACAGTCCAGATCATGACCCAGGTGACTTTTATCTGTTTCACAAATTTAAATCACGCTTGCATGGTACAGAATTCGGCGATGATGGTGAACTCAGGGCAACTACTGAGGCGTTCTGCTTCCTTTCTCTGTGTAGATCAATAACGGACCATATACATAATCAGCCTACATACGTTGAACTGTTTGACTACGGGCCAGCCTCCACAGAAGGAATATACCACAACGGCAGGGCTTCCTCCTCGACAGCGCCAGTGTGGGATATTCAGGATATTTCTGCATCAAGCCTACCTTCATCCTCAGTTCCAATAGGTGAATCTTATTTCAAGAATATAACACTTTAAATCTAACGAAAGACATTTAACAACTGTAGCAGGAGTTATAATGATAAGAAAGTAACCATTTTTTCATTTTTTGTTTTGTAGAAATTTCTTTTAGAAATTATGAGTGTCTTATGACGTTGAAAGGTATCTGGCTGCATTCCATCAGTAATTTCACCTTCAATGATTTTGCATATACATATACATATGACCCATCGTGTATTCATGTACATTGGCTAATGATTAACGATAGACCAGTGTTTAACCTTTCGGCTCTTAAGTTGAACAAAGGGGACAGATTTTAAGGGTACAGAAGCTGAAATTGGTAAAATAAAAATTGATACTTAAATCAAATTATCGACTATTTAAAACTCCTTTACTCTTCTACAAGACCATTTTCATACATCCACTTGAAGCTTGTAAATCCAAAAACTTTAATGAACCATTCAGCCGTTTGCCTCTTACATGCAAACACATTTTCTTTTCGTAGATGAGGTCTGTATAAAACATGAGGTTTCTTTTCATCCTCACTTTTCTTAATAACTCATACAGTTGCCGACTATTCGACACTTCCGGCTCCCAAACCACCAGCGTTACCACGTCGACCTAGTTCCATGACACGCACCCGTCTTTCAGGTATTGATAACGATCAAATGTCTCAATCCCTCGCATCATCCAGTGGTAACATATCAAACAATATAGCTAAAGGCTCTTCACTAACTTGTTACCTCCAGAAAACTTGTACTTGTACAATGGCGCCTCCAGGGTTTTAATAAGTAAATGACAACTGACCACATAGTCATTCAATAAATTGTGTAGGAATGTAGAAGCTATTGTGAAAAATATTTCCTTTTTGAAACTATATCTATTTTTGACTAAAAAACCCGATAAATAGCTAAAGAGAAAGTTTTTATCGTCAAACTTTCATAATAGATATTAACAAGAAATTATATAAGATTGTAGTCTATCTGATTTGACACTTAATATGCATACATCCTTAAGACTACTCTCTATAGGAATTATGTGAATGATCAAATAGATTTCTGATCTGAAAACAGATGATGGCGTTGACGATGAAGACGATTACGCGACATGTGGTCCAGTTAGCAGCTCTCTGCCTAGAAGATTAGGAGAAAAGCTCAATCCAAGGTTACAGAATGTCGGAACCCGATCTGCCGGTTTACCACCAACTGGTCGACAGGGGGTGTCAGAAGCTATTGTCAGTGAAGATATAGATATGCGCCTGTTTCACCCCCCTGGTGTACCTCGACGTCGACCCACACCATATAGACCAAAACCTAAGTAGGACCATCATCTCTGGTTGATGTGTCGGAAAACACAACGCCGCTTATGGCTGAAATATTGCCCAAGCGGCGTTAAACATTAACTCACTCACTCGGAAAAAACAAAGAGATCAAGATGGCGGTTAGGAATGGAACCTGTCTCAAATGATATACCCTGGAAGAAAACAATTTTAATCTGAGTAACCCTGAAATTTTGCGAAAATACAACTTGGCCAATGAGGATTATAAAATGTAAAAAAACATGACTATCAGATACGAAATTAGGCCACGGCTTATATACATTTTCTTCTTAGAAAATGCGATACAGTTGAAACTGTGGAAGGGGGTATTTATATAACTAGTATGCATTTCCACTGTGCATTTCTGCTCCTCAATGAGACTGAACACGTTGCTATATTTGTATCCAAACTATGTAAATTGTATGTATTGATGAGATAGACCCGATAGCTATCCGTCTATCTCAGCTGGGAATACAGAAGTTTGGATATACAGCCGTTATCAGTGAAGAATTGCATCTGTTCAGGTTTTTAGGATGATTTTGGATGGCGAGTGAGATGATTTAAATTTAAAGTATCATTAATGTGTTTAAACAAGTTTTAAAACAAAATATGAATGTATGAAAAATACTTTATTTCACTATGGAGTATATTAAAACAAATGACTGATTTTTCATCACCATATTGACTTTGAATATTGCGAAATTCATTGTTCATAGAAGATGCATGTGGAATGTTTTTTCAACTCGTCACTTCTCTATATTTGTTTATGTCCACTTGGGGTATATTTTCAAATTTACATAGACAGATCAGGCGACATTATGTTGTATGATTTTCATAAATAGTGGGGTGTGACCTCCCATTAAGTCGATACAAGCATTGACACAGCTTCTCATAGAAAGGTAAGAAGTCGGATAACGTCATTCAGGATACGTTGCCACTCTTCGTATATTACCTGTTCCAGCTGTTGTATGGTGACTGGTTGTTGTCGGTTTAGGACGTCCATGGTTATCCTGTCAGTATGTGGTCCTGCGCGGTCCTGTTGAAAAATCATCCTTTGCTGGTTGTAACGCTTGATCACTGTTTCTCTGGTCTGTGAGGTTCAGACGAATTGTCACCAAATCTGTCTTCTGGTCGATGCAGATCCCGCCCAAGACAATGACGCTGCCACCGCCATAGGGTACAACATCTTGGACATGCTTCAGCCTGTCTATCGCCTCTGCGTCTGTATGGTCTCACTCTTTTGCCCAGCTTAGACGGTTGATGCGATGTTCGTGGGTCAATTTCATTCCACAAAACAGTCTCATAACAGTGTTCCTTCTGATATGGTTCCCTAACGTCGTTGATGCCGTCATGGTGACGAAATCATTGCGCAGATATAGTGTGCGCAGATATCGGACTTCTGCGGGAGTTGTCACCCTCGGTCTTCCGCTTCTAGGACGGTCAGATGACTGGCCAGTTTGGTTAGGGCGATGAAATAGTCAGATGACCGTTTGTCTGGAGCGAGAAACGTTCTGGCAATCAGGCTGTTCGAAACCCCCACTTGTGACATTCCGATGACCCTTTCTCGCTCTGCTGCTGTTAATGATTCTTTTGCCGCTAACACAAGTATTGTATGACCAAATTTACAGCTTTTTACACTCGCATTCTGAAATAACACTTTTTCTGTAAGATGCCTCAGATGCGTTTTGACGTTATTTTTTCATTGTTTCCTTTTTTTTCTTTTTTTAAAAATGTTTTTATTTTGTTGCATTTTCATACATGAGATGGTTACATATATGAATACGGTATTCAGACATCAAAAAGGAGATGACATGATGACCAGAACTTATAAAATCTGTCTATGCCTGGGCCAATAAGGGCTGCAGCTTTAGTCAATAGATAATATTTATGAATCTCTTCTTGCATGAACTGGAAGCTTGGTACTTTTTTGGATTGTCTATTATCAAAAATTAAGGATTTGAAGAGAATCATAATAATATTGATAGAGTCATTGTTTCGTTGATGGAAACCCAACAGAACATGTTGTTTTGTAAATGAAAGTTTTACCTGAATTTTTTCTGAGAGCCAGAGTTCCAGTTCCTGCCAAAGCATTTTTACCTTGCTACATTCATACAGTACATTGGCGATTGATTCTATATGGGTTAAGCAAAAACTGCAAACCTCCGTATCGGTAAGTTGCATTTTGTGCAGTCGCCTGTTAGTCGGCAGGATGTGGTGCAGCAATTTATATTGGAACCATTGTAATTTTGTATCGTGAGTGCATCTGAAAGGAAGATTATTGTAGAGTTTCCATATATCTGGTCCTAGGTTGGTTTCAACTATATGATTCCATTTGTAAACATGCTGGTTAGTTGTGGTATATTTAGTAATTAGTGTTCTGTAGAAGGTTTGGCTGGTGCCTTTAATTGTATTTTTAAGACGCGGAGGTAATATTGGATTCTGCGTTTTCTCAAGCTTGATAGATGTAGAGGTACAATACGCTTTGATTGCGCTTATTACCCCTGTGTATGTTAGAAAATTTGTATTCACCTTGAATTTCTTTTCAAATACGTCAAAGGATAAAAAGTTGCCGTCATCATTTAAAAGATCGTTTACATAGTAAATTCCATTTTTACTCCATTTTGGATAATAGATTGTCTTTTTAACGATGGTGACATTTTTATTATACCAGATACTGTCAGTTGCTATGTTAAAAGGTTCATATTGAGATTCATTGTATGCAGTTGTAAAGTCCCACAAAGCACTTAGGAGATCGCTATAAAATTTGTTACGGATCATGGGGTATAAAATATGTCTCAAACTTGGGCAATTATATTCAAATATGGATGCAGATCCAAGTTTAGGTAGGTTTACTGAACAAAGTTCGCACCATTTAGAACTTTGTTTATAGTAGCGACTGATTACAAACAGTTTTTGAGATTGTATAATTTGTTTTATCTTAGGGGCATTCAGACCGCCGTCTTTTACCTGACAGATGATTTGACTTCTTTTGATTTTATCTGGTTTATTGCCCCATATGAATTTAAAATATTTACGTTCAAATAATTCGATTACATTATCATCCGGGTCCGGTAGTGATGAAAATAAGTGATTAAGTTTTGAAATGATAAGAGATTTTAACACCGAGATTCTCCCAAGTGGTGATAAGTTACGTGAGGACCAAATGTGCATAAGTGTCTCACATTGTCTGAGTTTGTCCTTATAATTAAGGTCGATCATTTTCTCCAAATCAAGGTTAAATCTTATACCAAGGAGATCAAAGTCACCCTGTTCCCAGTTTTATTTCCAATTTTGACATAACTTCATTCTACTTCGCTTTTTGGATCCAAGCCATAATAGTCTCGTTTTATCAACATTAACCTTTAGCCCTGAAAATCTGGCGAAAAACACCAGCAAGTGCAATATTGCTTGTAAACTACGTTCAGATCCGTCCAACGTGCACGTAGTGTCGTCAGCGAACTGATTCAAGAGGTATTCGACATTGCCTAATTTAATTCCTTTAATATCGTTATCATTTCGTATCATTATTGCCAATACTTCTACACAGAGAATGAATAAGTAGGGGGAGAGAGGATCACCTTGGCGACAACCTCTAGAGATGTTAAACCTTTGTGAAACGAATCCATTAATAATGACACTTGAATTAATGTCGCAATAGAATATCTTAATACATTTCTTAATGCAGTCTCCAAAGTTGAAAAGGGTCAGAGTTTTTTCCAGAAATGACCATTCTACCGTATCGAATGCTTTTTCAAAATCTATTGACAACAACAACCCAGGTATTTGAAACGTATCTGTGTACTCAATCAAATCATAAATTTGTCTTGTTATTTCTCCAATGTATCTTCCTGACATGAATCCCTTTTGATCTTCATTTATCAATTGGTCTAAAACTGATTTTATGCAGCGTGATATACATAACGCTGCAGTTTTATAAAATACAGACAGTAGTGATATTGGGCGCCAATTCTTTATATATTGTCTTGGTTTGTTCCCTTTAGGGATACAGGTTATAAGTCCTAATTTTTGAGAAAGTGACAATTCCCCTTTATCAAAAGCGTAATTGAGAGAACGGACAAGAAAATGACCAATATCACCCCAGAAAAATTTGATAAATTCAGCAGTACATCCATCAGCCCCTGGGCTTTTCTCGTTCTTGAGACATTTTAAAGCCCTTAGTACTTCCTGGTTAGTAAGTTTGCCTTCCAGTGAATCTGATGTCATTTGATTTAGTTTTGGAACTTCATGTTTATTCAAAAGTTTATCGAGGTCGACTTCTAGAACATATTGTTTACAATAGAGCTTTTGATAGAATAGTTTCACTTCGTTTTGGATATCGGTCAGCTCGGTCAGTGTACGTCCGTTTGAATCCTCTATGTGAGTAAATGATTTATTAAGAAAATTACGTGATTCAAGTTTCAAAAAGAAAGAAGTTGGTTTCTCTCCATACTCTATCCACCGTGCTTTTGCTCGAGTCATCTGACCTTTTGTTTTTATCGCAATTATGTCCTCTAGTTCATCATTTAGTTGAGTTATTTCATTCAAAAGATTTTGTTTACGAGTTTCGTTTTCAGCTTCATCTAATTCTATTTCTTTACTTTGAAGTAAATCGAGTATATCATTTTGATGTTGTTCTCTTTCTTTCTTTTTGAACGAGGAGTACTTTATGTTTTCCCCACGAATTATTAACAAAAGAGTTTCAAAAAAGAGTTGGTCGTCAATAGCAAGAGAACTAACATCATCATCATTGGGATTTTTATATAGCTCTACAGTTTCAGTAATAATTTTTTAAATATTATTAACATATTCTTGGTCTCTCAAAAGTGAATTGTTGAATTTCCAGAAACCCTTACCCCTCTGCATGTCCGATAATGTAAATGTCATCGATATCGGGGAGTGATCTGACTTAAAGCTAGATTCTATTGATGTATCGGTGATTGATGATACCATATTGTGGGATACTAGAAAATAGTCGAGTCGTGCCTGCTTTAGAGGGGTTGGTTGTCGCCAAGTAAATCTCCTGTCAAACTGATGATGGTATCGCCAAGGGTCTATAAGGTCATGTTCATCTTTAAGTTGGTCTATACGTTCTTGTGCGTTCTTATTGTTCATATGTTTCTAGTTATAAGTGTCCATTACAAAATCCTGAACGACATTCCAATCACCACATATTACAACATGGTCACTTTTCAGCGATTTTATCTGTTGATCAAGGTCATCATAAAACTTTGGATCGTCGTTGTTTGGTCCATATATATTAACTATAGCAAGTTTATATTTGTCTATAGTGTATTCAATAATTATCCTATTGCCAACATCATCGGCAGTTACATTGTTGAGTTCAAAGTCTAAAATTTTAGAAAAAAGGATGGCGACGCCACGTGCATTACTTTTAAAGAAGCTAAAGAAGCAATTTTTGGTTCCCCATTCATCATTCATTGTTTTTTCCATGTTCTCCGTAAAATGCACATCTTGTAAGCAATAAAGTGAAGAGCGTTTACGTTTAAGAAAATTGAACATTTGTTGCCTTTTCAATTTATCATGAATACCTCTGCAGTTCATTGAAGTCAACTTTACTTTGTTAGTCATTATACGTTATAAATTGATCATTCAACGTACGCCCAGACTCAGATTGTAGCAAAGTAAAGCCGTGTTTCATGGTCGTTAATGTATGGAAATGTATCAAATAGAAAAGGAAGGTTAAAGATATCTGAATAGCCCTGGTATCAAAACACATAGATACATAGATTACAATATGCAACAAAATGAAACAAATAGAGCAAACTAAAAACATGGATCCCGTGTGGGGTATAGCCACAGCCCACGGATAATCCAACTCAAGGGACAACAGCTTGCAACTTATCGTTGCGACATAGAATAAACATGTTTACTTACAGTCAGTAGCAGTATGGTACGTCCTTAGAATTAAATTGACAGTGCACATTACGGTATCCTTGAAGAAGAACACTATATCCACCATTGTCTCCAAGGGAAAAACGATGAGGGACAATAGCAGTAACAGGTACAAACACAAAGGAACACCACATTTTGGCCTATCCTCGACCACGTGTAAAGTCAGGGCGCGAAAGCATGGACTTGGAAAAGCACGTGCTGGGTCCTGCATACCCGAAGACAAGTTATATGTTCGGTTTTGATGATAGCTCGAATCAATATATGACATTATACAATTTACGATATAGATTATTAAATAACACTGAAAATCAAGTCAAGGAAATATCTTAAACATGTTTTTAATTTTGCTTAATGATGGTCCTGTTATAAATGTCAATGCTTGCACATAATAATATTAGGCGTTAAGGAATCAGTTCCAAGCAGTCTTCTTTCAAAATACTATTAGAACGAGTGTTTATGTTCGAAATTTGATATTTACTGCCTAATTTGCCAAGCAGAAGATGGGCTCGATGGTTCCTTTGTTTCAAGGATGACGTTAGTCCCGAGTACTCGTACTCTGGTCCAAAGATTTTCAGTTTCCCTGATTTTGTTAGCTTCTCCACTGAGAATCGCCCTGCGTTTTTTCATGAGGCCTGGGATATCGGTCTGGATACTAATCCTAGTACCTTTGAGCAATTTTCTGGCTTGGAAAACAGCCTCTCTGTCAGGGATGTAGATGAATGTAGCGATTATGTTCCGGGGGGCTGACGGATTATGTGCTCGCTGATATTCCGACTTTGGCAAGCGATGGACTACCTTGAAAAATATGTCACCGACCCTTTGGTTGCTGAAGTTTAGTTTGTCAACAAAAAAGTTTCTCAATGTCCTCTCAGTATTCTCTTCAGGTTCCTCGGGAATGCCATAGAAAAGCAGGTTGGTTCTCCTATCATGTATATCTTTCAATACCACCTGTTGTTGTAGTGACGAGAAGGCTGACTTAGTAGCAGTAAGTTCTTCACGAAGCTTTTTTAGTTCATCTGTATGTGTAGAAACCACGTGTTCAGTGGCATTAATCTTTGTCTTCATTTCGGTCAGTTCCGATTTTACGGCATCTATCGATGTCTGTAGTTCGGATTTAGTATTCACAATCAAATCTGCCAACCTTTTTTCCGATGCTTGAATAACGTCCTCCATGTTCGAACTTGCACGCGTATTTCTTCCTGGGTCGGGCATGTTCAAAGTAGTTTAGGAAGAAAATTTCTTAATATATCCCCACAACTGTTTTCAAACGTTCAAATATTAGTTTTATTATTCTCTAGTGTCATAAATTTGAACTTTAAAACAGGATTAGCTGGATAACATATCCGTGGGCTGAGAGCAGTTCACTTCACGTCCGTAACCGTCCCATGCGCAACCGGATATTGTTTCCTTTTGTTACATTTCGATAAAACATTTCAAAATTCTCTTTTGTCAAAAATTATATCAGAATACGTTAATCTTGGGGTGTGCACTTTCTTTTGTACTTCAGTTTAGAATCAGATGGGATCTAACTGCACAAGAAGCAAGGGATTTGATTTAACTAACATGGTTTTAGTAAAATTTTAATCTCATTTATATTTCATATGACGCAGTGGTTATAAATCGGAAAGCCCGATTTATCTGACTCAATTATCTCGACTCACCAAAAAAAAACCCACCTATTTGACACTTACTTTCCTCTTTTATAATGAATTAACTCAATATTGGCTCACTTACATGTGGAGTTTAGTTATTCACAATGAATTTTAACCCCCAATCATGACAAGCGATGTAATGTAGATGTGATATATAGATGATAATCAATGATCTTTGTCAAATGCAACCTGTTGATATCATATTTTTGGGAAAGCAGTTATCACTTTTAGATATGAAGTAAATTTCATTGATCGATATTCAAGACGTTCAATCTAACTTAATCATCTAATGATTGTATTATTTACTCATGTTTTGTATATTCGTCTTTGTGTTTTTGCAATTTGAGCCGTTTCAAAGACAGATGCACGTAGAAAATTACAGTGTTGATCTCGGCTGATGTATTGATTTCGGACATTGTTAAATTCGAAGTTAAAAAAACATATAGACTATCATTACATACTTTACTTTTGGGAACTTGTCTAATTAAATATAAAATGTGGATTCGTACTATGGGGACTTTATTTAAAACCCAATTTTTATATGTTACATATTATTGCTTTGCCTAATATCAACATTAATCTGATAGTGCATCATAATTATTAATGACAATAAAATGTATTCATATCCATTTCATTATTGTTTGTGATATGTTCCTAGAAATTACGGATATATAGATTTCATTATTAGCTTTGCATTTAAAAACATTGACAAACTTGAAAATGTGATATGAAAAATAAGTACATTGTATGTTCCAAATGATGGCGAAGTCCCCAGTATAATATATATGTCCATGTCTGACGTTGATGCATGCTTGCCTACGATATTGTACTGAGTGTAAACGTAACCGTATTGCGTGGTTTGGTATCCGATGCCAGGTATTTCCTGCATGATCTAAATCAGAGCATTCCTGGTCAACAGAAATGGTTGAATCTCATTGTCCCGACCTCCGATGTGGTCCCGAAGATGCTCTGGGTGGGACTTTTCAGGAAATTTAGCTGGCAAAGGCAAGACATCAATATTTTGGTGTTAAAAAGGTCTCTTGTGATAGCAACTGTTCGAGGAGTAGTTTTGTCCTGTTGAAACAGCGTTACTGGATTCGTCCAAAGAGAAGACAGTAACCAGATTGTGAAATGGTGGTAAATTAACCGACTTGCTACGCAATCTTCTTCAATGACAAGAATGTCTTTGCTCCTGATGTCTCAATCTTGCAACCTGCTTTCATTGTAAAACATAATCTCTTCACCAATTTCATGGCTGCCACTAATGAACAAAGCTAGTCCAGCCAGGTTTACGACGTTGATGTTCAAGCTTCAACGTCATACCTCAAAACAGTCGGAAGGTGTGGATTTCGTTCTTTTAGCGCAGCCAATGATTCTTTCATTTCGAAATTGGAAGCTCCAATTTTCAAAATACATTTTTTCTCTCGGCAAAAGTGTTACATGTGGCATGTTTTCTCTGCTAAACAGGCGTATATAATGACAAAGAACCAGTTTGATTGGTGTTGTTTTAAAAATATTTATTCATTGTGCCCATTCGGGAACTTTTTAGTTACAAAACCATTTTTAACCTTTAAAACACGCGACACTTGCGTTGCACTCCGGTCTCACATCACTGAGTGTTTGGAAGATATTATTAAGGCAATATATAATTTTTCAGACTATTTGAAAAAAGTATAACATTTATTAGTGGTACGTTTATTTTACTCGTGAGTTTGTAATTGGATGGATGAATAGTATTATGATTTTGAAATGGTGCTTTGTGTTTAATCAATAATCATTTTAGAAACACCATGAGTCACTTTATAATTAAGCTTTGACAAATCTTTTCAGCTTACGAAGTTGTAATTTGTTATCCTTTACACTTTATTATGCGCCATGATTATCGAGTGTTGTGAACATGTGAGTGGTGTGCCTATTTCAAAATTGTGTATTCAAGTAATTTTTTTTTTTTTTTAATTTAAACTTTTATCTCGAAAATATATACATGTAGGTATCAATCACACATTTCATTTATATGAATAAAAAATGACAGGATGACCAGAATTTATAGAACATATCGATTTTGTTAGACATTTCAGCTGCACATTTGGTAACATTATAATAATCGTGGACTTTAGAAATTAGTGTTTGGAAGGTTGGCGGCCTTTTGAGCTTAAGATCGAGAATTGTTTTTTTGCAAATCAGAATAATAATGTTTAACGGGTCGTTGTTTCTGTCTGGGAAGCCAATAAGAATCTTTTGTTTATCAAAATGTATTTCGATTTGCGCTCTCTCTTTCAGCCAATCTTCCAGTTTTGTCCACAGTGTTCTCACAAAATCACATTCCCAGAATAAATGTTGGATAGTATCAGGATGTCTTGAACAGAAATCACATAGGTCAGACTTCAAATATCCAATTTTGTAAAGTCGAGTATTTGTTGGTAGGATATGGTGTAGAATTTTGTATTGAAACCATTGTATATTTGTATGAGTAGTGCATCTGAAAGGTATCTTGTTGTATTTGTTCCATGCTATATCAGGAATGTTACTTTGTAATTCGAAATTCCACTTGTTAATATGGTGATTTTTTTATGCATTGACTCTGAATAAGGATTGAATAATAGTGTCTAGATCCTTTGTTTTCTTTGCAGAGATGTTTTATATTGAGAGGAAAAGTTGGTAATTCTAACTTTTTTATTTGTGTAAATCCCCTTGATTTTATGTATGCTTTTATTGCTTGAATCAAGCCAAAATAGAGAATAAAGTTTGTGTTGATGTCATATATTTTTTAAAATTCTATAAAGTCTAGAAAACAGTCGTTCTCATCCAAAAGGTCATTTATAAAGTGAATTCCTTTGGAGTTCCAGTCTGGGTAATAGATAGTTTGTTTACCGATCATAATGTTTGAGTTGTGTCATATTGTTTCATTAGGAATATCAGTAACTGCTTGGGATGAGATATCTTTTACAAAGTCAAGCCAAGATGATACTAAGTCTATATAGAACGGATTTCTAATATTTTGAGTGATTTCGTTCTTTAAATGATGACAATTAATTTCTAAATTGTCCATTGAATAGATTTTAGGCAGGTATTCAAGTAATAATAACTAATAGAATACTTCAGTTTTATACTGCATATATTGCCTAAAAATAGACATGAACACGAAAGTGTGAGCTTAGAACTGGTATTGCCAGCTTTATTTTAAGCAAGTCTTCAATGCGCTGAGAGGCGCACAGGTAAAATCGACTAGCAGCCTTAAAGGGGCACAGCATATATTGTCGGAATCAAATGTGCCAAACTTCATAAATGTTGTTATTTCATCGACAATTATTGGCTGTTTCTAAAAATTAATAAGGGTGCGCGGTATTATCGGTCTATCGGTATGTTGCAATACAGAAACAAAACGATACGTACCGGTACACTCTTCTACAACTATCCGATATATCGGCGGTTTTTAAATCAACAACTTAGGTGTAAAATTGTAAAAGAACGTAACCAAAATTTTTTATTTTACTGAAAGTTGTAACACAAAGTGTTAACTTGCACAGTGAAAATAGCACACATATGTAAAAGTCCGAAAGCAGCCACTGAACTATCTATCTTTATAAGACGACGGGCCAGATGAGCACTGATCATTGATCTAATTACTGCTTTTTAGTCGAGAGAGCATGGGAAAACTAATATATGAAAAGTACCAATAAATATACGCTTTTCTGTATCGCAACATATTGCAATACGGAAATGACGAGCGATACATTGTTGTACCTATCCTTAAAATTGATATCTATATAATTATAAGATAGGTAAGCGACAATGAACTTCGAAAAGGTCGAGATTTTTTTTTATCAATGACTCAAACGTAATTTTGTAAACTTATATTAGTTGGTTTTGCCTAGTAGGTCATTTAAATAATATACATTTATCTTGGATTCAGAATTTACGTGCCCGTTTTTAAATTTACTTTCAAAAACAAGAAATGTTATAATTTAGTATTTAAGGGATTACTTTAGATTTGCGACTTGTGCTTAAATTATATTTTGGCTCAATTTAAGCAACATATAAAATTCATGAAACATACTCTATGTCAATAGTGGGTAATTTCAGTACAATTTTTCCTGAAGATTCCAAAGTAAGGAGACTTTTTGACCCTCTAAAGATGATGTATTGTGAATTGAGGAGACATTAGAATAAATAAATATTTCAGATAACGTGCTAGTGCCCCTTTCAATAATATGACACAATTTATAAAAGTGGAGTGTCTATTTAAGGAAATATAAAGAACATAAGAACTATTTTATGAACAAACAAAACACTTGGATTGAAGAGTTATTACAGAAGAAGCATTGAGAATAAAGCAAACATTTATTAAGAATAATTACTTTGATAAGACATAATAAATTTCATGACTGTTGTCTATATAATCTTAAAAAATTTTGCTTATTTAGTCTTCAATTTGAGTATTTTGTATCAAACATCATTTATATAACTTTACATCCCCGTAACGCCTCTATTGAATTTGCCAATTCGCTGTAATAATAAGCTGTAATATTAGGTGAAGAAAATACTAAATAAAGTCAATTTATAACATCACACTTGTAATTTTTCAAGTTTTTAAACAATGCAATACAATACTACAACTATTTTCAAGCAGTTATAAAAATCAATTTTTATTGCAAGATTTCCAATCCTAGTGATCTTAATATGTCTTTAATCTAATTAGGTAATAAAATAGCGGGTTTACACAGTATCTTTCAACGAGTACCCTTTTCCCAGTGCAAAAGTTGTTGAAAGCCTTCCGTTATTGAACAAGATTATGTCTAAATCTAATTCTGTGTTTAGATAAATTTTATAAACTAAGATGATAATTCAGAAAGGACATAAATTTGTCATTTTTGTCAAAATATCATTTTGGTTCATTGGATATTACATAAGTAAAGTCTATAATCATTCATCTTAAACACAAACATAAAAAGTTAATCAACGAAATATGAATTTGCAATCTATTTTTCAAAGGGAAATCTCTGTTAATGACTGGAAACATTAGCTGTAATTAACACTCTAAACAGCACAAACACATTCTAAGGCAGCCGAGCTTACTGTTCACAGAATTATCTATTAAGCAGTTATCCATAAATCCACCATAATAATACTTGCAATATTCATGAATGACGTATTAATCCAATTCATTTGAAAAGCAACCATGAGACAGTTCTTAAAGAGCCACTCCGTGAGTTGTTGGAGTCATATCTGCCAAACTTAATCAATGGTGTCATTTGATCGCGAAGTATCGACTGTTACCAAAAAGTCACATTTAAAGCTTATTGTTTTTTTGACAGTGACAATAGAAGGTAGAACGTCGCAATTATGATTCAAAACCGGACAGTGGCGCGCGTCAAATAGTCAAACTTAATTTTGGAGACTTATCTAAAACAGCCAGGAAGCCAGTTAGGAGTAGATAGCGTTTGTTCGGTTATGTAACTAGTATTCATGTACATTGGACGTGAAATCTACACCTCTGTGCATTAAAAGGCTGTTTATAGATTTTCATGGAAAACCAGTATTTGTCATATATATGTCTTTTGGACATGAAAAGTTAAGATGTTTTTATTTTATATCACCACATATGACATGTAGGTTCGTATCAAAGATAAATAACATGTTATTAAAATCACGGAGTGGCTCTTTGACTAAACTGATATGTCAGACATCCATTTCTTTAATCACTCTCTTTATGGCTCGTTCTCTCCATAAAGTCATGACTTCCGACCGTATCCTCTATCAACGTTAAAGAAATATTTGTCAATAAAACTTTCACTTATCAGACAATTATTCATAACATTTTATTATATCACTTTTATTTCTACTCTATTTATTTGTAATCAGTACTTTACAAAAATCTAAAAAAGTCATGTAGAGGTCGAACCCACATCTTTTAAGTCCTACAATGGTCGCAAGCACTAAACATACTGACATCCTATAAACTCGCCCACCGAAACTCTACAAGGGTATTTTTCCAACTCTCAAGGAGTGATATCCTGCAAGAATCCTATTGTACTACTGTAGATAGTGTAATATCAAGGATCAACAGCTTGTTACATTTCGCAATTCCTACATTTTTGTTTTAAAAACACTCTGCTTGTGACCCTTTGGTTTACGTTGAAGCGCTTGAACGATGTCAAAATTATTGACATCAATTTCTTCACTGACAATGGATTCTGATCTCTCCTGCTGACCAACTTCAAGGGGTTGAAAGCTGGACCGGTTCCCAACGTTAGGTAACATTGGGTTCAGTTTGAATGTCCCCTTTTGTCTGGTTTCTGTGCTGACGACATCATCGCATGTGTCATAAGGATTTTGATCGTCAACCCCAACACCTGTTCAACAATATGCAAATTTATCATCAACATGGAACTTGAAGTAGACTTGAGCAAATTGAATTTGAACGTGGTTGAAGGGGCAAGGAAACTTGCTATTTTGTCTAATATGCAGTTGACGAGAGGCTTCTATTCTATTCTATTTACATTTCAATTAAAACTGCTGCCATGTTAAATCTGCAAATACGAGTAGTTCATGGCAAGTTTCTGGTATGACTTTAAAAACTTAGGGGACTTCAAAACTTTAACGACGTCTTTTAAGCTTAAACAACCCTGAGCTTACAGCGTTTTTTACTTCCTCAAACTATCTGTAATTTTTTGTCAGGTGACCCTAAAAATTCCACTGCCACGTTGACTTTCTCGTCGGGACCAAATCTATGGCCACGAAGCTGTTTTCAGTTGAGAGAAGAGAAAGTAGCCTGATATAAGTATACAAGTATATATGTAGGATATCATGTACATACTCTCTTAAAACTTAGTGGGAAAAGCTTTTAGAAAACAGAAAAATGTGCAGTTGATGCATTGGATGTCCTATACCCCCAAATCGATCCAACCTATTCACCTTACATTTAACATCCACTTACGTTCATTTGTTAATATTGTTTCTATGGAAAACAGAAACAAAATAATTCGGCGGTTGAAACTGCACGAAAAGTGATGGCAGCTCCGACTTAGTCGGGTTTGCCTAATGATCAATCATAATTAATAAACCCTGTGAGTCTCAGAAAACGGATGCCATGACCATACAGCTGGAGATTATGTTTTTAAATATTTAGTTGAGCAACATAAGGTGTCTACACTTCGTGCCTTGGCTTTTTGTCTCTGGATTCATATTAATTTGTAAGGACATCGGCCGAAATATTTCTTGATGTGAGGGGCATTCGTCAAGAAGTTGTTGACTTTCACTACATGTTTTTTCTTTTGGGCTTCTGATAACATCATGGGATCAAACATATTTATACTAGTCCACCGGCCACTAGGGGTCCCAGCCACTTATTCTCTGAAGCGTCGCACCAAAAGATGTATGTCCCCCATATCTTTGGTTCTAATTATCATAGAACCATAATCTTGGTATCTAAATGTGTGTTTAGAAGGTCAAAGAATCCATTGACAGACATTTCAGATAGCTACCATGAATCATTTGTACGAAATTTTAGGTTTCCGTTACAAAAACTCCTCATTCATGACTTTGATCGGTAAAATTTCTTTTTTCTCTTCTCTACAGTTAATGTATATCATTTTATTTTACATTATTTGCACTAAGAGATAATAACGAGTACTTGTAACTCTTTTGTGTACTTATGTGTACTTATGACACACAAATTAAGTGTCCAAAAGCAAACTAACAGACCTACCGTTAATCTACTATCATTGAAATACACCTACTCAGCCTTGGAAAAACACACAATTTTGTATTTTGAATGTGTTGTTTTACTTCTAAATCATTGGGGATTTAGACATCAGCAATTTATCAAAATCATAGTTTTAAGAGAGAGCATCATCATCAATAACATCACCATACACCGAAAACCACAACAACCATCATCATCATCCTCAAAGCTGTCACGTTGCGGGGCCTTGACGTCAACCAACTCTCTAGGAAGAGAGCAATGGCTCTAGCTTCCCATCCACAAGAGTCAAACTATGACTCTCATTAGCAACAAAAACAACAGACATTGGAACATGAGATATCTCCCATAGAGCCACCTGCTAATTGAAATGTATTGTATTGTACTTCGTGCCCTGGCTTTTTGTCTCTGGATCCATATTGATGTCGGACAAAATATTTCTTGATGTGTAGGGTATTCGTCAAGAAGTTGTTGACTTTCACTACATGTTTTCGCTTTTGATCTTCTGAAAACATTCTGGGGATCAAACATATTTATACCTCATTTAAGAAGAATGAATTCATCTTATGATGTACTCATGTGGTTTTGCTACAGCTAACTTTCTAATGGACACGCGTCTATCGTGCATTGTTCTATAAGATGGACGACCAGGGCGTGGCTCGTCTTCAGTTCTTGCTCTACGCCTTCATTCTTCAAAAAAGCACAATATGTTTTGTGTTCGGACATTTATCCATATTCATACCTAAACCTTTTCGGACACCAATTGCAATAATTGTAAATATTTCTGCCTATTATGTGTTTACCTTTTGTGTTTACGATTGATGAAGACGTTTAAACATGTTGGTCCCTTGGGTTCAAAATATACATCATGATGAGCTCAATCGGATTATTATCACAGGAATATAAACGCAGGATTAAGATTTTAACGAAAGTTACCAATGTGTAAGAATGTCTTACCACGTGTACTGATGGGCGTGGACGATTGAGACCTTGGACCGAATTGGTCAAGAGCTGGCGGTAAAAAATATCTTCTTGGAAGTGCTGGTGGAAGTGCTGGTGGAAGTGCTGGTGGAGGCGTTACTAGGGAGGAAGGGCGGAAACCCATGTCGTCACCACAAAAGGTGTCATCTATTGAAAGTTTAAAAACAATTCTGATCAAAATTATTTTAGTTATTAGAATAAAAATAAATTTCAAATGTCAAATAAGCTCGATAAACTTCAATGTGTCATTATATTACGTTTCTTATAGATTACAATATCTGAATGGAAGATGTTACGCACCTTACCTACTTGTATGGATCACACTACAGACTTACGGATAGAGATGGACGACAGTCAGATGAGCTGTCTGTTATTTGTACATATAAATTCTTAACAAAACTTTTTTAATTTGTCTTTTGTAAAAGACATTTTACTTAATGAAAAAGAAAATTCTCAGTAAGAAATCACAAATAAAAATCAAATCGTACAATCGAATTCAACTGGTTAACAAAACGTTGAAAATAACCTTTACAAAGACATTTACAGGAATACATACCAACGGTAGAGTAGTCGAAGGTGTCATGGTCTTTGGTTTCCTCGGGGTTAGGAAGTTCCTGATATATCCTGGACAAAAATAAATGTAAAAGAGCAATAGTATGTTTACTAATATGTATAAAATGAAATAATAAATCTCATAAAAGCAAAAATAATAGCATCCTGCTACATCAGCGTATTTCAATCCACTGAGCTCCTTTCTAAATACCCTGATCTCTTTCAGGCCAAAAGCATAGTATCACGATCCATCTAAATAGCCGATTAGTCGACTCGCATCCAGCAACAGCGACACAACCCGGATGGAAAAATTCGAATGGTGTTACCAGCAATTCTCTATGGCCTTGAAATCTTACCGAACATTGGGGGTCAACAAGCCAATGCACTTGTAATAACGCAAATATATTTTGCTCGCATTGTATAGGGGCTTGATAAAAGATCCTCAACAGACTCTTCTTTTGCAAATTTAGGACTATGGTCACTTGTTGGCAACATTGATAAATGTAAGCTCATATTTATTTTAATAACTATGAAAAAACATATTTTGTGCAAGATTAGCAACCTCTTCAAAATCCTCAATCTGTGGTGATCTACGTTCAATACTCTCTATACACAATTTTAATGTATATAGAAAAATATATTACAGAAGGTCTATTTCCTTCGAAACTTGAATGGCGTATAATTTTAAATACATGAAAAACATCTGTGGCAAATGCAAACTCCTTTTATTCATACCTGAGTCTTTATGTACATGTTTACAATAAACTAAAATGTCACATTCTTTGGCAATTATCTTACTTGCACCCTAATTATAAATCTGCTTTTCACATGATGAAATTGACATGTCGGCCCATTTAATTGGAGGAGTTACTGACTTAAATACATATATTGAACACAGCACCTGGGAAAGCATTATTTTACAATGTCATCAAAAGTTATCTGTTACAATGTTACCCAGAATAATCAACTGCATGTGCATAATATATTAAAAAATAACTACATTGTTTACTATCCTATAACACTGGTACTGTAGACAACCTACGTAATAGAAATCCCTGTATCAATTCAATGTGTTAACATGTGTATTCAATATATTCAATGTATTAGTATAAATGATTGGAACATTGTATTTGAATAAATGTATGTTTTTCTCTCTCTCTGTTAGGTTCACTATGTATCTATTATGAGACGTCAGTATACCAAAGTCTCTCTCTCTCTCTCTCTCTCTCTCTCTCTCTCTCTCTCTCTCTCTCTCTCTCTCTCTCTCTCTCTCTCTCTCTCTCTCTCTCTCTCTCATTTAACCTATATCTCCCTTTTACTTCATTGCGGGGCCTAGTAACCCCCAACACATTACAAAATGAAAGATTTTTTTTAAAAAACTATAGTCGCCAACACAATAATTCAAATGTTTAAAGCCCCGATCACAACCCAACGCGCTTTTTTTGTATCTATTGTGAAGCAGTCGCAATAAAAGAGCTATAAAACGAGTTGACATACCACTCTTCTTGAAGTGAATACTTGATAAAGTTGTCGAGTTTGCTGTAGACTATCGCCATAGAGGGTCTCTCATGTCTTT
Source organism: Phorcus lineatus (assembly GCA_921293015.1). Taxonomy (NCBI): domain Eukaryota; kingdom Metazoa; phylum Mollusca; class Gastropoda; order Trochida; family Trochidae; genus Phorcus; species Phorcus lineatus. The sequence continues at coordinate 31,222,921 of OV121087.1, read as the reverse complement.
CCAGACACCAGCACGTCTTCACTAGGGAGTAAATCTCCAGGGGGCAGTTCAGTGGGCGCGGCAGCAGTTCACTTTCAGGCTGTGTAGTCAGGTACTCGTAGATCTATGATAGATGATGTGATTGGTTTAGACTTAAAATCATATTGCAACGAAATCACCGTTAGTATACCTTGATGTAATTTGTAACATTAACCCGATGATGGGTTGGGTACATACTGAGAATACTGCAATGGGCGGCTTATTTTGCATATTCTTTTCGTAATGGGTAAACTTGTATGTGGACAACTAGGGTTTCATAACTATTAGTAAATATTTTATTTTATAATATATAATAATTTATATTTATATAATTAATATCTTAAAGCAGGTGCATGGAATTCACCCCCTCAACTTTTCGAATTGATTCTCATCAAAATATCAATTTTAGACATCTTTGTTCGTGACTGTCTTTAAGTCTATATGTATTAAAAGCAAACTTGTGCATAAAGGTAAATCTTTTATGTGAAAGTTCTTAACGAACAAGCTTTTAAGAGGTCAGTGACGTGTAATTTCAGTATCCTGATGCTCTTACCCGCTTTTTAGAAACACGTTTCAGTTTGTTCTCACTGATAGGGCCGCCGAGACGAGCAAATACCTCCCATACAACTAGGCCAAAGCTGTAAACGTCGCAAGCGGGTGAGTATGTTCCGTGCTTGATAACTTCGGGAGCAGACCTGTTGATAAAGCTTACAATCAGATAAAATTCATTTAATCTTCCTCTTCTTTGGTAGCACAAATCCGTTGTTGACAATGCCAGATTCCTCTACACGACCCTTAAGCTTCTACTTTCCTTCTTCCTCTTCCTTTTTATGCCTGTTCTTTTCCCCCTTCATATGACCCTTCTTTCTGTCCCTTCACACAACTTTTTTCCCCATCTCTGACAACGCCCCCTGTTTCTTCTCTTACCTTCTGAATACTTCCTCTTCCTTTTTATGGCTGTTCTTTCCCCCCCCCCCCCTTCATATGACTCTTCTTTCTCTCCCTTCACACATCTCTGACAACACCCCCTGTTTCTTCTCTTACCTTCTGAATACTTCTTCTTCCTTTTTATGCCTGTTCTTTTCCCCCTTCGTATGACTCTTCTTTCTCTCCCTTTACACATCTCTGACAACGCCCCCGTTTCTTCTCTTACCTTCTGAATACTTCCTCTTCCTTTTTATGCCTGTTCTTTTTCCCCCTTCATATGACCCTTCTTTCTCTCCCTTCACACAACTTTTTTCCCCATCTCTGACAACGCCCCCTGTTTCTTCTTTTACCTTCTGAATACTACCTCTTCCTTTTTATGCCTTTTCTTTTCCCTCCTTCATATGACTCTTCTTTCTCCCCCTTCACACATCTCTGACAACGCCACCTGTTTCTTCTCTTACCTTCTGAATACTTCCTCTTCCTTTTTATGCCTGTTCTTTTCCCCCCTTCATATGACTCTTCTTTCTCTCCCTTCACACATCTTTGACACCGTCCCCTGTTTCTTCGCTTACCTTCTGAATACTTCCTCTTCCTTTTTATGCCTGTTCTTTTCCCCCTTCGTATGACTCTTCTTTCTCTCCCTTTACACATCTCTGACAACGCCCCCGTTTCTTCTCTTACCTTCTGAATACTTCCTCTTCCTTTTTATGCCTGTTCTTTTTCCCCCTTCATATGACCCTTCTTTCTCTCCCTTCACACAACTTTTTTCCCCATCTCTGACAACGCCCCCTGTTTCTTCTTTTACCTTCTGAATACTACCTCTTCCTTTTTATGCCTTTTCTTGCCCCCCCCCCCCCCTTCATATGACTCTTCTTTCTCTCCCTTCACACATCTCTGACAACGCCCCCGTTTCTTCTCTTACCTTCTGAATACTTCCTCTTCCTTTTTATGCCTGTTCTTTTCCCCCCCTTCATATGACTCTTCTTTCCCTCCCTTCACACAACTTTTTTCCCCATCTCTGACAACGCCCCCTGTTTTTTCTCTTACCTTCTGAGCACTTCCTCTTCTTCCGGTGGCTCCGAATCATCACTGACGATGCCAGAGATGTCTTCACAAGACTGCCTCATGTACGCCAACTCGGTGAAATAAACCTTAAAGAAGAACCAGCGTTAGCACTTACAGGTGGACATTGCGAACTTAAAACATCTTCTCTTTCAAGCTTGTTAAATTTTGATTTCATCGTTGATTAAATTCAATTTTCAGTACAAAAGGGATAATCTAACAATACCTTAGAGAAGATAGGCTATTTCTCTTACATCTATTGTCTTTAACATTTCCGGGACAGCAAGATCGCAGTCTTTGATTTCTCAGTTGTAAAAGGAATGTGTATAATGAGCACTGTCTTCAAATGTTGTTCAATTGAGCCTATCGAAATGACAAATTGTTTCATTTTAAGTTTATTTTTATAAGATTACAATTCGGTTTTGATGCCTAGCTTATCCTCTCTAAAACATAGCATAACGAGTCTATACTATTGCATAATGCATCGTGGTTTCTGTCTATTGTGTTATAGGTTAATCTGTTTCCTGTACAACTTACGGTCCTTTCATCTTTAATCCAGATATTCTTTGAACTCAAAGCCCCATGTATCCACTTTCGATCATGCAGTTTCACCAAGGTTTGTGCGCATGCCCTCAGATATGGTAAAAAGTCATGTTCGAAAGAGTCCTCGGTCAAGGAATGAAGACTCCCTGTACAGTTGATTGGAATATGGTAGGACTGCAAGTGAAATACGACTATAGCCTGTTTGCGTACTGTAGACAATTATCCTTTTCGGACCTTTTAAAAACTGAATTATTGAAAATTTAACAAACGGTAAAATTATAGTATTTTTAAAGCAAAAATATATATCATTGGCCTGTCACAATTATTTCAATAAGCCAATGTTTGAAAAATATAATTTTTGAAAAAAATATAATTTCAAATCCTGATTCTAAAACGTATGGTTCTTGCAGATCAAGGAGTATTACTTATTAAAGCACTCCTCAGAGGATTTTACCAGCGCTTCTTGGTCTTCAAAATCGACGAATGTCACGTGATCATAAATTCCGCCAAGATTTTGAGTAAGAAGTGAGGATTCTTCTTCTGGTGTAAATTGTCGTTTCTGAGTTTCAATGATTTCAAGCTTTGTCCCACTCTAAAAATATGAAAATTTGACATTGCCATGTTTAATGGTAAAATTTAAATGCTTATTGGAAATGTGCTAAGGTCTAGTTGCTAGTTCTCTTATTTAAACTTTTCTTTACGAGTACGTTAAAGTTCAAAGTTTCCGAAATATGCATCCTTTCCGATTTTGAGGTCACACGGCAGACCATAAATCATTCATAGTATCATCTGAATCGTCACATATTGGTTTGACAATAAAGGTTTAAAGTTGAACAAACACAAATACCATTAATAGAAATAAGTGTAAATTCAAATGATCGTCACTGGATCAAGTAAGTAAAAATGTATAATAATAATGATATTTATAATAATAAAAAAACGTATTTTACCGAGAGCTTAAACATACAGGAAAGGCCAAACAGGTTAAATGTAATACATAAACGAACACAATCAAAGATCATTTAACAGAGGGACGCTGAAAGGAATGAATGTATTTCTACCTCTATTTGTTTTATAACGGTGTAGGAAATATCTCCTGCATGAAGGAAGCCTGACAAACTCACCATTTGAGACATGATCTGTATCTGACACAATCTGTAATAATTTCAAAACTCTTTTTACATTAGGCAATGGCGTGAATACCTTTGGTAAACAAGACTGATGGAGTTCTTCGTACCTTAATGACGTCTCGAATGGTTGGGGTGTTCAAGATGAGGTATTCTGCATTACTGTCAAGTCCAGGTCCTCTCATCTGTTGGCTGTTGAGTCGTGTGTAAATATATCTGTCAGCTGAAAAATTTAATATAGTGAATTCTAAATGTTATTTTATGCAATAATGAGTCTGATAAGCTAATTTTACTTACCAATTGTAAAATATTGATCATTTAACATTGATTGCAAAATAGTAGAATGTGACATTTTTTTTCTGGTCACTCACATAACTCATATAACCTCCTGTTAGTATGAATCAATTAATTCCCTCTTGTGACTGTTTCAACAGTGACCTATGTACAATTTTCGAAGTTGCTTGCTCTGGCTTATAAAGCTTGTGATATTTATCTGTTTAAGGATATCTCTCTGTTTCATTAATGATCCATGTACAGATACAAATAATTACTTACCACATTCTGTAGCAATTTTCTGAAAAATTAATGATAAAAGACTTCACAGTAAGTAATTTGTTCGATTTTCGAACAATTTTAATTTTTTAAAATTCATCAGCAGTGAATATCATGAGATTATAATTAATTAGTGGTTATCACTACCTTGGGGCGGTGAGAGTTGTCCCCCTTTCAAGTAAATCATAGTAAGTGCTTTTTCCTTTATAAGTCTTCTATCAACTATTTTTTCAGTGAGAATTTCTTTAAACGTCAAGGTAGACTGTGTCAATGTTTTTGCGTGTCTTCTTTCTCCTGCCTCTCATCACATGGGTTCTTATGAAATGTCATGAATAATTATTTTTATTGAAAGTACTTAGTATGCACTTGCCATTCATGTATCAATTTTCATCAATTATATATTTATACCAACTATTACTATTCGTATCAATGTACCAAGCTACGTGCTTGTTTCGATGTAGCATTTATGTTGATGCCTATGTTATTTATATTTACATGTATTAGTAGAAAGTTATGCCATATTTAACCTAACTTATTGTAGGTTTGCGTAATCCCAATATTTAAGGAGATCGGGCCATTTAGTGTTGCCAAGAAACACACCTTGCCGTGTTCTATAGAGCTAAGCTAAAAACTTCCAATGTGGCTTTTCTCGACGTCCGCACTCTCGACTCTTGAGACTATCTTACCTAAGTCTAGCTTTTAGTGAGTTAGAAGTGACTCCGGCCAGTCCGAAAGCTAACGCGTTCCAACAGCTGAGGGAGCGGGCGGACTTGCACTCTTTTGGACGATTGATGTTTGATTGGTCAGGTTAAAATTCCTTTGTTTATCTGTAACTTTTTTGAGCGTGTGATCACTTCTTTTAAAGACTTACAGTTTAATCTTACCCTCTCCATCCCTTTATTTTAGCAAGCTCTACCTTACCTATACAATATTCTTATTGATTAAGTCACTCAAATAGTGATCTCTTTGGATTATCTAAAGTACCGTGTACATCTTGTTAATTCATCCTGATTTATTACCTATCCGCCCGTCCGCCCCGCTAGTCCCTTGTTATGTTCTCATTGATTTACTCACGTTAAGACGGCAATAACCCTTGTCCTGTTGTTTCAAGGTCTGAGATGGTATTACGTAAAAGTGTTTTGCAACTGTTTACTTACAGGTATTTGATTTTAATTAGTGGTTCGTTGATACATTACGGGTAATAGTTTCCGTACCATATCACCATCTTGTTTTAGTCTGCATATAATCGATTTTATTGTCAAACTACTTCTCTCTTACTATTTTTGGGTTGGATTTTTCTGTCGGATAAACGGGTCTAGTCTAGTTTAGATCTCTTTCACAGTGACAGACTACGAAACCTAAAGATGCAACTAACAAAGAAACACTGAACGACAGCAGATCGACTGCTTAAAGAGTCACTCAATGGTGTCGCTAAGTATCGACTGTTACCAAAAATACACATTTTAAATCTCATTGGTTTTTTACAGTGACAATATGAAGGTAGAACGTCGCAATTATGATTCAAAACCAGACAGTGGCACGTGTCTAATAGTCAAACGTAAGAGACCTATCTAAAAACAGCCCGGAGGGCAGTTAGGAGTTGATAGCGTATGTTGGGTTATATAACTAGTATCTATGTATATTGGACGTGATATCTACACCTCTGTGCATTTATAAAGCTGTTTTTAGATTTTCATGGAAAACCAGTATTTCTCATGTATGTCTTTTGGACATGAAAAGTCTAGATGTTTTGATTTTTTATCACCACATATGACATTTAAGTTCGCATCAAAGGTAAATAATATCTTATGAAAATCACGGAGTGGCTCTTTCAACAGGCTGACCTATCGGCTACGGTCCGCCATGCTGTTTTGATGAAAAATGATTTGAAAAAGGTGCTGTAATTTAACTTTAAAAATAAATTGTATGTATGGGTAGAATATCTACATATTTATGAATAATTTATGGTGAGACTAATCAACAATACCAAACAAGTAAGGCCGTAGCCTGGTTGCATGAATATCGCACTTGACCATCATGACGTGTCTAACACTTTGAATGGCAGATAAGGAAGGAAATTGAAAAGAGATAATCTGATCCTACACAAACAAAGACTACAGGATACATGTGTCTCCAAGATTCAGTGATACTCGCTAGGACTGAATCATCTTAGAACAAGGTATTGACGCTTTAAGCAAAGTCATTGGAAGTCTATTCAATATAAGTGATAAGTATGGACTCAAATGATGATCTGTTCAAGTGGCATTGTAGAAATTGCTAGTATATGGTAGACAAGATATTTTATGGATGTACAATTTCTTTTTGTTTACAATGACCACGGTTATAAATCCATATACTTTTTATGGTTGAGACCGGTATATAGATCGTTACCTATGAATATAAAGAAGATGTAATCCATAAAATATCATTGACTGACTTAAATGATACAGAGCATATTATGACATGGATCAACTAATTGGTGTACAATTGAGAATATAGATAAATGCATTATACTTAACATTCAAAAACGCACGCTAAGCAATGTCCAAATTTCTATATTAGTTCACAATAAAGGTGCCATACTTCTAACATCGTTCAACATTCCATGTACTTTTTTCATGGAACAATACGAGTGATGATACCCATTCAGCAACAATTGTGTTACTTTTGAATTACTTCTACAATGACATGTTCCTTGCTTTAGAGTTGCCTGTCATGTGCTATGTGTCAACAGTATACACATGGAACCCTTTGGAACAGTTATTATGAAACAGGATTTTTAATGCTAGGCGATCATTTAGCGTCCTTGTAAGATCACACAAAGAAGACAGAATTTGACGAACACACATGAACAACATGTCTTTAAAGAGTAAGAAAACATCGTAGGCGACAAATGCTGAAATAATAAAGTAAAATATCATAGATTTTCATATATTCACATCGTCAAATAGTCGTAATAGCAACAAGGAATGTTCCATTCCTGCAATATACGCCAAAACGAGTCCTGTTGCGTCAACGATTCAAAATTTACGCTTAAGTTCATTCGAACCATGAATAACCGATTTTGCCAGATAGCTTTTTTTCTTTTAATCACCCCTCATTACCTCCGCTTCCACTGAGCACATTGAGCAAAATGCACGTGCATGGTCGTGGCATAAATAACGACGTTGGACAGAGCAGGCATTCAGTAAGCCAAAAAACACCAAGAATATGCCCAGACTAACACCAGCGCAACCAGACAGAGCGATCGGCATGGCCACTATAGGAGCGTCACAACGTCAGGTAGCCAGAACCTTCAACTGCTCCCAGACCACCATCAGTAGGTTGATAATTCGTCACCAGCAGACAGGACAGACTCAAGACCGGTCCAGATCGGGAAGACCGAGAGTGACAACACCGGCCGATGACCGCTTCATCCGTCAGATTCACCTGCAAAACCGATTTGTGACGGCGGCAACAGCACTAGGGTATGCCATCAGCAGGCAAACAGTCCTTCGACGACTTCGTATGGCTGGTATACGAGCCTACCGACCCTTCCGTGGAATGGCCTTGACCCATCTACGCCGTCAACGCAGACTGCAATGGGCACGAACTGTACGTCGGTGGCAGCGACGTGACTGGGCGAGAGTGCTCTTTACAGACGAAAGTCGATTCTGTCTATTCAGGAACGATGGCCGAGCTCGAGTTTTTCGACGAAGGGGAGAACGACTGGCACCAAACTTCATTAGAGAAGTCCATCCTTTTGGAGCTGGGGGGGTCATGGTATTGGGCGGCATTTGTGGCCAGAGTACCATACCGATGGTTATTATTCGAGGAAACCTGAATGCTCAATGATACATTGATGAAGTGCTGAGACCTGTTGTGGTACCCTTTATTCAACAGCAGCCAAGAGGATTACTATTGCAAGAAGACAACACAAGGCCTCACACCGCCCGAATTGTTCAAGACTACCTGAACAACATTAACATCAACGTATTGCCCTGGGCACCTTATTCACCAGACATGAATCCCATTGAACATCTCTGGGATCATCTTGATCGTCTGTTGAGACAACAAGTACCACCCTCAGCGAACCGACAAGAACTGGAACAGACTCTTTTGAACTTATAGAACAGGATTCCTGCAGACGTTATCCGCCGATTGACGACGTCAATGAGGAGGCATGTTTTGGCGTGCATGGATGCCCAGGGTGGTCACACTCGCTACTGATAACGTGTTACCTGACTACTGTGCCCATAATGGATTCTTCATTCAAGTTTTCAATGAACTCTCATTTGTGTAATTTTCCATTTTGACCCCATGACGCTTTCTTTGTGTAATGCGGAGAAGACAGTAACGACATTATAATGTATTTTCTTTTCAATTTATGTAAAATGATTTGTGTTTATAAATTGATCATGAAAAATCTCACATATGCCTTTGTTTTTTGTGATTAGTCAAGTGAAGTCGGTGAAACCTTTCTTACATTGCATGATACTGGATATCAATTCGTAAGGTACAAAGTGGTACATCCTTGCCCAGGAATGAATATCCATAAAAGACAAGAGGTAACTCACTCACCCGGTATGGCCCATCACACGACATCCTTCGTACCGAAGGAAAGTCTTTCTCTGTCAACTTTTGCTTTCTTTCAAGTTCTGAAAGCATCCCAAGATTTAGTTTGTAATTAAAACAATGATGTCATTTTAAATACTCGGATGATAATGTTATACATTTTAAGAGGGTTCCTTTAGCAAGGATATTGCTACTCGTATTATATGAAATACGAAAAAAACATCACACAGCAGCATAAAAATAGCATATATGTGGTCTTAGATGACACAGTTCAGTTATGACATGAACAATAAAGACATTCATATATCAAATTGATTCAACACCTCGTCGTTTGTATTCATCAAGTGTATCCTCAAGCTTGCACATGGCTTCACATACAGGTAGCCTCTCTTCCTCGTCAAATTTCGTGCATCCAATGATTGTATCAAATACTCTAGTGGGGATACAGCGTTCCTGATGAAGCTTCTTTGTACCACTTTTGATCTAAAAAAATAAGTGAGATCATTCTTGTTCCAAAGTTACCAAACAAAGACCCTACTGAGTTCATGAGTGTTTGAGGCTGTTTGTCGAGGTTAATCTTTGAAAAGCCTCAGTCAAGCCTGTCTTTTTTTGGTAAATCTAGAAGATTTTATTTGAAAATGTGAAGCACGTTGTTAAAAGTCATTACAGTTAAGTATTTGAAACATGTCATCATAACTTTATTACGCAAGATTTGTTAAAAGTGATCGTTAAGCAACATGGGATTGTTTCTCAACAACTCAACTCCATAATGACTATGATATTGATGATGTTTTTAATTGTCCTTAAACCCCTATTACTATTCACTACTACTGAGCAGTTCCTCACGTTTCAGCAATCTAAAGCATTTGGTTCTTTAGTTGGCAAAACACATTATAAGTTGTACCAAGAAGTCGATATATTTTCACTCTATACCAATTGCCCAAAGAACACGTGCACACACTTAAATTGTTGTTTAGGTAAAACATGTGAAAAGTCTATGTACTCCATATACTTCGTCAGCCAATTTTTAAACTGAACCAGAGGTAATTGACCCTAATAAAGATAAAAAAAATTAGTCCTTACCCTATTTTAATAGCCCGAAGGTCCGAATATAACTGTCATGTTCTCAAAATTCTAAAAAAAACTAGGACTCAAAAAGATCACAAATTTTTCGTGACTTTTAATCCAATTCTTTCACAATGACTCGTTTTAGGTCGTATGCCAGTCCCAAATTGAAACTGGTTCTTGTAAATAACTTATCTTTGCAAATACAAAGTCGATACATCAAATTATCCTGGAGTATAATTTTGGGTCATCAAAAGGTCTGAGAGTGGAAATTTGAATTGACGTTTCGCCAAGCACTTTCCCCCTCCCTCCCAAAGAATGATTCCATGTATGTGATCAATAAAATGTCTCAACAGACAGGGTATGGATATATTACGATATAATGTGTCTATTGTGAAAATCACATGACATTACACACTGTGTGTTGGCAATATGCCACTTTCGGAAATTGAAGGAGTACTTTGGTGTATGAAGGGCACTGCACTGCAAGATAAGCCTTATCTTACCAAGCTTGCAATTTCCTCTTCAGTTTTCTCATCGAGATCTGAGTATGGAAGGGTTCCATGTGTGATAACCTCATAGATGAAATGTCCCAACATCCAATAGTCAGACCGGAAGGTGAAATGACCCTTGCTCAGAGACTCAGGTGCAGACCACCGCAGAGGAATTCCAAAGCATTCACGGTCTGAAATATTGGTACAGGGGTAAGAAATATTTAAGTTACTTTCAACTATTAATCAGCATTTATTAGCTCTAGTTACACAATCAGTTGAGGAGAGATATACATGTATCCTTAGACTTCCTTTCGTAAATAGAATAAAAGCAAATTTTGAAAATTGCCTCTCTCTCTTAACCATGTTTAAAAAGGATTTCACATGGAATATCAAGATTTTGGCGATTTATTCAAATATTTAAGTGTTGGTACGCTAACATTGCTGCAAATGTTTGGGAAAAGACATCATTAATTCATCTCTTACAAAGTTTCTTTTATAGATATGTAAGAATGTAACGATTACACACCCACTATGATTTGATGCGAGTTACTTCTTGCAAGTTCAAATTTGAACAGTTTGACATGTTTGAGCTTCCGGTTGAAGAGGAAGCTCGAGGCAGTGATGTCTCTGTGGACGATTTTGTTCTTGTGAAGGTAGACAACAGCATCCAGAGCTTCAATGAGAAGCTCCAGAAGGTCAACTGGTTGAAGATACGCCTTTTCTTTCGCCTTGGAATATAGGACCTGGTGTAAGTTCGGCTGACTGTAGTCCTCTGTAACATAGAATACAGGGATGTGCTCCACTCTGAAGGCAAATAGAGAAAGAATGCGGGGATGTTCGCCGAGACTCTGCAGGATTTCAATCGTGTTCCGGTGACCACACTTGGAAGGTATCAGGGTACTTTTCAGCTGCCTGACATGATCTTCTTCTAGAAAATGAAATAGATGTTGTTTCTATTTGACGTGAATTTGATGTGTTCAGAAAAAAAGGCTTAAATATTCGATTCACATTATTTAGTTCTTACTATGATAAAGCAACGGAGGCAATACAGAAAATTTGATATAACAATAAGTCACCAAAACTTCGCAGGATTTCAATCGTTTTCCTGAGACCACACTTGGTAGGTGTCAGGGTATGTATTCAGCAGCCTGACATGACTTTCCTCTTCATAATGAATTTAATGTGTTCTGACAAAATGGTACATGTTATTTATACATTAATGAACTGTTATTATTCGACAATAACTGAGGGAATATACATTGAATTCGATTTATTGTCAGATAAGCAACATGTCTAAGTATTTATCGTTTTGACAGTAAATTTTGAACGATGCCCTGTCATAGTCAAGTACATGACGTCACAAATGTTTTAATTCATCGGGTACTGACATCACAAACATGATGACGTCACACAATTATAGAATAGTGCCATCCTGCTTCAAAAGCTTCTTCAGAATAGATCAGGGTATTTGGAAGGAGCTCTGCGAGTTCAAATTCACGATGGGGTAGTTTAGTAATCAGAGATGTCCATTTTTTCATGGAAAAGTAAAGGAAAACGATTTTGAAAACGAAAACGAATAGAATCTCTTCTCAATCTAGTTAAAACTAGATGTATTGATCCGTCAATACATCTAGAGACTTACTGATTGAGATCATGTTCAGCTGACCTTTGACTAGTTTTGAACCGACCAATAACATGAGGGCAGGAAGACAGCTTTCAACCAATCAAGGACGGGTTTCTTTTGCATCTTGGTTAATGTCACATCCAAACGTTTACCGTACGTTTATCTATATTTATCCTTTAAAAGTTCTTTTGTCATTGTTCGACCAAATAGGTTGATTTGCTTTTGCAGAAATTACCAAATAAACAACCCAAAAATACTCGCTAACATTATCAGCACAGAATGTATGCTGTCATAATATATTTTAAGATAATTCACTTCGAAACATCGGTAACATTCGGATTTTGTAATCGAGGTGCAAAGAACGGCAAAACAATCGCACTGACCCGCGATTCGAAGAGCTGGGACAGCACGTTTTTGATTGGCTGATGTTCGCGCCTGCTCGACACGGAATAGACCTGTAATTCGCTAGATGTGATAACGGATTTCGGGACGTATTATATTACAGCTAGTTTTAACTAGATTGGATCTCTTCTTAATATCAAATTAACAACACTTGTCAGTAATCTTTTGTAATGTTTATCATCTCTCACAGCTGTTTGACACTGAACACTTTAGCTGGGAGAGAGAACTACAGTGCCAGCACTACACCGCCGTGAGAAGGCTGACCAAGATAAGCCACAGCGGGGTCAGCTGTACATTCCTTACATACAGCATCCCCATTCACATGACATATAAAAACATGCACGCGCCTAACCAAAGACCTTTCAAGAAGGCAAATTTAATTTAATTCAAGGGCATACATTAGCAAGACTGCATGAAAAGTTATAGTCTTATTGGTTGTTATTTGGCAACTGTGTGGCAGGCATTCTGTTTACATACCGTAGATTTTAGAAATTTGAACTTTTAACACTGATTCAAAATTAGTCCAGAATCATAAACTAATGAAAGTTTTGCATTGATATTTAAAGACAGATTTTGTTAGTTCAAACCCTTCCCCTTTTGATACACTGAAACATCTATCCGATTCATTTTATCTAAAACGAAGAGAGATAAGAAAAGAGGCCTACCCTAGTGGAAACAGCTAAATCCAAACAGCTATATCCATTACCGCTGCTACATTTCCGGGTTGACTTGGTACAGTTCACATTTGCTTTTACATATTGATATCACTTGACTATAAAAACTGATTGTAGATGGGAATAATTGTTACATCATTTTAAGTCTATTTCTCTAATTTTCTCCTTTTAACCATAGGTAATGATGATTGGATTTCGAGGGAAATTTGTAGATGGTGCTCTCTCATGATCGTTAATAGTTTTGCATGTGTTTTCACTCCCCATACACGTCGTTTCATCAGGTTGATAGTGGCATGTATCTGCTCGCCACCCTGTTCTCCGTGAAAACCCATGCCAAATTTCCATTTTTGAATCCATGCCGGCACATGATCCTCCAGAAAGTGCATTTTAGGTATAATTGAGCATGATGGAAACCTATGTCGGAAGAATTTCATGTAATTTTGAATTTTACCGTCTATATCTTTGACATCATCTTCCAATATTGGTTCGTCATGAGCTACAGCATGGTGAACTTCAGCAAATCGCCTGTTTAATTCCTCGTATACATTCCTCACACAGTAGGCACGTGTTGTTATCTGCTCGTTATCTGTCATTGAGGATGTAACACGAGTGATGCTTGCACAAAGGTCTTCATATACTGCATCTCTAAGGTACCTGGCACAGTGGTTACCAATAAATGATCTACCATGGTAAGATTGTGGTGTAATGCGGTGTTTTTTTAGAACTGCATCCAAATTTGATGTCACAGGACCTTTTCTCTGTGGGAGGTTGTTAGCTTTCCTTTTCTCTCTAATCTGTTTCTGAATATCTTCAATTTTCTTCTTGAGTTTTTGTTCCGAAGCATTTAAGTTTTGTAGAGGAGTGGTGTCTTCTAAATTGTTCAATCTGATCTGCATTTGGGTTTCTTTAATTTCTAGATTTTTAATTACCTTACAGTTTTTAACATATGTGCAGAATTCTGGGTCGCTGAGATCTTCAGGGGGCACTTTGCAATGTAGGCCAATACTTAAATCTATTTCGTGACATTCATTCTCAAGCATTGTGTGATGTTTCTTCACAATGCCCAAGAGAATGTGGAGGTAAGGTGGACAAACTTTGTTGATAGAGATTGGCAGGATAGGTTGATGTATTACATTATTGTATTTAGATGCTTTCGATATATTTCCTTGTCCATTTTCTGAGAATCGTCTAAAATCCATTTTGATTGTTTTCAATGTTCTGCCATCAACATCTTCTCTTGATGTGATCTCTTGTTGAATCTGAGATTTCGATGCATGGCACCATAAACAGGGAAATTTTCCTGCTGCTCCAGACAATCCATATATTTTAGCAAGAAAGTCATAATCTCCAAAGAGAAAAATATTGATTTTCTTATCGCCCCATTTCATTTTTGATAGACTTTTCAGCTGGTCAGCATACTGTTGTAATGAAACTTCCAAATTGTACCGAGTGTCCTTAGCTTCAAAGATGGAAAACACCACTGTGTTATGTTTTGAATTTGGATGATGCAGGTTAGCAATTTGTAAAGACATTTTAAACGATCCTCCCCCATGATCTCCCCCAACTTTGAGCCAGATTTCATCCTCTGGTATAGTCCCACCATGCCATGTCAGCCTCTCAGCTACCGAATATTTGTCAAGTAATGTCATGACAAACTTTGGTAGGTCTTTAACGAAACAAACTGCTATGTCTTCTTCTTTAGTTTGACTTTCATCAGTTACCTGCATTTTAATGGTCTTAGTGTCAATATGATTGCTCAAAATAGATGTTTGTTCTTCACGTTCCATTGATTCATTTTGAAATTTTACACCGACAGCAGACATAAATCTTTTATGTTTCCTGTACTGTGTCCATGACAGACCGAGGTTTGTTCTTATTGCTAGCCCATATCTAGATGAAATTGTTAATTTGCGCTGAATTCCAGCTTTGGCACAGACATTTTGTTTTCTGTGGAAAGGTAGACGTTTAAGCTCAGAAATTTGCTGCTGTTTGGTGGAATCGTCAGACTGACCACTTATCAATCCTCTGACTTTGGCAATTTCTCTAGAACGACGTCGTTTCAAAGGACTGGTGGCTTCAGCAGATGACTTTCTTGCTTTTTTAATTCTTTTAAAGACAATTGGCTGACCTTTTGTTTTACAAAAGAGAGTGCTTGCGTCATTAGATGAGAGGAGCTTCCTTCTAACAAGATGTGTGTGAAGTTGTTCTTCAATTTTAGAGAGAGGTTTTTCTAAAGGTTTTTGAAAACATGAATCAATGGTACTGTTTGAGGTGTTTTCAAATTGAAAGGGGGAAGTCTGGGCCTCTTTAAACTCCTTCTGTTTGATTGGTCGTGTTGGAGTTTTGGGATTCCTTGAATCACCTTCACTTTCTTCATGTAAAGAATTGTCATTCAAAGAACTCTCAATTATATCAGCATGTTTAGATCCAGATGCTTTCTTTTTCTTCTTGCTGGGCCGTCCACCTCTACTTTGCGTCTTGAGTCTAAGACAAACCCAGCAGTCATTTTCACAGGACTTTACTTCCCAGATGCTGTTAAGCCTTTTACTTTCTTCCACAGCAGCAGCGTCTGTCTCTGTCATCCTTCCCTTAGATGGCACAACCCTGTGTTGATGATTAATTATCCTTGAGTAGCAAGTATTGCAGAACAATTGTGGATAGAATTCTGATTTGTCATTCTGTACTTCAATTCCATAAACTGAATTAATTTCCTCTTTGTAATCAAAGCACACTTTTGGTAGCACATCCTTCCACTTTGGTTTAACTCTCCCGGCACAAATTCTACACATTAATTTAAGATTTTTAGTGTGGGTATCACATACTGCATCCATTTTCAAAATTACACTGCTTTCAGAAAGAGAACTAAGGCTATATCTGGGGGTATAGGATATGGTTTCAGTAAAGCGCTATAGTGAAACTGTACTCCACAGCTAGCCTTATAATGAGAAAAAATGATCTGAATCGGTGAAACTAAAGCATTCTCTGAAGAGAACATAAGCAGAGGGTCAGGATAATCTAAACAAATGTCAGGGGAAAACTTCATCTGTTGATTAATTGACAATTATAAACACCGAAAAATAACATATGTGCCCCTGTGTTGACATTATCTGTATCAAGCCAGTTAACTGTGATAACATCCTGGCAGATGCTATTTATCACCCCAATTATATGGTCACAAGGTCAATTGTCAGATTAAGCTAACTTTGTTGTTTCAAAACATGGTTAAAGAGATGATAGTAAATGTTTTTATTTCGAAGCGAGTGATGTTGCCAGAACAGACGCCATTTGTAAACAGTGACGTCACACTTAGAAACGGGTTAGTGCGCATGCCCAGTCATGACTCAGCTTTCTCCCAGCTAGTGTAACTAAAGGGTCGGGATTCAGAGAGTTGAAACAGCTGTGCTCTCTTTTAGATATCATAAGACACTATGGTGTGGTTCTCTTTATATAAATATGACGGTTGCAAGTACAATTCCATCAAATACCTTTTGGGAGGTGAATATGTATCATCACTCTCTGTGACACTCGTCCAACCCTTGTTGTCATCCAGGAATCTTCTTGCTGACTTCCGATCAAGCGTTCTGTAAAGTCAATGTTGATTGGTTGTAGTTCATCTGACACTTCTAACAGCGCCAATCGTGAGAACTCCTCTGAATATGAATGGGCAGCAGCAATCAGCAGTGCAATAGCTTCTTTCCTGACAAGTTCGTTTCAGGAGAAGATAAAATCCCTCATTATCTTTGGCGATCCCATTATTAACTCAGTGTGTTCCTTTAGAAATTTAAAAGCGGAAAGTGTTGCTCCATTTATATCTTCTCCACTCCTTTCCTCTGAAATGAAAGAGAAAAATAATTCACCGAATGAATCCTGTATGGTCTGCGTTTGGTAACTAAATACTCCACTATTTCTATCAATGCACTCTATACGGTATATTCAGATTAGATAAATACTTTTTTATAAATAATACTAGCTTACAAGCGGCGACGAATCGGTTTTCATAGTTTCCCGTCTAAATTTAATTTTTCAAGTTTGGTATTAAAAATAACATGAATTATAGACTGTTTGTACTTGTGCAATTAAATTGCTTAGTTAAAACGTATTTCCATCTATGTACTTATAACCTTATTTGTTATGTTTGTATAAGGAGAAGCATTTATACAGGCTGCATTAGCCTGTTGACTAATCCTTTTTCATTTTTGTATTTATAGAATGTTGTGTATTACATGTTTTATGGAAACAAAATACTGTTTAAATCAAATACTCCAGAAATTCTTTAGATCAATCATGCTCTTGTTCTAACAAAAAGAATACTGTATCCTTACATCATACCAATATTTGTCTTTTTCTTATATCCTGAGACAGTTAGACCCTTGTATGAATTGTTTGATTGAACGAATGTACTGATTATTTACCAATTGTCGTGAAGAAACATTTTATTCCCATGATTGCAAGTCTGCTGACAAGTCAATTGAATCGTGCTTCCCTCGAGATCAGTGTTAGAGCCATTAATTTTTTACGGTTTATATGATATTGTTGAAAATAAATGTATTAGATATCGTTAGAGATATTGAGTGTATTATCAAATTATTTGCCGACGATACATCTTTATATTTGATTATTGATGATCCTGTTTTATCTTTAAATGTATTTGTTGCTGACTTAGAATAAACAGCATAAAGGGGCAAAGCACAAAAGGTAATTTCTAACCCAAATCTTATCAAGATTATTTTACCAGTACCAAACGTTTCATTACACGATTTTCTTTTTAAAGAATATGATTCACCAAGTGTGTATGATTACAATAGATTATCCAGTACAGTTGTTGGTGCATTGTATACACGGCAGTTTTAATTACGTTACATTAACTGTGAATACAAACAGTTATTACATTATGAATGGTATTATATAAAACTTTATAGATACTGAGTGCATTACAACGCGTGTTAGATTCATTGATATCATACATAATGAAACGCGTAGAGCACGTGACTATCGCGTATGTACATAGCATATGAATACATCGCATAAATCAATAAAAGCTCCCTCACTTCGCCTAAGGGTACGCAAGCTTACACGTGCAATTCAAATTACACCTACATGACATAAGTAATACAATTTTACCAAGCAGTGAAGTACTAACTTGAATATCACAAATAAACAATATACATAAATTATTTATTCAAAGAGGTAACTTAATAAAAGTAAACATATATACAAATATTTCGCAAATAATCACCTCTTAATATCTACGTCAGATTCTCATTCACACGCAAAAATTTACAAACTCCATTCGCTAAACTGTTTGAACCTTTTGGGGCGTTTTGGTACGGTCGTTTTGATTTTGGGGCTTTTTGACCAGTTCCCTGTTATGGCAGGGTAAAAGCCCGCAAAGCTATTGTGGCTTTACATTGAAACATGCTAGTATCGGCTGGAACCAGCCAATAATTGGTGGTATCGCCGGCAATTCAATGTAGCATTGCGCCCTAACCTTATTGCATATAGAACAGTTCTCTACTTCTGGCTAAGTGGTCGAGCCACTTGATGGATACGAACCCAGGACCTCTAGATTCACAGCCGAACGTGCTAACCACTGAGCTCGCGCCCCCGAAACTGTAGAATTTTTTTCGTAAGGGGAAGTTTGGCCTACTCCTTTGCCTAGTGCGGAAAACATAAAGTATGTACTCCCCCGTTAACATTGAAATAGTAAAGATTGTATATTTAACACTTTCCCTCTTAGTCGGTCTTTACTTAGCTTTGTTCCACCTCCCTAGAATTCTTATTCTCTCATCACTCATGAAGTAATTTCTAGATATGATCTATCATCTATATACCCTATACTTATGCATATTCTCCTTTAGTATACCCAATCAGTTTCAACCAACCAAGAAAGACAAATTGGTTGTCAATTGAACCTAACGCCTGTGATTGTCCGTCTTATTTGATAAAACTTATCAAGACATCACCATACAGCTGCATACCGAAAGTTTGTTCACATATTAACTGATACGATGACACCAAATATAAGATTGCCATATCTGACTCCAACAACTGTGGGAATTTTTAAAAAATCTATTGTTTAAAAATTTTCTTCATAGTTTTTTTAGGGTCCCATGGCTGTTAGTAATTTCGAGTGGAATATGAAAGAAAGACTCGCATTTAAAGTTTCAATATGTATTATCTATAAAATTGTGCGTAAGTAAATTTCCATTAACTCTCACTAGATATTTATCGTATTGAATTGCAAAATGTCATGGCTTGGTGGTTTATTACAGAATACCATACAAGAAAAGCCACAATAGTTTGTGAGAATGTATCATGTAACCTGTTTTGTTAAGAAATGGGTTGTTAAGGTGTGGACAACCAGGAAGTTCCTCCTGTATGAGTAAGTGTTATGCAATATGAACATATATAGACCTTACTCATTTTGGCAAGTGATGATAGAAATGAATAAATTCCCCTGCCAAGTATGAAGCATTGACGCAGTATAAAGCTGAATTATTTCTTGTTCGACGGATGAAGAAACAGGTGTCCTAAGGACTATGCTTGGGAGACATCAAAGAATATTCATGTGAAGTCATTGTCAAATCTTCGATAATGGCTACCCGAGCATCAAGCGGTATTCATATTGTGATGTGCGATAATCCTTCGTGTGCTGAATTGTACAATAAATTGTGCCAGGAGTTGGAGAATAACGATGTGGTTTACGTTGTAGAGGGGAGAGGGGATTATGGACTTGAAGCATATCATTTCCATGAGAAATTCAAGGAGAAAGTTGATTCGACCTTACAAACAGTTATCCATCTCTGTCAAGAAATGATAGATAAACTTGTTCAAGTGACATACCTGCTGGAGGACACTTACTACAGAGAGAAATTTGTTTACATTAACAGTACCACAAAGCCAATAAAACTGAATAGAATCTTCAAGCAACCTTCTTGTTGTCAACGACTGTATGATGACTCTGATTACAAAAACATTGTCGAACTGCTGACAAATGCTGCAACTACAGGAAAGTCGCCATCTGCTTCTGGGGAGCGACTTCCGGTCGTCTATAATCATGAGCATGACTATGAAGTCTATGATAATGTCGAAGGTCGGACATTTACCATGAAAGAAAACGAGGTTTACTATCTGACTAGCAGATTACAGCAATCAAAACTCAATTTTCATCAAAGTGAGTATAAGCTTTATCCTAAAGTTTTCAATATGTTAAATCTAGTTGCAATAGCACAGGGATATTAGGGGATATAACGTTTGTTTCTATATACACATGTAGAAACCTCATTGTGTCGGTAAAGCAAATTGTGTAATCAGATGTTAGCGTAGTAACCTTTGCACTGAGACTTATAAGACTTACATTGTTACAAGACTTGAATGAGTCAGATATGTAAGACGATTTTATAAGGACCGGAGAAATGTAGCCATATTACAACATAAGTTCTATGTAAGTATGTAAGAAGAGTAACGTTTTTGTGAAGAAATGGCATAAATATTTACCTCAAATGGTAAACCTCAAAACTTCAAAAGACCTTTACGATTCTCAATTAAAAAACAAAGACATTAACATATCCTTAAGCACCTTAGTCAACCATATTTTTATTATTTTGCCCATCTTAGCTATGTCATATTTGCACGTATATGTTTCCTCACAACAATCCTGCCCAAAGTCGTCTCAACTCTAGCTTTGGCCTCCATTGGTTCACTTCTCAAAATACCTAATGCGCTGGAAAGGGGAAATATTCAAGAAAATCTTTGGACAATTCTACTTTCAAAGGAATTTGGTGAAATTCAAGCCACTCATCTTGAATATTTTGAAAGCAAACTGCTTGATCGGGCTTCACAGGTAAAACCAGGGAAAGACAACTTCTGCGAATGGTCTGAACTTATCTGTTTGTACATTGTTACAGTCATTCACAGAGTCCATCTTTTGATGGAGCAAAGCTGTTCACTTGACTCTGCTTTCAAGAGAAAGTTTACCATGCCTCAAAGAGCTGATGACAAATGTGCTGACATCACAGCTTTTATGGAAGACTTTAAATGTCGTCCGGATGTCTATATTCAAACTCTACATTCAGCCGACTCGAAGGAATTTTGGAAGAAAGGATGGCATGGCCAATTTCTGGTGGTTTTGAAGCATCTCTTGGAGGTAATACACAAAATTAACTTAAATCTTAGAATTCTTAAACCTTATCAAATGGAAATTATTATTAGTATTTTTGTTATCATTTGTAAATTGTTTAGTGTCATGAAATAGAAGATATTATATGAGTGTGACACGATTACACGACACGACACGATTACCTAAATATTAGAAACTCGAACGAGAGTGACATAGTACATGGACACGAATATGATATTCACTTTTTTAACTAAAGTAACGAAATCAAAGAAATTATCAAAACAGCCTCAAAGCATAGGCGGTTTACCTGCCATCGTCACATTTGGAATGCAATGTCATACGCAAACTGTAGCCTCAAAGCATTATTTATGACGTGATGTTACAATAGAAAGCTGACATTTTGTAATTATAATTTTATTCAAAACTATTTATTGTTACTTAACTGATACAATTCCCCGCCGCAAATTATCACTCGAATATTGTATGAAATACATCAATGTAAAAAGAAATTTCTATGATAAATTTCTGGTTGATATTTTTGTTCTCGAAATACTTGAAAACAATACTTATCACAATGTGACTAAATTAAAGACATTGCATGCATCTTACTTAGAAGATGTGATGCGAATTTGAAGCACTATCTGTTGAGATATTGCATTGGCCAGTTAAGCAAGAATTTTCTAATTGCAGATAATTCACACCTTTGCTTTCCCATGGATGCAAAATTTATAGCAAACATTTGTTGACAAAATGCAATGGCCAACTGAATGATATTGCATTAACTTAGTAGATAATAAAAATCTTATCATGCCCAGGTAAATTGAATATATGATATTGTACTGACCAACTAAACAAGAATTCTCATATTGCAGATAACTCAAAGCTTTGCATACCCACTGAAGCTTTATGAATTAATTCCCATTGGCAAGCTTAACATGAATTCTCTTATAGCAGATCATTCACACCTTTGCATCCCTGGGGATGCAGAATGTGAAGCAACCACCTTGTTGACATAATGCAATGGACAACTTAATGATATTGCATTTTTCAACTAAACAAGAATTCTCTTATAGCAGAAAACTCAAAAGCTTTGCATACCCAGTTAAGCTGAAGTAAAGATATTGTATTGACCAACAAAACATGAATGTCTAATTGCAGATACTATAATGCTTTACATACCCAGTGAAACTGAATTAAAGATATCGTATTGGTCAGCTTAGCAAGAATTCTTTAATTGCAGATATTTCATACCTTTGCATTCCTGGCTATGCAGAATCTCAAACAAACATTTGTTAACATAATGCCAAATGTATATTAATTTGGGTAAATAAGAAAGAAGTCTCAAATAGCAGAGGTTCAAATCTTCAAATCCAATGATTCTTAATTTTCATATAACATTGACCTACCTAATAAAAATTCTCTTATAGCAGATAGTACAAATCTTCGCATACCTAGTGAAACTGAAAGAATGATAAACACTGGCCAGCTAAACAATAATTCCCTAATAGCAGGAGGATAATAATAATAGGTGGATCAAAGACATTTCGCTCTTAAAAAAGGGATGTACCGAGGTCAGGACCTTTGTCTCTTTGAAAATTATCTTCCATAGTTTATGCTCATATATTATTGTGAAATAATACATCATATCAATCCTTACACTGTATATTTGGGCTTTGCAGATGCCTGATTGTCACAATGTTTTGACTTTGTAACATTCTTGTACGTTATTATTATAGGTGCGTGATCGACGATTCCTAGCGCTTATGAGACTGTTGTTTTCGACAATAAACGTACTTGTGACTGAAATACAAAAACATTTTTTTATTTGTTATCTGACAAGATTTTCCCTGTGTTAATTCTTTCTGATCAAGATACAAAGACAGTTAAGTTGAGAATGATCTGTTGAAAAGTTCAAGGGGTGATATGTGAAACATTTTCAACTTAATTCTTGAGTTATAGAGAATTTGGAAATAATGTGCGCAGTTTGTGAGTCTCTAGTCATATTCAGGTAATTATTTAACAAGCATTATGCAATCATTTGGGGGAAATCTCAATTATATCTCCAGTTCGACAGTGTTGTTTCCAGTTAGCATATAATTATTTTTCTTTCGGACTGAAAGAAATTGTTAAGCCAGGAGTAGATAAAAATAAACGATAAAACCAGACGTCTTTCAGATTTCAATGAATTTTTAACATTTCTTTTGTAGATTTTCCAAGGCGAGGAAAGACTGAAATCGTTGCACGACTTACAAAAGTTGCTTGAACCTAAAACACAAGGATCCATAAAGCCGTTGAAGTCTGTAGCGAGATTACACTGGCTTGTTGGCAGACTTGTAACAATTGGAATAACAAGTTTCTTCAAGACGTTTGGTAAATACCCAAAATATAAATCATTACATATTTTTAGGTATCATTGTGCTTTCGTTATAAAACTGAAATAATTATATATCTAATGAAATGAAGCTATTGATCTGTTGATGTCCACCGAGTCATATTCAGAGACGTTCCGTGACTTGGCGCTGTCAGAAGTGTCAGATAAACTGCAACCAATCAACATCAACATTACAGAGCGCTTGACTGGAAGTGAGGACGAAGATCCCTTGATGATAAGAAGAGTTGGACGAGAGTCTCAGAGAGTGATGATACATATTCACCTCCCAAAAGGTACAAGATGCTCTTACGGACTCATCCCTTGCAAAGAATTCATTAATATCACGAATTCGCTGTATTGCTTCCGTTACTAAGTTAGAACTTAATTATTTGAAACGATCATTTTAGCCTTTTGTGATAACACATCAAATTCATGTCTCATTGAATAAACCTCTCTTCCATTTTCTAGAAGAGGATCTTGTCAGGCAGCTGAAAAGTACCCTGATACCTTCCAAGTGTGGTCACCGGAACACAATTGAAATTCTTCGGAGTCTCCGTGGGCATCCTCGCATTCTTCCTCTATTAGCCTTCAGAGTGGAGCACATCCCTGTATTCTACGTCACAGAGGACTACAGTCACCATAACCTACACCAGGTCCTTTATTCCAAGGCGAAAGCAAAGTCGTATCTACAGCCAGTTGATCTTCTAGAGCTTCTCCTTCAAGCTCTGGATGCTGTTGACCACCTTCACAAGAATAAAATCGTCCACAGACACATCACTGCCTCGAGCTTCCTCTTCAACCGGAAGCTCAAACATGTAAAACTTTTCAAATTTGAACTTGCAAGAAGGAACCCGCATCAAATCATAGTGGGTGAGCATCCAACATTCGTTTCATTCATTATCAAAATGTTAGAGAATTTCATGTAGTATAATGTGGTTATAATGACACTGAATGGGTTTTTAAAAAAAAGTTATTATAATCATTTGTATGTTTGTCCAATGTTACGGGTTAAGTCCTTTTACCTAATAAGGCCAGATTAGCTTATGAAGCAACCCTCAGTATTGCACCCGCCCGTCGTTTGTTGTTCATACCTTGTAGTACGTAATTTGTTCACATATTTTATTTCTCCTCTAGAAATTTGTCCCCGCCAAACTCAAAATGTTGTACCTTGGTATCATGCACCTAGGAATCCAAGTTTGTAGAGAGATTCTTTGTGAAAATAGGAATTTTCATTGCAAAGTAAAGTCAGTATAGATCGACATAGATTTTTCATCATATTCCTATTCTTTGTTTTGTTGAAAGTGGTAATAGTTAGAAAATCATTAAATTTTTGCATTTACATTGATTTTCTCAATGCAATTGCTGATGAAAAATATCGGATGGAAAGCAATTTTGGAGATTGACCCTAAAACATCAAAACATGGCAAGGCTTGTGGTTTCAAACAATGGGCTTCTGCAGGAGATTTCAAAGCTTAGACTGTCCCTGGCCACAGAGGCATTCAGGCTGTGACAGTTGGGCATTGTAGCTGATTAGGGCATTTGTGTAAGTCGTCCAGCAAACCAAAGATTTTGACAGATGAACGTCAAACGACTATAACTTTGATGGAGTAGACTGCAGTTAAGGTAGAGAGGACATGAGTGTTGAGTTGTTCTTTTCAGCGTTGAGTACCGTCTTTGCTGCATTGGTCTGTTGGTCAGACAAGAGTTACAGATGTTGTGGAGAACGTTTCACTCATCGATGTGGTTAAAGGGAGCACCAACCTGCGCTAAAAATCATCCGCAGATATGAAACAACATCTCTTTCTTGAACTTCGGCGGTTCCATTGAGACTAATATCTATCTGGAATGCACCTCGCCCAAGGTGACAGCAATGCGCGTTAATGACTTTGTCAACCGGGTCTTGATCCTCTTTTGTGAACTGCCTCATGATGTTCCAATATGTTGCCCTCATTCAAGAATTATTTAAGCAAAGTCAATGAATTTCTGGGAAGAAGTAAAAAAGTCATTTCCTCATCTCTAAACGAAAACGTCTCTTTGAGGAATAAATTTTGCAATGGTTTGAGCAACGCCAAAGGCAATAACTTAATCTTATGATAATTATCAGTTAAAAACATTTTAAAAAATAACATATAAACAATATTACTATTATCAAATTTACCAACATTTGCTATCTTTGTTGAAAGTTTCTGAAATTATGTTATGTAATTTTGAAATGATATTTTATTACAAAATTCAGATTTGTTCCCATTTTTTTTTTTTTTTTTGTTGCCCGAATGGGTAAAAAGCTGCCCCTTCAATGAGTTTTATACAAATTTTTCATAGTTTACAGATAGATGCAAACGTTTTCTCTATGTAAGATAAACTGCAACAGCATTCTTTTGGGCACATCTGCAAAAAACATAAAGCGCTCGCAGAAGATTCAAAACACTGCTGCAAGGATTATAGTTCGAGCAAACACAGACTCCCACATTACTCCAATATTCAAACAGCTTGACTGGCTGCCTGTCAGAGAGCGAATTGATTTTAAAGATCATGTACTGACACATAAATGTGTTTATGGTAAAGCTCCACAGTATTTGCAAGACTTTGTCAGTGCTTACGTTCCTGAACGGTCCCTGCAATCTAGTACCCAGCACAAACTCCAAGTGCCACCATAAAAACTCAAAACATTTGGTTACAGATCATTCTGCTTTGTAGCAGCTCATCTTTGAACTCTCTGCCTATTGTAATTTAAGCAATTTCTTCATGTGAACTTTTTAAATGCCTACTCAAAACCCATCTTTCCCCAATACCTCTTAGCACTTTAAGCATACATTATTATTATTTATTGTGTTAGAATAGGTAACATATTGAAAAAAAAGAATTGGCATGAAGTTACAACAACTTGACACAAACGTAATGTTTAACCGTCATTTTCTCTTTAATCAAAGAGAAAAAACTAAAATACAAGAACATGACAAAAGTTCACATGATACTTAACCATAGTTATTTATCTAAATCTTCAATGGCGATGAATCTAAAGCTATGAAAACACTAGTTGCTTGCTCTCAGAAAAAATAAGGTTATTTTTCTGAGCAATACTTTTTTATTTGCTTTTCCAAAAAAGAATGAAAATATTAACGATAAGGCTTTAAAAGAGAAAAGGAAAATGATGGGTCTTCAGACCTTACTGTGAGGATTTTAAATAGGAACGCATGCATAGTTTAAAAAACTTTTGTTCAGCATTTGTATACCTTATGTACCTTTTCACCGATGTTACAGACCGAAATTGCTCTGGAATCCCTGTTCGATGGTCTGCCCCCGAGTCTCTGAGTAAGGGCCACTTCACCTTCCGGTCTGACTATTGGATGCTGGGAGTCTTAACCTATGAGGTTTTAACACATGGAACCCTTCCGTTCTCAGATCTTGAGGGGAAAAGCGACGAGGATATCGTTAATTTGGTAGGATAATGATTGTTCCATGTATACTTTATATATCTCGCTCTCGTTCTTCTTGCTACGCTAGGCTTATTATAGAATTGTTTTCAAAAGCCAATAGCATTTAAAGACATTATTGAATCATCAGATTAGATTTTAAAAGGATAATCCTGAAAAGACCTAATACGCGTGTGTAACCTGTGTTACCTTTGATCGTTTAAAAAACTTTTTTTTTTTTTACTTTGAAAAAGTACTGGGTTGAGAGAGTTGAAAGCTTATATAAATGACTTTTGGCAGTTTGGATGAACAAATCATTATCAGCAAATGAAACAAAAATGGGGATGACTCAGGGGTGGACCTTATATTGTCAAAGATAACCAGCAATACATTAACTTCGATGGTTAAAAATACGCTGATGTAGCATGGTAGTGGTAAATGTTCATCTGGGAAATTCTGCCACTAGATTCCACCAAATATACAAATTTTCATCTCTTTCTGAAAACCTTAAAATTCGAAAAACCATGCTCACAAAGGGGATTGTAAGCATAAGATTTGGTTAATCTGTGAACAGTACTAAGATATTAAGAGCCAGGCATTTTTTCTTTGAATTACTTGAAACCTTCAATTTTTCTATACACTTATTATTTTAGGCATGTTTATTGTAGATCAAAAGTGGCTCAAAGAAGCTTCATCAGGAACGCTGTATCCCCGCAAAGGCGTTTGATACCATCATGGGTTGCACAAAGTTTGAGGAGCAAGAACGGCTATCTGTATGCGAGGCAAAGTGCAAGCTTGAGGATACTTTGGATGATTACAAAAGACCAGGTGCGAAATTTAAGTAATTTGTGGGGGGAGGGGGAGGGGAGGTTATTCATTATATTTTAAAATATCCCTAAGCAAAAAATCTGGATCCATCGCTGGAAATTTAATAACATTACCGACCGCTCTTTTATACTATTGTTTTAAATTATTGTCATCTGTACATATTTGTTTTACTTTTCAAAATACATCTCTGTGTGCTTTCAGGACTTGAGGGAAAGAGAAAGTTGACAGAGAAAGACTTTCCTGCGATAGGAAGGATGTCGTATGATGAGCCATACCGGGTGAGTGAGTTACTCCTTGTTAGTGAAATGGACATGCATAATTTCTGTATACCAAAAACGATTATTTTACTTGCTATCCACCACTAGGGGTAATATATTGGAAGTTTAAAGTTATGAAAGATATCAGTGTATCATGATAGATGTTAAATTGGAATATAAACAATGTCCAAGCTAACGATAGAGTGGACTGAGGCGGAGGGTTTAACAACAATCGTCGACTATGGTGTGACAAGAAGTGTAGACAGCGGCAAAGTATATATTACATTTATGTAAATCACATTATCATGATAGTTACGGTAAGTTATATATTACTGCAATTGATACAAGTGAAATATTGTTTAAAAGATACCCCAAGCAAAACTTACTCACACTTAAATGTTTGTAATAGTGACAAATTAGTAGACCCGTCAACTTAGCATCGATTTATACTATATACATTATAATTATTATAAAAAGTATGATATCGCGAACCTTAACAATAACACGATCCTTCAAGAAAGTATATAGAGAACGTACATACCTGTAAAATATGAAGAAAACATCAACTAAAGAATATGTGTGGCCAAGAAAAATAACTCACTTAGGCAATGGCGTGCATTGAAGTGGCGAATTTTAAGATGCCTACGTCATGAAACAGGTAAAGCACGAGATACTACTTGTGTTACGAGCAGAGTCAGAAAGAGAGAGCTTGTAACAGAGCATAGAGAGCAACCTGAACGAAATGTATTATGCGACAAGAAAGAAAAGAGATGTACATATTAACCTGAAAAGCAGTAAAGACGCCCTGTACAGATTTGTTGCAATCTAAATGAGTAAGGAATACTGCTAGATATTTATAATACTATTCCGTCTTAAAGGAAGTTTATGTTTTCTACGTAAAGCCCAGGTTGGAAAAGTGAAACTTTGTATGTTATCTTTAGGTATAGACATTGTTAATATGGTTATTTTTTAAACTTTGACTGCAATACAAAAATTATTTCTAACTTTGTCTTAGAAATGTGGAGATCTCGTTGTTACAGTATTCACATCATAAGTTACTTGAATTCATTCTATTTCTGACGACGCAGTGTTAAGGTTCGAATACTAAAGTGGTTTGATAAAACCTGCAGGCTTAGCAAGACTTCATTGAAATTTTCCAACACGTTTGATGCTCAATGTGTTGAACTTTTTCATATTTCAGACTGTGGCATCAGAATTTGGTAAGTACTCCTCTTTACATCATCTTTACTTTAAGGTCGTATGACCAAATAATGAAATTGGTACAAGGAACTCATTTTGTTTTTAAAACCTTTTAATGAGAACAAATAACACAACGTTATAAATGAAGTTATTTGAAGAATTTAATATGGATGGAAAGACATTGCAAACCAAAAGCCCTCGTCTTGACGAATTTTGGTTGAGTGAAGGTGTTGATTGACAAAGGAAAGAATATACCCAATAGTCAAAGCGAGAGAGCAGAACTTTCAATGACACCTTTGTCTACTAAGGTACCAAAATAAACCAAAACTCAAAGAGCGATCTTAATTAAATAAGATAAAGTGCATAACTACATTGCATCGATCCGAGTAATGGTGGAAGAGTAATTAACAAGAAAATTCTTCGAGGCACCCTAATTAGAGTACGAAATACTGCGAAATAATAGGGTGCAAATGGATATGATTTGCATGACAAGATATATTAAAGTACTGTTGGAGGCGTATTTCACGACCTCAATGTCGATCACTTAGTGATATCTCACTAGTTGACTCGTCCTTACTACATTCTCGACTTATTGACTTGTAGCTGCTTTATTCTCGGTGTACCTTTGTAAGGAATGTTTTTACTAATGTGGAATAGATTTTTACAACCTTTCATGAGGAATATATGAGTCAAATTTAGTTCATGTGCAGCCATGAAAGCTGTACTGCCGTTTTGACTCTTAAACACCACTGATTGCCCTTGAATTTGAGATTTGCATAAACAATCGTTTTTCGTATTAAAGGTTTCCATTTATTTCCGAATACCCACATGGTCACGTGGTTCTAAATTTAATGCAGATGTGTTTACTGGTTCTACGATATTGCCAAAATACATAGAGGCTAAGTATGATTGTTTTAAGTTCCTGAGAAAATTCCAAATGTAATATAGAGAAAAATTTGAGCTGTTAAGATGATTTGGCCTCCAAACAATAACACAGGACATTTACTATTTTTGTCGTAAGGTAAATAAGTTTTAAAACACATTCTCGTCACCAAGGTAAATAAAAAAGGTAGTACAATTGGAACTTAAAATTGAGAAAGATTCCCTGGACTTTCAGTTTGTATATGCAGAAGACATGGAACTTAGTTCATGCAGAACTTTCTTGTAAATCTTGTCAGTGGAACATGTGTAAGATCCTCAAAAACTCTCTACTCTGGTTCTGGTTCACCTGTCGATTCGCCATATTCCCCATATTCCCGGGTAGGTGATTAAGAACCCGTCACAGCGAATGGTTTCTTGAACCATGGTGTCATCTGAAATCTGAAATTTCTTACCCATGGGTGACT
This sequence comes from Phorcus lineatus, assembly GCA_921293015.1. Lineage (NCBI taxonomy): Eukaryota > Metazoa > Mollusca > Gastropoda > Trochida > Trochidae > Phorcus > Phorcus lineatus. Next base: position 31,192,345 of record OV121087.1, on the reverse strand, counting down.
TCTGTCTGATCTATCAGCAGTGACAGAATCAAGGCAATTGTATCATATGTAGACTCCAAGTCGGACGCTGTTTTGTTAACTTGTCCATCGGATCTACTTCTTGATTTAGAACCGGGTACTTTCTTTATTATCTACAGTTGTGCATCATCGTCACAACAAGAAGACTATTTCTATGGAGTGTCTTAAAGCTTGGTCAGGCATTTGCCACATTCCTTCTGTATCATAGGAATATGAAAGTACAAAGGAATATCTTGATTTAACAGGTCATTCACAACTTTTACATATTCTTCCCATCTGTATGCAAGTTTATGCTTACCTTTGAACGAAATTTAACAAGGACTCTTCCTCCTGGATTGAGGGTATCATCTGTGCCCAAGATAATATATTTTTGGATTGTTGTTCTGCGAGTTCTTCCAAGAACCTTGGCCTAAGCTATGGTCGACTGCTTGCCATGAGGTGTTCCAATTCAAAAGGTAATGTGAATTGGTAGTCATGGCTGTCTGCCAAACAAAAGGAAGAAGAGACACCTGTTGGTAGAAATTACAGTTTCTCTTCTGGAATCGCTTCATAGATCGAAATTCAAAGATTAAATCAATTTTGACCAACGTCCTGTTTCACCTCTCTGTGCAAATTTCTGTTCTCCATTCCTTTGAGGAACGTAGTGAATGGTCCTGCTGTTGTCAATATCAGTGAATCTATGTGTTTCTTTGACACATATGACTGCTTTTGGCTGCTTGATTAGAATGTTGATATTTTGGAGCCATAGAACCGAGTTGTTGCACAGGACTTCCGCAAAGGTCTTTGCAGTCTGCTACATTGTTGGTATCGTATCTTGTAAAACAGTCTGTCATGTGAGAGTCTTGCTGTCTGAGAGTTTTGGGAACTTGTTTAAAGTTATGTTATGGCCCATTTCAATGATAAACATTCAAACCTTTATGTTCTTGAAACGGCACCGCTAAAAGTCCATGAAAACTAAAATCAAAATGATGCTTTTAATGGACGGGTCGAAACACAATGAAACAAGAAACTTGTGGACGTCATCAGACTAATTCCAAGGTGGTAAGTTTGGGATCTTCTCAGTTTTGACTGAATCAGACTGCCATTCATCTGCTAAACGATGTGCCTGACAAACTTTTTCTTGAAAAAATTCATATTTGGTGATTGCCTTAATCCACTTTCTCTGAGGTGTTTGAATAATTTCTACAGACAAAGAAGATCTTCTATAAATGTCCCAGAATACACCATGAGGTTAAAGAAATAGATTATGGTATATTCTGTATGGAGATGTCTCAGATCAATCTGGCGCTAGTAAGTCGTATGTGCATTTAATTAAACAGTTAAACAGTCATGTAATTATATGTGTAAAATGTAAATGATTCGATAGAAAACACACAGTTCATTCCTTGTGATTTTCTTAGATTTCATTCTGGTGGTGTGGAGACTTCATATCGAGGAAAGTCAAATACTTGGATCCAGCGAGCTGTCAGATATGTCTTCTGCCCTTGTCAAAACCTATGTACATCTAATAGTTCTGAGGTCGATGCATATGGGCAAAGTGCCGTCTATCTTCTGAACAAGTATTGAAATTGCCTGTTGTCAAACTAGAAGTGTTTGAAGGTGTTCTTTGACGTCCTGTTACAAGAAAGGAATCCGTCAGATTTGTCTGGTGTTGGATCCTACAGCTGTGTTCGATGCCAATGTGATAAGATCTTCTCAAAGTTTTCGCTGTTCCTCAACGCTCCTAAAGACTTGGGAAAATAGTTCTTATGAGTGAGCTTTAAGCTGAACTTTCTTGTTACATATATCAAGAACGTCTTGTAGTTAATTTTGTTTGAAAAGGTAGGATAAGTGTCAAATAGAAAACAATGCCAGCTCTTATAATCAAGCCCTGGTGTTGTGTAAAGTAATAACATTTCATATAAACATTATACAAATACAAATAAATTTCATGATAGCTCTTGTTTCAGCCACCGTATCGGGTGTTTCAGCTGACAGATACGTATATACACGTCTCGCCAACACACATGTACGGAGATTTGGACGTGGCATCAAAGCAGGATACCTTATTTCAAACATTCCAACCATTCAAAATGTCTTTCAGGTAAAGTCAAGTTGAAACATTTTATCAAGACTTTTTGCCTGAACTAATGTTATTGCTTCCCTTATGGTTTACAGATTTGATGATCCTGAGTGCCTAGATCTGTGTCGCCCTAATGACTATGTGCGTCTTATTCTCCACAACCAAATAGTTTTGAAAGCTTTTAATTTGTTTACACCACTACCTTGCCTAATGGGGATGATAATCATTGATGTTTTGGCAATAAAGAACCAACAGCTAGCAAACAAAACAAATATTTTATTCACTAGCGGCAAAAATAGTCATGTTGTATTGACCTCTTGGCTTATTTGGATAATAATAGCGCCTTTGAATCTTTACTAAAACTTATCTGATTCTACAATAGGGACAGTATTTGTCTTAGAATATTGAAATGAATTGTAATGAAATAGGTGGTAGATGAGGGTAGACCAGTTCAAAAGGTTTTTTAAGTTGTTTTAATGTTCAAATTAATTTCAGAAATGATTATTTGAATAAAATGATTAAAAATATTTCAAGGAATGTATGATCATAAGTTGTGTCATATGGAAGTTCATCGGTTGAAATGCACTATAATTTTCCAGATCGATTTCCTCGAAGATCATACTTCTTTAAACCAAACATATCGCTCAAGAGCAGGATTGTTTTCAGCTTAGAAAATTAGTGAGTTTGAACATTAAGAAGTGAAGTAAAGGATAACAGAAGGTAAAAGCCAGACAGCATTCGTAGTAAACTTATAATTGAGAAGTATGGTTCCTTACTTTTGAATGTCACCTAATACGTTTGTGAATACTCACATGGAATTGAATCTAGCTACTTTATAAATATTCGGTGTATGGCTATATTTACCTAGGTTAATGTAGTAATTACACATATGTGTCTTATAGAATTTACATAGGAAATAAAGATTATTTTCATACAACATTTTTATTACTTGTTTTTACTGTTTTAGTGTTGGAAGAAGCTTGAAATCATTGAAACTCAGAAGCGACAGTTTACAACAGCAGAGGAATCCTTACTTCTTGCAGAAGATATCGTCGGAATTTATGATCATGTGACAATCGTCGACTTTGAAGACGAAGAGGCGATGGTAAAATTTTTTATGCTCAATTGCCTACTTACGTCTCTAGTACTCTAACATACATCTAATACTAATGAACCTTGAACAATAAATGTTCAAAAATACTGCTCAAAACTGGCATGTAACATTTGAAACCTTACAAAAATTGGTCTTAATCTTATTCTTCAACTTCCCATTCCCTCGCACACATAAAAAACTAAGATAATAAAATATATGAAAAAAAACACTTGATACAACTTTCTGATAAGAAAACTTTCATAGTTAGACTATTGGGTGTTTCATAATGACCCATTGCCTGTGTTATGATGTTATGATTCTCAGTCTCGTCTTCTATTGTATTTAATATATTACTCGTTCATCAAAAATTATCTTTCAAGGCAAGAAAAATTTTCATTAACCACATGTTGTTGATTAAGATATTACCAATGAAACCTGGACGAGATCATCAAGTTTATTCATTAGGAACAACTAAATTCATTCAAGGTACAAAACTGACTTGTTTTCAAAAACCTCTTTTTGGCAAATTCACCATACATCTGTACGTTCATCTGGTTGAATGCAAGTAATAATAAACATAAATATTGAGGAACCTTATTAGGCGAGAAATTCAAGGCAACTACAGAATGAATCTGTAACCAGCATGCAGGATATGGGGTAAATAGTTTAATGGTTTGCGTTATTGAAGTACAGTTGATGGATGTAGATTGGTTTGTGTTGATCGGATTACTTGCATATTTATGGGGGACGGTTGTGGATGAATAGAGATGAGTATTCCTAATGAGTGAGTTCCAAGCACCTGTTAGAAAGATTCCTTCATCGTGGAAGATTCCTTCATGTGTCAATGCCTTCTTAAAGTTTGTATATTGTAATTATGGCCATGTATTGGGATGATATATTCGGGCATCGGTTGGACCTAGCGAAACATGGTTGATACTGCACTGAAATTCAGTATAGCATTGCACCAAAATGTTACTGCATGTAGAAAAGTTCTCTGCTTCAGGCAAAGTTGCCGAGCTTTGACAGAAAACTTTTCTGTTTGTCCCACACACATGTCTCAGTGCACTGGCATCTCATATCAATCATGCTTCATCTCGAGAACTCCGACTGGAACCTTCAGTGAACGATTCTAGACTGGAGTCCTTTCGATTCACATGTTTTTCTCACACTGTTAGCTCGTAAAATCTCGGACCTCAAATTTAAGATCACCTTTCAAAACCTAGTAATCGTAAGTAATCGTTGGCAATCTAGCTGTTGATGTCACCTCATTTTTAGAGTGTATTTTATGTACAGTCACAACTCATTCAGTGTATTTCCACTCGACTATGACATCAGTTATTACTTAACTAATATTTGACTTATCAAATATCAGCGATGTTACAAAGTAATGACTTGACTGTCTAAATTGTCATTACTAATACATGTTTCTTTACTTTACCAGGTTTTACTTTATGATTTGCGAGTGTATCTTATTTCTGAGGCGCCTTGAGCATACTACTTAGTGTATATTCAGCACATTTACAAATGTTGATTATCATCGGTATCATTTACTCTGACGCGTCGTGTTTTTCCGAATTAAGAATTAATTTGCATTTCTGATTTTCGTTTGCCTATTTTATGAGGCTATTCGAAGATTATTCTTGATTTAAGTATCCACGCAATTTACAATGTTATCTTCTTGACTCACTTGCAGTGTTATAGTATTCCTAATGGATGCTCTGGAAGTCTCCATTCTTTGACTGACACCTCTTATAACTATGAGATCCCTTATTTGTGGTATCTCTTGGCATGCGCAAAAGCCTTGATGAAAATGCATTCACAAAAGTGGATACATGGAGCTTTGAGTTCGAAGAATATCTGGATCGCAGATGAAAATAACAAGCAGAAGGTATGTATTATTAGGAAAAGAAGGTGGTACCATATCTTTCTCCAGATTGAAAAGTGAGTAGCATAATCAAAGAGTCATATTTTGGCGGTCATAAAGTGTCCAAATACAACAGATTATAATGGTGAGGTCAAATTTAAATAGAGATTATCTTTTGACAATGTTGATACAATATATTCTACGTCCGGATATTTCAATCTGCAACTGCTGACGTTGTTCATGGGGTTTTCAAGGCTTATTTCACCGAGTTAGCATACATGAGGTCTTGTGGAGAGGATTCTGGCATCGTCAGTGATGATTCGGAGCCCCCGACGGAAGAGGAGGTATACAGAAGGTAAGAGAAAAGCGCATTTCAGAATGCTTAAAAAGTGGCATTCTCTCCCAACACGTACATGTAGTTCGGTCACTAATTCCTAAACAAATTTCTTCAACGGCCTCTACTCCAGCTTCCTACAAATTCCCCTGGCGATAAAGTATATTGCAACATAAACTACATTGCAATATTTCAGCCAACAAAAACACTGCATGTACGGATAATATAGTTGTATGTATATTACATGAATGTAGTCGCTTAGTAAAGCAAAACTATTCTGTAAAGAAGAGTCAAAGTGCAAAGTGTATATTCAGATATGATTTAGCCTTCCTAAAGTATACGAAAGTAACTGAAGCGTTTTGTATGATAACTTTCAAAACTAACTCTGACTGCCTCTAATCGGGCTTCGATTAATGTAGACCGAGAAACGTTGATATAATGACAGAGGTATAGGAATTTATGACAGCTACCTCTGTTGGGAGAGTTTGAACAAGCGATTCTGTTTAGATGATACAGTGGGGCGTTTTAAACATATGAGTACCTGTTCAACTGCACCAAAATTCTTTGCTAAATCTTTCTGAAACTTTGAACATACCTTGGGTATATAGCAACGATGCACATATCAAATGTTAGCGTAGTCGAGATTAACTTTGGCCGACGAGTTTCAAACTGAGAATATATTCCTGCGAAATTCTTTTCGCAATCTTCAGAAACTCAGTAATGTGCATATTGGACTTTGAGGCGGCTGCGATGAATTATTTTCTACAGTTATGGCCCTTGTCTTATAGCATATGAACCAAGATTTGTAGGGACTCACATACTTAATGATGGAACTATAAAACAAATGTGATGGATTAGAAAAATTATTATCATTCCTCATGTAAGAATGCTGATCTCTGTTTGGTAAACGTGCCCCTAAACAAATATCCATATACAATGCCGCCTAGGGATGGTAAATCCCTTAAACCCCGATACATGAGTAAAGCGTGCCTCCACGTCAATCAATCAAAGTCACATGATCGGGTCATAGGTGTTTTTCATTTCTGTTTGCCTTTTTAATAATAGAGAGCAAGTTTTTAATATTACATTAAGACTTTCGGTATGATAAATTCGTTATAACAATCCGTCCAGGGTAACAAACTGATATATTATATCCTTGAAAGGTTTTATGCAACTTGCATTCCGCTCGTTGCATAAAACCTTTCGCGGGAATAATATATCCCTATGTCACCCTCGACGGAATGTTATAACTTAGTATATTCTATAAAGACACGGTAACTAATTTGAACAAATGAATGAGAGTAAAATGCAATGACAAAAAATATAAATTTATGAATTAATGCGAATAATTATCATACTTGATATTAAGCTTTGTCGACAGGTCTGCCCCCGAGGTAATCCATGCTGGAACATACACACCAGCTTGCGATGTGTACAGCTTTGGCCTAGTAGTATGGGACGTCTTCGCTGGGGTTAGTGGCACACGGACAGAAAACAAACTCAAAAGCCTTCCTAAAGATGAGGTGAGATCCTAGGCATACTAAAAATGAAAGTTAGTGCCTTCTTATAGGTTGGCAGGCAAACTTGGCACAGGAACGTATATTTTCGGAAAAATATAGAAATCAGTTGAAGTTAACTATTAAGAACCTTTTGATTGAGCTATATCCAAGTTGACAGGAAAGATTGGTGTTAGTGATCATTTTAAGCTCGGTAAGAATAGTTAGTTCAATTTAGTTGACTTACAAGAGTTGGCCCAGACTATGTGACAAATTTCATTCACAAGGAACTTTTATAACCTTATGCTTCTTTTATTCTCCCCGACTCACGCTCTTGACGTCTTGACCACGAGCAAAGATATTGCATAACTGGCATCTCTGAGCTCTCTTACTAATGCAACAAAATCTGTCCTGAAGGTATATTCGATACACTCTTCCTTAATGCCATCATCTATTATAGCTCTACGAGTACCTGACTACACAGCCTGAAAGTGAGCTGCTGCCACGACCTTCAAATTGTCCCCATGACATTTACTCCCTTGTCAAAATGTGCTGGTGTCCACAAAGACACGACAGACCCTCTATGGCTATGGTCTTTAACAAGTTCAACGAGTTCACAAAGAAATCGTAAGTTATTCAAATACGCAGATACATGTTACTATTTTGAAACTGATTGCTAGTTTCTTTCAGTCGTCACCACCGGCAGTTGGTTTCACATAGGACCAGAGTTTTTCATGTGATATCAGATAAGAATAAACATACTTGCCATAATGTGAAAAAGATATTTTTCATTGACTAGATTTCAAGCAGTCGAATTTTCAGATCAACCCATCAAAGCTAAGAGTCTGATTGATCAGTTGCATGAACTCTAGCTACCATAAGTGCATGCATCTGTTCACAAATTTTCAGCTGAAATCTTGATTCGGGACACTCTGGCAAATGTTTATTACATTGTGTATTAATGTCTTGTAGATATTGTGACCTTGGGGATGGCAAATTAAACAATAGGGATCACTGAAACAACTGAAGAACTTCCACAAAAGGCCAATCAGCTAAAAGCTTGTGCCCAGTTTCGACAGTCAGTCGCAATCATAGATTGTAGATATTGTAATTCCAGTTGCCAAAGAATACGCTTCACAGGAGCAACAACTGGGATTACATCTTCTTCTGAAGAACTAATTTCAAAGAAAATTGACATCTTTACTTTGCAGGTTGAGCAATGTGACTCATGGAAATCAAGGCATAACTTCAAAGGCTCCGACATCCCTTGCTTTTGCCAGATCCCTTTCCACTTGAGTAGAAGCTGACGTTACAGGAATTAAAATTTTGTAACTCTAACTATTCCAAATGTTCTTCTTTTACTGACTAAGGCTCGGGCACAAACTTTCGATTTGAGATTTTTAGAAGCAGTGTTTTGCCGTTTTGACTTTGCATTTGTCAACCCACTTGTCCCCTTCCTGGCCTATCGCGGTTCTACTTGCTTCTCTTTCTCTGTAATAGGAGTTATAATGATAAGAAAGTAACCATTTTTTTTTCATTTTTTGTTTAGTAGAAATTTCTTTTAGAAAATATGATTTTCTTATGACCTTGAAAGGTATCCGGCCGCATTCAATCAGTAATCTCACCTTCAATGATTTTGCATAAACATATACATATGACCCATCGTGTATTCATGTACTTTGGCTGATGATTAATGAAAGACGAGTGTTTAACCTTCTGGCTCTTAAGTTGAACAAAGTGGTCAGATTTTAAGTCTACAAAAGCTGAAATTGGTAAAATAAATGGTAAAATAAATGATACTTAAAGTAAAAAATTCCTTTACTCTTCTACAAGACCATTTTCATACATCCACTTGAAGCTTGTAAATCCAAAACCTGTAATGAACCATTCAGCCGTTTGCCTCTTACATGCAAACATATTTTCTTTTCGTAGAAGGTCTCTATTAAACATGAGGTTTCTTTTCATCTTCATTTTTCTTAATAACTCATACAGTTGCCGACTATTCGACACTTCCGGCTCCCAAACCACCAGCGTTACCACGTCGACCTAGTTTCATGACACGCACCTGTCTTTCAGGTACTGATAACGATCGAATGTCTCAATCCCTCGCACCATCCAGTGGGAACATATCAAACATATCATAGCTAAAGGCTCTTCACTAACTTGTTAACTCCAGAAAACTTATACTATTTACAATGGCGCCTCCAGGGTTTTAATAAGTAAATGACAACTGACCACATAGTCGTTCAATTAATTGTGTAGGAATGTAAAAGCTATTGTGAAAAATATTTCCTTTTTGAAACTATATCTATTTTTGACTAAAAAAAACGATAAATAGCTAAAGAGCAAGTTTTTATCGTCAAACTTTCATAATTAATATTAACAAGAAATTGTATAAGATTGTGGTCTATCTGATTTGACATTTAATATGCATATATCAATAAGACTACTCTCTATAGGAATGATGTGAATGATCAAATAGATGTTTGATCTGAAAACAGATGATGACGTTGACGATGAAGACGGTTACGCGACATGTGGTCCAGTTAGCAGCTCTCTGCCCAGAAGATTAGGAGTAAAGCTAAATCCAAGGTTACAGAACGTCGGAGCCCGATCTGCCGGTTTACCACCAACTGGTCGGCAGGGGTTGTCAGAACCGATTGTCAGTGAAGATATAGATATGCGCCTGTTTCACCCCCCTGGTTTACTTCGACGTCGACCTACACCATATCAACCAAAACCTCAGTAGGACCATCAGCTCTGGTTGATGTGCCGGAAAACACAAAGAGATCAAGATGGCCTTTAGGGATAGAGCCTGTCTCAAATGATATACCCTGGAAGAAAACAATTTTAACCTGAGTAACCCTGAAGTTTTGTGCAAATACAACTTGGCCAATGAGGATTTTAAGATGAAAAATAACATGACTATCAGATACGAAGTTAACCCACTGCCTATATACATTTTCTTCTTAGAAAATTCAATACAGTTGAAACCGTGGAACTGGGTGTTTATATAACTAGTATTCATGTACACTGTGCTTTTCTGCTTCTCAATGAGACTGAGGACATTGCTATTGTTGTATCCAAACTATGTAATTCGTATGTATTGATGAGATAGACCCGATAGCTAACCGTCTATCTCAGCTTTGTATACAGAAGTTTGGATATTCAGCCGTTATCGGTAAAGAATTGCATCTGTTCAGGTTTTGAGGATGGTTTTGGATGGCGAGTGAGTTGTTTACACTTAAAGTATCATAAATGTGTTTAAGCAAGTTTTAAAGCAAAATATGAATGTATGAAAAATACTTTATTTCACTATGGAGTATATTAAAACAAATGACTGATTTATCATCACCATATTGACTTGTAACACTTGATCACTGTTTCTCTGATCTGTAGGGGTCTGACGAATTGTCACCAAATCTGTCTTCTGGTCGATGCAGATCCAACCCAAGACCATGACGCTGCCACCGCCATAGGGTACAACATCTTGGACATGCTTCAGCCTGTCTATCGCTTCGTCTGTAAGCTCTCACTCTTCTGCCCAGCTTAGACGGCTGATGCGATGTTCGTGGGTCAATGTCATTACACAAAACAGTCGATATGCCCGAGTAGCTCTAAGGCGTCTCTTAACTGTGTTCCTTCTGATATGGAGCCCTAAGGTCGTCGATGCCGATGGCGTCATGGTGACGATATCATTGTTTTCACCCTCGGTCTTCCGTTTCTAGGACGGTCAGGTGTCTGGCCAGTCTGGTTATGGCGATGAAATAGTCAGATGACCGTTTGTCTGGAGCGAGAAACGTCCTGGCAATCAGGCTGTACGAAACCCCCACTTGTGACATTCCGATGACCCTTACTCGCTCTGCTCCTGTTAAAGGTGCTTCTGCCGCTAACTCAAGTATTGAATGACCAAATTTACAGCTTTTTATACTCGCATTCTGAAAACATCAATCTTTTCTGTCGGACGTCTCAGATGCGTTTTGATGTTGTTGTGTCATTGTTTCCATTTGTTACATTTCGATAAAACATTTCAAAATTCTCTTTTGTCAAAAATTATATCAGAATACGTTAATCTTGGGGTGTGCACTTTCTTTTGAACTTCAGTTTAAAATCAGATTGGAGTTAACTCGCACAAGTAGCAAGGGATTTGATTTAACTAACATGGTTTTCGTAAAATTTTATTCTCATTTATGTTACTATATGTGCTCCATTTCCTATGCAGTTGTTTAAAATCGGAAAGCCCCTTTTCACTGACACAATCACGGCTCACCGAAAAAAACCCACCTAATTGACACTTACTTTCCTCCTTTGTAATGAATTAACTCAATATTGGCTCACTTACATGTGGAGTTTAGTGCCTCACAATGATGTTTGTCAAATGCCACCTGTTGATATCATGGTTTTTGGAAAGCAGTTATCACTTCTAGATATGAAGTCAATTTCATCGATATTCAAGACGATCATATTAACTCAATCATTTCATTATTGTATTATTTACTCATCTTTTGTAAATTCGTCTTTGTGTTTTTGAAATTTTAGCCAGTTCAAAGAGAAATGCACGTAGAAAATTACAGTGTTGATCTCTGCTGATGTATTGATTTCGGACATTGTTAAGTAACAAAAATATAGACAATCATTACATACTACTTTTGGGAACTCTAATTCAATGTTAATTGTGGGTTCGTATCATGGGTACTTTATATAAATTCCATTTTTATATGCTACATATTATTGCTTTGCATATATCAACAATAATTTGTTAGTGCATCATAATTATGAATGACAATAAAGTGTATTCATATCCATTTCATTATAGTTTGTGATATGCTCGTAGACATTTCGGATATATATGTTTCATTATTAGCTTTGCATTTAAAAAGATAGACAAACTTAAAAATGCGATATGAAAAATAATTACAGTGTATGTTTATAATGATGGCGAGGTCCCCAGTATTATATGTCCATCTCTGACGTTGATGCATGCTTGTCTTCGATGTTGTACTGAGTGGAAACGTAACCGTATTACGTGGTTTGGTAGCCGATGCCAGGTATTTCCTGCATGATCTAAATCAGAGCATTCCTGGACAACGGAAATCCTTGATTCTTATTGCCTCGACCTCCGATGTGGTCCCGAAAATGCTCTGGTGGGACTTTTCAGGAAAGTTAGCTGGCAAAGGCAAGACATCAATATTTTAGTGTTAACAACTGTTCGAGTAGTTTTCTCCTGTTGAAACAGCGGTACCAGATTCGCTCAAAGAGAAGACAGTACAACAGATTGTGAAATGGTGGTAAATTAACCGACTTGCTACGCAATGTTGTTCAATGACAAGAATGCCTTTGTTCCTGATGTTTCAGTCTTGCAACCTGCTTTCATTGTAAACATAAACTCTTCACCAATTTCATGGCTGCCACTAATCAACAAAGCTATCCCAGCCAAGTTTACGACGTTGATGTTCAAGCTTCAACGTCATACCTCGAAAAAATCGGAAGGTGTGGATTTCGTTCTTTTAGCGCAGCCAGTGATTCTCTCATTTCGAAATTGGAAGCTCCAATTTTCAAAATAATTTTTTTATCTCGGCAAAAGTGTTATATGTGGCATTTTTCTCTGCTAAACAGGCGTATATCATGATAAGAACCAGTTTGATCCGTGTTGTTTTTAAATAATCATTCATTGTGCCCATTCGGGAACTTTTTAGTCACCATTTTTATCCTTTAAGCGACACTTGCGTTGCACTTCTGTCTCACATCACTGAGTGTTTGGAAGATATTATTAAGGCAATATTTAATTTTTCAGACCATTGGAAAAAAGTGTAACATTTATTAGTGGTACAGTTATTTTACTCGTGAGTTTGTAATGGGATGGATGAATAGTATTATAATTTTGAAATGGTGTGTTTGCGTTTAACCAATGATCTTTTAAGAAACACCATGAGTCAATTTATATTTAAGCTTTGACAAATCTTTTCAGCTTACGAAGTTGTAACTTGTTATCCTTTACACTTTATTATGCGCCATGATTATCGTGTGTTGTGAACATGTGAGTGGTGTGCCTATTTCAAAATTTTGTTTGGTATTGCCAGCTTTCAAGTCTTCGGCGTGCAGAGAGGCGCACAAGTCTAATCGACTGGTAGCCTTAATAAAAAAATCAAGAGAGTGTAAATTTAGTACCTTTTCCTGAAGATTCCATAGTAAGGAGACGTTTTGACACTTTTAAGATGATGTATTGTGGATTGAGGAGACATTAGAATAAAAAACTTTTTAAGATGACGTGCTAGTGGACATTTCAATAATATGACACAATTTATAAAGGTGGAGTGTCTATTTACGGAAATATGAGAACATAATCATTATTTTATGAACAAACAAAACACTTGGATTGAATAGTTATTACAAAAGAAGCATTGGGAATAAAGCAACCATTTATTAAGAATAATAACCTTGTGAAGACATAATAAATTTCAAGACTGTTTTATACATAATCACAAAAAATAATTGCTTATTTAGTCTTGAATTTGAGTATTTTATGTCAAACTTCCTTTATATAACTTAACATCGACGTAACGTCTGTATTGAATTTGCCAATACATGATTAATAAGCTGTAATATTCGATGGAGAAAACATACAAAAAGTCAATTTATAAAATCACACTTGCAATTTTCCCCGTCTTTAACTATGCATTACAATTCAACAATATCAACTAATTTCAAGCAGTTACAATGTATACCAATTTTTATTTCATTGCAAGAATTCCAGTCCGTTGATTTTAATATGTCTTTAATCTAATAAGGTCATAAAGTACCCACAAGTTGTTGAAAGCCTTCCGTTAATAAAAAAAAGATTATCTCTAAATTTAATTGCGTGTTTAGATACATTTCACGAACTAAGATAATATTTCAAAATGGACATAAATTTGTCATTATCATTATTATCATTTTTATTCATTGGATATTACATAAGTAAAGTCTATTATCATTCATCTAAACACAAACATAAAAGGTAATCAACGAAATATGAATTTGCAATTTATTTTTCAAAGGGAAATCTCTGTTAATGACTGGAAACAATAGCTGTAATTCACACTCTAAACAGCACTAAGACATTCAAGCTGAACTTACTGTTCACAGAATGATATAGTAAGCAGTTATCCATAAATCGATAAAAATAATATTTGCTATATTCATGAATGTGTAATAATCCAATTCATTTGAATAGCAACCATGAGACATTTCTTAAAGAGCCACTCTTTGAGTTGTTGGAGTCATATCTGCCAAACGTAATAAACGGTGTCATTTGATCGCGAGGTATCGACTGTTACCAAAAAGACACAAAGACGTGAAATCCTCAACGCTGTGGATTGATAAGGCTGTTTATAGATTTTCATGGAAAACCACTATTTGTCATATACATGTCTTTTGGACATGAAAAGTTAAAATGTTTTGGTTTTATACCACCAGATATGACATGTAGGTTCGTATCAAAGATAAATATCATGTCACAGGGACGTGTATTGCTTAAAAAAGCCTAAGAAAGACATATACCGTATAGTAGGGTAGGGTCGATAGGCATATATGTCTTTCTTAGGCTTTTTCTAAGCGATACACGCCCCTGTGTATCATGTTATGGAAATCACGGAGTGGCTTTTTGACTAAATTTTGATATGTCAGACATCCATTTCTTTGATCACCCTCTTTATAGCTCGTTCTCACCCCAAAGTCATGACTTCCGACCGTATCCTCTATCAGCGTTAAAGAAATATTTGTCAATAAAACTTTCACTTATCAGACAGGCATACATAACATTTTATTATATTACTTCACTATCTCTACTCTACTTATTTGTAATCAGAAGTCTACAAAATTCTAAAATATCATGTACAGGTCGAAGTCCTACACTTAACATACTGACATCCTATAAACTCGCCGACCGAAACTTGACAAGGGTATTTTTTCCAACTCTCAAGGAGTGAGATCGTGCAAGAATAGTGTAATAATAAAGATGACAGTGTTGATCTTAAGCTTGTTTCATTTCGCAATTCCTACATTTTTGTTTTCAAAACAGTCCCCTTTGATTTACGTTGAAACGCCGGTTTACCTTGAACGATGTCAAAATTATCGACATCAATTTCTTCACTGACAATGGATTCCGATCTCTCCTGCTGACCAACTTCAAGGGGTTGAAAGGTGGACCAGTTCCCAACGTTAGGTAACATTGGGTTCAGTTTGAATGCCCCCTTTTGTCTGGTTTCCGTGCTGACGACTTCATCGCATGTGTCATAAGGATTTTGATCGTCATCACCTGTTCAACAATATGCAAATTTATCACCAACATGGAACTTGAAGTATACTTGAGAAAATGGAATTTGAACGTGCTTGAAGGGGCGAGGAAACTTTTTTTTTTCTAATTTGCAGTTGACGAGAGGCTTCTATTCTATTCTTTTTACATTTACATTAAAACTAAGACCTGCTGCCATGTTAAATCTACAAATACGAGTAGTTCATGGCAAGTTACTGGTATGACTATACAAACTTAGGAGACTTCAAAACGTTAACGACGTTTTTAAGCTTAAACAAGCCTGAGCTTACAGGGTTTTTTTACTTCCCTAAACCATCTGTAATTTTTTGTCACGTGACCCTAAAAATTCCACTGCCACGGATAAAAGTATACAAGTATCTATGTAGGACAGCATGTACATGCTCTCTTAAAACTTAGCAGAAAATGTTTTAGCAAAGAGAAAAATTTGCAGTTGATGCACAGTGATGTTCCCGCACCCCAAATCAATCCAACCTATTCACCTTACATTTATGACTCACTTATTAACAAATGTTAATATTGTTTCCATGGAAAACAGAAAAAAACAGTTCGGCGGTTGAAACTGCACAAAAAAATGGCAGCCCTGTGAGTCTCGGAAAACGGAAATTATGTTTTAAAATGTTAAGTTGAGCAACATGAGGTGTGTCTCTGGATCCATATTAATTTTTAAGGACAAAGGCAAAAACATTTCTTGATGAGGAGCATTCGTCAAAAAGTTGATGACTCTCACTACATGTTTGGCCTTCTGATAACATCATGGGGATCAAACCTACTTATACTAGTCCACCGGCCATTAGCAGTCCCTATGCAACCCCCATGGCAGAACGAATTTAACTTTTTTTTAATCATTGACATGTCTTTTATGCAAATCTGAGTGCTAACAGTGTATAAACTGGGATGCAATGTGTCAATTGAACATATTTCCAAAGTCCCCCCAAGCCCCTTATTCTCTGAAGCGTCATAACAAAAGACGTACACAAAAGAGTTACAACTACTTGTTATTAATTATACTCTTAATACAAGGGGGTTGGGTGCATGAGGACCCCGAGTGGCCGGTGGACTACCAATGAGTACATCATCAGTTAATGAATTTGGTTGTCTACAGCTCAGTTTCTAATGGGCAATTAATTAATGTCAATTAATGTATAAGATGGACGACGAGGGCGTGGCTCGTCTTCAGTTCTTGCTCTACGCCTTCCTTCTTCAGAAAAGCTCAATATGTTTTGTGTTCGGACATTTATCCATATTCATACCTAGTCCCTTTCGGACACCAGTTGCAATAATTGTAAATATTTCTGCCTATTATGTTCTTACCGTTTGTGTTTACGATTGATGAAGACGTTTAAACATGTTGGTCCCTTGGGTTCAAAATATACATCATGATGAACTAAATCGGATTATTATCATAGGAATATGAAGTCAGGATAAACATACATTTTAATGAAAGTTACCAATGTGTAAGAATGTCTTACCACGTGTACTGATGGGCGTGGAAGATTGAGACCTTGGACCGAATTGGTCAAGAGCTGGTGGTAAAATAGATCTTCTTGAAAGTGATGGTGGAAGTGCTGTTGGAAGTGCTGGTGGAAATGCTGGCGGAGGCGTTGGTAGGGAGAAACCCTTGTAGTCATAATAGACGTCATCTATTGAAAGTTTTTTTTAAATTTCTGATAAAATTTAGTTTAGTTATTGACAAATAGAGTGTAAATTAATTTCACATTTCAAATATCAAATAAGCTCTATATACTTCACTGTGTCATTATATTACGTGTCTTGTAGATCACAGTATCTGAATGGAGGACCATTTGCACCATACTTACTTGAATGGATCTCACTACAGACTTACGGATAGAGACAGTCAGAGGAGCTGTCTGTCATTTGTGCATTACTTTCGAAAAAATTCTTAACAAAATTTTTTTTATTTGTCTTTTGTAAAAGACATTTTACTTAATGATAAAATTAGTTTCTTTCTCAGTAAGAATCACAAATCTTACAATCGAATTCAATTGGTCAACAAACCAGTGAAAATAAACTTTACAAAGACAACTACAGGAATACATACCAACGGAGGAATAATCCAAGGCGTCAAGGTCTTTGGTTTCCACGGGGTTAGGGAGTTCCTCATATACCCTTAAAAATAAAAACATAAACGGACCAATAGAACGTTTACTAATATGTATAAGATGAAATAATGAATCTCATTAAAGCGAAAATAATAGCATCCTGCTACATCAGCGAATTTAAATATGCTGAGCTCCTTCCAAATACCCTGATCTCTTTCAGGTCAAAAGCGATCCATCTAAATAGCCCATGAGTCGACTCTCATTCAGAAACAGCGACACAACATGGATGGAAAAATCCGAATGGTCTCACCAAGTATCTATGGCCTTGAATTCTACCGAACATTGGGGGTCAACAAGCCGATGCACTTGTAATAACGCAAATATATATCAAGAGACTCTACTATTGCAAATTTACGACTACGTGTATGGTTACTTGTTGGCTACATTGATAAATGTAAGGTCATATCTTTTTGGACGTCAATGCAAACTTTCTTGTAATAACTATGAAAAAAACATATTTTGTGCAACCTATTCAAAATCTTCAATCTGCGATGATCTACTGTCAATACTCTCTATGTATGTACATATAGAAAAATTTATTACAGAAGGTATATATTTCTTTCGAAACTTGAATGGCGTAAAACTGTAAATACATCCATACATAACTATGAAGAACATCTATTGCAAATGCAAACTCCGTCTAATGCATACCTGAGTCTTTATGTACATGTTCACAATAAACTAAACTGTCACATTCTTTGGCAATTATCTTACTTGCACCCTAATTATAAATCTGCTTTACAATTGAAGTAGCTCGAAGCTCTCTTAGTGCTAAGATAGTGTAGGCTAATGTTAATGGATGGTACTTACGACAAACTTAGTGCTAAGGGAGCTTCGAAAATCTGGGCCCAGGTGAATTAGTGCTGCACCAGAGCGGAAGTAGGTAACCGCTCCCTGCCGCAAGGTATGTTGGGATGATCCGTAATTGCCGAAAGGCTTTATTGTTTATTTTGAATAGTGAATTAATCGATATCATATTCAAGTCTTTTGGACCAAAAGCACCACAATTCCCCGCCTGATAGATTTTCATAATATGTCATAAATGTTTCTTAAATGTCGCCACCAAGGTTTGATACCCTGAAGAAACACGTACATCATAGTTATCCTATCTTAACCAGCATGGACGGACGTCTGCACGCATGCACGAGGGGTGTCATTGGGGCTTAGTAACAAACCAACTCATTACAAACAGAAAGATTTTTTTTAAAACTATTGTCGGCAATACGATATTTCAAATGAATAAAGCCCCGGTCACAACCAACCTTGCGCGTTTCCTGTATTTATGTATTTGTATTTCGAAGCACTCGAAAAAATGCGCTATATAACGAGTTGAAAATTGTCACCTATTCTCTTGAAGTGAATTCTTGATAAAGTCGTAGAGTTTGCTGTAAACTATCGCCATAGAGGGTCTCTCATGTCTTTCTGGACACCAGCACATTTTGACAAGGGAGTAAATCTCAGGAGGACAGTTTGAGGGTCGTGGTAGCAGTTCACTTTCAGGTTGTGTAGTCAGGTACTCGTAGAGCTATAACAGATGATGTGATGGGTTTAGACTTCAAATCATATTGCAACGAAATCAACGTTTTAACATACCTTGATATAATTTGTAATATTAACCCGATGATAGGTGGAGTACATACTGAGAATATTGCAATGGGCGGCTTATTTTGCATATACTTTTCGCAATGGTGAAACTTGTATCTAGACAACTAGGGTTTCATAACTATTAGTACATATTTCATGTTATAATATATATTTTACATTTATATAATTATTATCTTAAAGCAGGTGCATGGAATCAACCCCTCAATTTTTCGAAATTACACTCATCAAAATATCAATTTAAGACATTATTGTTCGTGAAATCATTCTTCGTGACAAGTCTAAATGTGTATTAAAGGCAAACTCGTGCATGAAGGTGAATCGTTTATATGAAGTTTCTCAACGAAGAAGCTTTTAAGAGGTCAGTGATGTGCAATTTCTGGATCCTGATGCTCTTACCCGCTTTTTAGAAATACTTTTCAGTTTGTTCTCACTGATAGGGCCGCCGAGACGAGCAAATACCTCCCATACTACTAGGCCAAAGCTGTAAACGTCGCAAGCGGATGAGTATGTTCCGTGCTTGATAACTTCCGGAGCAGACCTGTTGATAAAGTTTACGATGAGATAAAATTCATGTAATCTTCCGAATCTTTGATAGCATAAATCCGTTGTTGACAATGCCAGATTCCTTTACACGACCCTTAAGTTTCTACTTTCCTTCTTCCTCTTTATGCCCGTTATTTTCCCCCTTCATATGACTTTTCTTTCTCTCCCTTCACACAACTTTTTTCCCCATCTCTGACAACGCCCCCTGTTTCTTCTCTTACCTTCTGAGTACTTCCTCTTCTTTCGGTGGCTCCGAATCATCACTGACGATGCCAGAGACGTCTTCACGAGACTGCCTCATGTACGCCAACTCGGTGAAATAAACCTTAAAGAAGATGGGCCAGCGTTAGCACTTACCTGTGGACATTGCGAACGTAAAACATCGTCTCTTTCAAGCTTGTTAAATTTTGATTTCATCGTTGATTAAATTCAATTTTCAGTACAAAAGGGATAATCTAACAATACCTCAGGGAAGATAGGCTATTTCTCTTACATTTATTGTCCTAACATTTCCGGGACAGCAAGATCGCAGTCTTCGATTTCTCAGTTGTAAAAGGAATGTGTATAATGAGAACTGTCTTCAAATGTTCAATTGAGCCTATCGAAATGACAAATTGTTTCATTTTAAGTTTATTTTTATAAGATTACAATTCGGTTTTGATGCCTAGCTTATCCTCTCAAAAACATAGCATAACGATATTAGTACATAGAGTCGATTCTATTGCATAATGCATCGTGGTCTCTGTCTATTGTTTTACAGGTTAATCTGTATCCTGTACAACTTACGGTCTTTTCATCTATAATCCAGATATTCTTTGAACTCAAAGCCCCATGTATCCACTTTCGATCATGCAGTTTCACCAAGACTTGTGCGCATGCCCTCAGATATGGTAAAAAGTCATGTTCGTAAGAGTCCTCGGTCAAGGAATGAAGACTCCCTGTACAGCTGATTGGAATATGGTAGGACTGCAAGTGAAATACGACTACAGCCTGTTTGCGTACTGTAGACAAATATCCTTTTCGCACCTTTTAAAAACTACTGAAAATTATTGAAAATTTAACAAACGGTAAAAATATAGTATTTTTAAAGCAAAAATATATATCATTTGCCTGTCACAATTATTTCAATTACCAAATGTTTGAAAAATATAATTTTAAAAAAAAATTTAATTTCACATCCTGATTATGAGCGCTTATTCTAAAACGTATTGTTCTTGCAGATGCAAAAGGAATTTTCTTATTAAAGCACTCCTCAGAGGATTTTACCAGCGCTTCTTGGTCTTCAAAATCGACGAATGTCACGTGATCATAAATTCCGCCAAGATTTTGAGTAAGAAGTGAGGATTCTTCTTCTGGTGTAAATTGTCGTTTCTGAATTTCAATGATTTTAAGCGTTGTCCCACTCTAAAAATATGAAAATTTGACATTGCAATGCATAATGTTAAAATTTAAATGCTTATTAGAATTGTGCTAAGGTCCAGTTTGTAGTTCTCTTATTTGAACTTTTCTTTACGACTTAAACGTACGTTAAAGTTCAAAGTTTTCGAAATATGCATCCTTTCCGATTTTGAGGTCACGAGGCAGACCATAACTCATTCATAGTATCATCTGAATCGTCATATATCGGTTTGAAAATAAAGGTTTAACGTTGAACAAACACAAATACCATTAACAGAAATAGGTGTAAATTCAAATGATCGTCACAGGTTCAAGTAAATAAAAATGTATAATAATAATAATGATAGTAATAACACAACTTTTTTTACCAAGAGCTTAAACATACAGGAAAGGCCACACAGGTTACATGTAATACATAAACGAACACAGTCAAAGATCATCTAACAGAGGAACGCTGAAAGGTATGAATGTATTTCTACCTCTATTTGTTTTATATCGGTGTAAGAAATATCTCCTGCCTGAAGGAAGGTCACCTTTTAAGACATGATCTGGATCTGAGACAATCCACAGGGGAGTGTATCGCTTAGAAAAAGCCTAAGAAAGACATATATGCCTATAGACCGTAGTAGGGTAGGGTCTATAGGCATATATGTCTTTCTTAGGCTTTTTCTAAGCGATACACGCCCCTGTGAGACAATCTGTAATAATTTCAAAACTCTTTTTAGATATGGCACCTTTGGTGAACAGGACTGATTGCATTCTTAGTACCTTAATGACGTTTTGAATGGTTGGGGTGTTCAAGATGAGATATCTTGCATTACTGTGAAGTCCAGGTCCTCTTTTCTGTAGGCTGTCGAGTCGTGTGTAAATATATCTGTCAGCTGAAATATAGTACAGTGAATTCTAAATGTTACTTTATGCAATAATGAGTCTGTGATAAGCTAATTTTACTGGTCGCTCACATAATTCATATAAAGGTCTGTTAATTGAATCTATTAATGCCCTCATGTGACCGTTTCAACAGTGATCTTTGTACAATTTTCGAAGTTGCTTTCTCTGGCTTATAAAGCTTGTGATATTTATCGTTTGCCGAATAATGCATTCGCCAAATAATGACTGGCTACATTGTGCAAAATAAGTATAATCGGTAGGGATTTTTTCATCTGCATAAAAAATGTATGATGTTTGTTCATGTATTGAAAAAATAGCAAATTTAAGCACTGCATTTAAATTACAAAAGTTGTTCTTAAATAATGTAAAAACTGGACAACTTAATGATCCATATACACTTAAAGATAATTACTTACCACATTCTGTGCCAATTTTCTGAAAAATCAAAGGTAAAAGACTTCACAGTAATTTGTTCGATTTTCGAGCATTTCTAATTTATTTAAATTCATCAGCAGTGAATATAATGAGATTATAATTCATTAGCGGTTATTACCACCTTGGGTCGATGAGAGTTAATTTATCTTCCTTTTAAGTCAATCATAGTAACCGCTTTTTCCTTTCATAAGTTTTCTGTCAACCATTTTTATCAGTGAGAATTTCTTCAAAAGTCAAGGTAGACTGTGTCAATGTTTGGGCGTGTCTCCTTTCTCCTGCCTTTCATAAAATTAGTTCTTATGAAATATCATGAATAATTGTTTTCATTAAAACTACATAGTATGCAATTGCCATTTATGTATCAATTTTCATCAATTATATCTTGTACAAATGTACCAAGCTGCGTGATGAGGGAACGGGCGGATTTGCACTGTTGTTTGATTGGTGAGGTTAAGATTCCTTTGTTTCTCTGTAACTTTTTTGAGTGTGCTATCACTTCTTTTAAAGACTTACATGTTAATCTTACCCTCTCCATCCCTTTATTTTAACAAGCTCTACCTTACCTATACAATATTCTCATTGATTTAGTCACTCAAATAGTGATCTCTTTGGATTATCGGGTATCTAAACTACCGTGTACATCTTGTTAAATCCTGATTTATTCCCTATCCGTCCATCCGCCCCGCTAGTCCCTTGTTATGTTCACATTGATTTACTCACGTTAAGACGGCAATAACCCTTGTCCTGTTGTTTCAAGGTCTGAGATGGTGTTTCGTAAAAGTGTTTTGCAACTGTGTATTTACAGGTATTTGATTTTAATTAGTGGTTCGTTGATACATTACGGGTAATAGTTTTCGTACCCTTTCATCATCTTGTTTTAGTCTGTAAAAAATCGAATTTATTGACAAACTGCTTCTCTCTTACTATTTTTGGATGGATTTTTCTGTCGGATAAACGGGTCTAGTCTAGTTTAGATCTCTTTCAACAGTGATAGACTACGAAACCTAAAGATGCGACTGACAAAGAAACACTGAAACGACAGCAGATCGACTGCTTCAAGAGTCACTCAATGGGGTCCTGAAGTATCGACTGTTACCTAAAAAAGACACATTGTAAATCTCATTGTTTTTTACAGTGACAATATGAAGTTAGAACGTCGCAATTATGACCGAAAACTGGACAGTGGCACGCGTCTAATAGTCAAACGAAATAGACTTATTTAATAAGAGCCCGGAGGGCAGTTAGGAGTTAATAGTGTTTGTTAGGTTATATAACTACTGTATATGTATATTGGACGTGATATCTACACCTCTGTGCATTTATAAAGCTGTTTTAAGATTTTCATCGAAAACCAATATTTGTCATGTATGTCTTTTGGACATGAAATGTTTAGATGTTTTGATTTTATATCACCACATATGACATTTAGGTACGCGTCAAAGGTAAATAATGCGTAATGAAAATCACGGATTGGCTCTTTCAAGAGGCTGACCTAACGGCTACGGTCCGCCATGCTGTTTTGATGATAAATGATTTGAAAAAAGGTGCTGAACTTTGACTAATTTTACAACTTTAGAAAAATATATTGTATGTATGGGTAGGATATCCACATATTTATGAATTATTTATGATAAGACTATCAACAATACCCAACAAGTAGTGCCGTAGTAATACACCTGGTTGCATGAATATCGCACTTGACCATTATAACACTTGGAATGGCAGATGGGGAAGAAATTGAGAAGAGATAATCTGATACCCTACACAAACAAAGACTACAGGATACATGTGCCACTGTCCGGTTTTCGATTATTATTGCGACTTTTAATCTTAATGTTCATATTGTCACTGTAAAAAAACAATAAGCTTTAAAATATGTCTTTTTGGTAACATTCGATACTTCGCTATCAAATAACAGCATTGATTAAGTTTGGCATATATGACCCAATCAACTCACGGAGTGGCTCTTTGACAGAAAAAGAAGACATCGTAAGCGACAAATGCTGATAGAATGAAGTAAATCATAATATAGTTTCATATATTCACATCGTCAAAGAATCGTAATAGCAACAAGGAATGTTCTATTCCTGCAATATACCCAAAAACAAGTCCCGTTGCATCAACAATTTAAAATGTACGCTCAAGTTCATTCGAACCATGAATAACCGATTTTGCAAGAAAGCTTTTTTTCTTTTAATCACCCCTCTTTACCCCTGCTTCCACACACTTTTAACACCGGTTTTCCAAATTAAATACTTGGTTTGATGTAATGGATAAAAACAAGTCAAGAACAAAAAACAAGCAGCACCTACATTGTATGATACTGGATTTCAATTCGTAAGGTACAAAGTGGTACATCCTTGCCCAGGAATGAATATCAATCAAAGACAAGAGGTAACACACTCACCCGGTATGGCTCATCATACGACATCCTTCCTATCGCAGGAAAGTCTTTCTCTGTCAACTTTTGCTTTCTTTCAAGTCCTGAAAGCATCCCAAGAGGTATATTTTTATTAATACAATAATGTCATTTTAAATACAATGAAAGATAGTTCCTTTGGCAAGGATAATGATACTCGTATTATATGAAATACGCAAAAGATATTACAGCAGCATACAAATAGCATATGCAAGGGTCTTAGTTGAAACAGTTCGGTTATGACATGAACAATAAAGACATTGATATATAAAATTGATTTCGCACCTGGTCTTTTGTAATCATCAAGAGTATCCTCAAGCTTGCTCTTGGCGTCGCATACAGGTAGCCTCTCTTCGTCGTCAAATTTCGTGCATCCAATGATTGTATCAAATACTCTAGTGGGGATACAGCGTTCCTGATAAAGCTTCTTTGTGCCACTTTTGATCTGAAATAAGTGAGATCTTTCTTGTTCCAAAGTTACAAGACAAATGAGACCATACACTGAGTTCATGAGTGTTTGAGGCTGTTTGTTGAGGTTAATCTTTGAAAAGGCTCACTCAAGTGTCTTTTTATTTGAAAATGTGAAGCACTTTGTCATTGTCATTGAAAGTCATTACAGTTAAGTATTTGAAATTTGTCATCATAATCTTATTTCGCTAGATTTGTTACAAGTGATCCGGAAGCAACATGGTATTGTTTGTCAACAGCTCGACTCCATAATCACTATGAAATTGATTACATTTTTATTTGTCCTTAAACCGCTATTACTATTCACTACTACTGAGCAGTACCTCACGTTTCAGCATTCTAAGGCTTTTCGGGATTTTTTTGCTTGGCAAAACACATTATAAGTTGTACTAAAAAGTCGTTTTATACCACTTATGATACCAATTGCCCAAGGAACACGTGCACACACTGGTTGTTTAGGTAAAACATGTGAAAAGTCTATGTACTCCATATACTTCGTCAGCCATTTTTTAAACTGACCCAGAAGTAATTAAAAATTATCAATTTCTAAAAGTGACCTTAATATAGATAAAAAAAATTAGTCCTCACCCTATTTCAATAGCCCGAAGGTCTGATAACTGTCACTGCAAGATAAGCTTTATCTTACCAAGCTTCCAATTTCCTCTTCAGTTTTCTCATCGAGATCTGAGTATGGAAGGGTTCCATGTGTGATAACCTCGTAGATGAAATGTCCCAACATCCAATAGTCAGACCGGAAGGTGAAGTGACCATTTCTCAGAGACTCAGGCGCAGACCACCGCAAAGGAATTCCGAAGCATTCACGGTCTGAAATATTGGTTAAGGTTAGGAATATCTAAGTTGCCTTCAACTTTTAATCAGCATTTATTAGCGCTAGTTACACAATCAATTGAGAAGAGACACATGTATCCATAGACTGCCTTGAATAAAAGCAAATTTTGAGAATATCAAGATTTTATCGAATCATTCAAATACTTGTGTTGGTATGCTAACATTACTGCAAAATGTTTGTGAAAAGACATCATTAACTCATCTCTTGCAAAGTTTGTTTTATAGGAATGTATGAATGTTACGATTACACACCCACTATGATTTGATACAAGTTACTTCTTGCAAGTTCAAATTTAAACAGTTTGATATGTTTGAGCTTCCGGTTGAAGAGGAAGCTCGAGGCAGTGATGTCTCTGTGGACGATATTGTTCTTGTGAAGGTAGTCAACAGCATCCAGAGCTTCAATGAGAAGCTCCAGAAGGTCAACTGGCTGTAGATACGCCTTTGTCATTATTACCACATTATACTATATGAATTTCTATAATATTTTGATAATGAATGAAACGAATTTTGGATACTCACCCACTATGATTTGATGCGGGTTCCTTCTCGCAAGTTCAAATTTGAAAAGTTTTACATGTTTGAGCTTCTGGTTGAAGAGGAAGCTCGAGGCAGTGATGTCTCTGTGGACGATTTTGTTCTTGTGAAGGTAGTCAACAGCATCAAGAGCTTCAATGAGAAGCTCCAGAAGATCAACTGGTTGTAGATACGCCTTTGCTTTCGCCTTGGAATAAAGGACCTGGTGAAGGTTCGGGTGACTGTAGTCCTCTGTGACGTAGAATACAGGGATGTGTTCCATTCTAAAGGCAAATAGAGAAAGAATGCGAGGATGCTCGCGGAGGCTCCGAAGAATTTCAATCGTGTTCCGGTGACCACATTTGGAAGGTATCAGCGTACTTTTCAGCTGTCTGACATGATCTGCTTCTAGAAAAGGAAATAGATGTTGTTTCTTTTGGACGTGAATTAGATGTGTTCAGAAACAAACGCTTTAATATTCGTTTCACATTATTTAGCTCTTACTATGATAAGCTACGGAGGCAATACAGAAAATTCCATATATCAATAAGTCGCCAAGACTTTGCAGGGTTTCAATCGTTTTCCTGCGACAACACTTGGTAGGTGTCAGGGTATGTATTCAGCAGCCTGACATGACCTTCTTCTTCATAATGAATTTAATGAGTTCTGACATGTTATATATTCATTAAGGAACTGTTATTATTCAACAAAAACGGAGCGAATACATTGAATTCGATGGGAAAATAAAGGAAAACGATTTTGAGTGCTAAATGGGATCTCACCTCTTAACTTCTGATATCACATTAACAACAGTTGTCAGTAACCTTTTGTAGTGTTTATCATCTCTCGTTCAGATATCATCTTTATTATGAATATGACGTTTGCAAGTACAATTCCATCAAGTACCTTTTGGGAGGTGAATATGTATCATCACTCTCTGTGACACTCGTCCAATCTTTGTTGTCATCCAGGAATCTTCTTCCTCACTTCCGGTCAAGCGTTCTGTAAAGTCAATGTTGATTGGCTGTAGTTCATCTGACACTTCTAGCAGCGCCAATTGTGAGAACTCCTCGGAATACAAATGGGCAGCAGCAATCAGCAGTGCAATGGCTTCTTTCCTGATCAGATCGTTTGAGGAGAAGATAAAATCCCTCATTATTTTTGGCGATCCCATTATTAACTCAGTGTGTTCTTTAAGAACCCCAAAAGCGGAGAGTGTTGCTCCATGTATATCTTCTCCACTCCTTTCCTCTGAAATGATAGAGAGAAAACATTGACCGAAATTAATCCTGTAATTGTCTGTGTTTGATAACTAAATACACCAAAACAACAATTTAGAACAACCATGCTCTTGTTCTAACAAAAAGAATACTGTATCCTTACAGATATTTTTCTTTTCTTATATCCTGCAACAAATATCCTTGTATAAATTGTTTGATTGAACGAATGTATCTATTATTTACCAGTTGTCGTGAAGAAACATTTTATTCCAATGATTGCAAGTCTGCCGACAAGCCAGTGTAATCTTGATGAGGACTTCCTCGGTTTTATTCTTCCTTGTGGTTTTGGTGCCAGGAATTTCTGCAAGTCTTTGAATGCTTTCAGTGTCACCTCACCTTGGAAAATCTTAAAAAGAATTTTTGTATTTTTTAAACTATTCTTCTCTGAAAAACATTTAAGAACCAGAAATCAGTAGGATATCACTGCTGAAAAAAAAACTATTTGCTAAGCGCAAACAGATTACATGAGGCTGTTTATAAACTAATCGTGAGAAAACTCATATCTGCGTTTGTTTTTATTTATTTTACAGACTTGAAAAATGAGTGAAACCTTTCTTTTAGCCTGGTAGTTTAAAGATACGTATGGGTATTACCTCCAAAATAGATTTTAAAACCAACAGAAACTGCCCGTGCCATTCTTCTTTCTTTCGGAATTCCTTCAGGTCGCCGGACTTCAGGGTTCGTATAAACACGTTTGGACGAATTTTAAAGTCCTCCATAAAAGCTGTCATGTCAGCACATTTGTCCTCGTCTCCTTGTAGCATAATTAACTTTCTCTTGAAAGCAGATTCAAGTGAACCGTTTCGCTCAACCAAAGGATAAACTCTGTGAATGACTGTTACAAAGTAAATACAGATAAGTTCAGACCATTCGCAAAAGTTGTCTCTACCTTGATTTACTTTTAACACTTGATCAAAAAGTGTGCTTTCAATGTCTTTCAGATGTGTGGCTTGAATCTCACCAAATTCCTTTGAAAAAAGAGTTGTCCAAAGAATTTCTCGAATTTTATCTCGGACCAGAGAAATCGGTGTTTTGAGAAGTAAACAAATTGAGGCTAGATCTTGAGTTAAGGTGACTTTGGGTAGAACTGTTGTTTGAAGCCACAGCAAAGTCTTGCCCCGATTTTCTGCCGTATATAGTTCAGTCCTCAAAATGTCTTCGAGGTCCTTTGATCCAGAATCTTTGAGGAAACATGGGTATTGTTCAAAAACATTTTAGCAATGATGGAGTTGAATAATATGTCAAAATCAATATCTTTGAAAATCACAATGATATTTTGTAGTATATGCGAAGAATAAATAAGCTATTTCTGCATTTTCTTACCACAGATATTATACTACTCCGAACATGACACTAAGCAAACGTTTGACATTCGTATCCCTGAAACATTTTAATGATATCTGCTATCTGTGTATGTGACTTTGCATAATTAAGTGATATTTGTTCCTAATTTGTCCTTAATCTAAAACGTTTACATAAACTGTAATATGTCGCATGTCATGTTCTGTTCGGTGTAACAAGAATTCCCTGAGTGGTAATAAAGTAATAACTTATTGTATCTTAGCATACTCACATTGAGGAAGATTGACCGTGGATTTCTCTACTCTGCTAACTAGATAGTGAACCTCGTTTTCTTTCTTGGTAAACGGCATAACTTCGACATCATCATAATAGTCATAGTCGTTTTCATCATTATATACGACTGGAAGTCGCTGCCCAGAATACCAAACAGGGGAAGTCTCTGAAGAGGGCGATTTGTAGTAAGAAGACCCTTCGCTGCTAGATGATACAGCATCTGTCAGCCGTTCTACGATGTTTTCGTAATCAGAGTCATCATACAGTCTCAATCGCGTAGCTTGCTTGAAGACTCTGGTGAGATTTGTTGGCGTTGTAGGAGTGTTGATGTAGACGAATTTCCCTCTGTAGTGTGTGTCCTCCAGAAGGTATTGCACCGGAACCAGTTTATCTATCATTGCCGGACAGAGATGGATAACTGTATATAAGGTCGAATCAACTTTCTCCTTGAATTTCTCATGGAAGAGATACGCTCCAAGTCCATAATCCCCTCTCCCCTCTTCAACGCAGACGACATCGTTATCCTCCAAATCCTGGCACATTTCACTGTATATTTCAACACACGAAGGATCATTGCACGTAACAATATGAATACCACGGGACGATCGTGCTGCCATCATGGAAGATTTGAGAACGCATTCACATGAAAATTATTTTCTGTTTCCCAAGCATAATCCTTAGGACACCTATATCTTCGCCTGTCTTACAAGAAATAGTCTAGCAATAGGCTACGTCAGAGCTAAATGCATGCCACGGACTTTAATTCATTTGTACTGTCACTTTGCCAAATTGAGTTTAGAAAGCTGATATGCAGTAGCATTAACCCACAAAGGGGGAACTTCATGGTAAACCACATTCCTTAATACCTGACAACCAATGTCTTATCAATGGTATAGTATAGTATTCTGTACTCAACTACCAAGCTATTAGATTTTGCATTTCAATAGGATTTATGTGACACAGAGTATATTTTACGCAAATTTAATATATGTGTTTGATAGAGCCAAAATATCATAAAACCTGAGTTTCGTTCAAATCGCCCTTCTAAAATTGCATCTTTATCACTTAAATGTAAAATTTTAGAAATGTTCTTGTTTTCTATTTTAAATTATAAACGGCTAAATAAATTTCAAGAAGTCTAAATTCTGCGTCATATGTATGAAGATGAAATCAACAAAGGCAAATTTCAATGACTATTTTGCCAGCATGGTTACCGTGACCAACGCTCAAGATGACGTTATAGATCTTGTTTTCATAACGAACCAGTCAATGTCTGTATGATATTGGTTGGCAATGTGGCGAAGTAAGAGATATATAGATATATAATATATAAAGCAACTGGTCCTGATGAGTGCAGTGAACATGTTTTAAAGGTTTTAACGAACTATTGTCAAATCGACTTTGTGACTTCTTTAACATCTCTTTATCAACTTCTCATGTTCCCGATATATGCAAATATTCATCCGTTGTACCAGTACGTAATGGATCACAATGTAAGAAGTATCAATTCTCATTGATTGTTTAAGAAATACGTTGCTCGAACCCAACCTTGCAATGTTCATGATATTATTAAGAACACAGGCACAAGAGCCAATAAAATTATTCATTGTAAATCAAGATTCGGGTGTAGTGACCTTAATTCTCATAAATTTGACCTCTTTATACAAAATACTCCCATCTGTAACTGTGCCTATCACTATGAAAACGCCATACATGATCTTTTCCTGTGTATAAATTTTACTGAAATTTGATCTTAAAGTTTTTTTCTAATTAAGTGACCAAAACTTGAAAACATTTGTATGCGAAAACTGTTCACTTTCTCACGAAAATATTGTCACTTACAATATATACATGATTAATTTACAAAAACCAAACGTTTCCTTACATGATTTTCTACTATTAAGAATAAAGTTGACTCTTATAATATGTTGAGATGTTTTTGTGACCCGTTTATAATTGTACTTTAAAATCTACTTTTGTATTGGAGATGTATTTATATAGGCGTTATATATCATGTTTACCATTTAATTCATTTATTTGAAGAAATACTGTTTAAATAATACATAAGAAAAACGACAAACATGTATATGCCAATTACCGACCAGTGTTGCTGATTAGAAGTTCTGGTGATTGTTTTGAACATGTCCAAAAGGTTTTGTCGAACTATTGTCAAGTCCACTTTGTGACATTTTTAGAATCTCTTTATCAACTTCTCATTTTCCTGATATATGGCGATTTTTCTTACGTTGTACCAACACTGTTTAAACGACGTACATGTATATGCGAATTACCGACTAGTATCACTCACAAGCTGTTTGTCTAAAGTGTTTGGGGAGTGTTTTTAAGCATGCTTGAACTCTCTTTTTGTTAACAGTACAGTCACGTCATTGAAATCAGGTTGCATGACTGGTGATTCAACATGATATGAGCTCACCCATATAATTAAAGAGCGTTATAAGTAAAGAGTTGATTTAAGTAGAGTTCGGTTGGGTAGCCTGTGTCACTGCGACCTTGTATATAAAGAATGGGTTACTAGAATGGGTGGTTCTCGTTACCATGGTTTGAACGTTACTTACAAATCGGTAACAATCCCGATAATTAACGATCTAAGTTAAATGCTAAGTCAATTGAATCGTGCGTCCCTCGAGATCAGTGTTAGAGCCATTAATTTTTTATGGTTTATATGATATTGTTGAAATTAAATGTATTAGATATCGTTGGAGATGTTGAGTTTATTATCAAATTATTTGCCAACCATACATCTTTATATTTGATTATTGATGATCCTGTTTTATCTTTAAATGTATTTGTTGCTGACTTAGAATAAACAGCATAAAGGGGCAAAGCACAAAAGGTAATTTCTAACCCAAATCTTATCAAGATTATTTTACCAGTACCAAACGTTTCATTACACGATTTTCTTTTTAAAGAATATGATTCACCAAGTGTGTATGATTACAATAGATTATCCAGTACAGTTGTTGGTGCATTGTATACACGGCAGTTTTAATTACGTTACATTAACTGTGAATACAAACAGTTATTACATTATGAATGGTATTATATAAAACTTTATAGATACTGAGTGCATTACAACGCGTGTTAGATTCATTGATATCATACATAATGAAACGCGTAGAGCACGTGACTATCGCGTATGTACATAGCATATGAATACATCGCATAAATCAATAAAAGCTCCCTCACTTCGCCTAAGGGTACGCAAGCTTACACGTGCAATTCAAATTACACCTACATGACATAAGTAATACAATTTTACCAAGCAGTGAAGTACTAACTTGAATATCACAAATAAACAATATACATAAATTATTTATTCAAAGAGGTAACTTAATAAAAGTAAACATATATACAAATATTTCGCAAATAATCACCTCTTAATATCTACGTCAGATTCTCATTCACACGCAAAAATTTACAAACTCCATTCGCTAAACTGTTTGAACCTTTTGGGGCGTTTTGGTACGGTCGTTTTGATTTTGGGGCTTTTTGACCAGTTCCCTGTTATGGCAGGGTAAAAGCCCGCAAAGCTATTGTGGCTTTACATTGAAACATGCTAGTATCGGCTGGAACCAGCCAATAATTGGTGGTATCGCCGGCAATTCAATGTAGCATTGCGCCCTAACCTTATTGCATATAGAACAGTTCTCTACTTCTGGCTAAGTGGTCGAGCCACTTGATGGATACGAACCCAGGACCTCTAGATTCACAGCCGAACGTGCTAACCACTGAGCTCGCGCCCCCGAAACTGTAGAATTTTTTTCGTAAGGGGAAGTTTGGCCTACTCCTTTGCCTAGTGCGGAAAACATAAAGTATGTACTCCCCCGTTAACATTGAAATAGTAAAGATTGTATATTTAACACTTTCCCTCTTAGTCGGTCTTTACTTAGCTTTGTTCCACCTCCCTAGAATTCTTATTCTCTCATCACTCATGAAGTAATTTCTAGATATGATCTATATACCCTATACTTATGCATATTCTCCTTTAGTATACCCAATCAGTTTCAACCAACCAAGCAAGACAAATTGGTTGTCAATTGAACCTAACGCCTGTGATTGTCCGTCTTATTTGATAAAACTTATCAAGACATCACCATACAGCTGCATACCGAAAGTTTGTTCACATATTAACTGATACGATGACACCAAATATAAGATTGCCATATCTGACTCCAACAACTGTGGGAATTTTTAAAAAATCTATTGTTTAAAAATTTTCTTCATAGTTTTTTTAGGGTCCCATGGCTGTTAGTAGTTTCGAGTGGAATATGAAAGAAAGACTCGCATTTAAAGTTTCAATATGTATTATCTATAAAATTGTGCGTAAGTAAATTTCCATTAACTCTCACTAGATATTTATCGTATTGAATTGCAAAATGTCATGGCTTGGTGGTTTATTACAGAATACCATACAAGAAAAGCCACAATAGTTTGTGAGAATGTATCATGTAACCTGTTTTGTTAAGAAATGGGTTGTTAAGGTGTGGACAACCAGGAAGTTCCTCCTGTATGAGTAAGTGTTATGCAATATGAACATGTATAGACCTTACTCATTTTGGCAAGTGATGATAGAAATGAATAAATTCCCCTGCCAAGTATGAAGCATTGACGCAGTATAAAGCTGAATTATTTCTTGTTCGACGGATGAAGAAACAGGTGTCCTAAGGACTATGCTTGGGAGACATCAAAGAATATTCATGTGAAGTCATTGTCAAATCTTCGATAATGGCTACCCGAGCATCAAGCGGTATTCATATTGTGATGTGCGATAATCCTTCGTGTGCTGAATTGTACAATAAATTGTGCCAGGAGTTGGAGAATAACGATGTGGTTTACGTTGTAGAGGGGAGAGGGGATTATGGACTTGAAGCATATCATTTCCATGAGAAATTCAAGGAGAAAGTTGATTCGACCTTACAAACAGTTATCCATCTCTGTCAAGAAATGATAGATAAACTTGTTCAAGTGACATACCTGCTGGAGGACACTTACTACAGAGAGAAATTTGTTTACATTAACAGTACCACAAAGCCAATAAAACTGAATAGAATCTTCAAGCAACCTTCTTGTTGTCAACGACTGTATGATGACTCTGATTACAAAAACATTGTCGAACTGCTGACAAATGCTGCAACTACAGGAAAGTCGCCATCTGCTTCTGGGGAGCGACTTCCGGTCGTCTATAATCATGAGCATGACTATGAAGTCTATGATAATGTCGAAGGTCGGACATTTACCATGAAAGAAAACGAGGTTTACTATCTGACTAGCAGATTACAGCAATCAAAACTCAATTTTCATCAAAGTGAGTATAAGCTTTATCCTAAAGTTTTCAATATGTTAAATCTAGTTGCAATAGCACAGGGATATTAGGGGATATAACGTTTGTTTCTATATACACATGTAGAAACCTCATTGTGTCGGTAAAGCAAATTGTGTAATCAGATGTTAGCGTAGTAACCTTTGCACTGAGACTTATAAGACTTACATTGTTACAAGACTTGAATGAGTCAGATATGTAAGACGATTTTATAAGGACCGGAGAAATGTAGCCATATTACAACATAAGTTCTATGTAAGTATGTAAGAAGAGTAACGTTTTTGTGAAGAAATGGCATAAATATTTACCTCAAATGGTAAACCTCAAAACTTCAAAAGACCTTTACGATTCTCAATTAAAAAACAAAGACATTAACATATCCTTAAGCACCTTAGTCAACCATATTTTTATTATTTTGCCCATCTTAGCTATGTCATATTTGCACGTATATGTTTCCTCACAACAATCCTGCCCAAAGTCGTCTCAACTCTAGCTTTGGCCTCCATTGGTTCACTTCTCAAAATACCTAATGCGCTGGAAAGGGGAAAAGTTCAAGAAAATCTTTGGACAATTCTACTTTCAAAGGAATTTGGTGAAATTCAAGCCACTCATCTTGAATATTTTGAAAGCAAACTGCTTGATCGGGCTTCACAGGTAAAACCAGGGAAAGACAACTTCTGCGAATGGTCTGAACTTATCTGTTTGTACATTGTTACAGTCATTCACAGAGTCCATCTTTTGATGGAGCAAAGCTGTTCACTTGACTCTGCTTTCAAGAGAAAGTTTACCATGCCTCAAAGAGCTGATGACAAATGTGCTGACATCACAGCTTTTATGGAAGACTTTAAATGTCGTCCGGATGTCTATATTCAAACTCTACATTCAGCCGACTCGAAGGAATTTTGGAAGAAAGGATGGCATGGCCAATTTCTGGTGGTTTTGAAGCATCTCTTGGAGGTAATACACAAAATTAACTTAAATCTTAGAATTCTTAAACCTTATCAAATGGAAATTATTATTAGTATTTTTGTTATCATTTGTAAATTGTTTAGTGTCATGAAATAGAATATATTATATGAGTGTGACACGATTACACGACACGACACGATTACCTAAATATTAGAAACTCGAACGAGAGTGACATAGTGCATGGACACGAATATGATATTCACTTTTTTAACTAAAGTAACGAAATCAAAGAAATTATCAAAACAGCCTCAAAGCATAGGCGGTTTACCTGCCATCGTCACATTTGGAATGCAATGTCATACGCAAACTGTAGCCTCAAAGCATTATTTATGACGTGATGTTACAATAGAAAGCTGACATTTTGTAATTATAATTTTATTCAAAACTATTTATTGTTACTTAACTGATACAATTCCCCGCCGCAAATTATCACTCGAATATTGTATGAAATACATCAATGTAAAAAGAAATTTCTATGATAAATTTATGGTTGATATTTTTGTTCTCGAAATACTTGAAAACAATACTGATCACAATGTGACTAAATTAAAGACATTGCATGCATCTTACTTAGAAGATGTGATGCGAATTTGAAGCACTATCTGTTGAGATATTGCATTGGCCAGTTAAGCAAGAATTTTCTAATGCAGATAATTCACACCTTTGCTTTCCCATGGATGCAAAATTTATAGCAAACATTTGTTGACAAAATGCAATGGCCAACTGAATGATATTGCATTAACTTAGTAGATAATAAAAATCTTATCATGCCCAGGTAAATTGAATATATGATATTGTACTGACCAACTAAACAAGAATTCTCATATTGCAGATAACTCAAAGCTTTGCATACCCACTGAAGCTTTATGAATTAATTCCCATTGGCAAGCTTAACATGAATTCTCTTATAGCAGATCATTCACACCTTTGCATCCCCAGGGATGCAGAATGTGAAGCAACCACCTTGTTGACATAATGCAATGGACAACTTAATGATATTGCATTTTTCAACTAAACAAGAATTCTCTTATAGCAGAAAACTCAAAAGCTTTGCATACCCAGTTAAGCTGAAGTAAAGATATTGTATTGACCAACAAAACATGAATGTCTAATTGCAGATACTATAATGCTTTACATACCCAGTGAAACTGAATTAAAGATATCGTATTGGTCAGCTTAGCAAGAATTCTTTAATTGCAGATTTTTCATACCTTTGCATTCCTGGCTATGCAGAATCTCAAACAAACATTTGTTAACATAATGCCAAATGTATATTAATTTGGGTAAATAAGAAAGAAGTCTCAAATAGCAGAGGTTCAAATCTTCAAATCCAATGATTCTTAATTTTCATATAACATTGACCTACCTAATAAAAATTCTCTTATAGCAGATAGTACAAATCTTCGCATACCTAGTGAAACTGAAAGAATGATAAACACTGGCCAGCTAAACAATAATTCCCTAATAGCAGGAGGATAATAATAATAGGTGGATCAAAGACATTTCGCTCTTAAAAAAGGGATGTACCGAGGTCAGGACCTTAGTCTCTTTGAAAATTATCTTCCATAGTTTATGCTCATATATTATTGTGAAATAATACATCATATCAATCCTTACACTGTATATTTGGGCTTTGCAGATGCCTGATTGTCACAATGTTTTGACTTTGTAACATTCTTGTACGTTATTATTATAGGTGCGTGATCGACGATTCCTAGCGCTTATGAGACTGTTGTTTTCGACAATAAACGTACTTGTGACTGAAATACAAAAACATTTTTTTATTTGTTATCTGACAAGATTTTCCCTGTGTTAATTCTTTCTGATCAAGATACAAAGAAGTTGAGAATGATCTGTTGAAAAGTTCAAGGGGTGATATGTGAAACATTTTCAACTTAATTCTTGAGTTATAGAGAATTTGGAAATAATGTGCGCAGTTTGTGAGTCTCTAGTCATATTCAGGTAATTATTTAACAAGCATTATGCAATCATTTGGGGGAAATCTCAATTATATCTCCAGTTCGACAGTGTTGTTTCCAGTTAGCATATAATTATTTTTCTTTCGGACTGAAAGAAATTGTTAAGCCAGGAGTAGATAAAAATAAACGATAAAACCAGACGTCTTTCAGATTTCAATGAATTTTTAACATTTCTTTTGTAGATTTTCCAAGGCGAGGAAAGACTGAAATCGTTGCACGACTTACAAAAGTTGCTTGAACCTAAAACACAAGGATCCATAAAGCCGTTGAAGTCTGTAGCGAGATTATACTGGCTTGTTGGCAGACTTGTAACAATTGGAATAACAAGTTTCTTCAAGACGTTTGGTAAATACCCAAAATATAAATCATTACATATTTTTAGGTATCATTGTGCTTTCGTTATAAAACTGAAATAATTATATATCTATCTAATTATATCTATCTAATTATATAAATCGTCGTAATGAAAGAGTGTAGTGATTTAGCTTCCAGAAACTAATCATTGGTCTTTAGCTGTTTTATTGTTTTGTGTTTGTCAAGCAATGTAATGTAAGGTTAAACTCTGATAGCATCAACTTTCTATCATCACAGAAGAAAGGAGTGGAGAAGATTTAAACCAAGAAACACTTGCTGCTTTCAAAATTCTAAAAGACCATTCAGAGTGTCTAATGGCATCGACAACTATGATGAGAGGTTTGATCTTCTCAAGCAACGACATTCTCAGGAAAGAAGCTATTGATCTGTTGATGTCCACCGAGTCATATTCAGAGACGTTCCGTGACTTGGCGCTGTCAGAAGTGTCAGATAAACTGCAACCAATCAACATCAACATTACAGAGCGCTTGACTGGAAGTGAGGACGAAGATCCCTTGATGATAAGAAGAGTTGGACGAGAGTCTCAGAGAGTGATGATACATATTCACCTCCCAAAAGGTACAAGATGCTCTTACGGACTCATCCCTTGCAAAGAATTCATTAATATCACGAATTCGCTGTATTGCTTCCGTTACTAAGTTAGAACTTAATTATTTGAAACGATCATTTTAGCCTTTTATGATAACACATCAAATTCATGTCTCATTGAATAAACCTCTCTTCCATTTTCTAGAAGAGGATCTTGTCAGGCAGCTGAAAAGTACCCTGATACCTTCCAAGTGTGGTCACCGGAACACAATTGAAATTCTTCGGAGTCTCCGTGGGCATCCTCGCATTCTTCCTCTATTAGCCTTCAGAGTGGAGCACATCCCTGTATTCTACGTCACAGAGGACTACAGTCACCATAACCTACACCAGGTCCTTTATTCCAAGGCGAAAGCAAAGTCGTATCTACAGCCAGTTGATCTTCTAGAGCTTCTCCTTCAAGCTCTGGATGCTGTTGACCACCTTCACAAGAATAAAATCGTCCACAGACACATCACTGCCTCGAGCTTCCTCTTCAACCGGAAGCTCAAACATGTAAAACTTTTCAAATTTGAACTTGCAAGAAGGAACCCGCATCAAATCATAGTGGGTGAGCATCCAACATTCGTTTCATTCATTATCAAAATGTTAGAGAATTTCATGTAGTATAATGTGGTTATAATGACACTGAATGGGTTTTTAAAAAAAAGTTATTATAATCATTTGTATGTTTGTCCAATGTTACGGGTTAAGTCCTTTTACCTAATAAGGCCAGATTAGCTTATGAAGCAACCCTCAGTATTGCACCCGCCCGTCGTTTGTTGTTCATACCTTGTAGTACGTAATTTGTTCACATATTTTATTTCTCCTCTAGAAATTTGTCCCCGCCAAACTCAAAATGTTGTACCTTGGTATCATGCACCTAGGAATCCAAGTTTGTAGAGAGATTCTTTGTGAAAATAGGAATTTTCATTGCAAAGTAAAGTCAGTATAGATCGACATAGATTTTTCATCATATTCCTAGTCTTTGTTTTGTTGAAAGTGGTAATAGTTAGAAAATCATTAAATTTTTGCATTTACATTGATTTTCTCAATGCAATTGCTGATGAAAAATATCGGATGGAAAGCAATTTTGGAGATTGACCCTAAAACATCACAACATGGCAAGGCTTGTGGTTTCAAACAATGGGCTTCTGCAGGAGATTTCAAAGCTTAGACTGTCCCTGGCCACAGAGGCATTCAGGCTGTGACAGTTGGGCATTGTAGCTGATTAGGGCATTTGTGTAAGTCGTCCAGCAAACCAAAGATTTTGACAGATGAACGTCAAACGACTATAACTTTGATGGAGTAGACTGCAGTTAAGGTAGAGAGGACATGAGTGTTGAGTTGTTCTTTTCAGCGTTGAGTACCGTCTTTGCTGCATTGGTCTGTTGGTCAGACAAGAGTTACAGATGTTGTGGAGAACGTTTCACTCATCGATGTGGTTAAAGGGAGCACCAACCTGCGCTAAAAATCATCCGCAGATATGAAACAACATCTCTTTCTTGAACTTCGGCGGTTCCATTGAGACTAATATCTATCTGGAATGCACCTCGCCCAAGGTGACAGCAATGCGCGTTAATGACTTTGTCAACCGGGTCTTGATCCTCTTTTGTGAACTGCCTCATGATGTTCCAATATGTTGCCCTCATTCAAGAATTATTTAAGCAAAGTCAATGAATTTCTGGGAAGAAGTAAAAAAGTCATTTCCTCATCTCTAAACGAAAACGTCTCTTTGAGGAATAAATTTTGCAATGGTTTGAGCAACGCCAAAGGCAATAACTTAATCTTATGATAATTATCAGTTAAAAACATTTTAAAAAATAACATATAAACAATATTACTATTATCAAATTTACCAACATTTGCTATCTTTGTTGAAAGTTTCTGAAATTATGTTATGTAATTTTGAAATGATATTTTATTACAAAATTCAGATTTGTTCCCATTTTTTTTTTTTTTGTTGTTGCCCGAATGGGTAAAAAGCTGCCCCTTCAATGAGTTTTATACAAATTTTTCATAGTTTACAGATAGATGCAAACGTTTTCTCTATGTAAGATAAACTGCAACAGCATTCTTTTGGGCACATCTGCAAAAAACATAAAGCGCTCGCAGAAGATTCAAAACACTGCTGCAAGGATTATAGTTCGAGCAAACACAGACTCCCACATTACTCCAATATTCAAACAGCTTGACTGGCTGCCTGTCAGAGAGCGAATTGATTTTAAAGATCATGTACTGACACATAAATGTGTTTATGGTAAAGCTCCACAGTATTTGCAAGACTTTGTCAGTGCTTACGTTCCTGAACGGTCCCTGCAATCTAGTACCCAGCACAAACTCCAAGTGCCACCATAAAAACTCAAAACATTTGGTTACAGATCATTCTGCTTTGTAGCAGCTCATCTTTGAAACTCTCTGCCTATTGAACTTCAAGCAATTTCTTCATGTGAACTTTTTAAATGCCTACTCAAAACCCATCTTTTCCCCAATACCTCTTAGCACTTTAAGCATACCATGTGTGGAGTTTAAGCGCAATACAAGCATACATTATTATTATTTATTGTGTTAGAATAGGTAACATATTGAAAAAAAAGAATTGGCATGAAGTTACAACAACTTGACATAAACGTAATATTTAACCGTCATTTTCTCTCTAATCAAAGGGGAAAAACTAAAATACAAGAACATGACAAAAGTTCACATGATACTTAACAATAGTTATTTATTTAAATCTTCAATGGCGATGAATCTAAAGCTATGAAAACACTAGTTGCGTGCTCTCAGAAAAATTAAGGTTATTTTTCTTAGCAATACTTTTTTATTTGCTTTTCCAAAAAAGAATGAAAATATTAACTATAATGCTTTAAAAGAGAAAAGGAAAATGATGGGTCTTCAGACCTTACTGTGAGAATTTTAAATAGGAACGCATGCACAGTTTAAAAAACTTTTGTTCAGCATTTGTATACCTTATGTACCTTTTCACCGATGTTACAGACCGAAATTGCTCTGGAATCCCTGTTCGATGGTCTGCCCCCGAGTCTCTGAGCAAGAACCACTTCACCTTCCGGTCTGACTATTGGATGCTGGGAGTCTTAATCTATGAGGTTTTAACACATGGAACCCTTCCGTTCTCAGATCTTGAGGGGAAAAGCGACGAGTATATTGTAAATTTGGTAGGATAATGATTGTTCCATGTATACTTTATATATCTCGCTCTCGTTCTTCTTGCTACGCTAGGTTTATTATAGTATTTTTTTCAAAAGCCAGTATCATTTAAAGACATTATTGAATCATCAGATTAGATTTTAAAAGGATAATCCTGAAAAGACCTAATACGCGTGTTCATCTGGGAAATTCTGCCACTAGATTCCACCAAAAATACAAATTTTCATCTCTTTCTGAAAACCTTAAAATTCGAAAAACCATGCTTACAAAGGGGATTGTAAGCATAAGATTTGGTTAATCTGTGAACAGTAGTAAGGTATTAAGAGCCAGGCATTTTTTATTTGAATTACTTGAAACCTTCAATTTTTCTATACACTTATTATTTTAGGCAGAGTACCACATCATGTTTATTGTAGATCAAAAGTGGCTCAAAGAAGCTTCATCAGGAACGCTGTATCCCCACAAAGGCGTTTGATACCATCATGGGTTGCACAAATTTTGAGGAGCAAGAACGGCTACCTGTATGCGAGGCAAAGTGCAAGCTTGAGAATACTTTGGATGATTACAAAAGACCAGGTGCGAAATCTAAGTAATTTGTGTTCCTGTGTCCAGCTTGTGGGTACATGTTTTTTGCCATTAACGGTGAGCATAGGAGCTGATCTCTATTCACTGAACATCTGTCATGGAAGACATTAGGTGAAAAAAGCATGGCGGATCCAAAAACATTAACTTATAGACTCACCTATTGAAAAGGGGGGGAGGGGAGGTTATTCATTATATTTTAAAATATCCCTAAGCAAAAAATCTGGATCCATCGCTGGAAATTTAATAACATTACCGACCGCTGTTTTAAATTTTGTCATCTGTACATATTTGTTTTACTTTTCAAAATACATCTTTGTGTGCTTTCAGGACTTGAGGAAAAGAGAAAGTTGACAGAGAAAGACTTTCCT
The DNA here is from genome assembly GCA_921293015.1 of Phorcus lineatus. Taxonomy (NCBI): domain Eukaryota; kingdom Metazoa; phylum Mollusca; class Gastropoda; order Trochida; family Trochidae; genus Phorcus; species Phorcus lineatus. Next base: position 31,149,716 of record OV121087.1, on the reverse strand, counting down.
GCGATAGGAAGGATGTCGTATGATGAGCCATACCGGGTGAGTGAGTTACTCCTTGTTAGTGAAATGGACATGCATAATTTCTGTATACCAAAAACGATCATTTTACTTGCTATCCACCACTAGGGGTAATATATTGGAAGTTTAAAGTTATGAAAGATATCAGTGTATCATGATAGATGTTAAATTGGAATATAAACAATGTCCTAGCTAACGATAGAGTGGACTGAGGCGGAGGGTTTAACAACTATCATCGAGATAGCGGCATAGTATATATTACATTTATGTAAATCACATTATCATGGTAGTTACGGTAAATTATATATTACTGCAATTGATACAAGTGAAATATTGTTTAAAAGATACCCCAAGCAAAACTTACTCACACTTAAATGTTTGTAATAGTGACAAATTAGTAGACCCGTCAACTTAGCATCGATTTATACTATATACATTATAATTATTATAAAAAAATATGATATCGCGAACCTTAACAATAACACGATCCTTCAAGAAAGTATATAGAGAACGTACATACCTGTAAAATATGAAGAAAACATCAACTAAAGAATATGTGTGGCCAAGAATAATAACTCACTTAGGCAATGGCGTGCATTGAAGTGGCGAATTTTAAGATGCCTACGTCATGAAACAGGTAAAGCACGAGATACTACTTGTGTTACGAGCAGAGTCAGAAAGAGAGAGCTTGTAACAGAGCATAGAGAGCAACCTGAACGAAATGTATTATGAAATACATCTGGCGACAAGAAAGAAAAGAGATGTACATATTAACCTGAAAAGCAGTAAAGACGCCCTGTACAGATTTGTTGCAATCTAAATGAGTAAGGAATACTGCTAGATATTTATAATACTATTCCGTCTTAAAGGAAGTTTATGTTTTCTACGTAAAGCCCCGGTTGGAAAAGTGAAACTTTGTATGTTATCTTTAGGTATAGACATTGTTAAATGGTTATTTTTTAAACTTTGACTGCAATACAAAAATTATTTGTAACTTTGTCTTAGAAATGTGGAGATCTCGTTGTTACAGTATTCACATCATAAGTTACTTGAATTCATTCTATTTCTGACGACGCAGTGTTAAGGTTCGAATACTAAAGCGGTTTGAAAAAACCTGCAGGCTTAGCAAGACTTCATTGAAATCTTCCAACACGTTTGATGCTCAATGTGTTGAACTTTTTCATATTTCAGACGGTGGCATCAGAATTTGGTAAGTACTCCTCTTTACATCTTTACTTTAAGGTCGTATGACCAAATCATGAAATTGGTACAAGGAACTCATTTTGTTTTTAAAACCTTTTAATGAGAACAAATAACACAACGTTATAAATGAAGTTATTTGAAGAATTTAATATGGATGGAAAGACATTGCAAACCAAAAGCCCTCGTCTTGACGAATTTTGGTTGAGTGAAGGCGTTGATTGACAAAGGAAAGAATATACCCAATAGTCAAAGCGAGAGAGCAGAACTTTCAATGACACCTTTGTCTACTAAGGTACCAAAATAAACCAAAACACAAAGAGCGATCTTAATTAAATAAGATAAAGTGCATAACTACATTGCATCGATCCGAGTAATGGTGAAAGAGTAATTAACAAGAAAATTCTTCGAGGCACCCTAATTAGAGTACGAAATACTGCGAAATAATAGGGTGCAAATGGATATGATTTGCATGACAAGATATACTGTACAAGTACTGTTGGAGGCGTATTTCACGACCTCAATGTCGATCACTTAGTGATATTTCACTAGTTGACTTGTCCTTACTACATTCTCGACTTATTGACTTGTAGCTGCTTTATTCTCGGTGTACCTTTGTAAGGAATGTTTTTACTAATGTGGAATAGATTTTTCCAACCTTTCATGGGGAATATATGAGTCAAATTTAGTTCATGTGCAGCAATGAAAAACTACTGCCGTTTTGACTCTTAAACACCACTGATTGCCCTTGAATTTGAGATTTGCATAAACAATCGTTTTTCGTATTAAAGGTTTCCATTTATTTCGGAATACCCACATGGTCACGTGGTTCTAAATTTAATGCAGATGTGTTTACTCGTTCTACGATATTGCCAAAATACATAGAGGCTAAGTATGATTGTTTTAAGTTCCTGAGAAAATTCCAAATGTAATATAGAGAAAAATTTGAGCTGTTAAGATGATTTGGCCTCCAAACAATAACACAGGACATTTACTATTTTTGTCGTAAGGTAAATAAGTTTTAAAACACATTCTCGTCACCAAGGTAAATAAAAAAGGTAGTACCATTGGAACTTAAAATTGAGAAAGATTCCCTGGACTTTCAGTTTGTATATGCAGAAGACATGGAACTTAGTTTTTATATAGCGCTATATCCACGTTGAAAGTCATGCTCAAAGCGCTTGCAGAAGGTACGGGAGAGAGTTCTAGGGCACTAAAGGGTATGCCACCCTGTAGAGATGGGTCTTGAGAAGAGTTTTGAAAGTTGGGAGACAGTCACAGGTTTTCAGATTTTCTGGCAAATGATTCCATTGGACTGCTGCAGTGTACGAGAAAGATCGCTCGCCATAAGCCTTTGTTGTTGGTCTTGGGACTTGTAGTAAGTTCTTTGTCTCGGATCTTAGAGATCGTGGAGGCACATATGGTTTCAGGAGCTCCCGTAAGTAGACCGGCGCTGTACCCTGGATGCACTGGAATGTTATGCACATGGTCTTGTATATGATCCTTTCCTGTACAGGCAGCCAATGCAGGTCTTTGAGTATTGGTGTTATATGTGCTCGTTTTGGGCACATGGCTACAATTCTTGCCGCTGTATTTTGTACACGCTGCAGTTTGGTGAGTAGTCCCTTTGGAGATCCTGTCAGAAGAACATTACAGTAGTCGAGACGGGATAGTATCAATGATCTCGTCAGTTTGATTGTAGCATCTTTCGAGATCAGCTTCCGAATCTTGCTGATGTTACGGATGTGCATGTAACATGTCTTGGCTAGGTGGTTAACATGCTTCTCCATTGACAACTCATTGTCTAAGGTGACGCCGAGGTCTTTCACTGAGGAATTGAGGGTGATCTGATTGCTTCCAACTCTGATGTTACTGAGATTAGTCTTCTGACGTCTGTTCTTTGGGCCGATAAGAATAGATTCTGTTTTATCCTCATTTAGCTTGAGCATATTTGTGTCCATCCAGGTTTTGACGCTCTGGCAACAGTCAGCGGTTGCATGCACTGCTTCTTTTGCATCAGTATGAGACGGCTTGAAATGTGTGTATACTTGAGAATCGTCAGCATAGAAGTGACGAAGAAGGTTGTGACTGTCTATGATAGATCCTAGTGGTTTCGTATAGAGTGTGAACAACTGGTGTCCAAGAACTGATCCTTGGGGTACGCCATACTTCAGTATAGTGGGTTCTGTCAAGGTGCAGTCAATCGAGACTCTTTGGGACCGATCTTGAAGGTAGGACTGGAACCAGTGGAGTGCTGTGTCACATACACCCATTTCATGCTGGAGTCGATGGATCAATTTATGGTGATCGATGGTGTCAAAAGCGGCACTCAAGTCCAGCAACACAAGAAGCCCAATATTTCCACTATCTACCCCACAGCGTAAGTCATCAACTACTCGTAAGAGGGCAGTTTCAGTGCTGTGGTGGCATCTGTAAGCTTATTGAAATTTCTCTTGTAGATCATGACTTGTGATGTGATTATACAGACGCTGTGATACTGCTTTTTCAATAACTTTGGAAATAAATGATAAATTTGACACAGGTCTGTAATTTTTTAGAGTATCAGTGTCCAGTCCAGGCTTCTTAAGCAGGGGTTTTACCAGAGCATTCTTCATGCCAAGGGGAGCAACTCCTATGGTTATACTTGTGTTGACATGTTGCGTCACGACTGGCAGCAGGATATCCATGTTCTCACAAAGGAGTTTTGTTGGTATTGGGTCCAAGGCGCATGTTGTCTTGTTCGCACTTTTAATGAGATTTAGAACTTCCACATCCGTAAAAGGTTTCAGGTCTGCAAGTTTCTCTCCCTGAAATGCTTCTGCTACATCATCACTGTCATGGTTTGATGGTAAGAAGCTGTTGCGAATAGACTCAATCTTGCTCACAAAAAACTCTGAAAAGGACTGTGCAATCTCTTCCTTGCTACCTGTGGAGGGAAGTGATCTGTCAAGAACCTTTCCCATAAGGTTAAACAGGAGTCTATACAGAGCTTTCGGGTTGGAGGATGAGTCGGTGATTTGCGCCATGATGTAATCTCTCTTAGCATTTCTGATCGTATTTGTAACATTTTTCCTTTCTTGCACATAAAGTTGCCTGTGGATTTCAAGATGTGTCTTCCTCCATAAACGTTCAGCTTTACGGCGTTTTGATTTCGCTTGCTTTACCTCTGGTGTGAATGACCATTTGGAGTGTGATCGTAAAGGAACTGTCTAGACCTTCTCAGGGGCATGTTTGTCCAAGGTGTTCTTGAGTACAGTGTTGTACTGTTTATAGAGTTCTTCACAGTCGTCAGACGCATTGTTGAACAAGTCAGAACCACGTAAGCTACTTCTGAAGGCATCTCGGTCTAGTCTGGCAAAGTCTCTACATCTCACAGATATATTGGGATTTGTAGGTCTGCTGGTGTCAAGATCAAAAGTTACCAGATAGTGATCAGAAATCTGAATGTCCTTAACAGTAGTGTCTAGTACAGAGCTTTCCGATTCCCGTGTGATTATCCAATCAATTGTGTGTCCGGATTTGTGGGTTGGAACCAAAATGTGTTGAGTCAAACTGTAGATTTCAAGGACTTTTAACAGTTTTTTCGTTTCTGGAGCGTCAGGACAATCAAAGTGAACATTGAAGTCGCCTAAGATAACCAGTCGCCCCTTCATTTGGCAAGTTAACTCTAGGAGGTCACAGAATTCATCATTGAACAATGAAAAAGTCAACTTGTTCTTTTTCGAAGGGGGTGGACGGTACAATGCAATGTAGCGGGTTGACGTTTGGCCATGAGTCAGGATAAATTGTAGACATTCAAATGACCTTGCACATTGAAGAGAATCTTGACAAATTTGTATCCTCAAGTATGTTTTACATATAATGGCGACACCACCACCTCTTGACTGCCTTGGTTTGTGATAAAGGCTATATCCAGATGGAGTCATGGCAGCTATAGCATGTTCATCTCCTATGTCTCTTAACCAAGTTTCGGTTAACACTAAGATGTCATGCAGAACTTTCTTGTAAATCTTGTCAGTGGAACATGTGTAAGATCCTCAAAAACTCTGTACTCTGGTTCTGGTTCACCTGTCGATTCGCCATATTCCCCATATTCCCGGGTAGGTGATTAAGAACCCGTCACAGCGAATGGTTTCTTGAACCATGGTGTCATCTGGAATCTGAAATTTCTTACCCATTGGTGACTTCTGTCTGATCTATCAGCAGTGACAGAATCAAGGCAATTGTATCATATGTAGACTCCAAGTCGGACTCTGTTTTGTCAACTTGTCCATCGGATCTACTTCTTGATTCAGAACCGGGTACTTTCTTTATTATCTACAGTTGTGCATCATCGTCATAACAAAAAGACTATTTCTATGGAGTGTCTTGGTCAGGCATTTGCTACATTCCTTCTGTATCATGTACAAAGGAATATCTTGATTTAACAGGTCATTCACAACTTTTACATATTCTTCCCATCTGTATGCAAGTTTATGCTTACCTTTGAACGAAATTTAACAAGGACTCTTCCTCCTGGATTGAGGGTATCATCTGTGCCCAAGATAATATATTTTTGGATTGTTGTTCTGCGAGTTCTTCCGAGAACCTTGGCCTAAGCTATGGTCGACTGCTTGCCATGAGGTGTTCCAATTCAAAAGGTAATGTGAATTGGTGGTCATGGCTGTCTGCCAAACAAACGGAAGAAGAGACACGTGTTGGTAGAAATTACAGTTTCTCTTCTGGGAATCGCTTCATAGATCGAAATTCAAAGATTAAATCAATTTTGACCAACGTCCTGTTTCACCTCTCTGTGCAAATTTCTGTTCTCCATTCCTTTGAGGAACATACTGAATGGTCCTGCTGTTCTTTGACACATATGACTGCTTTTGGCTGCTTGATTAGAATGTTGATATTTTGGAGACATAGAACCGAGTTGTTGCACAGGACTTCCGCAAAGGTCTTTGCAGTCTGCTACATTGTTGGTATCGTATCTTGTAAAACAGTCTGTCATGTGAGAGTCTTGCTGTCTGAGAGTTTTGGGAACTTGTTTAAAGTTATGTTATGGCCCATTTCAATGATAAACATTCAAACCTTTATGTTCTTTAAACGGCACCGCTAAACGTCCATGAAAACTAAAATCAAAATGATGCTTTTAATGGACGGGTCGAAAGACAATGAAAGAAGAAACTTGTGGACGTCATCAGACTAATTCCAAGGTGGTAAGTTTGGAATCTTCTCAGTTTTGACTGAATCAGACTGCCATTCATCTGCTAAACGATGTGTCTGACAAACTTTTTCTTGAAAAAATTCATATTTCTTTGGTGATTGCCTTAATCCACTTTCTCTGAGGTGTTTGAATAATTTCTACAGACAAAGAAGATCTTCTTTAAATGTCCCAGAATACACCATGAGGTTAAAGAAATAGATTATGGTACATTCTGTATGGAGATGTCTCAGATCAATCTGGCGCTAGTAAGTCGTATGTTCATTTAATTAAACAGTTAAACAGTCATGTAATTATATGTGTAAAATGTAAATGATTCGATAGAAAACACACAGTTCATTCCTTGTGATTTATTTAGATTTCATTCTGGTGGTGTGGAGATTTCATATCGAGGAAAGTCAAATACTTGGATCCAGCGAGCTGTCAGATATGTCTTCTGCCCTTGTCAAAACCTATGTACATCTAATAGTTCTGAGGTCGATGCATATGGGCAAAGTGCCGTCTATCTTCTGAACAAGTATTGAAATTGTCTGTTGTCAAACTAGAAGTGTTTGAAGGTGTTCTTTGACGTCCTGTTACAAGAAAGGAATCCGTCAGATTTGTCTGGTGTTGGATCCTACAGCTGTGTTCGATGCCAATGTGATAAGATCTTCTCAAAGTTTTCGCTGTTCCTCAACGCTCCTAAAGACATGGGAAAATAGTTCTTATGAGTGAGCTTTAAGCTTAACTTTCTTGTTACATATATCAAGAACGTCTTGTAGTTAATGTTGTTTGAAAAGGTAGGATAAGTGTCAAATAGAAAACAATGCCAGCTCTTATAATCAAGCCCTGGTGTTGTGTAAAGTAATACCATTTCATATAAACATTATACAAATACAAATAAATTTCATGATAGCTCTTGTTTCAGCTGACAGATACGAATATACACGTCTCACCAGCACACATGTACGGAGATTTGGACGTGGCATCAAAGCAGGATACCTTATTTCAAACATTCCAACCATTCAAAATGTCTTACAGGTAAAGTCAAGTTGAAACATTTTATCAAGACTTTTTGCCTGAACTAATGTTATTGCTTCCCTTATGGTTTACAGATTTGATGATCCTGAGTGCCTAGATCTGTGTCGCCCTAATGACTATGTGCGTCTTATTCTTCACAACCAAATAGTTTTGAAAGCTTGTAAATTTGTTTACACCACTACCTTGCCTAATGGGGATGATAATCATTGATGTTTTGGCAATAAAGAACCAACAGCTAGCAAACAAAACAAACATTTTATTCACTAGCGGCAAAAATAGTCATGTTGTATTGACATCTTGGCTTATTTTGATAATAATATCGCCTTTGAATCTTTACTAAAACTTATCTGATTCTTCAATAGGGACAGTGTTTGACTTAGAATATTGAAATGAATTGTAATGAAATAGGTTGTAGATGAGGGTAGACCAGTTCAAAATGTTTTATAAGTTGTTTTAATGTTTAAATTAATTTCAGAAATGATTATTTGAATAAAATGATTAAAAATATTACAAGGAATGTATGGTCATAAGTTGTTTCAAATGGAAGTTCATCGGTCGAAATGCACTATAATTTTCCATATCGATTTCCTCGAAGATCATACTTCTTTAAACCAAACATATCGCTCAAGAGCAGGATTGTTTTCAGCTTAGAAAATTAGTGATTTTGAACATTAGGAAGTGAAGTAAAGGATAACAGAAGGTAAAAGCCAGACAGCATTCGTAGTAAACTTATACTTGAGAAGTACGGTTCCTTACTTTTGAATGTCATCTAATACGTTTATGAATACTCACATGAAATTGAATCTAGCTACTTTATAAATATTCGGTGTATGGCTATATATACCTAGGTTAATGTAGTAATTTCACATATGTGTCTTATAGAATTTACATAGGAAATAAAGAGTATTTTTATACTACATTTTTTATTACTTGTTTTTACTGTTTTAGTGTGAGAGGAAGCTTGAAATCATTGAAACTCAGAAGCGACAGTTTACAACAGCAGAGGAATCCTTACTTCTTGAAGAAGATATCGGCGGAATTTATGATCATGTGACAATCGTCCGCTTTGAAGACCAAATGCCGCTGGTAAATTTCTTTATGTTCAATTGCCAACTGTCGTCTCTAGTACTCTAACATACATCTAATACTAATTAATCTTGAACAATAATGTTCAAATATACATTTTCAAAACTGGCATGTAACATTGGAAACCTTACATAAATTGGTCTTAATCTTATTCTTCAACCTCCCATTCCCTCACACAAACAAATAGGATAAAGAAAATAAAAAACAACTTTCTGATAAGAACGCTTTCATAGTAAGTCTATTGGGTGTGTCCTAATGACCCAAGGGCCTGTGTTATGATGTCATAAAACTTCACTTAAGATATTTATGTTCTAAAATGTCATAATGTTCATGTCAGATTTAGATCTCTTTTTAATGTTAAGATTGAGGATTGTTTTGAGATGAGAGAATATTCTCAGTCTAGTCTGCTATTGTATTTAATATATTACTCGTTCATCAAAAATTATTTTTCAAGGCAAGAAATAATTTTTAACCTACCCTAACCACATGTTGTTGATAAAGATATTACCAATGAAACCTGGACGAGATCATCAAGTTTATTCATTAAGAACAACTAAATTCATTCAAGGAGCAAAACTGACTTTTTTTCAGAAAACTTACTTTGGTAACTTCACCATACATCTGTACGTTCATCTGGTTGAATGCAATTAATAATAAACATAAATATTGAGGAACCTTATTAGGCGAGAGATTCAAGGCAACTAGAGAATGAAACTGTAACCAGCATGCAGGATATGGGGTAAATAGTTTAATGGTTTGCGTTATTGAGGTACAGTTGATGGATGTAGATTGGTTGATGTTGCTCGGATTACTTGCATATTAATTGGGGACGGTTGTGGGTGAATGGATATGAGATTCTAATGAGCGAGTTCCAAGCACCTGTTAGAAAGATTCTTTCATCATGTAAGATTCCTTCGTGTGTCAACCCCTTCTTAAAGTTTGTGTATTGTAATTATGGCCATGTATTGGGATGATATATTCGGGCAACGATATCATGCTTCATCTCGAGAACTCCGACTGGAACCTTCAGTGAACGATTCTAGACTGGAGTCCTTTCGATTCACATGTTTTTCTCAGCGATGTTACAAAGTAATGACTTGACTGTCTAAATTGCCATTACTAATACATGTTTCTTTACTCTGACTCGTCGTGTTTTTTCCGAATTAAGAATTTATTTGCATTTCTGATGTTCGTATGCCTGTTCATGAGGCTATTCGAAAATTATTCTTGATTTTAGTATCCATGCTTCTTCCAATGTTATTTTTGTACTTGACTCACTTGCAGTGTTACAGTATTCCTACTGGATGCACTGGAAGTCTTCATGCTTTGACTGACACCTCTTATATCTATGAGATCCCTTATTTGTGGTATCTCTTGGCATGCGCAAAAGCCTTGATGGAAATGCATTCACTAAAGTGGATACATGGAGCTTTGAGTTCGAAGAATATCTGGATCAAAGATGAAAATAACGTGCAGAAGGTATGTATTATGAGGAAAAGAAGGTGGTACAATATATTTCTCCAGATTTTCTATTGAAAAGTGTCAAAGAGTCATTTTTGGCGGTCATTAAGTGTCCAAATACAACAGATTATAATGGTGAGGTCAAATTTAAATCGAGACAATCTTTTGACAATGTTGATAAAATATATTCAACGTCCGCATATTTCAATCTGCAACTGCTGTTGTTGTTTATGGGGTCATCAAGGTCTATTTCACCGAGTTAGCGTACATGAGGCAGTCTTGTGAAGAGCATTCTGGCATCGTCAGTGATGATTCGGAGCCCCCGACGGAAGAGGAGGTATACAGAAGGTAAGAGTAAAAGGGAATTTCTGAATGCTTCAAAAGTGGCATTCTCTCCCAACAGGTACACGTAGCTCCGTCACTAATCTCTAAACAAACTCTGTTCTTCTACTCCAGCTTCCCACAGATTCCCCTGGCGAGAAATTATATTGAAACATGAACTACATTGCAATATTTCAGCCAACAAAAACACTGCATGCATGGATAACATAGTTGTATGTATATTGTATGAATGTAGTCGCTTAGTAAGGCAAGAGTGTTTTGTAAACAAGACTCAAAGTGCAAAGTGTATATTCATATATGATTTAGTTTTTTCTAAAGTTTACGGAAGTAACTGAGGCGTTTTGAATGATAACTTTTAAAAAGGTGTTGCTGACTGCACAAATAACTTTGAATGCCTCTAATCGGGCTTCTATTTATGTAGACCGAGAAACGTTCATATAATGATAGAGGTTTAGGAATTTATGACAGAGCTACCTCTGTTGGGAGAGAATGAACATGCGATTTTGTTTTGATGATACAATGGGGCGTTTTTAAACATATGAGTACCTGTTCAAATTCACCAAAATTCTTTATTAATCTTTGGGTATACCTTGGGTCTACAGCAATGATGCACATATCAAATGCTAGCGTAGTCGAGATTAACTTAGGCCGACGAGTTTCAAACTGAGTGTATATTCATTGGAAAATATTTGCGTAATCTTCAGAAACTCATGCATATGTACTTTGAGGCGGGTGCGATGAATTATTTTCTAGAGTTATGGCCCTTGACTTATAGCATATGAACCAAGATTTGTAGGAACTCACATACTTAATGATGGAACTATGAAATGAATGTGATGGATGAGAACAATTAATATTCTATAGAGAAATTGTAACTAATGTGAACTAATGAATAAGAGTAAAATGCAATGACAAAAAATATAAATTTATGAATTGATGCGAATAATTATCATACTTGATATTAAGCTTTGTCGACAGGTCTGCCCCCGAGGTTATCCATGCTGGAACATACACACCAGCTTGCGATGTGTACAGCTTTGGCTTAGTAGTATGGGACGTCTTCGCTGGGGTTAGTGGCACACGGACAGAAAACAAACTCAAAAGCCTTCCTAAAGATGAGGTGAGATCCTAAGCATACTAAAAACGAAAGTTAGTGCCTTCTTATACGTTGGCAGGCGAACTGGCACAGGAACGTATATTTTCGGAAATATATACAAAACAACTGAAGTAAACTATTAAGAACCTTTTGAAAGATTGGTGTTAGTGATCATCTTTTAGCTCGGCAAGAATAGTTCAATTAAGTTGACTTACAAGAGTTGGCCCAGACTATGTGACAAATTTCATTCACAAGGAACTTTTATAACCTTATGCTTGTTTTATTCTCCCCGACTCACGCTCTTGACGTCTTGACCACGAGCAAAGATATTGCATAACTGGCATCTCTGATCTCTCTTACTAATGCAACAAAATCTGTCCTGAAGGTATATTCGATAGACTCTTCTTTAATGCCATCATCTATTATAGCTCTACGAGTACCTGACTACACAGCCTGAAGGTGAGCTGCTGCCACGACCTTCAAATTGTCCCCATGACATTTACTCCCTTGTCAAAATGTGCTGGTGTCCAGAAAGACATGAGAGACCCTCTATGGCGATGGTCTTTGACAAGTTCAACGAGTTCACAAAGAAATCGTATGTTATTCAAATACGCAGAAACATGTTACTATTTTGAAACTGATTGCTAGTTTCTTTCAGTCGCCACACCGGCAGTTGGTTTAACTTAGGACTAGAGTTTTTCATGTGATATCAGATAAGAATAAACATATATGCCATAATGTGAAAAAGGTGTTTTTCATTGACTAGATTTCAAGCAGTCGATATATGTGTGTGTGTGTGTGTGTGTATATATATATACATATATATATATATATATATCTCGTGTGTGTATATATATCTATATATATATTTGTGTGTGTGTGTGTGTCAGAGCAATGTTTTGATCATTGTTTATATCAAACTCCTCAACATGGATCTTTGAAGGAATTTACAGTTTTCAATTTTTATTTGAATATTGAATTTTCAGATCAACCCATCAAAGCTAAGAGTCTGATTGATCCGTTGCATGAACTCTAGCTTCCATAAGTCCATGCATCTGTTCACAAATATTCAGCTGAAATCTTGATTGGGGACACTCTGGCGAATGAATATTACATTGTGTATTAATGTGTAGTAGATATGGTGACCTTGGGGATGGTAAATGAAACAATTGGGATCACTGAACCAACTGAAGAACTTCCACAAAAGGCCAATCAGGTAAAAGCTTGTGCCCAGTTTCCTCAGTCAATCGGAATCATAGATTGTAGATACTGTAATTCCAGTTGCCCAAAAATACGCTCCACAGGAGCAACAACTGCGATTACATCTTCTTCTGAAGAACTAATTTCAAAGGAAATTGACATCCTTACTTTGCAGGTTGAAAAATGTAACTCATGGAAATCAAGGCATAACTTCCAAGGCTCCGACATCCTTTGCTTTTGCCAGATCTCTTTCCACTTGAGTTGAATCTGACGTTACAGGAATTGAATTTTTGTAACCCCAACTATTTCAAACAGTTCTTCTTTAACTGACTAAGGCTCGGGCACAAACTTTCGATTTGAAATTTGTAGGAGCATTGTTTTGCCGTTTTGACTTTGCATTTGTCAACCAACTTGTCCCCTTACTGGCCTATCGTGGTTCTTCTTGCGTTTCTTTTCCGTCTCTAGTGGTTATCTTTGTTTACAGTAAGTGAGCCAACTAGAAACAAAATGCTTTGCGCAATAATCTAACAACGTCGATCTATTATAGACATGGGAAACACCTTTACTAATAGGTTAAATTTCTCGACTAATTTGGGGTCGAAACAAATTATTGGCGAAAAGTTATGTATAGAACTTTCAACGAGATAGATTTATGGTAATATTTTCTAATTAGTATCAACATACTCTTTGGCCCCTTAACCTCCCCCCTACTGTCCAGATCATGACCCAGGTGACTTTTATCTGTTTCACAAATTGAAATCACGCTTGCATGGTACAGAATTTGGCAATGCTGGTGAACTCAGGGCAACTACTGAGGCGTTCTACTTCCTTTCTCTGTGTAGATCAATAACGGACCATATGCATAATCAGCATACATACGTTGAACTGTTTGAAGAAGAAATATACCACGACGGCAGGGATTCCTCCTCGACAGCGCCAGTGCGGGATATTCAGGATATTTCCTCATCAAGCCGACCTTCATCCTCAGTTACAATAGGTGAATCTTATTTCAAGAATATAACTCTTTAAATCTAACGAAAGACATTTAACAACTGTAGCAGGAGTTATAATGATAAGAAAGTAACCATTTTTTTTCATTTTTTGTTTTGTAGAAATTTCTTTTAGAAAATATGATTGTCTTATGACGTTGAAAGGTATCGGGCCGCATTCAATCAGTAATCTCACCTTCAATGATTTTGCATAAACATATACATATGACCCATCGTGTATTCATGTACTTTGGCTGGTGATTAATGATAGACGAGTGTTTAACCTTCTGGCTCTTAAGTTGAACAAAGGGGTCAGATTTTAAGGGTACAAAAGCTGAAATTGGTAAAATATATGATACCTTAAGCAAATGATCGACTATCTAAAACTCCTCTACTCTTCTACAAGACCATTTTCATACATCCACTTGAAGCTTGTAAATCCAAAACCTTTAATGAACCATTCAGTCGTTTGCCTCTTTAATGCAAACATATTTTCTTTTCGTAGATGAGGTCTCTATAAAACATGAGGTTTCTTTTCATCTTCATTCTTCTTAATAACTCATACAGTTGCCGACTATTCGACACTTCCGGCTCCCAACCCACCAGCGTTACCACGTCGACCTAGTTCCATGACACGCCGCCGTCTTTCAGGTATTGATAACGATGGAATGTCTCAATCCCTCGCACCATCCAGTGGTAACATATCAAACAATAAAGCTAAAGGCTCTTCACTAACTTGTTAACTCCAGAAAACTTATTCTATTTACAATGGCGCCTCCAGGGTTTTAATAAGTAAATGACAACTGACCACATACTCATTCAATAAATTGTGTAGGAATGTAGAAGCTATTTTGAAAAATATTTCCTTTTTGAAACAATATCTATTTTTGACTAAAAAAACGATAAATAGCTAAAGAGCAAGTTTTTATCGTCAAACTTTCATAATAAATATTAACAAGAAATTATATGAGATTGTAGTCTATCTGATTTGACATTTAATATGCACATATCCTTATGTCTACTCTCTTTAGGAATGATGTGAATTATCATAATAGATTTTTGAACTGAAAGCAGATGATGGCGTTGACGATGAAGACGGTTACGCGACATGTGGTCCAGTTAGCAGCTCTCTACTAGAAGATTAGGAGTAAAGCTAAATCCAAGGTTACAGAAAGTCGGAGCCCGATCTGCCGGTTTACCACCAACTGGTCGACAGGGGTTGTCAGAAGCTATTGTCGGTGAAGATAAATATATGCGCCTGTTTCACCCCCATGGTTTACTTCGACGTCGACCTACACCATATAGACAAAACCCTCAGTAGGACCATCATCTCTGGTTGATGTGCCGGAAAACACAAAGAGATCAAGATGGCGGCTAGGAATAGAACCTGTCTCAAATGATATACCCTGGAAGAAAACAATTTTAATCTGAGTAACCCTGACATTTTGTGCAAATACAACTTGGGCCAAGGAGGATTATAAGATGTAAAATAACTTGCCTATCAGATACGAAATTAGGCCACTGCCTCTATACATTTTCTTCTTAGAAAATTCAATACAGTTGAAACAGTTGAGTTTGTATAACTACTATTCATGTACACTGTGCTTTTCTGCTTCTCAGTGAGACTGAGGACATTGCTATTGTTGTATCCAAACTATGTAAATTGTATGTATTGATGAGATAGACCCGATAGCTATCCGTCTATCTCAGCTTTGTATACAGAAGTTTGGATATTCAGCCGTTATCGGTAAAGAATTGCATCTGTTCAGGTTTTTAGGATGGTTTTGGATGGCGAGTGAGTTGTTTACACTTAAAGTATCATAAATGTGTTTAAGCAGGTTTTAAAGCAAAATATGAATGTATGAAAAATACTTTATTTCACTTTGGAGTATACTAAAACAAATGACTGATTTATCATCACCATATTGACTTGTAACACTTGATCACTGTTTCTCTGATCTGTAAGGGTCTGACGAATTGTCACCAAATCTGTCTTCTGGTCGATGCAGATCCAACCCAAGACCATGACGCTGCCACCGCCAGAGGGTACAACATCTTGGACATGCTTCAGCCTGTCTATCGCCTCTACGTCTGTATGCTCTCACTCTTCTGCCCAGCTTAGACGGCTGATGCGATGTTCGTGGGTCAATGTCATTACACAAAACAGTCGATATGCCCGAGTAGCTCTAAGGCGTCTCTTAACTGTGTTCCTTCTGATGTGGAGCCCTAAGGTCGTCGATGCCGATGGCGTCATGGTGACGATATCATTGTTTTCACCCTCGGTCTTCCGTTTCTAGGACGGTCAGGTGTCTGGCCAGTCTGGTTATGGCGATGAAATAGTCAGATGACCGTTTGTCTGGAGCGAGAAACGTCCTGGCAATCAGGCTGTACGAAACCCCCACTTGTGACATTCCGATGACCCTTACTCGCTCTGCTCCTGTTAAAGGTGCTTCTGCCGCTAACTCAAGTATTGAATGACCAAATTTACAGCTTTTTATACTCGCATTCTGAAAACATCAATCTTTTCTGTCGGACGTCTCAGATGCGTTTTGATGTTGTTGTGTCATTGTTTCCATTTGTTACATTTCGATAAAACATTTCAAAATTCTCTTTTGTCAAAAATTATATCAGAATACGTTAATCTTGGGATGTGCACTTTCTTTTGAACTTCAGTTTAAAATCAGATTGGAGTTAACTCGCACAAGTAGCAAGGGATTTGATTTAACTAACATGGTTTTCGTAAAATTTTATTCTCATTTATGTTACTATATGTGCTCCATTTCCTATGCAGTTGTTTAAAATCGGAAAGCCCCTTTTCACTGACACACTTAAATCAGCTCACCAAAAAAACCCACCTAATTGACACTTACTTTCCTCCTTTGTAATGAATTAACTCAATATTGGCTCACTTACATGTGGAGTTTAGTGCCTCACAATGATGTTTGTCAAATGCCACCTGTTGATATCATGTTTTTTGGAAAGCAGTTATCACTTCTAGATATGAAGTCAATTTCATCGATATTCAAGACGATCATATTAACTCAATCATTTCATTATTGTATTATTTACTCATGTTTTGTAAATTCGTTTTTGTGTTTTTGTAATTTTAGCCAGTTCAAAGAGAAATGCACGTAGAAAATTACAGTGTTGATCTCGGCTGATGTATTGATTTCGGACATTGTTAAGTAACAAAAATATAGACAATCATTACATACTAATTTTGGGAACTCTAATTCAATGTTAATTGTGGATTCGTATCATGGGTACTTTATATAAATTCCATTTTTATATGCTACATATTATTGCTTTGCATATATCAACAATAATTTGTTAGTGCATCATAATTATTAATGACAATAAAGTGTATTCATATCCATTTCATTATAGTTTGTGATATGCTCGTAGACATTTCGGATATATATGTTTCATTATTAGCTTTGCATTTAAAAAGATGGACAAACTTAAAAATGCGATATGAAAAATAATTACAGTGTATGTTTATAATGATGGCGAGGTCCCCAGTATTATATGTCCATCTCTGACGTTGATGCATGCTTGTCTTCGATGTTGTACTGAGTGGAAACGTAACCGTATTACGTGGTTTGGTAGCCGATGCCAGGTATTTCCTGCATGATCTAGATCAGAGCATTCCTGGACTACGGAAATCCTTGATTCTTATTGCCTCGACCTCCGATGTGGTCCCGAAAATGCTCTGGTGGGACTTTTCAGGAAAGTTAGCTGGCAAAGGCAAGACATCAATATTTTGGTGTTAACAACTGTTCGAGTAGTTTTCTCCTGTTGAAACAGCGGTACCAGATTCGCTCAAAGAGAAGACAGTACAACAGATTGTGAAATGGTGGTAAATTAACCAACTTGCTACGCAATGTTGTCCAATGACAAGAATGCCTTTGTTCCTGATGTTTCAGTCTTGCAACCTGCTTTCATTGTAAACATAAACTCTTCACCAATTTCATGGCTGCCACTAATCAACAAAGCTATCCCAGCCAAGTTTACGACGTTGATGTTCAAGCTACAACGTCATACCTCGAAACAATCGGAAGGTGTGGATTTCGTTCTTTTAGCGCAGCCAGTGATTCTCTAATTTCAAAATTGGAAGCTCCAATTTTCAAAATAATTTTTTTATCTCGGCAAAAGTGTTATATGTGGCATTTTTCTCTGCTAAACAGGCGTATATCATGATAAGAACCAGTTTGATCCGTGTTGTTTTTAAATAATCATTCATTGTGCCCATTCGGGAACTTTTTAGTCACCATTTTTATCCTTTAAGCGACACTTGCGTTGCACTTCTGTCTCACATCACTGAGTGTTTGGAAGATATTATTAAGGCAATATTTAAATTTTCAGACCATTGGAAAAAAGTGTAACATTTATTAGTGGTACAGTTATTTTACTCGTGAGTTTGTAATGGGATGGATGAATAGTATTATAATTTTGAAATGGTGTGTTTGTGTTTAACCAATAATCTTTTAAGAAACACCATGAGTCAATTTATAATTAAGCTTTGACAAATCTTTTCAGCTTACGAAGTTGTAACTTGTTATCCTTTACACTTTATTATGCGCCATGATTATCGTGTGTTGTGAACATGTGAGTGGTGTGCCTATTTCAAAATTTTGTATTCAAGTAATAATAAACTAATGGAATACTTCAATTATATACTGCTAATATTGCCTAAAAAATAGACATGAACACGAAAGTGTGAGCTAAGAACTGGTATTGCCAGCTTTCAAGTCTTCGGCGTGCAGAGAGGCGCACAAGTCTAATCGACTGGTAGCCTTAATAAAAAATCAAGAGAGTGTAAATTTAGTACCTTTTCCTGAAGATTCCCTAGTAAGGAGACGTTTTGACACTTTTAAGATGATGTATTGTGTATTGAGGAGACATTAGAATAAAAAACTTTTTAAGATAACGTGCTAGTGGACATTTCAATAATATGACACAAATTATAAAGGTGGAGTGTCTATTTACGGAAATATAAGAACATAATCATTATTTTATGAACAAACAAAACACTTGGATTGAATAAAAGAAGAGAAGAACAAAAGAAGCATTGGGAATAAAGCAACCATTTATTAAGAATAATAACCTTGTGAAGACATAATAAATTTCAAGACTGTTTTATACATAATCACAAAAAATAAGTGCTTATTTAGTCTTGAATATGAGTATTTTATGTCAAACTTCCTTTATATAACTTAACATCGACGTAACGTCTGTATTGAATTTGCCAATACATGATTAATAAGATGTAATATTCGATGGAGAAAACATACAAAAGTCAATTTATAAAATCACACTTGCAATTTTCCCTGTCTTTAACTATGCATTACAATTCAACAATATCAACTAATTTCAAGCAGTTACAATGTATACCAATTTTTATTTCATTGCAAGAATTCCAGTCCGTTGATTTTAATATGTCTTTAATCTAATAAGGTCATATAAAGCACCCACAAGTTGTTGAAAGCCTTCCGTTAATAAAAAAAAGATTATCTCTTAATTTAATTGCGTGTTTAGATACATTTCACGAACTAAGATAATATTTCAAAATGGACATAAATTTGTCATTATCATTATTATCATTTTTATTCATTGGATATTACATAAGTAAAGTCTATTATCATTCATCTAAACACAAACATAAAAGGTAATCAACGAAATATGAATTTGCAATTTATTTTTCAAAGGGAAATCTCTGTTAATGACTGGAAACAATAGCTGTAATTCACACTCAAAACAGCACAAACACATTCAAGCTGAACTTACTGTTCACAGAATGATATAGTAAGCAGTTATCCATAAATCGATAAAAATAATATTTGCTATATTCATGAATGTGTAATAATCCAATTCATTTGAATAGCAACCATGAGACATTTCTTAAAGAGCCACTCTTTGAGTTGTTGGAGTCATATCTGCCAAACGTAATAAACGGTGTCATTTGATCGCGAAGTATCGACTGTTACCAAAAAGACACAAAGACGTGAAATCCTCAACGCTGTGCATTGATAAGGCTGTTTATAGATTTTCATGGAAAACCACTATTTGTCATATACATGTCTTTTGGACATGAGAAGTTAAAATGTTTTGGTTTTATACCATCAGATATGACATGTAGGTTCGTATCAAAGATAAATATCATGTCACAGGGACGTGTATTGCTTAAAAAAGCCTAAGAAAGACATATACCGTATAGTAGGGTAGGGTCTATAGGCATATATGTCTTTCTTAGGCTTTTTCTAAAGCGATAAACGCCCCTGTGTATCATGTTATGGAAATCACGGAGTGGCTTTTTGACTAAATTTTGATATGTCAGACATCCATTTCTTTGATCACCCTCTTTATAGCTCGTTCTCACCCCAAAGTCATGACTTCCGACCGTATCCTCTATCAGCGTTAAAGAAATATTTGTCAATAAAACTTTCACTTATCAGACAGGTATACATAACATTTTATTATATTACTTCACTATCTCTACTCTACTTATTTGTAATCAGAAGTCTACAAAATTCTAAAATATCATGTACAGGTCGAAGTCCTACAACGGTCGCAAGCACTTAACATACTGACATCCTATAAACTCGCCGACCGAAACTTGACAAGGGTATTTTTTCCAACTCTCAAGGAGTGAGATCGTGCAAGAATAGTGTAATAATAAAGATGACAGTGTTGATCTTAAGCTTGTTATATTTCGCAATTCCTACATTTTTGTTTTCAAAACAGTCCCCTCTGATTTACGTTGAAACGCCGGTTTACCTTGAACGATGTCAAAATTATCGACATCAATTTCTTCACTGACAATGGATTCCGATCTCTCCTGCTGACCAACTTCAAGGGGTTGAAAGGTGGACCAGTTCCCAACGTTAGGTAACATTGGGTTCAGTTTGAATGCCCCCTTTTGTCTGGTTTCCGTGCTGACGACTTCATCGCATGTGTCATAAGGATTTTGATCGTCATCACCTGTTCAACAATATGCAAATTTATCACCAACATGGAACTTGAAGTATACTTGAGCAAATGGAATTTGAACCATACTTGAAGGGGCAAGGAAACTTTTTTTTCTAATTTGCAGTTGACGAGAGGCTTCTATTCTATTCTTTTTACATTTACATTAAAACTAAGACCTCCTGTCATGTTAAATCTGCAAATACGAGTAGTTCATGCCAAGTTACTGGTATGACTATACAAACTTAGGAGACTTCAAAACGTTAACGACGTTTTTTAAGCTTATACAAGCCTGAGCTTACAGCCCAGCAGGCACAAAGACGTCTATTAAACGTCTAAACAACGTCTTACCAAGACGTTGAAAAGACGTCTAAATTTAGTCTAAAATGAAAGTTTAGAAGACGTTGAAGCCAAGACGTTTAATAGACGTCTAAAAGTAGACGTCAAGTAGACGTTTAATAGACGTCTACAAAACGTTTTATAGACGCCTATTAGACGTTTGATAGACGCCTATTGGACGTTTAATAGTCCTTTAACCTCTTATATTTCTGTCAATGTGGTCTTGCACCTCATTGACATGTTACAATTAGCGAGATATTACCAAAATTTCATTAACTTCAATTGAATAAACACTATGACAATTTACTACCAATTCATATATAAAAAAATAGTATAGGACAAAGACATATATATTAACTTAATTCATTGGATACATTGTAATATATTTAAAGTATTTTACAAAAGGCATTTTACTGCGACCATCTAATCAATTATGCTAATATGTTTATCGTTGATTGTTTACTTTCTTTAAAAGATTCTATAATTAGATACTGAAAATAAAATAAAAATTTGACAAAGATTATTTAATGAAATTTTGGCAAAATCTTTCCCATGATAACGTGATGAAATCACGGTTTATCGTTTCCAGGATTCAAGGATAATACTCCTAATAGCATGTGTAAGTAAGGTACAAGTGCACAATATCAAAATATACCTGCAAACATTGAGCAATGTTGTGCCAGATGTATATTCCATTTAATAACAAAAATAACTCAATTTCATTATGATAAAGAATATCATGTATTCATCGGAAACAAAGTTTTATCTTTCAGCAGAAAATATAAAGTGCAATTTTGCCTTTTAAAACAATACAAAAATGAATAACACGAACAATGTTCAGATTCTAAAATAAATTTATTCAGTACAGTGAATACACCAATCCATCGTATTGTTTCGCTTTTTTTAGACAGATTAGATACTGCATATTTGTACTAAACGATTTCAGATATGTTTATTCTTAACTCTTTATAGTCCTTGTAATGATAAGTATAGTTTATAGTGCCCTTTTCCTCAGCAACCAGATCCACGGAGCATTTGAAGAGCTTTGTTCATTTCCGTGTAAGCATCATTTCTTCCTATCAAGGACTTTGTGATTCTATCTGAAAATAATTAAAGCATTGTTAAGAATTGTAAAATTACTTTAAAAAACGTACCATTGTTTTTTTGATATGTGCTATATGTAACAGAACCAAATGTGCTACAAATTGACAAATTCAAAATATAAAACCTCTTGACAACAATTTCAAAACTCAAAACCGATTGATAACACTATCTCGAATTTCTATATTTCAGCAAGTGTCTTAGTTAAATTTAAAATATTCCTAAATATTTGATGATACTTAAGTAATGTGGCCCATTTTTCCTGGCCACTATACAAAATTACAGTGTGCACGGCAATTCAGCCTTTTAGTGGTTGCTATGAATAAGTATAACATAATAAAATATAAATAGGACTAAGTTTAAGTCACATTTGTTTGTCTTCGTGGTTCGGGCAAAATAGGCAACGATAGGCACGTGAGGGTGTGGTTTAAGACGATACTTCAAGCGGATAGTCATTTATATTCAATAATAATTTCAATATCTATTCATTCTTAAACACAATCTCATTCAAAATGGTGTGTCTAATGTTTTCATTTCACCGTACGGTGAACCTTTCGGGTGTCTTACCGGGAAGGCAACATCTGTTATCACAGGAAAACCTGTTTGAAGTTTCACCGAAGTGTACTTTTGTTTGTTTAAGGGATTAAGGTGGTGGGTGATACGAAAATACGAACTGCAACACGGAATCTGAAAATTATTAGTTGATTTTTACTCACCAATCAGTGAAAAAATACTGAATTTGAACTCACGAATCATTAGTTGATTTTTACTCACCGATAACTAATCAATAAGCAGTTGATTTGAACTCATGAATTAGTCCTTCAATTAATTTGGTTAATTATGAGTTGAGTTTTAACTCACTAATTATTGCAGCTGTATATTACCCTTGTTTTATCTCAAATACATCACTTTGAAAATGGCAAACCAGCAGTTAGAGTATAAATTCATTCCAACTTCACGTGGAGGAAGATATCTCTGTGTAGATGGCTACATGTTCAGAGTGCGTTGTAGGCGTGATGCTGCATCGTGGATGTCTTGGAAGTGTATTGATAAGAATTGTAGTTCCAGTATTTCTACTGTTGACGACATTCTTTCGAAACTCCCCACCGCACACAACCACGGTCCTGTTCATGATGACATTAAGGTAATTTGAAAGAAATTTTAAATAATCTACATCTTAACGAAAACTTAGTTATACTAATTCTTAGTAATACTATATTTTACTATATTATAACTGAAAAAAGCTATAAATGTGAATATTATTATATTATGATAATCATGGATTTCTATATATATATAATATTTTTTATTATTATTACATATTATACATTACTATGTTTCTTTTACAGGTTCGGGAATCACTGGCGAAGATAAAGACCTTAGTAAGATCATCGGTGAAACCACTGCCATCTTTGTACGATGAGCAAGTGTGTTCAATGAGAGATGGTGCTTGGACACCAGAAAGCATATCACTCCTGGGTTCTATGCCAACCTTTGATACCGTGAAGAACAGACTTTACCAAGCCCGTCGATCAAAATTCCCTGCACTACCTACATCACGCCGTGGAATCATCATTCCAGATGATTTCAAGACAACCGACGCCGGAGAACCTTTTGTTATCATCAATGACGGAGAAGATAACAAGATCCTTGGCATGACCACAACAGCCAACCTTCAACACCTGTGTACTGCTGATGTTGTCTACGGTGATGGGACATTTTATGTCGCTCCATCACTGTTTCTCCAACTCTACACACTCCATGCCATGGTTGGGGGGGCAGATGTTTCCTCTCGTCTTCTTTTCATCATTTATTTCATTTTGCAGATGGACTACGAAGTTGCTGCCAAGCAGGCTGTTCACAGCAACTTCCCGACAACACTGTGGAAGGGATGTCTATTCCACTACACACAGTGTATCTGGAGGAAGACACAGGCGGTGGGCTTGCAGACAGTCTACAACAACGACGATGAGGTGACTCGATTCGTCAGACGAGCGGCTGTCTTGCCTATGGTACCTGAACAAAATGTAAGTATAAGGCTTTCATGTTACCATTTTCCTCTCATTTTCCGATTAAAACATTTTCCCCTAAATTTGTATAACTCCAAATAAAACTAGATCATCATCAAATAAATCATCAACATCAAATTGTAAACTCCTAAATTACATGTATGTAACTCAAGACTTATATTATGCTTCTTTGTTACAGGTCGAGGACGTTTGGCTCAACGCCATAGCGGACATGCCTAATGACCCTCGTTGTTGGCAACTGGCAGACTACGTCACCTCGCAGTGGATTGAAGGAGACCTGACTCAGTCTCAATGGAACCACTTCCAGTCGACCGGCCCAAGGACAACCAACCACCTGGAAGGATGGCATGGTCGGCTTAAAAAAATGATTGCCAAAGCCCACCCAAATGTTTTCGAAATGTTGTCCTTTCTAAGACAAGAGCAGAAGATGAATGAAATCCGACTCATCCAGTATGGCGCAGGACGGCGTCTGCCACCAAAGAAGAAGAAGTTCACGGACATGAACCGCCGCATTGAAGACCTGAAGCACTCGCTGCAAACAGGAGCCATGTCTGTATTGGAATATGCCGATTCCGTGTCCTACCTCATGAAAGTAAATTAATTTGTAAATTTTGTATCCAGTGAATCTGCAGCTGTCCAGTGAATGTAATTATTTGTAATTGTTGTTGTGTAAATAAACTACGATGAAGAAAAACAATCGTGTTGTATGTTCGTATATATCTGTAACGTAATGTGGGAAATTCGGTTTTTTACCACTTCACAATTTAGTATCAACCATGTGCTTAAATCACACTTTAGCTCCATTGTTCTCTGAAGGCAGTCGGCTTGAACATCCCTGCTTAATCCCCTGGTCTGTTTGTTTAAACATCACAAATGTTGCCTTCGCGGTAATGAACCAAATTTCGAGTTAAAATCAATATCATACACTTTCAAAAACTTTCTAATTCTTAATGTTTTAGTCAGGAATTGATCGTACATAACAATATTAAGAATTATTATAGGTGGTGACATTTTGTTTCATAAGGCGATTTCCTTACGAGAGATACCAAACCTACGGCGAGTGCTCGGGAATGTTTACAAACATGTTTCCCAGCATTGAGCGGTATAACGGGAATGTTCATGGTCCATATTTTCTACCAGATCAAAGTACAGTTGTCACCTGTATAGTCTTATACATATCTTTCCAACGTAGATAATATTCATAGCAAAATTAATGCATAGTAGTATACTAAAAGCTTGATTTTTCAAGGAAGGCAAAACCACGTGGTCGCTTCTTCATGTGCTTCGTCGTGAATGCAAAGTAAACAAACCGAAACCTATTTGATGATTAATTCATTCAAGAAAATAAAAATATCTGGCAACTTATTTAAGCTAAATAGATTTTAAAATTAAATTCATACAAAATGCATTCGAAAGCATAACATCTTTCATGCAGGCGGTATGTCGATTGAAATAGTGCTTTATAACGAGGCAGGTGACCCGTTCGGCTGACGGCATTTCATGACGCAATGACGCTGTTTGCATACTCTACTATGTCATGAACAAGTTCTGTAACAGAACACTTGTTAATAATATAAACATTGGTTAATTGGAAAAATCGGGCTTTTTTCAGTGGGACGGTTTGATGGGGGGGGGGGGGGGGGGCTTTTTCAGTGGGCCGGTTTGATGGGGGGGGGGGGGGGGGGGGGCAATCATGATCACAGACTAAAACAAAACAGATTCAGTTATATTTCATAATCGCCGATACGTAAACACATTCTAAATTTCTGAGGCTTGTCCGTTTCTTCGGTTAGTATTTATAAATATCATTTAAACTGTTCAGAAGTAATTGATTATCATTATGAATTATTGAATTTGAACAGTCTGAATGTCCACATGAAACTGAAAGAAAAAATGTAATAGGACTAATGATCGCAGACAGACGACCGCGACCCTCATTATCCTGAGTAATTTTATTTTAAAAAGCCATCTCTATCTCTTACCATTTAAAGGTCTCAAAGCCGATTTTGTTTGGGTTAAGGAAAAATAATCAAGGCAATTAATAGTTTTTTCCGTGTGAAATATGAGAGCATGCATGTGTAAGTGACGTCGCGAAATTTGGGTACGAACGTAATCATAAGCGTGTCTTGATCACTTTAACTAATCACTACAGAAAACGAATTCTTACCGTGAACAAGTGACTGACAAAGCCATGGGCTGCGACAATTACCGTGTTCATTTCAAGAAGAGGTATTATCCCTTGTTGGTTGAAAGAATGCAAACAGGATCGTTGTTGTGTTCAGAATTTACGTCTGCTTCCACGTCAAATTGGCGCGCGCTTTATAGCGCATGCGTGGGATACCACAGCGACATCTAGAAGTGCAGGGCCGGCAACTCTGCTCTGTACTCTGTAATACACTGCCTACCGATTCCATTTGGATTAAGTTTGAATCCCTTCCCAGATAGATTTTCGAAGGTGTTTTTGAACCATTAAGGGTCTTTTAAATGATAAAAACACTTATTCTTGCATGGGTGTTTTTTTTTTAAATTAATGAATAATATTCATATCGGAATAGCTCACATTTAAAGAATATACCAAAACCATTAATTACCTAACAGAAATCCGCTAATTATTAACAAATACTCATATTAGAATGTAAGTTTCTGCTTATTCAGTAAGAAAACATTTCAAGAAAGACTAAGAAATCACCAAGTCATAAAAATGGTGAAATCACTGGTCTAACTATAGACGTCTAAAAGACGTTGAAACAACGTCTAGGCTTAGACGTCGAAATGGGTACGTTTAATAAACGTCTACAAGACGTCGTTATACGTCTAAACCAGATTTAAACCTAATCTAGACGTCTAATAGACGTCTTGTGCCTGCTGGGAGGGTTTTTTTACTTCCCCAAACCATCTGTAATTTTTTGTCACGTGACCCTAAAAATTCCACTGCCACGGATAAAAGTATACAAGTACATGTATATATGTAGGACAGCATGTACATGCTCTCTTAAAACTTAGTGGAAAATGTTTTAGCAAAGAGAAAAATTTGCAGTTGATGCACAGTGATGTTCCCGCACCCCAAATCAATCCAACCTATTCACCTTACATTTAAGACTCACTCATGTTCAAATGTTAATATTGTTTCCATGGAAAACAAACAAAAACAGTTCGACGGTTGAAACTGCACAAAAAAAATGGCAGCTCCGACTCAGTCGGGTTTGCCTAGTGATCAATCATTACTAATAAACCCTGTGAGTCTCGGAAAAAGGAGATTATGTTTTAAAATGTTAAGTTGAGCAACATGAGGTGTGTCTCTGGATCCATATTAATTTTTAAGGACAAAGGCAAAAACATTTCTTGATGAGGAGCATTCCTCAAAAAGTTAATGACTTTCACTACATGTTTTCGCTTTTGGCCTTCTGGTAACATCATGGGGATCAAACCTACTTATACTAGTCCACCGGCCATTAGCAGTCCCTATGCAACCCGCATGGCACAACGAATTTAACTTTTTTTAATCATTGACATGTCTTTTATGCAAATCTGAGTGCTAACAGTGTATAAACTTGGATGCAATGTGTCAATTGAACATATTTCCAAAGTCCCCCCAAGCCCCTTATTCTCTGAAGCGTCATAACAAAAGATGGTAGTGGATTAACGGTAGGTCTCTTAGTTTGCTTTTGGACACTTAATTTGTTTGTTACAAGTACACATTAGTACACAAAAGAGTTACAACTACTTGTTATTAATTATACTCTTAATACAAGGAGGTTGGGTGCATGAGGACCCTGAGTGGCCGGTGGACTACCAATGAGTACATCATCAGTTAATGAATTTGGTTGGCTACAGCTCAGTTTCTAATGGGCAATTAATTAATGTCAATTAATGTATAAGATGGACGACGAGGGCGTGGCTCGTCTTCAGTTCTTGCTCTACGCCTTCCTTCTTCAGAAAAGCTCAATATGTTTTGTGTTCGGACATTTATCCATATTCATACCTAGTCCCTTTCGGACACCAGTTGCAATAATTGTAAATATTTCTGCCTATTATGTTCTTACCGTTTGTGTTTACGATTGATGAAGACGTTTAAACATGTTGGTCCCTTGGGTTCAAAATATACATCATGATGAGATAAATCGAATTATTATCATAGGAATATGAACTCAGGATAAACATACATTTTAATGAAAGTTACCAATGTGTAAGAATGTCTTACCACGTGTACTGATGGGCGTGGAAGATTGAGACCTTGGACCGAATTGGTCAAGAGCTGGTGGTAAAATAGATCTTCTTGGAAGTGATGGTGGAAGTGCTGGTGGAAGTGCTGGTGGAAATGCTGGCGGAGGCGTTGGTAGGGAGAAACCCTTGTAGTCACAATAGACGTCATCTATTGAAAGTTTTTTTTAAATTTCTGATAAAATTTAGTTTAGTTATTGACAAATAGAATGTAAATTAATTTCACATTTCATATATCAAATAAGCTCTATATACTTTACTGTGTCATTATATTACGTGTCTTGTAGATCACAGTATCTGAATGGAGGACCATTTGCACCATACTTACTTCAATGGATCTCACTACAGACTTACGGATAGAGACAGTCAGAGGAGCTGTCTGTCATTTGTGCATTACTTTCGAAAAAATTCTTAACAAAATTTTTTTTATTTGTCTTTTGTAAAAGACATTTTACTTAATGATAAAATTAGTTTCTTTCTCAGTAAGAATCACAAATCTTACAATCGAATTCAATTGGTCAACAAACCAGTGAAAATAAACTTTACAAAGACAACTATAGGAATACATACAAACGGAGGAATAATCCAAGGCGTCAAGGTCTTTGGTTTCCACGGGGTTAGGGAGTTCCTCATATACCCTTAAAAATAAAAACATAAACGGACCAATAGTACGTTTACTAATATGTATAAGATGAAATAATGAATCTCATTAAAGCGAAAATAATAGCATCCTGCTACATCAGCGAATTTAAATATGCTGAGCTCCTTCCAAATACCCTGATCTCTTTCAGGTCAAAAGCGATCCATCTAAATAGCCCATGAGTCGACTCTCATTCAGAAACAGCGACACAACCTGGATGGAAAAATCCGAATGGTCTCACCAACAAGTATCTATGGCCTTGAATTCTACCGAACATTGGGGGTCAACAAGCCGATGCACTTGTAATAACGCAAATATATATCAAGAGACTCTACTATTGCAAATTTAGGACTACGTGTATGGTTACTTGTTGGCTACATTGATAAATGTAAGGTCATATCTTTTTGGACGTCAATGCAAACTTTCTTGTAATAACTATGAAAAAAACATATTTTGTGCAACCTATTCAAAATCTTCAATCTGCGATGATCTACTGTCAATACTCTCTATGTATGTACATATAGAAAAATTTATTACAGAAGGTATATATTTCTTTCGAAACTTGAATGGCGTAAAACTGTAAATACATCCATAATAACTATGAAGAACATCTATTGCAAATGCAAACTCCGTCTAATGCATACCTGAGTCTTTATGTACATGTTCACAATAAACTAAACTGTCACGTTCTTTGGCAATTATCTTACTTGCACCCTAATTATAAATCTGCTTTACAATTGAAGTACCTCGAAGCTCTCTTAGTGCTAAGATAGTGTAGGCTAATGTTAATGGATGGTACTTACGACAAACTTAGTGCTAAGGGAGCTTCGAAAATCTGGGCCCAGGTGAATTAGTGCTGCACCAGAGCGGAAGTAGGTAACCGCTCCCTGCCGCAAGGTATGTTGGGATGATCCGTAATTGCCGAAAGGCTTTATTGTTTATTTTGAATAGTGAATTAATCGATATCATATTCAAGTCTTTTGGACCAAAAGCACCACAATTCCCCGCCTGATAGCTTTTCATAATATGTCATAAATGTTTCTTAAATGTCGCCACCAAGGTTTGATACCCTGAAGAAACACGTACATCATAGTTATCCTATCTTAACCAGCATGGACGGACGTCTGCACGCATGCACGAGGGGCGTCATTGGGGCTTAGTAACAAACCAACTCATTACAAACAGAAAGATTTTTTTAAAAACTATTGTCGGCAATACGATATTTCAAATGTATAAAGCCCCGGTGACAACCAACCTTGCGCGTTTCCTGTATTTATGTATTTGTATTTCGAAGCACTCGAAAAAATGCGCTATATAACGAGTTGAAAATTGTCACCTATTCTCTTGAAGTGAAGTCTTGATAAAGTCGTAGAGTTTGCTGTAAACTATCGCCATAGAGGGTCTCTCATGTCTTTCTGGACACCAGCACATTTTGACAAGGGAGTAAATCTCAGGAGGACAGTTTGAGGGTCGTGGTAGCAGTTCACTTTCAGGCTGTGTAGTCAGGTACTCGTAGAGCTATAACAGATGATGTGATGGGTTTAGACTTCAAATCATATTGCAACGAAATCAACGTTTTAACATACCTTGATATAATTTGTAATATTAACCCGATGATAGGTGGAGTACTGTTCGTGAAATCATTGTTCGTGACAAGTCTAAATGTGTATTAAAGGCAAACTCGTGCATGAAGGTGAATCGTTTATATGAAGTTTCTCAACGAACAAACTTTTAAGAGGTCAGTGATGTGCAATTTCGGGATCCTGATGCTCTTACCCGCTTTTTAGAAATACTTTTCAGTTTGTTCTCACTGATTGGGCCGCCGAGACGAGCAAATACCTCCCATACTACTAGGCCAAAGCTGTAAACGTCGCAAGCGGATGAGTATGTTCCGTGCTTGATAACTTCCGGAGCAGACCTGTTGATAAAGTTTACGATGAGATAAAATTCATGTAATCTTCCGAATCTTTGATAGCATAAATCCGTTGTTGACAATGCCAGATTCCTTTACACGACCCTTAAGTTTCTACTTTCCTTCTTCCTCTTTATGCCCGTTCTTTTCCCCCTTCATATGACTTTTCTTTCTCTCCCTTCACACAACTTTTTTCCCCATCTCTGAAAACGCCCCCTGTTTCTTCTCTTACCTTCTGAGTACTTCCTCTTCTTTCGGTGGCTCCGAATCATCACTGACGATGCCAGAGACGTCTTCACGAGACTGCCTCATGTACGCCAACTCGGTGAAATAAACCTTAAAGAAGATGGGCCAGCGTTAGCACTTACCTGTGGACATTGCGAACGTAAAACATCGTCTCTTTCAAGCTTGTTAAATTTTGATTTCATCGTTGATTAAATTCAATTTTCAGTACAAAAGGGATAATCTAACAATACCTCAGGGAAGATAGGCTATTTCTCTTACATTTATTGTCCTAACATTTCCGGGACAGCAAGATCGCAGTCTTCGATTTCTCAGTTGTAAAAGGAATGTGTATAATGAGAACTGTCTTCAAATGTTCAATTGACCCTATCGAAATGACAAATTGTTTCATTTTAAGTTTATTTTTATAAGATTACAATTCGGTTTTGATGCCTAGCTTATCCTCTCAAAAACATAGCATAACGATATTAGTACATAGAGTCGATACTAATGCATCGTGGTCTCTGTCTATTGTTTTACAGGTAAATCTGTATCCTGTACAACTTACGGTCTTTTCATCTATAATCCAGATATTCTTTGAACTCAAAGCCCCATGTATCCACTTTCGATCATGCAGTTTCACCAAGACTTGTGCGCATGCCCTCAGATATGGTAAATAGTCATGTTCGTAAGAGTCCTCGGTCAAGGAATGAAGACTCCCTGTACAGCTGATTGGAATATGGTAGGACTGCAAGTGAAATACGACTACAGCCTGTTTGCGTACTGTAGACAAATATCCTTTTCGCACCTTTTAAAAACTACTGAAAATTATTGAAAATTTAACAAACGGTAAAAATATAGTATTTTTAAAGCAAAAATATATATCATTGGCCTTTCACAATTATTTCAATTACCCAATGTTTGAAAAATAGAATTTAAAATTTTCACATCCTGATTATGAGCACTTATTCTAAAACGTATTGTTCTTGCAGATGCAAAAGGAATTTTCTTATTAAAGCACTCCTCAGAGGATTTTACCAGCGCTTCTTGGTCTTCAAAATCGACGAATGTCACGTGATCATAAATTCCGCCAAGATTTTGAGTAAGAAGTGAGGATTCTTCTTCTGGTGTAAATTGTCGTTTCTGAATTTCAATGATTTTAAGCGTTGTCCCACTCTAAAAATATGAAAATTTGACATTGCAATGCATAATGTTAAAATTTAAATGCTTATTAGAATTGTGCTAAGGTCCAGTTTGTAGTTCTCTTATTTGAACTTTTCTTTACGACTTAAACGTACGTTAAAGTTCAAAGTTTTCGAAATATGCATCCTTCCCGATTTTGAGGTCATGAGGCAGACCATAACTCATTTATAGTATCATCTGAATCGTCATATATCGGTTTGAAAATAAAGGTTTGACGTTGAACGAACACAAATACCATTATCAGAAATAAGTGTAAATTCAAATGATCGTCACAGGTTCAAGTAAATAATGTATTTCTACCTCTATTTGTTTTATATCGGTGTAAGAAATATCTCCTGCCTGAAGGAAGGTCACCTTTTAAGACATGATCTGGATCTGAGACAATCCACAGGGGCGTGTATCGCTTAGAAAAAGCCTAAAAAAGACATTTATGCCTATAGACCCTACCCTACAACTTTTTCTAAGCCTAAGAAAGACATATATGCCTATAGACCGTAGTAGGGTAGGGTCTATAGGCATATATGTCTTTCTTAGGCTTTTTCTAAGCGATACACGCCCCTATAGTAGTAGGGTAGGGTCTATAGGCATACATGTCTTTCTTAGGCTCTTTCTAAGCGATACACGCCCCTGTGAGACAATCTGTAATAATTTCAAAACTCTTTTTAGATAAGGCACCTTTGGTGAACAGGACTGATTGCATTCTTAGTACCTTAATGACGTTTTGAATGGTTGGGGTGTTCAAGATGAGATATCTTGCATTACTGTGAAGTCCAGGTCCTCTCTTCTGTAGGCTGTCGAGTCGTGTGTAAATATATCTGTCAGCTGAAATATAGTACAGTGAATTCTAAATGTTACAATATGTTATGCAATAATGAGTCTGTGATAAGCTAATTTTACTTACCAATTGTCAAATGTTGATCATTTAACATTGATTGCAAAATAGTAGAATGTGACATTTTTTCTGGTCGCTCACATAATTCATATAAAGGTCTGTTAATTGAATCTATTAATGCCCTCATGTGACCGTTTCAACAGTGATCTTTGTACAATTTTCGAAGTTGCTTTCTCTGGCTTATAAAGCTTGTGATATTTATCGTTTGCCGAATAATGCATTCGCCAAATAATGACTGGCTACATTGTGCAAAATAAGTATAATCGGTAGGGATTTTTTCATCTGCATAAAAAATGTATGATGTTTGTTCATGTATTGAAAAAATAGCAAATTTAAGCACTGCATTTAAATTACAAAAGTTGTTCTTAAATAATGTAAAAACTGGACAACTTAATGATCCATATACACTTAAAGATAATTACTTACCACATTCTGTGCCAATTTTCTGAAAAATCAAAGGTAAAAGACTTCACAGTAATTTGTTCGATTTTCGAGCATTTCTAATTTATTTAAATTCATCAGCAGTGAATATAATGAGATTATAATTCATTAGCGGTTATTACCACCTTGGGTCGATGAGAGTTAATTTATCTTCCTTTTAAGTCAATCATAGTAACCGCTTTTTCCTTTCATAAGTTTTCTGTCAACCATTTTTATCAGTGAGAATTTCTTCAAAAGTCAAGGTAGACTGTGTCAATGTTTGGGCGTGTCTCCTTTCTCCTGCCTTTCATAAAATTAGTTCTTATGAAATATCATGAATAATTGTTTTCATTAAAACTACATAGTATGCAATTGCCATTTATGTATCAATTTTCATCAATTATATCTTGTACAAATGTACCAAGCTGCGTGATGAGGGAACGGGCGGATTTGCACTGTTGTTTGATTGGTGAGGTTAAGATTCCTTTGTTTCTCTGTAACTTTTTTGAGTGTGCTATCACTTCTTTTAAAGACTTACATTTTAATCTTACCCTCTCCATCCCTTTATTTTAACAAGCTCTACCTTACCTATACAATATTCTCATTGATTTAGTCACTCAAATAGTGATCTCTTTGGATTATCGGGTATCTAAACTACCGTGTACATCTTGTTAAATCCTGATTTATTCCCTATCCGTCCATCCGCCCCGCTAGTCCCTTGTTATGTTCACATTGATTTACTCACGTTAAGACGGCAATAACCCTTGTCCTGTTGTTTCAAGGTCTGAGATGGTGTTTCGTAAAAGTGTTTTGCAACTGTGTATTTACAGGTATTTGATTTTAATTAGTGGTTCGTTGATACATTACGGGTAATAGTTTTCGTACCCTTTCATCATCTTGTTTTAGTCTGCAAAAAATCGAATTTATTGACAAACTGCTTCTCTCTTACTATTTTTGGATGGATTTTTCTGTCGGATAAACGGGTCTAGTCTAGTTTAGATCTCTTTCAACAGTGATAGACTACGAAACCTAAAGATGCGACTGACAAAGAAACACTGAAACGACAGCAGATCGACTGCTTCAAGAGTCACTCAATGGGGTCCTGAAGTATCGACTGTTACCTAAAAAAGACACATTGTAAATCTCATTGTTTTTTACAGTGACAATATGAAGTTAGAACGTCGCAATTATGACCGAAAACTGGACAGTGGCACGCGTCTAATAGTCAAACGAAATAGACTTATTTAATAAGAGCCCGGAGGGCAGTTAGGAGTTAATAGTGTTTGTTAGGTTATATAACTACTGTATATGTATATTGCTATATGCTATTATATAACTACTGTGTATTAAAAGCTGTTTTAAGATTTTCATCGAAAACCAATATTTGTCATGTATGTCTTTTGGACATGAAATGTTTAGATGTTTTGATTTTATATCACCACATATGACATTTAGGTACGCGTCAAAGGTAAATAATGCGTAATGAAAATCACGGATTGGCTCTTTCAAGAGGCTGACCTAACGGCTACGGTCCGCCATGCTGTTTTGATGATAAATGATTTGAAAAAAGGTGCTGAACTTTGACTAATTTTACAACTTTAGAAAAATATATTGTATGTATGGGTAGGATATCCACATATTTATGAATTATTTATGATAAGACTATCAACAATACCCAACAAGTAGTGCCGTAGTAATACACCTGGTTGCATGAATATCGCACTTGACCATTATAACACTTGGAATGGCAGATGGGGAAGAAATTGAGAAGAGATAATCTGATACCCTACACAAACAAAGACTACAGGATACATGTGTATCCAAGATTCAGTAATACTCACTAGGATTTAATCAACTCAGAACAAGGTGTTGAAGCTTTAAGCAAAGTCATTGGAAGTCTGTTCAATATTATTGATAAGTATTGACTTACATGATGAATTGTAAAAGTTGCATTGTAGAAATTGCTAGTATATGGTGGTCAAGATATTTTATGGATGTACAACTTCTTTGTGTTTACAATGACCACGGTTCGGTATAGATCACACAAAGAAGACAGAATTTGACGGACACAAATGAACAAAATCTCTTATAGAGCCACTCCGTGATATTCATAACATATTATTTTTCTTTGATACGGATCATATGTGCTGATAAAAGATCAAAACATCTTTACTTTTCATGTCCCAAAGACATATATGATAAATACAAATAAGTTTTTCCGTGAATATCTAAAAACAGTCTTTAAAATGCACAGAGGTGTTGATATCACCTCCAATATAGATGGATACTAGTTATATAACAAACACTTTCAACTCGTAACTGCCCTCCTGGCTGTTTTAGATAACTTTCCAAAATTTCGTTGGACTATTTGACGCGCGCCACTGTCCGGTTTTCGATTATTATTGCGACTTTTAATCTTAATGTTCATATTGTCACTGTAAAAAAACAATAAGCTTTAAAATATGTCTTTTTGGTAACATTCGATACTTCGCTATCAAATAACAGCATTGATTAAGTTTGGCATATATGACCCAATCAACTCACGGAGTGGCTCTTTGACAGAAAAAGAAGACATCGTAAGCGACAAATGCTGATAGAATGAAGTAAATCATAATATAGTTTCATATATTCACATCGTCAAAGAATCGTAATAGCAACAAGGAATGTTCTATTCCTGCAATATACCCAAAAACAAGTCCCGTTGCGTCAACAATTTAAAATGTACGCTCAAGTTCATTCGAACCATGAATAACCGATTTTGCAAGAAAGCTTTTTTTCTTTTAATCACCCCTCTTTACCCCTGCTTCCACACACTTTTAACACCGGTTTTCCAAATTAAATACTTGGTTTGATGTAATGAATAAAAACAAGTCAAGAACAAAAAACAAGCAGCACCTACATTGTATGATACTGGATTTCAATTCGTAAGGTACAAAGTGGTACATCCTTGCCCAGGAATGAATATCAATCAAAGACAAGAGGTAACACACTCACCCGGTATGGCTCATCATACGACATCCTTCCTATCGCAGGAAAGTCTTTCTCTGTCAACTTTTGCTTTCTTTCAAGTCCTGAAAGCATCCCAAGAGGTATATTTTTATTAATACAATAATGTCATTTTAAATACAATGAAAGATAGTTCCTTTGGCAAGGATAATGATACTCGTATTATATGAAATACGCAAAAGATATTACAGCAGCATACAAATAGCATATACAATGGTCTTAGTTGAAACAGTTCGGTTATGACATGAACAATAAAGACATTGATATATAAAATTGATTTCGCACCTGGTCTTTTGTAATCATCAAGAGTATCCTCAAGCTTGCTCTTGGCGTCGCATACAGGTAGCCTCTCTTCGTCGTCAAATTTCGTGCATCCAATGATTGTATCAAATACTCTAGTGGGGATACAGCGTTCCTGATAAAGCTTCTTTGTGCCACTTTTGATCTGAAATAAGTGAGATCTTTCTTGTTCCAAAGTTACAAGACAAATGAGACCATACACTGAGTTCATGAGTGTTTGAGGCTGTTTGTTGAGGTTAATCTTTGAAAAGGCTCACTCAAGTGTCTTTTTATTTGAAAATGTGAAGCACTTTGTCATTGTCATTGAAAGTCATTACAGTTAAGTATTTGAAATTTGTCATCATAATCTTATTTCGCTAGATTTGTTACAAGTGATCCGGAAGCAACATGGTATTGTTTGTCAACAGCTCGACTCCATAATCACTATGAAATTGATTACATTTTTATTTGTCCTTAAACCGCTATTACTATTCACTACTACTGAGCAGTACCTCACGTTTCAGCATTCTAAGGCTTTTCGGGATTTTTTTGCTTGGCAAAACACATTATAAGTTGTACTAAAAAGTCGTTTTATACCACTTATGATACCAATTGCCCAAGGAACACGTGCACACACTGGTTGTTTAGGTAAAACATGTGAAAAGTCTATGTACTCCATATACTTCGTCAGCCATTTTTTAAACTGACCCAGAAGTAATTAAAAATTATCAATTTCTAAAAGTGACCTTAATATAGATAAAAAAAATTAGTCCTCGCCCTATTTCAATAGCCCGAAGGTCTGATAACTGTCACTGCAAGATAAGCTTTATCTTACCAAGCTTGCAATTTCCTCTTCAGTTTTCTCATCGAGATCTGAGTATGGAAGGGTTCCATGTGTGATAACCTCGTAGATGAAATGTCCCAACATCAAATAGTCAGACCGGAAGGTGAAGTGACCATTTCTCAGAGACTCAGGCGCAGACCACCGCAAAGGAATTCCGAAGCATTCACGGTCTGAAATATTGGTTAAGGTTAGGAATATCTAAGTTGCCTTCAACTTTTAATCAGCATTTATTAGCGCTAGTTACACAATCAATTGAGAAGAGACACATGTATCCATAGACTGCCTTGAATAAAAGCAAATTTTGAGAATATCAAGATTTTATCGAATCATTCAAATACTTGTGTTGGTATGCTAACAATACTGCAAAATGTTTGTGAAAAGACATCATTAACTCATCTCTTGCAAAGTTTGTTTTATAGGAATGTATGAATGTTACGATTACACACCCACTATGATTTGATACAAGTTACTTCTTGCAAGTTCAAATTTAAACAGTTTGATATGTTTGAGCTTCCGGTTGAAGAGGAAGCTCGAGGCAGTGATGTCTCTGTGGACGATATTGTTCTTGTGAAGGTAGTCAACAGCATCCAGAGCTTCAATGAGAAGCTCCAGAAGGTCAACTGGCTGTAGATACGCCTTTGTCATTATTACCACATTATACTATATGAATTTCTATAATATTTTGATAATGAATGAAACGAATTTTGGATACTCACCCACTATGATTTGATGCGGGTTCCTTCTCGCAAGTTCAAATTTGAAAAGTTTTACATGTTTGAGCTTCTGGTTGAAGAGGAAGCTCGAGGCAGTGATGTCTCTGTGGACGATTTTGTTCTTGTGAAGGTAGTCAACAGCATCCAGAGCTTCAATGAGAAGCTCCAGAAGATCAACTGGTTGTAGATACGCCTTTGCTTTCGCCTTGGAATAAAGGACCTGGTGAAGGTTCGGGTGACTGTAGTCCTCTGTGACGTAGAATACAGGGATGTGTTCCATTCTAAAGGCAAATAGAGAAAGAATGCGAGGATGCTCGCGGAGGCTCCGAAGAATTTCAATCGTGTTCCGGTGACCACATTTGGAAGGTATCAGCGTACTTTTCAGCTGTCTGACATGATCTGCTTCTAGAAAAGGAAAT
The DNA here is from genome assembly GCA_921293015.1 of Phorcus lineatus. Taxonomy (NCBI): domain Eukaryota; kingdom Metazoa; phylum Mollusca; class Gastropoda; order Trochida; family Trochidae; genus Phorcus; species Phorcus lineatus. Next base: position 31,110,894 of record OV121087.1, on the reverse strand, counting down.
AGATGTTGTTTCTTTTGGACGTGAATTAGATGTGTTCAGAAACAAACGCTTTAATATTCGTTTCACATTATTTAGCTCTTACTATGATAAGCTACGGAGGCAATACAGAAAATTCCATATATCAATAAGTCGCCAAGACTTTGCAGGGTTTCAATCGTTTTCCTGCGACAACACTTGGTAGGTGTCAGGGTATGTATTCAGCAGCCTGACATGACCTTCTTCTTCATAATGAATTTAATGAGTTCTGACATGTTATATATTCATTAAGGAACTGTTATTATTCAACAAAAACGGAGCGAATACATTGAATTCGATGGGAAAATAAAGGAAAACGATTTTGAGTGCTAAATGGGATCTCACCTCTTAACTTCTGATATCACATTAACAACAGTTGTCAGTAACCTTTTGTAGTGTTTATCATCTCTCGTTCAGATATCATCTTTATTATGAATATGACGTTTGCAAGTACAATTCCATCAAGTACCTTTTGGGAGGTGAATATGTATCATCACTCTCTGTGACACTCGTCCAATCTTTGTTGTCATCCAGGAATCTTCTTCCTCACTTCCGGTCAAGCGTTCTGTAAAGTCAATGTTGATTGGCTGTAGTTCATCTGACACTTCTAGCAGCGCCAATTGTGAGAACTCCTCGGAATACAAATGGGCAGCAGCAATCAGCAGTGCAATGGCTTCTTTCCTGATCAGATCGTTTGAGGAGAAGATAAAATCCCTCATTATTTTTGGCGATCCCATTATTAACTCAGTGTGTTCTTTAAGAACCCCAAAAGCGGAGAGTGTTGCTCCATGTATATCTTCTCCACTCCTTTCCTCTGAAATGATAGAGAGAAAACATTGACCGAAATTAATCCTGTAATTGTCTGTGTTTGATAACTAAATACACCAAAACAACAATTTAGAACAACCATGCTCTTGTTCTAACAAGAAGAATACTGTATCCTTACAGATATTTTTCTTTTTCTTATATCCTGCAACAAATATCCTTGTATAAATTGTTTGATTGAACGAATGTATCTATTATTTACCAGTTGTCGTGAAGAAACATTTTATTCCAATGATTGCAAGTCTGCCGACAAGCCAGTGTAATCTTGATGAGGACTTCCTCGGTTTTATTCTTCCTTGTGGTTTTGGTGCCAGGAATTTCTGCAAGTCTTTGAATGCTTTCAGTGTCACCTCACCTTGGAAAATCTTAAAAAGAATTTTTGTATTTTTTAAACTATTCTTCTCTGAAAAACATTTAAGAACCAGAAATCAGTAGGATATCACTGCTGAAAAAAAAACTATTTGCTAAGCGCAAACAGATTACATGAGGCTGTTTATAAACTAATCGTGAGAAAACTCATATCTGCGTTTGTTTTTATTTATTTTACAGACTTGAAAAATGAGTGAAACCTTTCTTTTAGCCTGGTAGTTTAAAGATACGTATGGGTATTACCTCCAAAAGAGATTTTAAAACCAACAGAAACTGCCCGTGCCATTCTTCTTTCTTTCGGAATTCCTTCAGGTCGCCGGACTTCAGGGTTCGTATAAACACGTTTGGACGAATTTTAAAGTCCTCCATAAAAGCTGTCATGTCAGCACATTTGTCCTCGTCTCCTTGTAGCATAATTAACTTTCTCTTGAAAGCAGATTCAAGTGAACCGTTTCGCTCAACCAAAGGATAAACTCTGTGAATGACTGTTACAAAGTAAATACAGATAAGTTCAGACCATTCGCAAAAGTTGTCTCTACCTTGATTTACTTTTAACACTTGATCAAAAATTGTGCTTTCAATGTCTTTCAGATGTGTGGCTTGAATCTCACCAAATTCCTTTGAAAAAAGAGTTGTCCAAAGAATTTCTCGAATTTTATCTCGGACCAGAGAAATCGGTGTTTTGAGAAGTAAACAAATTGAGGCTAGATCTTGAGTTAAGGTGACTTTGGGTAGAACTGTTGTTTGAAGCCACAGCAAAGTCTTGCCCCGATTTTCTGCCGTATATAGTTCAGTCCTCAAAATGTCTTCGAGGTCCTTTGATCCAGAATCTTTGAGGAAACATGGGTATTGTTCAAAAACATTTTAGCAATGATGGAGTTGAATAATATGTCAAAATCAATATCTTTGAAAATCACAATGATATTTTGTAGTATATGCGAAGAATAAATAAGCTATTTCTGCATTTTCTTACCACAGATATTATACTACTCCGAACATGACACTAAGCAAACGTTTGACATTCGTATCCCTGAAACATTTTAATGATATCTGCTATCTGTGTATGTGACTTTGCATAATTAAGTGATATTTGTTCCTAATTTGTCCTTAATCTAAAACGTTTACATAAACTGTAATATGTCGCATGTCATGTTCTGTTCGGTGTAACAAGAATTCCCTGAGTGGTAATAAAGTAATAACTTATTGTATCTTAGCATACTCACATTGAGGAAGATTGACCGTGGATTTCTCTACTCTGCTAACTAGATAGTGAACCTCGTTTTCTTTCTTGGTAAACGGCATAACTTCGACATCATCATAATAGTCATAGTCGTTTTCATCATTATATACGACTGGAAGTCGCTGCCCAGAATACCAAACAGGGGAAGTCTCTGAAGAGGGCGATTTGTAGTAAGAAGACCCTTCGCTGCTAGATGATACAGCATCTGTCAGCCGTTCTACGATGTTTTCGTAATCAGAGTCATCATACAGTCTCAATCGCGTAGCTTGCTTGAAGACTCTGGTGAGATTTGTTGGCGTTGTAGGAGTGTTGATGTAGACGAATTTCCCTCTGTAGTGTGTGTCCTCCAGAAGGTATTGCACCGGAACCAGTTTATCTATCATTGCCGGACAGAGGTGGATAACTGTATACAAAGTCGAATCAACTTTCTCCTTGAATTTCTCATGGAAGAGATATGCTCCAAGTCCATAATCCCCTCTCCCCTCTTCAACGCAGTCGACATCCTTAGCCTTCAAATCTTCGCACATTCTACTGTATATTTCAACACACGAAGGTACACTGCATGTTGCAATATGAATACCGCGGGACGAACGGGCTGCCATTTGGAAAGAGTAAGCCACTCATTCATATGAAAATATTGATTTTCTTCATTAAGTTCAGCTGTCTGAGATAGGCATCATCCTTCAAGGTTTGAGTTTTGGTTCACTCAAATACTCTGAAGGGTGTGTGTCATTCATTTAATGACATTTAAAAAATGCAATACAAATATATATGCTTGAGAAGGTTGACATGAAAAGCGGGAATCTTGCTTTCAAAAGCTGACTCAAATGCAATCGTGACAGTGCGAATTTTTTTAAAAAATATATCTTTTCAAAACAGAGTTCACGATTATTCAATGTGGTAGTTTTCAGATACTTTTTTTTTAAACTATTAAGGTTATTTCTATGATAAACCCAAGCAAAGATATATTTTAATTATAAAGTAATAAGAATAAGGTATCACTAGTTTCTGCATCAGGGCACACAACAGTTTTGTAAAATAAAGTTATAGAAAATAAATGTCTCTAAGTAATACTACAGATACACCTGACTGAGTGTTTATTATCGTTTTGAAAATATGTATGTACTAAGGCTAAGTTCATTAGAAAAAATTAATGAATGCTGTGTCATGATATTGAATACATAACTTGGCCTCACAATCCAAAAGGAAGGCAATTTTGAATTTTGAAAAGATATTTTGCATAAAAATTTCCACTTTTAATTTGTGAAGTTCTTTGCATACTTTTTACATCAATTATGCATATAACCGTGTATATAAATATAGTAGACAAACTACTATCCGATTAAAACAGTTTCCTGTTGAATATATACTAGTGTATACCACTGCATACCAAAAGTTTGTTAATATACCTGTGAATCCTCGTGAAAATATCAGGTAATTTGGCATGTCTCTAAGGCATCGTAGAATTATGCCTTGATTAAGAAACGCATAATGTTGAAATTTCAATACAATACAGAGGTGAATATCCATTGCACCGTAACACTATCGTAGATTATATCCAACAGTTAATCGTAATAGTTTTTGGCAGGTCACTGAAATGACCAGGGGTCAAAATTTCTAAAACAGTAAATCATAATTTTTTTCTACAAAATCCTTCAAAAGTGACCAACAACTTTAACTCAAAATGGAATTTTGAAAATTGAAAATGTGACCCCTTCTGTCTATTTAATCATACAAAAATTCTATTTTTTGCATGAGAGACTAGACAATCAAAAAAAAAGTTGAATAATGGCTATTTTACACATTGACAATGAGAATCTTTTGTCACTTCTGTTAAAGTAATTTTATAGACGTTCAAACAAAACCTAAATTACATGATATTTGTATTGAGACACATTAGTAAATGAACAAACTTTTGATATGCAGCTGTATATATGGAACTTAATTTGAAGTTGATTCTGTCTTCGGATTGCAAAACAATTGTTTTAAATAAGTAAACTTATTTGAACATTGAAAAGTTATAAGAGTTGTTAGCAGCTCCTTTGGAAATGATTACGAGCATAAAAACGAAATTGATAGCATTTAAAGCTACTTTTTAATTTTGTTTAACAATCGGTAATGGTATTTTTATAGTTACACAATATAACTAACTTAACTAATACACTCCCATGAGGAAGCCACGGTCTGAAGATTTCTGGTCCAACATACTTCTGTTCGGACATCATTAAGCCCAAGACCCGTGGAACCATATCATGGAGGCGTCAACAGACCTTCCTGAATGTGGTTTATCCTCCGAGTATCTGCGATTCGCTTAACATTATCTGAGCATTTTGCAATAGTAGAATATTTAGGGGTTCTTCCAATACACATTGATCCTACGTTTATGTATTTCGGTCGCTTTCACCCCTTCTTTCGTGAGAAACTTGTTAACTGCATGAAGCTCCGTTTTAGAACTTTCCATGATTACAGGACGTTCCATGGGTTCAACAGGTTATTAATTTCAAGTGAATGATTGAGAAGGGTTGTTTATGTCTGTAAAGTGTCGCCAAATAGCCTATCTGAATAATGATATAATGATGTCTTCAGAAGTGTATCAATAGTCACTTCTATGAACTTATTGACTTCCCCTCTTAAGGTCTTATACTTTAAGTCATAAAAATATTCTTCTCCATTACTAATTGGCAGAGGAGGCTGAAATTTTAGGAGTAACATTTTAATCAAATAAAAACTAAAATTTATATCTTTGGCGTTGACCCTGTATTTTCAAGAAAGGATCAATTGAATCTCACATTTTGAAATGATAATCTTTGTAGATTGGAGACCAAGAAAACATGGGCGAGACAGGGATGGTTCACCTGGCGTTGAAAGCTCCAACTTTCAGGATAACAGCCCCGGGCTCTGGTGTTTTAATATAAAGCCATTGATTATTGTTAACATGTGAATCAAATTCAAAATATAAAATGCAGATTGTCAACGATACTTGTTGTGTCAAACGCATGAAGTAATCAGACGAGACATTCAGTTAGAAAGGACATAAGCGTTCAAAACCTCCGCCTATGGCCGTCGGGTTTAAACTAAATTGCGGGTAGTCAATAACAATGAATCCCGCAAATTTTATAAACGTATTTATTTATGTTATAAATTAGAGTTTGCTTGTAGTCACTGAGGCGTATGCCGTGATTCATTCGTTATAAATTACGCGACAACATTCTTTCAAGAACTTTCAAAGAACATATATGGAGCCTTTATCAATACTGGTACAAAATCAACCTATGGCAAAGTTGTTTTACTGTGTAAAGCTGACAAAAAATTAGTGTAGTCGACGCATAGTTTCCGTTTATCGGATCATATTTTTTTTATAAATAAAATAATTGTAAATGTGTTTGCAATATGAAATTTTTATAATCATTTTTGTCATAGCTAACGTTTATTGTATTTGTCTGTATAAATTCTGCATTTTTCTATTGTAAAAGTTTAGGGTCCTGTCTTGAAAAACCAAGAACTTCTTGTGAAGAGTAAATAGTGAAGAGAAATTTTCAAAACAATATGGTTGCCTACACATAATTTCATGTATTCGTGTATTCATTTTCAAATCTTCATTCTCATATAAAAATGAACCAGATATTTATGATTTCATACAAATATGAATGAGAAGTGTTTATCTCAATGCTATCTTTGAACACTTTGAGCATGAAATTTGTCTGTATTTCTCAACGAGACAGGACTAACTAAATATCTTGGATATTTAAAATGCTAGGTTGAACGTGGCGTATTTTGGAACAAAAATTATGAAATCAGTGTATCAAAACTTTGCAAAATCCAAACAATAAAATGTTTAAGACGGCTTAAACGCAAATTAAATATATGTTAGAACTTTAGTTACTTGCAAAAGAAAAATAAATTCTGAATTAAAATGACCCTGTCCTTTCGTTTACACAAATAAATAGGAAGTACCAAAATAATTTAAATAACAAGCTCGTTTTTAAAATAACAAAAAACTTACTACTTAATTAGTTTTCTTAGAAAAGCATGTTAGTTTTCGATTTTTTTACAAAAAAGTAATTTTTAGAATAATATGTAAGTTATTTATTCATTTCTGGTACTTTTATATTATGCATAAAACGAAAATATGAGAAATATCATTATTGTAGAACTGATCGGCATATACATATACATGTACACCTTGCCTTTACTCAGTACAATAATCTTGTTTTGACAACATGCATAAATTGACAACGAAAAAGATCAAACATTTTTATTTATTCTACAAAAACAACAATATAGTCTATACAAATCTCAGTTAAAGTCTTTTTGAACTTTGATATTATTATTAAATATGATTATGGTTATATTATACCAAATCTGAGTAAATATCTATTAACTTTTATTTAAAATGATATCATTTAATATATCAAAAATGAAAAATTAGTACAGAAGGATGTAAAGTAGAAAAAGTCTGGTTACATCATATAAATATTTTCAATAACAAAAACGGCTGTATTGCATTTATCTCTTTGTTAGGCAGCAGAATGGCCATTCTCTCCCAAACGAGGTAACTAGAATCTGTCTCTCCATGTAATCTATGTAACAACACGCCGGTTTCGCTAATTTACAAAAAAACAGCCAAAGCAGTGAAGATGTGGAATGTTTAAAACGTAAGTAATTCTATCAATATGGTCTTACATTTAAGTTTAGAAGATATATGTGCAAGATACATGTTAGAATTGCTTATCTTCCCTACTTTTTTCAAATCAACTAATCGGAATTGTTTATGGATGTCACCTACTAAAGGGTGGCGTGCCAAATTCAGTAACCTCTGTGAAAAGAAAATTCATTATTCAATTATGGTTTTAAAAAAAGATCATTAAATTCTAGGTACTAATGTATTCATAGGAGCGTTTTTCTGGGTATATAGAATTGGAAGAATTCTACTAAAAATGATACAATTTGGTAGTATAGGATCTAAAAACTCTAAATAAGCGTCTTGGTTTCTGAATTTTCTTTGTGAACAAGGTAGTTTCATTAGAAAAATAAACTAAAAAACATTTTATTTATTTCAATTTCATGTTTGTGTATTTTGGGACATTCATAACTCATAGCTGCTGTCTCAAATGGCAAATCAAAAGTAGGGCTTCTCAAATTTACTTACTATGCTATGTACAGCAACAAATATATTATCTCCCGGAATAGGAGCAAGGTTTATGCGGAGCAAGGTTTATGCGAGGTGTGAAAAAATTGTAATAGATGCTAAGAATTTTTCATTCTATTTTTTCATTCAAAAATTAAATAAAACATGTAACTACGTTAAAATTTACAAATCTCTAATGCTTAAAAGTACTATGACGCTTACCTTCTTTAATAACACTTTACATATACATAAAAGTGCCTTTTTTTAGATAATAATTCAAATTCAAATTTTAGGTCATGTGCATAGTTTCATTAGAAAAAATAGAAATGCGAGACAATAAAGGGATGGTCCACTCGCATTACTGAGTTTGTTTCTCACTGAGTTTATGTTTCTCGTTGTAAATACCCAGGGCTCTTTATGCCTCAACGTTATCAGTAGAAGAAACCAAGGAGGAACGCCGTCGCCACTGCAGCAGCAACAGCGGCAATGTCTGCGATCTTCCTTGCATAAGGGTCCTCAGCCAAGGATGTCATCTTTCTCCTTATTATTTCCTTCTCCTCTGCTGTAAGCTTTGGTTTAGGGCGATCATCGATACCGCATAGCCAGTTGTATAGTTTCCTGCCCACAGACTTCTTTTTAACTGAAAATCAATATATAAGTTTAATGAAGAGTATGTGATACCAATTCACAACTACATGTACATAGTGAGATATGTGATGAATAGCAATGGGTGATTGAAAATGGATTTTGTTTAGATCATAAACGTTTTCAACCAGTGCATTTTCATAAATAAAGCTTGATGTTGTTTATGAAATAAACACAATTTGGTTATAAATTGATATACTTACTTATATCCTTTTGTGTTTTCTCAACACATCTGAGACAGTTTATAATTGGGAAAAGATGCACAGTCAATGCCTAGGTCGAGTCCTCAGTTGAGAATGTGATTTTTTCTTATATTCTTACGTCCTCAAGAAATGTATTAACACCATACCTCGTCTGCTTTCGTAATCCTCGTCATCGTCCACAGCGAAGTCATCTTCCGAGTCGGTCTCCTCCGGGTCCAGGGGATCATGTCGTGTCCACCATGTCACTCGCCGGAGCTGAAATATGAAATTGAACTCAGTTTTAAAAGAAATACAATAAGTCAAAAACCATGATAGAAATATTAAGAATTGTTCATTATATTATTTAACTCTAAGACAATTCAAAATATCGTTCAAATATATTGTCGGACTTCATTGAAAATATATCATCAAGGATGATTATCCTCAGAATCACCGAAAATCATATGGAATTCAAAATCTTACTTCTATTTGACCTGAAACTTTCCTTATTTGCATTAAGGATATCATTTTAAATAAATATAAATAACGATTTCCTTTTTTTAATAGTGTATATTAGCCCTAATTAAAATGCTTTGTTCTTACCTTTTCAGGAGGACGTTGTTTGGTCAGTAATGAGATGATCACTGTAGATAAAATTGAAATGCCAGATAAAATGATGGCGAAATGAAGGAAGGCGATTTTCTTGAGGATCACTGGTCTGTTGTCTTCTTCAAAACTACCACAGAATGGAGCAGGGTAAGCGAAATCAAGGCCCATCCATATGGCTCCGGCTACCAAGCTGATCATAAGGCCCCAGAATGCACCCTAAAACAGAATGTCGATCATATGGGGTTGAGAATATTTGAAAACCATGGAATGAACCATGGACATTGACATTTTATTCCTGAACCTCTGAATTTTAAAAAAAAGTCAATTAATTGATAACAATAAATATTTTCACAAAATATTCAAGCATTAGTTAAATCCTTTATCTTTTGAAAAAAGATTCGAAATAGGTCAGACCACATGACAAAGAATCTTTATGCAAAGTTTCATCAAACTGATTTTAGACCAACAATTTACCTACATATTTTAACCACAAACTGTTACCTGGAAACCGTTCTCAAACTTACTGGTTCAGTGGTCCTCTTCCAGAACAAGGCAAGCAAGAAGATACAACACCAGGGAGGTGCAGTGTAGGACGACACTGCCTGGATATAGCTCCACAGTTGACCACTCTGGGAAGCCTGCAGGATGGGCAGCCACAAGATACTGACTCCCACCAGCACCAGAACTGCCACTCTGCCCACGATCATCAGCTCGTGCTGTGAGGCCTTCCTTCTGAACCTTCTCCAGATATCCATGGTGAACATGCTGCTGGCACTGTTGAAGATGGACGTGAGGGAACTCATCAGAGCGGCCAGGAGAGCAGCCAACATCACGCCTTTCAGACCTTTGAAAGACAATACGCATGTAAGAGATCCGATCACGCATGTACCCCGACCACAAATAATTTTGTTAGATTAAACATCATCTTTCTGATTTAGTTCTGATTTAAATCAGTGAGCACAGAGAATAACATGTTTCAGACCTGTTAGAGAAACTGATAAGAGACCAAAGCGGTCGGTATCATGAGTTTCAGACATAGAAAAAGCATAAAAGAACAATACATGTAATCACAAATACATTTGCGGCTAGCAGATTCGTTTGATATCTTACGTTTAAAACTAACGCCACAGGATACCATGTGTGAAAAGGGTGAATAGGTGTGTAAATGTAGAAAGCACGAGTCTAACCTGTAGGCATCCGTCTTAGAACCAGAAGCGGGTAGGCTATGTTGGTACACCCTGCTTTGTTCTCACACACTCTTTCACAGTGTTCGGGATCAGCACATGCAACATCCTCTGAAAAAGGTTATCTTATTATATATGTGTAAAGTAGTGGTCAATTGGGAAAAATAGTGGTCAAGAGGGGACATATTTTCATAAAATTTCACTTTAGAACATTTTCCAATGGGTCACCGTAGAGTAAGGATAAAACGCAACTACCATATACAATTAACCCTTAGTCTTCTTATTGACAATCACAAACTTTCGTGTCTTTTATTCCATTTTCCCCTGATACAAAAAGTAACAAAACAGATTCAATTTTGGCCCCCATGAAACAGGGACGCTTCAACAGCTACGTATGTCTTATGATACCTCGTAAAAGGCCTTCGATGATTGATTCACAGATGCGCACTCACCAGCGAATAGAACCCTAGCGATCATGCCTGGGACGATCCACAAGAAGAAGTTGAAGATTTTCAGGATGGCAGCGAATACGGACCCTCCTTTTGCGTGGCTCATGTCCTTGGCGGATAAGCATCTCTGTACCATGATCTGTGAGACAAAGCATTTTATAAATCATCGCACTACGGTGCGTTCCATTCAGAGTAATCACTCATTAAGTTTAGCGAAATTAAGACCCTGATCCGCCAATAACGAATGACATTCAAGGACAAAGGGTTTAAAAAGAAGAATGTTTTGACAGGTCCATTGAAGCAGGAGAGAATAATTCTAACGAGACGTTACACGATATATGATAACTCTCTATCAGTTAAAGTCAAGATAACATTGGATTCTATCCCTTCTTGATAAAATATATTTGTGATATTTAAATATAGATATCCCAATATAATCTGAATATAGACCCTCTGTTGTCAAAATGACAATCTAATATTCTTTTTCTGGCATTACAAATGATATGATGAAATGATAAAATTGCGCTCCATTTGGATGATTTCTAAGTGATAAACGGGTATTGATAGAACATCAAGAGCAACACAAAAATATCATACATTCTGATAAAAAAAATTCTTGTGATGCCGGAGCAAGGCTTTTAAAAATCCTAGCGCCGAAGAATGCTTCACTTTAGATTGAATCAATCAAACTTTTAATTTTAATAACAAATTTAGTAAGATTTGTAACTGGATTCCTGTTTAGCAACATAATCATACACTAACCAAACCAATGTATAAACATGAATGTCACGTTATTTTCCTTCCCACAAAAAATACCCAAAGCAGGGATTGGGAAAGGCCATTGGCCATGGGCCATTTTGCACATTGGAAGAAGAAATGGTCCATTAAAATTAGAAATTTTCCTATTGCTACAATAGGAAATGGCCCATTCAAAATTACATAAATGATTTTAAGCCCTAAAATGGCCCATTGTCGAGCGTGGCTTTCCAAATCCGTGCCAAAGAGAACCCTTATGTAAAGAAGACTGTTTAAGACCCACCTGGTCTGTACACCAGACCCAGAGACCAAGAGTAGTCAGACCAAACACAGATCCAGTCCAGGGGATGTCTCCAGTCTCCGGATCCCTCCAGATGTGGTTGAAGTCAGACCTGGGCAACCCACACGAGTAGTTCTCAGGGTTGGCCAGGGTGTAGTTGGTGGCTGCTCTGGCGTATTCGTGCATCATCTTCTCCCAGCCGCCAATCTCAACAAAACCTTGCAAAAGACACAATTAAAACGGAATGAGTCTTTTCGCGCATAGAAGAGTCAAGCCCAAGAGTAAGTTTTGTAGGTCTTCGGTTCACATACTTGAATGTATGTCGAAAAGGAGACGGAAGCAAATTCAACCCCAACTGCATATAGAGTTTGAGAGAACTGACTTATGTGGCCTTCTTGAAACAGAGATCACGAGGAAAGATATTAGAGGCCTAATATGGATTAAAATGCATACCCTCATACCGCTCAGGAGAATCATATTTTAACATTTTAACCACAGTATTGATTTAAATGTAATACACGGTTACTGATACACACGAGGATGAAGTGTTATAAACACTTACTGATACACATGAGGATGAAGTGTAATAAACACTTACTGATACACATGAGGATGAAGGCGCCGATGAGAAGGATGATTGTTTGTAGAGTGTCTGTATAGATAACAGCAGCCAGACCACCTGGAAGGAATGACAAATAAACAGATAGCATGGTAAATAATGATGTATAGCATCTAGTATGTTTTGCTAGGTGATAATTTGGTAAATTGAGAAAATATTAGCTCTTCATAGTATACGTCTTAAGTCCGTAAAAAGGACTAAGGTGGCGTATACATTAAATCAAATTACAACGAGATTGCATTTTATTTAGGTGCTCAAATACTCTTTTATAATATGAAATAGTCAAGGAACATATGTAGGCCTCGGTGTAGGCGAAAGAGAAGACATTATAAATATCTTTGTAATGTAAAGATTAAGAATATAACCTGTAGTAGACACAAAAACGAAAATAAATTCTTGAAGGCATCATTTTTACTAATTCCTTTTCCTTTTCATTTTAAAGTATTTTGGAGGGTTCTAATTGAGACATTGATACAATGTTACTTTCTCACGAAAGCACGAAGGATTTAAATCATAATCCCATTGCTCTAGTGCAGCATTTATGAATCATTTTGAGAGTTATCGCCCTTTATTAACGAACCTGCTACAGTGTAGATGGCGGTGACAGCCAAGATGGCGACCACACAGACGTAGATGTTGAGACCGAGAAGCTGCTGTATGAAGATGGCGCCGGAGTACACCTCGCTCTGTAGGGAGGATTCACACCAGTATATTTTAAAATGTTATCTTCATTTTTGACATTTTTTTTCAAAATATTTACGGTTTATTCATAAGTTTTCAGTTTTTACCTCAAGAGCCCTCGGGTGAAAATTGAACCTCTCTCCAAACCCCCCTACGGTTCTTATAAACCATACATGGTCCTAAGGTATAATACAACCCATAACCTATTACTTGAACTAAATATAAACCATTAAAATTGGCAAACGTTTGACATAATTTGGATTTTGTTCTTACTGAACGTTTTAAAGGGCAGTAGCAAAAATTTTGAGAATTGTATTTCTTCAAATTTGCCCATCTTCAGATTGACAACATCTTATTATTCAACCCGGCCATTCGTAGTCGTAGACGAAATAATCGAGTATCAAGCAAAACCAATGGCGGCCATCTTTGTGTGAACATCTTTAGTTTTTATCATTCGAGGTAAGGAAATGGATCAGCATAGAATTTCTGTCAACCAGCAGACAGCTGATCATGGCATGTTATATTTACAATTGCTTCTTTGGATTACAAATTGTCTTCCGATTGGTAAAAATTTTTCCTGATCTCACTGTATTTGTCTTAAACACGTGTTACTATATCCCTTCAATAATTTAGAAAAAAATACTCAATCAACGTTTTACTCAATAATGGGGAAAATCATTCGTAATGTCTAAGGTTATCTGACGATGCACACTTTTAATCTGAATACAAAGAGCAGAATTTCTGTCAACAAGCAGACAATGAACAGCGATTTTATGTACGACTCTACAAATTTAACGTAAAAGAAATATTGATCATCTTTAAATTTCATAAGATAAGGTAAATGAATGATCGTACTATTTAATGTCATTTCAATGTCGCAAGCATCACACCTTTTTATTAAAAAGCATTAATACAATGCCCAATTACGCCTATTAGAGTGGTAAAATTTTTTTATCATCATTACAACCGCAAAGCTTTTATGGCATATGTTGAAAACAAAGGGTTTTTTGAGCAAAAATGCAACCTGTTATCCATAATATTTGCAGTGATTTCCTGAAAATGAAAATTTTTTTAATCATGTTAATTTAACCAAAGATATTTGGCAAAGGATAAAAAAATTATTTATTCGATATCATTACAAATCATGATTATACTCACCGTGATCTTGGTGAGTATGTAGAGAATCAGAGCCAATACAGACAGGTAAACTCTTAGTCTCTTTCCGCCAAATCGCTTTTTCAGATACTCGGGCATCGTGAACGCCTGGAGAAAAATGATAAATATTGTACTTGACTGCTGAACTGAAAATCATTGGTTCATAGAAATATATAAGATCAGTCTGATTAAAATCGACCGTTCCGAGGAATAAAAGTTTATAAATATTGACTCTGGCGGGACTCGAACGTACCTTATCAGGGCCTGTCCTCTCCACGACCTTGTGGAGAGGACCGCCCCTGCTGGAGTACGTTCGAATCCCGTTACAGTCAATATTTTAAAACTTTTCTTCCTCGGAACACGGTCGATTTTAATCAGACTGGATATTAGGTTAATATATGCACCGGGAAGAAAGGTAAGTTACTTCTTGATTTCATCTATGTTCTACAAACCATTTAAGCACATGAGGCCTTCCAACCTATCTTCAGAGCTCTCTGACTAATGCCTTACCAAATGGAACAAACAGCTTCTTAAATAGTTTAAGAGTCTTGTTTAGTTAAAGAAGGGACGTTTCGCGGCAACAAATTTCCACCAAAACATTACTTTCTTTCTTGTTTTTTGTATCTAACTGTTGGTAATCAGTCTAAATCAATGAATGATGACATCTACCTTCAAATGATTGACACTATAACTATGAATTTTGACTGTTTTGTAAGGGTTACCTCGATGGTTGATTTTTATATCATTAACTGGGTATTAGTGAAAAGTTTCTTATTTCCTTATCTCTAGACATAGTTAAACCAGAATGGAAGACTTAAACGTGAATTAGATCCTTACAATCGAATATCATTTGCTCAATGTCACGATAGTATTGGAAAACAAGTGTTGCAATATTTTTGTTCATGTGTATATGATTGTCCCTGATTGTATGCTTGTGTGGAAACATGTGTTTTTCATGTGAATTAAATGTGCCTTTAGATCTTATTCGCCCTCAACACGCATTGGCATTTGAGCTGAAGGTTAAACAATAAATCCAATGGTAGACGTTTCTAATGTACGCGTGGAGAGACAAACTGACAAATTTGCTGTTACATCACCAACGCTTAGGAAAACATTTAAAGTCTTTCTTTACATCAATATGATTTGGAATATATGTAAGTTTTCAAAACTATCAGCTATATTTCTGGATTATCTCATAGGCATTATAATGATGATGCCGACATCTACCTCCGACTGCCGGATTACTGTGGATTTCTTTTGTTGGATTTATAAAAAACTTTAGATGATATATATATCTATTGATTTACTTATACTTACCCCACTGGCGACATACACAGGTACAAACACCCATCCTAGAGCAATCAACAGGTAAATGGCCTGGAATGATGAAATGAAATAACAAGAGAGATTAAAACACGTGCAGTGAAATGATGAAATCATAATTTGTCCATATAAAGATCAATGCCCGGGACTTGTGTATCCATCGTGTGCGTCCTATTTACATAAAAGTCTGCCTACTATTTTAGTCTATCATCTCCGAAAAAAGAGATTTCTAGTTCATTTGGAGCTCTTTTAAAATCTTCTATAAGTTAAATTGACAACATGTCAAGAGTTGATATAGATCAAAGCACTCTTGAGTCTAGCGTCAAAGTCCTTCTTAAGAAAAGATTTCTTTTGGACAATTAACCCCCAATCTACTATGTCAATGGTTACTTACATGCCACTCATATATAGCACAAGCAAATCCCGACGCTGCCGCCGTCCCTGCTAAACCAATGAACATAGGCGCTCCTACATTGCTGGCGTAAATAGAGGCTCCAACCTGTGAAAATATATTCATACAATATGATACATTCATCGTGCTACACATTCGTATCAACGGAGTTCCTAGAGTATCCTGATATCTATTGCTCCATATACAACAATCGAATGTAATGACTTAAGCAATAGCGGTACCACCCGGATGACAGGGGCGTTGAGTTTAAAATATGTATGTCAAGCTCCTTACATGATAGTTTTTCATCGGCTAAGATACATGCTGAACACAGCCGTCAGGGAGATTTTACAGAGTTCCTAGAGTATCCTGACATCAATAGCACTATATGCACCAATCGAATCTAATGACTTAAGCAATAGCGGCACCACCCGGATGACAGGGGCGTTGAGTTTAACATATGTATGTCAAACTCCTTACATGATGGCTTTTCATCGGCTAAAATACATGCTGAACACAGCCGTCAGCGAGATTTGGTATTCAGTCTGTAGATATGGGGACAATTTGGGAGCAAATGTAACAAACCGAAATACTTGTACTTACGTCTACTTCGTCCTCATAATCAGACAAACAGTATTAAAGTTATCTTTCAGGGTGTGGGGGATGTAAACAAATGGTAGTATGATACGTTTATAAATACTTTTTAATACTGTACTGAGCCTTAAATAAATGAATGTGCTACAAACTCATTCCATAAGTGTCGAAACATAAGTGAAAAAGATTATGAGATTATTTAATAAACGTATAGATAGAACCTAACTTTTAAAACGTTTTTTAAATACTTTATTTCATTTTATAAGTCATCAAAAAAGGTCTGCACCATATTGCTCTAAAGCAAACCTGTACAAGCCAAGCGCAGATACGTTGCGATAATCTCCAAAATTACCCCTTTTCCAAAAGACGTAACTCAAATTCAAGATACCCCTTTAAGGCAAGTTTACACCTGCGATATTAAAAAACTGTCAATGTGCCATTTAGTTAAGGTCATATAATGCATAAAATCATTTCCCCCCTCAGCATGAGTAGTATTGAGTACTGCACTTGCTGACCATTTTGTAAGTTTTGAGAATATTTTTTCTCGAATGCTACCTTTGTGATGACTTCATATGCTCGAAAGGATTTAATCTAACCAAAACATGTGGATGAATAGGTGAAGTTACAGGCCTTTTCACGGCATTTTTCAGGACTTAGTATATATCATCTTCGAATGCAAATCTTTGCTGAACTGATTATACACTCGGGGCGTGTGCTTATTTTTTGGACAATAAATACGAGACGTCAGGCATTCCTTAGCTATGAGAAGTATATAATCATATTCTTGAATTGCATTCACTAAGGGAAAAAGCTAAACACGTTTTGTGTTTATGCAACTTATATAACTTGGGAGTAAAATCTGGAGCGCGATATTGGTTTACTCATTGGAAACATTCACTTGTGTGTGAAGATATACACCTCTCCTGTGTCAAGGCTACGCTTTATAAACGTATGTACAGCAACACTGCGATCAAATAGCGTATGCACAAACGTATTGTTCAGAAATGTAAAGCTAACACCTTAAAGAAATACGCCGAATGTAACATATTTTCGTAGTGAAAAAAATCAAGAAGGTCTTCGAAACCTATTTTTTTTAAATTGAGACTTTATGAATACATATATGAGATCGTTAGTCTTAAAATTAAGTTCTGAGTCGACATTAGCCCTATAATAAAAATATGTATGTGAATTTTCTTAACCGGAAGTATGCATGATCACGTGACATACCGGAAACCAGTGCATGTTCTTCCCTGCCAGGAAGTACCCGGCAGCGCTGTCCCGGTTTGGTCTGAACGTCGACTGGAAATTATAAATGTATTCTTATTAAATACATTATCGAGAATACATGTGAAATAATAACCAAACATGGCCATTCAAAAATTCATTTTGCAATCAACATTGAAAGCCAAAAATGTTTTCAAATATAGAATGATGGTCAACCGAAATTTGGCTGTTCAGAAATTAAATTCTGGCAAAGATATACGAAGGCTGAAATCGTACTTAAAGGCTGTTACGATTTTGATTCACCAATTTTAACTATTAACAAATTAGTTTAAAACGATGTCCTTGAATATTTCCAACTAATTACCGAGTATGCACAAATTCAAAATTTTAAATATCGTTCCTTAATTTGGATATCTGAAAAGGAACAGAGCCAAAAATATAACATGACAAATTCTTCATAATGAGAATATTACAATCTCAAAAACTGACGGGAACATATTCAAACTAAAATAGTAACTAAATTTACCATAAGTTGTTAAATATTACATTTGAAAGGCAATCCACTGTAATAACTTAGCGCCATATAGTTAGTCGAAATGCATTCATAATATTATTGCATATGCACAATAACTTTCGTAATTGTCACTTTTAAGTAGTGAAATGGTTCTATATAGGAGTGTTTCATAAATGATTAATTGAAATATTTGTTATTTGACCGAGTGTTTTTCACAAAACATTTACTGTATACGTTTTACAATGGTACCACAAGTAATGACAAATTGATCTCAATACCACTTTTGTATGTTACAAGAATCTATCAACTTGATAAAGATTGATACGATGTTGATAGATCACAGAAGTCTTTATCCCCACAACGGATATGTTACGAAAGGCGGTTACCAAACATTCGTAACAACTTGTGTTAAGTGTATTAATATTAATTACATTTATGGGATTATTACGAACGCAACGCCTGAATAAGAGAAGCAGATGGTAACATTTTCCTTTGTCAGTTGAAAACGTATGTAAAACATTAAACAAAAAGGTTAGAGTATGCATACAATTTACAAATTTACGTAATTAATGTACAATTTTCGTTTGAAGCCTTCTTTTGTATCGTTTTGTAAGGTTTATTATGTATCTATATAAGATGAGACGTCAGCATACCAAAGTCTCTGTCTCTGTCTGTCTGTCTGTCTGTCTGTCTGTCTGTCTCTCTCTCTCTCTCTCTCTCTGACTGTCTCTCTGTCTCTGTCTCTGTCTCTGTCTCTGTCTCTCTCTCTCTCTCTCTCTCTCTCTCTCTCTCTCTCTCTCTCTCTCTCTCTCTCTCTCTTTCTCTCTCTCTCTCTCTTTTTTTCTCTCTCTAAAATATCAATAATTAATTAGTATCATACTTAAGTTGCATTGATATGCACATATACATATATATATTTATACAATTTTTCAAATGAAGTTATAATTACAAATCAACTTACCCATAGTCCCACAGCAAGAACCAAAGCGAAGTACACACCGATACTGACATAGTCAGCTGTTTCTATCTGTTCCACCATTATTCCTCAAATTTCCTCAGGTTTCATCAAGTTTAGCTGATTTGCTCTTCCTCAGAATACCTCAGCTTTCATAAGTTTTTCCTAATATGCTTGATTTTTCTCAAATTTCATTAAATTCTCTCTATCAAGGCCAATTTCTCTAAGTTTTTCTGAATTCACCCTTTCCCAAGGTGTTCACTCTCAGTCTTCAGTATCAGTTGAAGCCATTAAACTTCCTTCTCAATTTGCTAACATTCAACAGCAGCCTTAACCATTTTACCGTACTCTCATTGGTACAAGAGGGTACCGATTGATTCGTTCGTATGCATTAAAAACTAGGTTACTCTGAATACATCAACCCTTAGTACACACAGCAGATTATATTCATGTTCTTACTTATTCAGGGTGCAAACACGTGATAGGCTATATTATGCATATATTTGTTTCCTGTAACATACTTATATCTTAACCCATGACAGCCACTGTTAAATATTAGTACAACAGTACCTTAGGGCAGAACCCACCCGTTTAGACCCTCACGCTTTAAAAATTCATATTTCTCTTATGTTCCATAGCCTGTACATCTACAAAGCGAACTGTTGTTCAAGATTGTGCAGACTTTGTCAACACGTACAACTAACTTATGATTTAGATATGTGCATGTTTGATTTTTGCAGCTGTACAGTTTCTGAGGAATATTCCATTGGTTAAGTTTAGTACAAAGCGCTGCACGTTGGTCTTCTTTTTGAACCCATTATATTGTGTTACCTATGTGGATGTAATTAATACTGCGAGGTAAACAGTCTCTTCTATAGCAAATATTGACAGAATACCTGGCCAAAAGACTACCTGTTTGCTTGCCACTTACGCGAAACCTTGGATGTATTTTCACATGCTATTATGTGATAGGTATGAATATGAACTGTATGGCCTGGTGGACGTGTATAGGCTTCATCTTGTGTAAATGACCTGCTAAAAGAGAGAGACGGGTTAGTTCCCGTGGATAAGTAATACTCCTGTGCGTTATCTGCATTATTACTGCTAGACTAGAAGACTAGACCAAGATCATAATTTTCAGTTAAAAACAGGTTTATAATGAAAGGAATATGTTTAAAGTGACACAGAGTATGTTTCATGATTTTTAATTTGGCGTAAGTAAGAGCCAAAATACCTTATGACATGGTAAACATGACTCCCTAAACTTTCATCGTCGTCTCTAAAATGCCAAAATTATTATATTTTCTTGTTTTCACTGATAATCGGAAAACGTCCCTATATATGGTAATAATTAATTATGGTAATCCAATTAAAGTGTATATTAGTTAAATTACCTACTGCCAATATCAATTAATGTTTGGCTTTGTGTCTGCTGTCAATAAGTTTCCGAAATGACGCGCGCCACTGAAATGATGAAATGAAACAACCACTATTTCTCGATAAAATAACACCATTTATAAAATATGACATATTGACTCCAACAACATACTCTGTGCCCCTTTAACGCTGATTGGTCCTGATTTAATGTCGATGTTAAACTGATTTCACCAATGTTAAACTGATTTCACCGACGTGAAACTGATTTTATCAACGTTTAACTGATGTCATCGATGTTTCAGTTATGTCATCAATGTTAAACTAATATTATCAATGTTTAGCTGATTGCACCATTTTTAACCTGATCTTACCACTGTTTAACTGATGTCATTTATGTTTCAGTGATGTCGATGTTAAACTGATTTTGATCTTATTGATGTTGACATGATCTTATCGATAAAACTAAACTGATTCATATTAGATAGTGATGATATCGATTGTCAACAGGGTTTTTTTTCAAACAATTTGTCTAGTTACATTGTGCCATATAGGAATCCATATGTATGCAAACGTTTTGTTTAGTCAGATAAAGAGTCTAAATAAACAACATTTAACACATAGAAGCGGTTAATCATTTAACAAGAGGTTTCAAAGCTTTATACATTTCAGGGTGTTTCTTTGTATAACACTGAATCTAATGAAAACAATGAATCTTAAAAAGTACTTTACATTCTTTTCTTTACAACGTTCACTTTTCAGATAGAACTGTTCAACATGCAGTAATGTGTTGGTGCAACGGTACAATGATGTCCAGCGCAGTACCACCAATCATTCTCTAGTTCCAATCACAATGGTGCTGCGGACGTTCTCCCGGCAATGATACTGGCACCCGTGATATAAGTGAAATACCCTTCAAAAAGGCGTTATACCCAACATCTCCCTTTTCAGATAGATGATTACACTCTGTAGGTGAATGTTTCACAACCGATTAACCGATTTTCTTTTTCACTTTTCAAATACAACCTGTCTTTGTGCAACTCTTACTTGAGTCATTCAATAATGCAATTTATGTGCTTGTTCGTTTTGTAATTATTTATTTATCACTATTTGCAAGATGGTACTGTAAAATCATTTATTTTCGCGGGGTGTTATTTTCGCGCAAACATAAAAAAATGACTGATTCGCGGGGTTTAATTTTCGCGCATATCGACAAAGCAAAAGCAAAACTTTGGTGAGCAAAACTACACGCACAGTGCAGCAAAGATTAAAGTGAAACTAGTAGTAATTAACTTATAAAAACAATATTTATTCAAAAAGTCAAAGATCCAATTTTTTTATTTATTGTCATTAAACGTAAGTTGATGAATGGTGCGTACGTAAAATGTCAGGCACGAGGCTTTAACTGAACTTGGAGAAACGCACAAAAAGAATGTAAAAATGTAAAATGCCAGGCTTAGATTCAAAGAATTGCTAATGATAAATAGAACAGACGATGTAAACTAGAAAGTTTTTTTTAATGTTCAAATCTCCAAAGTTTCATGCAGCCAGCTTTTAGCATTTACAGTATAAAACTGGTAGAGGAAATATTCATATTATTCCTCGTAACTTTTAAAATATGGAAGGCGACATTAAAAAACATGTACTTTTTTTAAAAGTTACTTTTTCAAAACCAAGAACAACAAAGCGTCTGTTTGTAAATCAATATCATTGACTTTAATTACAAAATCACTCAGGCGCAACGGTGACCTTGTTTTCATGCACTAAAACAACACAATTACACAAATTCCACACTTCTTACAATGGTATCGTCAATTTGAAGAAAAAAATTGATTTAAATATTCAAAACTTTTTTCCTTGATATTTTACCCTTTTTTTACATTTTTACAAACTTCCTGTGGCTTTGTTTACATAAATCACCGTTCTTAGCTCTATATATGCTGTAATCAAAAGAAAATTAGTCATATATATATATATAGTTATAAAGGTTTTGTAAAGTATACGTTAATTCATAGAGGATGACATGTATGGACAAAGTGAAGAAAAGGAAATAATTAATGAAGAAATGTGTCTTATTCATTATCTTCTTATCTTATCTGTCTGTTTACAAAAAAAGGTAGAATTTCCGCAACTTGTGGTGGTGAACTTTCCTGTGACGTCACTCTTAGATAACAACATATTATTTATTTCAGTACCACAAATAGTTAAATTGGTTACTTTTAAGTAAAATACCTTTAAAAAAAGACGTTAAATCCTAAATAACCTCCAGATACTTTACGTGCAATTATTCTGAATGCTGAATCCATTGATTCAAACAATCTTTATTGCAATAATTATTACCTGTCCATGAATATGCACAATTCATCTGATATAATGATATTTTTTAATGTTTAGTTATTAAAGAGGAGAAGTAACGCATGAATTTGATTATTACAAATTAGTATCTGTATTCGCTTCACTTATATCAATCTATAGAGCCAAAAAAATTGAAAATATACGCTTTAATATGACTACTAGGAGACCTTTTATACCCCTGTTTTGGATAGCCGCCTAATGAGACTGGCGAACGCTTACACAAAATCACCGAAGCATGACTCGAAGCCACGCCCAGTGTGTGACGTGCTAGTGGGCAGCTGAAAGCCCAGCCCTTTGATTTTCTCTGTATTTTTAAGCTAATTCAACAGCAAAATAGAGGCGATAGCATGACCGAAAGAATTCCAAAATACGATATATAACGGCTTCATGATATCAACTTTCCCTCTCAGTCGTCAAATCCATCTTAATTAGACTGTGACAATCCTTGGACGCGGTTTTCTTGGGTGGGTTTATTATCAAAAAGGTAAAGAACTTGGTCGGTGAGAGATCAAATTACAATGGGATATCACGTAGTGTTACAACATGAAGTTATGAATTGTCTCGAAAAAATGAAGGTTTTTGTAAAAAACGGGAGACAATGTGGAACTTTGTTAATGACTATAGAACAAATAATTTTGTTTCACTTCACTTTCATGACAACTTAGTACTTATTGGAATATTCGTGTGTATTTAACTAACACATATCACATTCTTATCTAGTATAACATCTCACACCGTGTTGCAATATCTCTGTCTTTGAATTTAACAATAAATGACATGAAAACATACCTGACGCAAGCGTTAGAAACATCCAATGTAATCCTAAAAATGTTGGGTCCCGTTATTCACGATGTACTTTTTTAAATGTGTGTCATCGTCCTTAGAGGTGCATGAGCCAGATCTCCTTCTCTTAATTTATTGGTTGAATATATATTCTACAAGTTCATTGGTTCAAAATGGCTGGACGCCTTGACAATAAACTAAGTACCAGTCGAATGCCAAGAGTTACGCCATTATGACAGGACATATATTCCGCTTGGCGGGTCCAAGGCGTTACAATTCAAAAGGTATAATTAGAGACCATTAAATCAAGAATTGAAATTGAATGCAATAGGATTACATAACGGCCACCATGTGTCATAAAAAACAAACAAACTAGTTAAACCAATTTGATTGTTGTGAAAACATTTGGCAGACGTCGTAATTGATGAACAACTTAAATTCAAGGTTAACCTTAGTGACTTAAGGCTACCTTAGAGTTTTGTGCAACGGGACCCAGGAAATTATCTTTGAATGTACATTTATGATGTATGACCTACAAATGTGATAGGATTTGACTTCCACTTAGCTATTCTTACGACGATATCAACAATAATGTCTCACTCACCATACACTACATGCCTACATTACATTTAGAAAATTGTGTGAACGCCAAAATACATAAAAATATGGATATCATATTCAAATAATCAATGGTCAATAATACATTCAATTTTATTTTTATTATTTCTGTTGACTGAAAAAATATATGAATATAATGGAGAATTGTTTTTAAAAATAATCAGTCCAATGCAATTTAGCATTAATAGTAAATTCTGAGTTTTGTTGTAATAGCATAAAAATTAAATCGAAAATGCCAAAAGAAATTAAAACCAGTCGATGTTGTTCAATCTGTCTCGGTTTTGATTGCTTGTCGTCTCTTCTGTTTCTGTGCCACTCGAACTGTCATTTGGCTCATATAAGTAAGGAAAAGTATCGTCCCCGTCAATTGAAATAAGCGTTTCTGAACATGATGAGACACATTCCATAGATAATGATATCTCGCTTTCTAAATAGCTGGTGGACATTATGCGTTAATACTTAATAAAGGTTATATTTTTATGGGATTAAGGATGCCGGTGCATCCCTCAATATAATGTCCAATAAGTGAGCATAGTTCATGTAAGAAATACTTCCGGGATCTCACGCGTTAGCGCAATCTTATAACTATGACAACATGGCGCAGGGTCGTAACTTTGAAAAACATTTCGTAGGAAAGTGCACACAGCATCGTATTTAATCAGGGTCTTGCGCTTGCAAAAATAGAAATATCCAGACAATGAATTAAACAATAGATTCCTTTAAGGTTTGAGTTGTTTGGATAACGTTTAATAGGTAAAACCGACAGTTAAACTGTGAGATTTACTATCGGCTAGTGTTGTTTTACTTAACGAGCGAATGATGATATGCCAACTAGCACGTCACGAAAGATTCACGCTTCAGTGACCACAGGGCCTTAATTTCAGGTTCTGCTCGCCGGTCGTAATTAGGCAATTAAATTACAAAGCCGTAATTATGTTGTTTAGCGGCCGATTTCAGAAATTTAAAGTTGAGTCCACGTCAAATTGTAATCCCTTTTAACGAATTCCGAAATCGACCATAGGGCATTTCACCCGATCTTTAAACAATATAGGGTGCAGTGGGGTAGTGATAGCACGAGCTCCACTAAACTGAGTTTTATATTTAAGAGAGACAGATGAATGAATACAGAGTTGACAAAATTAATAAAACTCATTTAGCCAATAAGGTGTGGTTAATAAAATGATAAAATCAAAAAACCAATATCTATCGTCGACACAATTCATAAAAAATATACTCATTTAAACAATAGGTTGTCGTTTATAAAAAGGTCATGTGGATCAATAAACAGCAATATTTGTTATTGACACAATTCATAAAATTGTGCTCGTGTAGGTTGTCGTTTACAAAAGGGTCATATGAAACAATAAACAACAATATTTGTTGTTGACAGAATTCATAACAATATACTCATTTTACCAATCATTTCTCACAACAGAGGTAGCTCTGTTATGCTTTCCTATACCATAACCCTCTATATGAGCTCTTTATTATTCGAGCGGCGTTAAAATAAGCCAAATGGCTAGTTCGCCAATCCAAGTTTCATATGAAATAAAAATATGTTTAAACTATATGAGCTTTTCTCGGGCTTCCAGCAACGATATTGCAACCATCAGAGAAAAAAAATTATCCAATGAAAACGCCACATAAACGTATAGCAAAGTTTTTTCAAGGAGTCGGGCTTCCAGCAAAGATATTGCAACTATCAGAAAATATTTATCCAATGAAAACGACGCATTAACGTATAGAAAAGTTGTTTTCAAGGAGTCCTATGCAAGGATGCAATCGCTAAAGAAGGCAACTGTTTTCTGTAAAGAAGATTCAAAGTTCGAAGTGCACATTCGAATGATGCTTGGTTCTCGACGAATACGGAAATAACCACAGTTTTTCCAATGACAACTATTAAAAAGGACTCGCTGACTGGACAAATAACTTTGATTGCATCCAATCAGTAATCCATTTCTAGACTGAAATGTTCGTAAGAGGACAGTGGTTTGTAATGCAATTTATGACGGAGCTATTTATTTTGGGAGAATAATAACTAGTTTGATTTTCATTTTAAGTTGACGAAAGAAGAAAGTATATTGTTTTCATCCAAAAGGAGGTGCACAATTATAAAATTCATCATGAAAAGGCATCAATGACAAAACATATATCTTATTTTTTATCAAAAGAGATATTTTTCCAAAACTCAACAATACATGTAACTGGACATGAAATGAAAACACAACATGTGAAAGACTGTACACATTAGCAAACAAGGCAAGGACGACGACAAAAATTAATCAAGTGCTAGTTTTTCAAAGTCCTTCTGTTTTTATTACAGAGTACAAATACATAATGCCATTTAAATAATATCCAACTAGATATAGGTCAAGATAGAGTATCATATGAATCTTAAGTAAAAGTCTATCCAAAGTAACCCAATAAGAATGTAACAATAAGAAAAGAAGCTATCGCAGCAATGTTGGTTATTCTTTTTGCAAAGGGTTTCTCTGCTATTGACGTCATTTTTTCCCGAATGAGCTCCTTTTCTTCCGGTGTCAGTTTTGGTTTTGGACGGTTATCAAGACCACACATCCAGTTATATATCCTCCGCCATTTCGTTACATTTTTCACTCCTGGAAAAAGGATAATATTTGATAAAGACAATAATGAATATTATTTAATAATATGTAATATTAACAAACTAACATAAACTGATTAACTGAACTAAACTGATTGTCATATTTGACATTTCAGAAACTGAAATAAACTGAAATGCTGTGTCAGCTAAACAATGATAAGGAAAAATCTTCAAACATGAACATGAAATTATTTGTCTTGACTTCTTAGATACTGGAAATATCTCTTATCCATTAATTGTTACCTGACAGCTAAGCAAAGAATCATAGTCTTCTCATTAAAATGTATTTATGAAGTTTCAACGTATTATTATTAACTCAAATCATCATCAGTTTTCGAAAATTTAGAATTCTAAACAAAGCTCTGCCAATTGAAATGTAGTGACCTCATTTCATTTGGGAGGTCATCATTTTACGTGAATTCTATAACAATTACACATTATCATTAAGATTTAAAGGCATGTATGCACACCAGTATTTCGTATATACAATGAATGCACAGATAATGCGTATCTCTCGATATTACTAACACTCAGGGAATATACTAAGTATTCATTCAACACATATGTACGTATTTAGATTATAACGCTGATTCTAAAAATACCGGGCGTATTTAATTCAACGTTGCATTAACTCTGTACGAACTACGATATCGGACAGATTCCGGCAATTTTGCTTACAACCAGAACAGCGAGAAAGGCAGCAACTATCTCAATCTTATAAACATATATGAATAATATCTGACAATCTCTTAGCCGACATCGGCCATTTAAACATTGTTCATTGTTGTTTACGGATCATTTGAGTGCATATATCCACTTATGCAATAAGATAGCCAATTAAAACAGATTCAATAATAACCAATGAAAGAGCGAAGCAAAAGCACGTATAATTGAAAAAATTATTCGAAATTTCTCACCGTTACTTTTGTAAGCCAAATCATCTGAGTCGTTTTCAACATCAGATGGTTCACGATCTTCAGAAGCATGGAGGGTCCAGAAGGTGACTCGTCTTAACTATAGACAAGATTGGTAACATCTTAGTACTGAGTACCTAAGAATTCAACCATAAGGGCTTGGTAACATCCCTTGGGGATAAGCAAAGCAGGTTGCGCCTAACAAATTTCATCACATTTCAGGATATTAAATATTTCAAATCTGCCTTTCAACTGTACTTTTTTACTGTTCTAAATTTTAGAAGGGGACTATGAATGATTTTGATTTTACCTATGTAATGCTTTCCTCTTACAGATGGAACAGAAAATATTTGCCATAAAAAGACTCGAAGCTAAAGAGCATATCATGGATGAATTAATAATATCATTTATTTGAAACAGCATACTTGAAAGGTAGTTAGTCTGTATTTCATAAGAGTAATTTAACCCTGCCAAACGTTTATATCCTGGTACTCTACTTTCTTTTTTTAAATGAAGGGAATTAAACAAATATGACTTACCTTTTCCGGTGGTCTTGGTGCTGTACACAGAGAAATGACAACAGTACAGATGACACATATTCCAAAAAGGATGAAACCAAAATGCAGAAAATTGACCTTTGCTAGTACTTCCGGTCTGGTGTCTGGCTCGAAACTGCCACATGATGAGCCTTGGTAGGAAAACTCCATGATGAGTCGCACTGCCCCCACAACTATTCCGATAATCAAACCCCAGAATGCGCCCTGGAAGATGGAAATAATTAATTCAACGAAAGTTACCTTTTCTGTTTCATGTAAATAAGCAAAACTCATGACGAAAATACAGTTTTGGTTGGAATAGTCAGCGAATTGTTGCCTGTTCGACTTAAACATTATATTGAATGTAAATACCATTAAAGTCAAAGCTTTATCCATTTGTATATTATAAATAATTGGCAAGTTTAGTATTGTTCATTATTGATTTAATATATTAAATCAAATTGCAAGGCCTTGACATCGGACATCTACATTGTGACATCACATCTTAACTATTTCTTAGTCTAATTATTTGGCAGTATTGATTATTACACAATTAATTCTTTTATGAAAGTGGATGTTTTAAGTCAAAGAACTACAGAGAAAACCGGCAAAAACTGCCTGAACTTAACAATATCAGATATGGTTCAATGGTGAAAACGG
This sequence comes from Phorcus lineatus, assembly GCA_921293015.1. NCBI lineage: Eukaryota > Metazoa > Mollusca > Gastropoda > Trochida > Trochidae > Phorcus > Phorcus lineatus. The sequence continues at coordinate 31,081,893 of OV121087.1, read as the reverse complement.
TCTTTAACTAATATACAGAAACATCTTAAAACTATTACGCACAGCGGCATGTCATTTCTGTTCATGGGTAGCTTTCAGTGACAAAAACTAGATATATCCGAAATCATGTTTAGAGCAAAGATTTAATCTCGAATGCCCAGTTAGTCTTACCACGGGAATCTTCCCGATATAGCATTTTATAGCATTTCAGCAGAAACCAAGAGGTAGCCATATTAAACAGTTTACACCGATATGACAAATAACGTTTAACAAATGAAATACAGAGAGAGAGAGTATCGTACACCCTCTCCCCGAACGCAGTTGACGATTTCACACCTAGAAATAACTTGTGGAGCACGTTTTGACTCTCACGCCAGAGACCCGGGTTCGAATCCCGATGGAGACACCAAACATTTGTGACATGGGTCTCATCCTGTGTTGTGTCCCTGGGCAAGACACTTCTTCGACTTTGCACTCAGTTCACCCAGCTGTACAAATGAGTACCTGAACAAGGGGGAATTACGGACCTATACGGTCGCGCGCAGCGCTTGTTAATCGGCGGCATCGAACATACTATCCCTCCAGGGTAATTACACTCATGGCGTTTTGAGCATGCTTTGTCATGGATATATCCGCGGTATAAGAAAGCTATTGTTATTATTATATTGAACTTACCTGCCAATAGGTGAACTGTTTCTATTTCCTTACATACAAGAATAGGGATAACTTAAGAATCAAGTATCTTAAAATAAACATTATCGTCTACCGGTTTAACATTATTGAAAGATCTTACTATTTTACATAGAAGCTTTTTAGCCTGCAAGGATGTTTACTCCAGCTCAAACTCCGTGAACATGTAACTCCAAGATACTTGTATGAAGGGATACATTCAATTAACCTATAACAAATCGAATCTATATAAAATTCCTCTTTTTATATAGAGTTACAAGACAGTGATTCTGTGAAGTGATTAGTAAGTTACAATATCTTAACACGAGTTAAAGCTACTCTTGACCATTGACCGCCACAACAGTGACAGGAATAACTTATTTCAGACGGTTGTATGGTATGAATTTGAAGGCTGACGAGAGTTGAGTCTCGCAGGAGGTTTGGCACTCACTTGTTCTGTAGTTCTCTTCCAGAACATGGCCAGCAGATAGACACAGCACCAGGGCGGGGAAGTGAAGGACCCTACTGCTGCAATGTAGTTCCATAGTTGTCCACTCTGAGACACCTGAAGCACTGGGAGCCAAAGGATACTGACCCCTACCAACACCAGGACTGCTACCCTTCCCACGATCATCAATTCGTGCTGCGAGGCCTTCCTTCTGAACCTTCTCCAGATGTCCATGGTGAAGACGCTACTTGCACTGTTGAATACTGAGGTTAAGGAGCTCATCAAGGCTGCTAGAAGGGCAGCCAGCATCACTCCTTTTAGCCCTGAAACCGATAAAATATGGGTTGAAAAGAGGTTTAAAAATATCAATGGCTTGCCTTTTTATGATTAGGTTTTAATAAATTAATACAAGACATGAGATTCCATTCAAAATCATCCATGATTACTTTCCAATAAAAATTGTCAACTCGCAACTCTAATGCTTATAAAAATATCATGTCATAAGGATGTTATGTGTCATTACACCACTAGGGCATGTTATGTCCATTGTTCTGACAGGTTGATTTTCTACGTAACTACACGAACAGAGGTTGATATGTATTTGAATAACTCCCGAGTATGCCATTTGACGTCTCCAATTAGGGGATATTAACACCTTTAATGAATGTTATGTCAAATGTTCTGACTGAAATCACCTTGTACCTGCTCGACTGACGTGACAGTCAAAATTTCGAAGTTTTACAAATAAGAGTAGAAAGGAAGAGTTGAAGCGCGGTTCGAACGCGAATCTTCGGAACAGCGAGCAGCGATCTTATCCATTCAACCACGGAGACTGCGATGGTGATAGGGGTGCATTTTGTCTTGTCATCTTCCTTCATGTTGGGTTTTTAAATACTATATATACAGTAATAGTAAAAGATGTGAAAACGTTATTTTACGATGGGAAAATATTTATTTCGTGTTTTCCACGTGGTGTAATCTCTGTCAGATACCTTACGTCCTCGGCTTCGCCTTGGACTTGGTATCTTCCCTCGAAAATTATACATCGATAATTTTCAAATATTGTCTCTCGGCTTAGCCTCGAGCCAATATTTGAAAATTCCCTCCGTGATAATGTTGTATTTAAAGCAAAATATGAAAACGATGTGCTAATAGTTTTATCAGATGCCATACGAAAGGTTATGTCTAAATACCCTAGGGAGGTTATGTGGAACGTTTTAATTTAAAACTATTTAAATTGATCCTAATTGTTAGAAAATGTTATCATACCTATCAATAAACAAACCCACGTGGTGTAAGACGTTTAGACACCCCATCACGGGAGTTATGGATTAAACCTCTCGACTTCGTCTCGAGGTTATAATCCATAACTCCCTTGACGGGGTGTCTAACCTTAACATACTCAATGATGTACAAACCTCTTGGATAAGGAAATAGGAAGAGTAAGGGTCATTTTCTTGTGTTGGAAGTGCGCTGAGTTTGCAAAAAGATCGGGGATTGGAATAGATGAGGTCACGAGTTTTGGTTGCAGATACGGATACGGACTATTGTTAAGGTTTGGCCACGGATTGGTGTCATGTTGGGTAGTCGCAAAGGTTAGAGTTACGGCCAAGATAAAATTAAGGATGATCTTATATTAGAGGTTTTCCAAAGGATCTTTAAAACTAATCCACATAAACGTCTCAACCTACCTGTGGGCATCCTCCTGAGTACCAGGAGAGGGTAGGCTATGTTTGTACATCCAGCTCTGTTCTGGCACACTCGCTCACAATGGTCGGGATCAGCACATGCTACCTCGTCTACGATTTACAAGGTTATGAAATCCAGTGACGGTACATTCAATCAACCGAAACAGCACTGGTTATTAAACTATAAATGCAATGCAAATATTATTAAAGTTATCTGTCAAAGGATCCTGAAAAACATTCGGAGAGATACATAAGAATGTCTACGTATGTCTTAACTAGTTGGTCAATGTAACCATAGCTATGGAGGAAAGGCATATAACATTAAGTACTGACCCGGGAAAAGGATTCTGGCAATCATACCAGGAACTATCCACAGAAAGAAATTGAAGATTTTCAGGAACGCTGCAACAACGGTTCCTCCTTTAGCGTGGCTGATGTTTCTAGCAGCTAGACATCTCTGAACCATGATCTGGTTGCGGAAAAAAACAAAAAAGATAATTGAAGGAAATGAGGTTATCAACGAGTTCATGCTTTGAATTAAATGATGCAGAGGATAAGTTTATAGCAGTCCGACAAGTAAAACATGAGATTAAAGAACTTGAGAAACTATTCAAACAAGATTTGTGATATCATGGACACGTTATGGGATAGTCCTCAAGCAATAATTCAACCATGGCGGGTAGGGGTTCATATTTTCATATGATGATCTAGGTCAAAATATCATACATATAGGGAAAGCTATTACACTATGTTGATGACATTTGTGCCTTAATATCAATAACTCTTTCTTTTGCTCAGGAAATACCATTATTTACACACTCCTGTCTTAAACATAGTTTACCATGGACATTTGTACAATGTCCTCTAAGTGTTTTGCCCATGAATAAATTATTACAGGAAACTAGCGAATGTTATTATTGATGTCAGTTCCTGCTGTGATGATGAAATCCGCTATGGTATTTAGAATTACCACAGCTTACATTTAATTGACATACATAAGTTCAGCATCCTGATCGGCTATGAGGAGTTATGTAAAGGAGATATCTGAAAGGACTCGCAAGTTCAGTAGGCTACAGATCTAGCCAGAGGTTGAGTGTGGGTCAGGTTGTTCCTTGCTAGGGAAGTCGGCACATGTCGTACCTGTTCTGTACACCAGACAACAACCCCGATGGTGGTAAGACCGAACACAGCTCCAGTCCATGGGATGTCTCCAGTCACGGGGTCTCTCCAGATGTGGTTGAAGTCGTCTCTAGGCAACCCACACGAGTAATTTGTTGGGTCTGCGAGAGTGTAGTTAGTGGCTGCTGTCATGTACTTGGCCATCATTGCATCCCATCCCCCGACCTCCTGGAAACCTGAAAGGGTCGAAAATGAATAAAGATTATAAACCAAGCATGTGTATCATATGACTTCTGAGTGATCGAGGGTTATACACATATTTGCACGAGTTTTCTTAACGTCAATTTGAACGAGTTTCTTTACTCCTCATCCTATTCCATATCACTTGTCTAAAAGTCACGAACGATTGTATTTGGCATCTACAGTAACTAAAACAGAATCTATAGTTGATGGACAACAGTTAGGCGTGTACAACATAAAAGCATTTAAAGGTTTGCAAATGGGTAATAGATATTGAGATCTAAATGGTAGTTTTATGCATGTCTATATTGTCCATGCAGATTACATTTACTTTGCAGTTGTGCGATTCAACTTTTGGTGAGAATTACATTCTCTGTCAAGCCACCTCAAACTTTCGTTCAACGTATTAGTTTTATCTTAGCGTTATAGCCCTTGGCCTTCTTTCATAAAACAGACTTTCAGTAAGGTAAACATTTAATTCCAGGCCTGTAGGCCATGAAGGCCATGTAGCATACACAAGTTATCTCCCCTCCCAACCCCGACCCCTGAAGTTGCCATCCCTTCAGCTCTAGAGTTGGTGCTATGATTCCTTCAACGTTGAACCATGAATATGGTCTTTTGATCACCATAGTGATGTGTGGAAAAAAAACCTGTCCGAAGACTTACTCAGAACCATGAGTATAGATGAACTGATGATAAGTATGATGGTCTGCAGAGTGTCTGTGTAGATCACAGCAGCAAGACCCCCTGCAATCAAAAATGACATTTCTTCAAATTTTCCCAAATAATAGACTCCCTGAAGTTTTCAATGAAACATGTTGGAGTAATGTTGGCTATGTGTTATTTTTTGTCTTTGAATATATATAGTTTTAATCAATTCAATAATTCAATAAGATCAAATTTCTAAAACGACCTTCCCGGATCTCATCAAATCATATTTTCTTGACGTAATTTGTAATGATACATTTTGCTTTATCTAAAAGGCCGGGTAGGTTTTCCTAAAATAATTTGCAATGTTAATTTGGTATCTTGGTTTAGCTGCGGGAATTAATAACATAACAAAAACACTAGTTGCTTTGTCAGACAACTTTGGATATATGTAACGTTATACTTCGAGTGACTCTGGTTTTGTGGCGAAACTTAAGGGGCAGAGCAAGGTAGTTAATGCAAATGTAGTTGGCGCAACATTGATACCTCTATGTTACAGAGAGGCGACTCGTTGTTGACAAGTAGAAAAATGTCACGTTTGCGAAAACCCCTTTTGTTTCCCAGTAGATAAAATGACGTATGTTTGACACGAACTGGGATAACAAAATATCAGCTTCTTATCACGTTACTCGTAAGTGATAACACGCTGATGATTGGTAAATAAAGGGTATGTTCATGGTAATAATGATAAATAGGATATAAATAGTACATACGCGAAAACAACCTCTGGAAGGAAAGGCCATCTAATAAGACAGTAGCACGTTTACTTAGGGAAATAGGAGCATCTCACGAAAAGTAAACGAATTGTAAACAGTTGTAATAAACCTTTTTTAAGCCCTCAAACGAACATAAAAATTCGGTTAACTTACTCGAATCCAATTGCTTACCTCAAATGATTAAAAGTTGTTCACACTGAAACGGCCACCAGCAGCGATATTTTTGGTGGGGGGGATTTTTTATGAATAAAATTTACCCTTTAACGGATACTCACCAATGACTGTATACACAGCGGTAACGGCCAGTATAGCGAGCACACAGACATAAAGGTTGAGACCTAAGAGTAAACTGATGAACAGAGCACCGGAGTATATCTCGCTCTGCAACAGGAGTGAAATTAGCGTAATCATCATACCCACTGATACTTCACGATCTCCCGTGTTATACTGTTTTGTGAAACGAGAGAAAAGTTTGTATTCAACGAGAGAAATCGACGTAGATACCGTTGTCAGTCACGAAAAATGAAATTGACTAGTCAGATGGACACACTCCACCATTATGACGTCACCAATCTGGTACATGCGATGTTGTGACACAATGTGTTACAATTTCAAAGATTAAAAATCATTGATATATCCAGAGGGATGGCAATGAAGTAGGATTATTACCAAAGTCTGATATTAGAATGTAAGTCTAAGAATCCTTTCGGAGGTTGAATTTCATTCATCAAACGAAAATCATTCTTCATTAGTGTTTTTTGCATCTCCGAAAGCAATCTCGAATCGGCGATTTCATAAATACTTTACGCAAAAGCATTGCAATGCCCATCATATTTGGGTACAAGATTAACCTAAATAAGGATTTTTAATGTTTAATTTGATGCCCTGCTCATAGATGAAATATTTGCGACTAAGGATGTCACTTCAATTTTTGAGAGACTTTTATCAAAACCCAGATTGGAAATTATACCATACCAGGAACACCTTTCAGTAACCTTTAGGTACATATTAACCATTTTCTTTATCATATATTTATCTAAGTAAAGTATCATACGTACGGATATTCTGGTGAGAATGTAGAGGAATAGTGACAGCACAGAGAGCGCCACACTTAATCTCACTCCTCCGAACCGCTTCTTCAGGTACTCGGGTGATGTGAAGGACTGGTGGGACAACGCAGGGGCAATCATCATATACATGAGTAAAATCGTAATGACCTTTATCCATATGAGCATTCTTTCTTTTACACAAATTGCAATCATATCCGAAATAAAATATCCAGTATAAATTGTTCATAACCCATAGTCATGAATAGAACTCAATCTTTCAGTCCAGGTATCGACAGAATTTTTTCTTATACGGAGAACATAAATGTTGCTCATGTGAATCAAATGATTACTATATAGCTCCGTATGCTTACTTTTGATGGTTATAGATTGTGAGTACATAGGGTATTCGTTGAGTAGATAAGGTATTCGATATATGAAATACACACCCCACTTGCGACGTAGACAGGTAGGAAGACCCAGCCTAGAGCAATCAGCAGGTAAATAGCCTGGAACAATGGAAAATTCAAAATGCTCTTAATCCTTTTTTTTAAACGTCTAACATCATCATTTTCTTTCTCATGTGAATTTTTTTATTATACCTGAAAATATATATCTATTTTCTCGAGTTTTGATTTTCTTCCAATTTTTACCATCATATTGCTATTCTTTCCACAGAGATAATACAACGAAGGAATAAGATTACGTACATGCCACTCGTAAATAGCTACGGCGAACCCAGAGGCTGCTGCCGTTCCAGCCAAGCCGACAAACATTGGGGCTCCAACATTACTGGCGTAGATAGAGGCTCCAACCTGAAAGTTAATGACTGTGTTATCAAGTAAACGATAAAGATTTTCAGCTAAACAAATCTCTATAAGGTCTGATGGGCTAACGGCATTACCCTTTATCCTTCATCAATTACCTGCTTTCTGGTACCGGGTATTTGAATCCTCAGAATAATACCTGATACCTGCCAGACACAATGTCTCGTAACGCTAACAGCTGATTATTCATAGCAAGATGCGAGTCATTTCATTGGATGGTTATATATAATGCGATACGAGGCTCTTGGCTGATGGAAATCAGGACATTGCAGGTGCTCTGTGAATTGAAAAACGCTGATGAAGCAGGGTGATTGCCTTAGACTTTAACGTTTCGTATTCCTGATTTTTGGATCACGTGACATACCGGAAACCAATGCATGCTCTTTCCCGCCAGAAAGTAGCCGGCAGCGCTGTCTCTGTTTGGTCGACAGGTCGACTGAAATAGAAAGAAAATTATTTTTATTTGTTCTTACTGTCTACCACCAACTTCATTGCTGCAGTATCATTTTGTATAAAAATAAGTGTCAATCATACATCCGGTTTGCAAACACTGTTGATAATACTCCTTCACGTTTTGTTATTGCATCGCAAGGGCTTCTTTGAAAATGTTTAAGGACATTCAGAAGTGCCATACACGAGGAAGACAAGAATTTCTAGATAACAATTTCTTTATTGTGGAATTCTCGGCGTTTCGGAGTATATTCTTACTCCTTCAGGAGCTGGGATGTGGGGAATAAGAAATAGAGTACATTCTTTGAAGTATCAACGCTGTCTCTACACATTCTGTTTACTATGGCACGTTGTGATATTACCTTATGTGTAATAATAATAATAATAATAATAATAATAACATGTCCATTTATATATTATTACCTTATTTGTCTCGAAAAGAAATACTCTTTAAACCCCAAATCACCTCACCTCACCTCGCATACTTTATAAGAAATAACTCCTCGTGGTTAAGTTTGAATACACAATCAACGATGACTATTCCCAGGACATTAGAAAATGTTATGTTCACTTTTTACAATCTATTAACTCACTTTATACTTACCCATATTCCCACAGCAAGGACCAGGATGAAATAGACAGCGATGCTGACATAGTCAGGTGTTTCTAATGCTTCCACCATACTTAACTGATGCTCCAGGCTTGAATTTTCTGAAACGACTTGATAAATAAAGACTATACTCAGTTATTCCAATTGATATGATTCATCTTAGTGCCATGTACATGAACAAGAGACATCAATATTTATACCATTCCGTCGACGGGAAAAATAAATACGAGTAGACGGTAGGTCAAATTGTGTTGTGACATTAGATCGCTACTTATCATAAACATGAAACAGCATGCCTAATTAACCCATACATATCAAAAGGAAGTTAAATAAATACCATAAAATTGATACGTCATTCAGGTTTGTCACTTGTTTATGTATAAAGTCCATAAACAATTGTAAATATAGTATACTATAAAGACAATAAAAACATATGTTCGATGCATAATACATAGAGGATATTAAAAAAAGGTCCATGACATACTATCTTTACGACAATATTGCCTATATCATATTCTTGCCTACTGACGTGTTGTATAATAAAGAAATTAACACACTCGCGAGATGTCAAACTGTATTACGACACTCGTAAATATTATATAACATCTCTGCTTGGGTATAAATCTCTCAGTGTATTACCTGTGTGAGAGTGAGCTGTACACGTATGAACAGCATTTTATTACTTTCAGAGAGTTAAAGACAACACCAATTTTGTTATCAATATTTGTTTTCTTTACTTGTGATAATGTTTCAATATTGAGCATACGAGTGATCGTTTACTTCTCTGCGGAGTGAACCAGTGACATGAATTAACTCCACTATATATTCAGAATACATATAAAAATAATCAAGATCTTGTTTTCATATAAGGGTTGTTTTTGCACCCCTCCCCTTGGTGGTGATTTGATTTATGACTGAAGACTGGGATACTGCCAATAAAGTAAGTATCGCTGGTATAATATCAGTTCCTACTTTGTAGATATAGCTTAAATTGAATATCGACGATGTTTTGGGTACTATCAAATGCATCGTATATAAATGACCTCGGACTCACAATACCCAGGCTTATAATGATGCGTGATAAGTTTTGTGTTCAGACACCGACAGAATTGCCAATAACAGAAGAAGAATGGACTTCGTGCATCAAAAGGGTATATTCCTACAGATAAAGATTATTGACATCAAATTATAATAAATTGAATACTTAAGGTGGCACAATACATCTTTGACTATCCTAAATATTTGTCTTAACTCTTACCTTCTGCAAAATGAAAACACTTGAAATAACGAGTCCAATTTAAGACGTGCTAAAGAGTAAAAACTATAGTTACCATATTCTGTATATCAAATCACCATGTATCTTGTATGACATATGCATTATGTACCTTACGTAACAAATGTATCCTGCGTTTTTGTATCATAGGGATATAATTCACGTGAATAACTTCTTTTGGAATTGAGCAACGAATTCCTCTTGTAATCATCATCGAGATGGGTTTGGATAAACAATTACGAATATATTCGAATATTCATTTGTGGTCGTTTGATGCACATATGTGTGCCTGTGGGTTTTATACATGCAGATGTATATAATATATCTACTAATTTTAGACAAAATAGGTTATATGTCAGTTTTCACAAATAACATAAATACAGCTGCATGCCAAAAGTTTGTTCACATACCTGAATATACTAGTGCAAATATTATGTAATTTTAGATGCCTTTGTGGTATCGTAGCGTTGCGAAAAAGAAACGGAGAACATTGAATTTTCAATACACATATGCAAATCCATTCTTCTGTAAGGCAAAGGTTTACCGTACCCCACAATTACCCGTAACAGTTTTGGCAGGTCATTGAACTGACCAGGGGTCACAATTCCGAAAACACTAATTTTTATTTTTCTCCATAAAATCCTTTATAAGTTATCAACTGCTTTAAAAAGTAGTAATGTTTGTTTATTAGCACAAAGTCAATGTGACTATGTTGGTTTTAATCTCAGAGAGTTGATATGGGATATTCTATTTGACATCTTACGAACTCGAAATTTCGAAATGTGACCCCTCCTGTCGATATCAATATGCCAAAATTCGAAGTTTTGCACGAGTGTCCAGAAAATGCCAAAATTAGTTCAAGAATGACAGTGGGTGATCAATTGTCAGTCTTGCTGTAGTTATTCTATTGACGTTAAAACGAAACCAAAATTACATGATATTTGCACTACGATTCAGTGGTAAGTCACAAACTTTCGGTATGCAGCTGTAGGTGATCCCTTGCTCATAATCATAGAATATTCAAGAACACTAACAATCATTCCTTAGGGCACTTAAACAATTTTTACGGTCAAACCCATTGAAACGGCAACTTGGCCATTGCGGAAAAAAGAGCAACTACGAGACAACATTAAACCAATACGACTTTGAGCATGCCCTCGCTTCAAAACTTCCATCAGATAAATCAATTCACCAAACTCACATTGAGTTTGATTGGCATTATTCTTGACAAGTAAGATAAGTTAAAAAAAACTCACATACATACTGTATGGCTTCGTTTCGTGCAATTGCAACCGACTTCGGATTATCAACATACTTCATGAATAACACCTTTCTGAGACGAGTAATAGGTATGGCATATGTTACATTTTATCACTTGCGTTTCAGTTATAAAGTCCCTTATCTTGCAAATTGTTAAAACATCTAATTACCTGTTGTAAATTGTCAAACCTTCACTAACAATAAAAAAAATGTATATATGCAAATATCGATTGGTTACATTGTTAACTAGACTGTGTTTGAATCAACCATAGGGTCTATAAAAGCACATGCTCTGCACTCTACATGATATGGAACAATCTTACATTGCTTAACGTGACTTACTGGCTGGTCCAGGGGGAGTGGATTTGGAGGGTGGGGACGTTTTGGGAGAAGTTCAGGGTCCCCCCCCCCCCCAGCCCAATCAAATCAATACAATCAAACTCCCTTCCCTACTCCCTGAAATTTTCAGATCAGCTATTGCGGATGGAGGCGCAGTGAGAAAATTAAGAGAACATTAACTTTAACATGTAGATTTAAGTTCAAAGGAGTTGGCAGTTTTGTTTCGTTAGTCTACTTTAATACACACATAGAAAAAGACAGAATATGACATATTGAATAACAGGAAAGACAGTTAAAACATGAGCAAATTAATTCCAAGACCGACAAATTGCATTGCTACCAGTGCTTAATCTAAAAGTAACTTACGTCTATCTTCAGTCAAGTTCAATGTTGGTACGCTTCACGTCATGGTGTATACGTATCATGTATCGCCATTTAAATGCGTTGACACATAAAACACAAAAATACGCTGCGTAACCTTGAGTCCTTAGCAGCCTTTCTGTCAGTTTTCTAAAATCATTATATGCAAAAATGCTAAAGTTGAGCATATGGCTTTCCGTTGGAAACATAATAAGTCTTAAAGGGCAATTGTACATATGAACATATTGTAGAAAGCCTAGTTCAATAACATTGTATTAATAAATTTAAGGGACTTAAGCAAGTTAAAGGCTAATGACCTATGAAATTTTTTGCGCCCGTTTATACTGCATTTACGAGGGGTGTCCCAAAATTGGCCTGCCTGACCATCAAAACCAAAGAAACATTCAAATGTTTATGACTTATTTTCAGACCTCAAAGCATTTGCTCCAGCGTTTTTGTAACATCTGCAACCCCTCTGAAAACCACATCTTATCACGAGACCCCAAAAACTCCTCTACTGTAGCAATGACGTCATCGTCAGTCTCAAACCTTTGGCCACGGAGCTCTGTTTTCAGTCGAGGGAAGAGAAAAAATCTGAGGGGGCTAGGTCTGCAGAAAAGCAGGGTGGGGGAGAATCCTGAACCCACAATCCTGTGCTGCACTGACTGCAATTTGGGCGGTGTGAACGGAAGCATTGACCTGCAACGGCCTCACACTTTTGCGCAGTTTACCCCTTCGTTTCTCTTTGATTTTTACGAGTAACGACATGAGCGAAAAATGATTCTGTGTCTGCGCAATATTTGTCAAGAAGTTGCTGACTGACCATTACACGTTTTCGCTTTTGCTCCTCAGATAACATTCTGGGACGCAGCATGCTGATACCTTTTCCCTATGTAAATGTTCATGTATAATTCGTTCAACTGATGTTTTACTGATGTGGTGAGTATCAGCTAAGTATCTGATAGTTTACCTTTGAATGACAGGCTATTATATGCAATTGAAGAGAATGCATCTTATGATTTTCATGCCATTTATACGGCTATGAATGTTCTTCATGCACGCACAGTATGGTTGCGTTTCAGGCATGTTTTCATACTCAGGCCGGATACTTTTGGGACAACCCTCGTACCCTAAATATGCATCAGATTCCCTAACAGTGTCACTCCCCTCTTTATCATAGTCTACCCTAATATAAGAACTTCTGCATAAGGGTAGTATAAAACATATGATATCATAAAACTAGGATTTTCCGAACGTCATTAGTTGCTATCGAATGTAAATAGGCGCTAAAAATTACATCTTGGTAGAATTACATTAATTTTACAAATTTTCACCTCCATAAAAAGATGATCCGTAAATCAATTTTCTTAAAATATTTCTAGTTATTATTATGATTTATTAGTTTTACGGTTAGAAAATCTATTTTGAAAATCTGTTACTAGCCTGTTGAATATATCTCTGCTAAATAAATCTACAGTGTTTTTACTTCGTGTAACTTTTTAGCTGTAAAAACATCGCGTTCTGAAAGATGGATGTGACAACAATCGTTAAGAATGACGGTACAATGTTTGCGGCATGGCCGCATCAGGCCTGTCACGATTTTCTGGCAATAATTCGACATTTTTTTTGGTTTTCAATTTGCTTTCGCTCGTTAAATACCAAACCACTTACTTAGTTCATAAAAAATGTTTTATGGGACTTTTTTAGTATTCTGTATATAACTGTTTAGTAGAAAATATTCATGGACGGTATTTTGATGACCTGCCACACTGAGTGTTTGACTTGTTTAAGTGTTCATAGTATAAAGTAGGGCACTTCATATATATTACATTTACTCATGCATAAAACACAAGACATTTCCATATCTACGTGAGGATAGTGGGTCAACGTTCTTTTGCAGCAGACTCTGACCTAGTCTCTTCCAACGTTAAATGAATAGAAGTACCTTTGCCCTCTTGTCTTATCGGTACCATTTCCGCTGTGTTACTGAAGATAAAATTTAATCTGAGCTAGTTTTAGTTATTCTCACCCAACAGAGGTAGCTCCGTCATAAATTCTTATACAACCTTTGTCTAAATAGGAAGGTTTCTCGGGCTTCCGGCAGTTTCCCCTACCGGCGCAATATTGCAACTTAAACTACCTGACAATATTTCAGCCAATGAAAACACCGAATGCATGTATAACATACTTGTTATCACACAGGCCTATGCAATGATGCAGTCGCAAAATGAGGCGTATGTGTTCTGTAAAGAAGACTCAAGGTGCAAGGTGCATATTCCAGTAAAGTTTAACGTTTGGAAAGCTTACGGAAATAACCTAGGCGATTTGAAAGATAACTTTTGATACGGCGTCGCTGATTGCACAATTAACTTTGATTGCATCCAATCAGCGTTCTTCATTTCTTGATAAAAAAACGTTCGTATTAAGACAGAGGTTGTATAGGAATTAATAACGGAGCTCTTTCTGTGGGGAGAGAATGATTTAATTTTTACTGCACAAAATAACAACTAAATTATATTCTTTTGATCCATTAAAGTTTTAATATCAATAATCCTTTTTCATATATGCCCGCATTCAAAGTTAACTGGATATTGATGATCTTGCAATATTTAGGTCAATTCGATATATACTCATCAAAATAAGTTAAGGACCACCCCTATGTATTATAATGAGTTATTCTATAAGTAATATACTGATCAAAATAAGTTAAGGACCACCCCTATGTATAATAATGAGTTATTCTATAAGTAATATACTGATCAATATGCTGCATACATATGGAATACTGGTTTGAGGGTTACTTCTTTTGTTGAGCATAAATCAAATTTGGTCATTTTTGATTATGTTTACATGTTGATGAAACGGACATTCCATAAACTAAATACGTCTTTTTCATATCGTTCATCCTCGTATATTTTCAAGACTTTGAAGATTATCAATATTCCTATTCAACAAGTTTTGTTCATCCTTCTCATTGTCTAATGTCTTTTGTTCAAAAGTTCACGATGTTTCTTGAATAATCAACTTTGTATAAATTATATAAAAGAAACCAATCTTAATCATGGATAGCGACTATTGTTTTTTGAAGCAATGTCAAAACCATCTCGGATTAGAATGTACTAGCATGTACTGTATATGTCATGTTGAAGGCTGTGAAAAAATGTCCTGTAATAAATAAGAAATTGCATTGTTAGAATAATGTATGTCCATGTGTGTGCATCTATGGATTTCTCTTGAAAGCACACTACCCCTTTGCGTTCCTGTTCGAAGTAATCCTACTGGAAAGTAGACACTATCATTCATATTTATTCTTAATACTTAATAACATGATAAAAAAAACATCAAAAATTTTATTATTTTACTATTGGCAAGGAGAAATGCGGAACAGATTCCTAGAACAGTTTAATAAGTGAAGGTAACCACACTTCTTAATCCTAATATACCGATGAATCTGTGAGATGGCAATATAATATTCAATAAAAAAAACATACAGATGGGTTCGATATATATTAAATTTTATTCATATAATGCAAAAAGGCTCGCCTTCTCATCACCCTGATATTCCAAAAGGTTTGGGGTAATCATTAAATCAAATGGAGTTCATCCTGCTAAATCAGCGTATATGAATCCGCTCTCGCTCCTTCCTTCCCTGATTTGTTTCGGGCCATATGCCTCGTACGGCTTGATATTCGTTGCTTAGTTCACCTATTATTATTTCAGCCAGTGGAATGTCGTTATGCAAGGAGCGTGAAGCTACTATCTTGAACCCAACGGATTTCCAATCCGGGTTGTGCCGTTGTTGCTGTATGCGAGTCGTCTCATTGGCTGGTTACGAGGTTTTTTTTCTTGAAAGAGATAAGGGTAAAAGGAAGGAGCGAGAGCGGATTCATATACGCTGAGTTAGCAGGATGAATGGAGTTAAAATCACGGTCTCGTGCACTTTTCACACTAGCATAATGAATATGACATCAAATGTGACATCAAATGTCATACATGATACATGAAATATATGGGTAATGTAGGCACCACAAATGGTATGACTAAAATTTACAAATTTTTTTATAAATCTAGTACTATAGCATAATGGAACTAGCGCCAAATGAAGATTATGATTAATATAACTTATAAGAAGCGTCTGAATTTAAATGTTATATATGTCAAATAGGTATTTACTCTGACAACTACAAATATAAATACATTTTATATATAGACAATTTTTTAAATGTAGAACCAGTTGTCATCGTTAATAAAAGAATCCTAAAAAGAACGTAGTGATGGTAGCAGCAGTTATTGCAGCCGCAGTGGCCAATCTTCGAGAGGTAGGATCCTCGGAAAGTGACGTCATCTTCCGGCGGATGATTTCTATCTCTTCGGCGGAGAGCTTCGGTTTGGGTTTGTCGTCTATACCACACAACCAATTGTATACGCGTCTACCAACCGTCTTCTTCTTGGCTGAAAAAAAGATGATATAAGCTAGTACTGCTTTTGCTGCGGTTTTCTGCTGGAGAATAAAACGAATATTTAAAAACAGTTTCTTAAGCCAAATAGTCGGCCATATTCCTACGTATGGCCTATACTTGCACCGGTCGCAATGACTTGCTATGAAAGGCTTTACGTTTTTTCCCAAAGTTTATGTGCTGGTCATTCAGGCTGATGCGACGAATCTTTAATTCTTTATAGTCCAATGACAAATTATATGAGAAGGGAAAATTTTCGCGGATGAGGACGTTGCACACAAAACACGAATTTTTACGGGTTGGCAACAAGGTTTAGATTAGCAAGTGATAGAGACTGGTGCAATTCAAATCTATTCGAGGGAAGATGATAGTAAGTATACATTAATCTACAAAAATGAAAATATACGCCTCTTCGACACTCCCTTACTCTAAAATTGAAGCTACGTGCCTTTGATATCCTTTAACAACATTGTTCACAAGACGAGAAAACATGCTACTTACGTCTTCGATCAGGTTCTTCATCGTTCACAGCGAAGTCATCTTCTGAGTCTGTCTCCTCCGGGTCCTGGGGGTCATGTCGTGTCCACCATGTTACACGGCGGAGCTGGGACAGAGGCAGTTTTTTTCATCAAGAATAGGTTTTACAAATTGGCAAACTTATCTCTTATCTATTAACAAAAAAAAGCTTTATCAATAAGGCTTTAATTAGACAAATTAGCAAATTCAAATGTGTGAAAGAATCATAAGATGATATTTCCTTTGCCGTGGAATGATGTTGGGCTATTTTCTATATTGGCAACAGGGAAAAAACAAGAAAACAAGCAGTGAAAAGAATTGGAAAATTGGAAACTGAAAACCTTCAGAACATGATAACATTATCTACGTTTTGCTATGTTTCAGGGCCTCATTCTGGTCTTAGTAAGTGTAGTGTCCAAATAAACAGATTTTTTTATCCTCTTCTTTTATGTTCATAAAGAATTTCATTCTTTACTTTCAATTGGAACAAGTTACATACGACGTCTATACAGACGTAGATTCTTTTAATATAAACCATTTATTCGATCTTTCTGAAATTAACCAATCTACTGAAAAATTAAATATTTTAAGATTTTCGGATTTTTAAATTCTTTCGTAACCATTTCCATGGAAATCATACTACGTTGTTAGTAGTTATTGAGATAAGCCAAAAACTACCTTCTCAGGAGGTCTTGGTTTGGTGCAGAGAGAAATGAGGACGGTTGAGATGAGGGACACCCCTGATAAGATGATGGCGTAGTGGAGGAAGACAACCTCGGTAAGGATAGCTGGTCTGTTATCCTTCTCGAAGCTGCCGCAAAGAGGAGCCGGATAGGCGAAGTCGAGTCCCATCCTGATCCCCCCAGCAACCAAACTGATCATCAAGCCCCAGAAGGCTCCCTGTTGCCCATGAAGAGGATACATATGATTAGTCATTCAACGTTGTGTATAAGTATGTCTTGACAGAAACGTGATTATTATTTTACCCATGGAAATATAATCTTCCGGAATGTACAGATAAAGGGGATGCTAAAAGAGTCACTCCGTGAGTTGTTGAAGTCATATAAGCCAAATTTAATCAATGGTATAATTTGATTGCGAAGGATCGACTGTTACCAAAAAGACACATTTTAAAGCTTATTGTTTTTTTACCGTGACAATATGAAGGTCAAACGTCGCAATTATGGTCGAAAACCGGACAGTGGGGCGCGGCAAACAGTCAAACTTAATTTTGGAGACTTATCTAAAACAGCCAGGTGAGCAGTTGGGAGTTGATAGTGGTTGTTAGGTTATATAACTAGTATCCAAGTATATTGGACGTGATATCTACATATCTGTGCATTTATAAGGATGTTTTTTATATTTTCATGGAAAACCAGTATTTGTCATATATATATATATATATATATATATATATATATATATATATGTCTTTGCACATGAAAAGTTTCAGATGTTTTGATTCTATATCACCACATATATGACATTTAGGTTCGTATCAAAGGTAAATAATATGCTATGAATTCACGGAGAGGCTCTTTAAGGTTTGTGAAATAACATGAATGTTTCTTTCCGTGTCGTGGTAGGTCGAACAGAGGGACTGAAGCCATTGATATATAAGTTCGTTAAAGAAAGTAACTAAACAATGTAAAAAGGATCCTGATTTTACCTAAAAGTTATCTATGCATTTGATATCTTGCTTCAATAATCCAACGACAGATGCCTACTTTTGGGACAAGGAATAACAATGGATGAACATCCTAAGATTAATGTTTTCATATATTTTAAACTCAACTCACCGGTTCTGTGGTTCCTTTCCAGAACAAGGCAAGCAAAAACACACAGCACCATGGCGGAGCAGTGTAGGATGAGACAGCCTGGATATAACTCCACAACTGTCCGCTTTGGGCAGCCTGCAGGATGGGCAGCCACAAGATACTGACTCCCACTAGCGCCAGTACTGCCACTCTACCCACGATCATCAGTTCGGATTGTGAGGCCTTTCTTCTGAACCTTCTCCAGATGTCCATGGTGAACATGCTGCTGGCACTGTTGAAGATGGACGTGAGGGAACTCATGAGAGCAGCCAGGAGAGCAGCCAACATCACGCCTCTCAGACCTGGAAGAGACAAATACTCATGGTAACGACCTAATCAGTTCAATCACCATCTCAACGTTCAGACCTTGAGAAGTAAACAATGATATTTTGTGACCTATTCCCGAGAGCCACGAGGATGCTTTTCAGTCTTAGAGTAATCAAACAGTGATGTAAGTGCTCGTCGTTGGGGCATCCGCGATCTCAATCAGGATCGACATCTTCTTTTCCCTTGGAATATACAGTTACATCTATTTGCTAGGCCATATTGACGTTAATCAAGATAACACCTACCTGTGGGCATCCTCCTGAGTACCAGGAGAGGGTAGGCTATGTTTGTACATCCAGCCCTGTTCTGGCACACTCGCTCACAATGGTCGGGATCAGCACACGCAACATCATCTAAAACAAGAAAATCATCAGAATCAAAACCCTGATATCCACTGTGAAACTGCTCTTTAAAACGAAACTACAACATTCATCTGAAAATCAGCATGTGGCCATTCAAAAGAGGCAAACAAGCGCGATAAAAAGGATGATAAAATTTACTCTAAAACGAAATCAGCTGTACGGATGTAAAATATCTTAGCCTTGTGGTTTTTTCAAAACTGCTCTCGACATGTCAACTGTGACATTAATAAATGGATTGAAACTTAACCTTTGAAGAGGATCCTGGCAATCATGCCTGGCACGATGAAGAGTATGAAGCTTAGCATCTTGAGAGAAGCAGCAAACACAGCTCCTGCCTTGGCGTGACTCATGTTCCTGGCGGACAGGCATCTCTGTACTGTTATCTGGCGGTGAGGAACCGTGTCATGTTGTATTTTGACAGTCATACGAATATGATAATGAGACGTCTTCATTTTACCATGATTACACAGAATGTTTTCAGTTAATTTTATAATTCAGTCAACATTACCTACCACTGAACTGAATATATCACTTTCGTGACAATGACAACAGAATCTAGTCGCTTGGTGATGAAATAATTTTTATGATTAGACAAAGGCATTTGACGACCCATTTGTGTAAAATATGAATATCAGCACCTGATCTGTGCACCAGACCCAGATCCCGAGGGTAGTGAGACCAACGGCCGCCCCTGTCCAGGGAATGTCCCCTGTCTTGGGGTCCCTCCAGATGTGGTTGAAGTCCTCCCTCGGCATCCCACATGAGTAATTAATTGGATCAGCCAGTGTGTAGTTAGTTGCTGCTTGAGAATAATCATGCATCATCTTCTCCCAACCTCCAACCTCGGTAAAACCTGTCCAGCAATATCCATAATACCAACATCAACTTTTCTTTTGATAGTTTTCTGTGAATGGTATTTCTATAAGTGGCGCATAACCACCATCGGTCCAAAAGGGTTTCGGCAAATCATATTTGGTTTTGAACACTGTTTTCATGTTTTCCAATGATGATTGAAACATTATCAGATGCTTAAATGATGATTTTTTTAAAACATGATATGGATAACAACTCAGAAATACTGTGTTGACATTAATACCCTGTACTCACTGATTCCCATTAGAATGAAAGCCCCGATGAGAAGGATGATGGTTTGTAAAGTGTCGGTGTAAATCACAGCAGCAAGACCACCTGGAAGAAACATTCGATAAGATTTGATTTGTACTAGACATTTTTAATTTCCAGAGTCCCCGAGTTACATTGAAGATAAATGAAAATGCGTGCCTCTTGAAAGAATTGAAAATATTGTTTTGTTGTACACATATTATCAACTTTTCAAACATAATGCAGTGATTGGCAAGATATTTTGGAATAAATCTTTTCATCTTTATTTCAAATTTGTCAACTAAATTGTAAACTATACCAACCATTCGCACTAGAGGGTATACATACCAAGCCAAAGTATTAAAATGAACCCTTAAAAACAGGAGAAACGGGGCAATTTGAGTTAACTGCAGACTTGAAACAAAGATTCGAGGAGAGCATAAAACGTATGTATATTTGTCAATGTGATGTCCAATGTTTGATTCATTAGGTCTTCAGACGAAAGTCGTGAAGACCTACTGTTATTATCCTGTTTATTCTTATTATTTGTACAGAAAGTGTGTCGCTCCTACAGCAAAAACTGCACGTGCAAAGTACATGCAACTTTCAGGCATGATAGCCTCTGAGCTGAAGTTCATACAGATGAAAGCAAATCTGCACTTCCGGTCTCCGTTGCAGAGTTACAGCCCCTTTAAATTTCGCAAATTAACATGGGCAAAATTTTCAAAATGCACTTACAGACTTGCAACTTGCTTTAAAAGATGCGCAATTGCATTTACAACAAAAAAAGTAAATCATGACAAAGTTGTAGGTCACGTGCTTTAGACGCCATCTTGCTTTTACTGCATTTTTCAGCATTTCCGACCCCATGCGTCTTTGAAGATCTTCTCCTCTGAAGTAACTTGCACGACAGAGCTGAAACTTGTACATAATGCAGCTGATGCATTGTACTACTCAGGATACTCATCAGAACTGCGTAACCCTAATACTTTTTTCACAGTGACCTCTCGAAAATGTCAAAAACTGCAAAATCGCCGACTTCAAGGGCACATAACTCTAAAACGTAGGACAGGAATTGCATGATTTTTACAGGACAGCAAGACCTCATTGTGATCTACGAGAATCATTATTGACATAGGTCGCGAACAGTCTCTGTCGCCTTTTATAAAGGTTCAAAAATGATGTCAAAACATTGCTTTTCTAGACTAAATGATCGCAGAAGGACAGACGGACGGACAGAAGGACAGACGGACAGGCAGACAGACAGACAGACAGACAGAGGGGAGAGAAAGATCACCAGCCTAAATGCACAAAAAAAAAAAAAAAGAACTCCAACCCTCGAAAAACTATTGCATGCCCATATGCACCTTTCTTTTGAGACTAGCGACCTTGTCGGGGATTATGACAAGCTCACTTCCAGCAAGATAATTTTGGCCCGATTTTGCTGTCAATTCTACCCTAGATGCTGACTTGAAACTTCTTTCTTACCGCCAAAAAAATAGAAAACAAGGAAATATTGCACCTGATGAATGTATAGGCTTCTGAAGACCGTCAGTATTGCCCACAAGGCAATCCTAGTTTTGAACTTTATATTTGTTCTACTGTGCTCTTCTTTAGAAATAAACCTAAAATGTGTTCCCATGGATTTTGTTATTTACACAAAATTTCATCAGGGCAAAATCATTGATAACCTCTATACAGTTATCACTAGTTGTAAAGTTATTCATTCATTTACACGGATTACAGTTGAATTTAACTTGATTAAGATTGTTCGAATTCCTAACAGAAAAAACACTCACTACGGAATTACTGTAGAATAAGACCACGTATAATTTATGAAAGTGGTTGCTTACATGTGGATTAGATTGTTTACATCATTCTTTAGAGAGTTTTTTCCTTAAAAGCGCATTGCATTATATTCTTAAATGACCAACCTGCCACAGTGTATATTGCTGTCACTGCCAGGATGGCCACCACGGCGAGATAGAGGTTTACTCCTAACATCTGTTGTATGAAGATGGCGCCCGAGTAAATCTCCCCCTGAAAGAACGTTAATATAAAATCATTGAATCATTAGAATCAGGTCGAACCTAACATTCGGGTGTTTCTGATCTGAGAACTGCCCGACAAGGGTCATGTCAAGTTACCTTTCAATCTAGCCAATCAGTGATGAGACTAGGAAACCGTTGGTATCAATCGATATCTAAACCAGCCTCTGATTGGTAAAAACAGACATGTGCTCAGACCAGAAATGCTGCGAAGTTTGCACTGATTTAGTGAATTTGTCATACAAGTGTCGTAAAAGTACGTACAGGGACCGAATATTCGTGATATTTTGAATGCACATAATGCATTATTAAGTAGTTATAATATAAATTCTAAAAAATTAAACAGAAAAGAAAAATACATGCTTGTGGTATTATTATTGTTTTAAATCATCGAAACATGACAAATGACAAACTTTGTCATAATCAAAACCATATTTGTTAACACGAATAAAACAATTATGAAAAAAGAAGATGGCTTAACATGTATTCAATCAAAATCCATCTTCATATTCTGAAATTCAACCAGTCAAAGATTACACCTAGAAATTCTTAGACATTCTTTAAATTTTTTAACGATCTCCTGTTGGTAATATACGAAATGCACATAAATAATATATGGTGACCTTACGGAGGTTGAAATTGACATACAATGACCCTTACTGTCTAGCAGGAACGTGACAACCCATCATAAGTATCTTTATTACCTACGAGGGCAATCATATCGGGGTTCATATTTTTCACACGATGCCCTAGGGCAACATATCACTTTTTCATTGTGACGTCACGTAAAAAACAATGCTTTGACGTCACAGTTCGCCTATGACGTTGTGTTCCAAATGCGCCTATGCCTTTGCTTGGATGTTGATTTTGATTTCTCGACTTCGGTAATAAACAGAATATCATATTCGTGTCCATGACATACTATGTTTACGACACTCGTGCCTTAATATCAGTATATCCCTCGCTCTCGCTCGGGAAATACTAATATGAAGCACTCGTGTCGTAAACATAGTATGTCATGGACACTCATATAATATCCTCTATAAGATGCTATTTATAAAGAGTTCGCAGGGTGAAGATGCAAATACATTCATAGACCAAACACCATAACATGGATACGTGTAACTACATCTGCTAGAATGATTACTTCTCTAAGAAAACTAAAGTATCTTTTGAATAGAAAGACGTTAAGTTAGATTTATAAAGTATATATTAGGCCACACTTTGAATATGCATGTGAAGTATGGGATGGTTGCACATTAGAACAGGCAGACAAACTAGAAAAGCAGCAGCTAGAAGCCGCAAGGATAGTTACGGGACTCCTACGTTATGTTTCTAGAAGTATATTGTATTATGAAACTGGCTGGGAAACGTTGAAGGAGCGTAGATGTAAAAGAAAACTGTGTTTGCTTTTTAAAATATTCATTAACAAAGCACCTGATTATATGTGTGAAGCATTGCCTGTAAAAGTCGGGGAAAATAACAACTATAACCTAAGAAATTCAGAAAATCTACAACTCCGCATATCAAGAATTAAGGAATCTTATGAATAGTTCTTTCCTTCGGCAATTCGACATTGGAATAATCTGTCTCTTGAAGTAAGAAATTGTCCAACCATTTTTCAATTTAAACGTAAACTTCAAAAGACATCAGATGTAGCACCTGAATATTTTTCGGTAGGAAAAAGGTTTCTAAACATTTTACACACAAAACTTAGACATGGTTGTAGTGAGTTCAATTATGATCTATTTAAAGTAGGTTTAGTCAACGACCCCAGCTGTTTATGTGGAAATCTATGTGAAAACGCCTTTCATTATATTTTTGATTGTACATTTTTTGAAGTTCAGCGCAATAGATTATTGAATAAGGTATCAAATGTTACTCTCGGGAGAGTGCCCTTAGATGTTAGCTTAATCCTTAATGGCCATGCAGATCTATTGCTTTATGAAACGAATCCATATTCAAATATGTACAAGTGTATATTCAAGAAACAAAGAGATTTAGGTGTGCCTTTTAACCAAAATTTCCTTATTCTATCTTTATTTTCTGTATGTGTTGTATTATATTGTTTAATTTGACTGTATACATAATGTAAATGTAACTATTATGGAGAGGGCTTGATAAGTTGGACAACTTGTGCCTAATCCATTTCACTTCTGTGAATAAAATATGTTTAAACAAACTACATATTGTGGACTTGTGTCGGATTACAAACCACGGCCCCTTTGCACAGAGCTCCCTGAGACAAATTCAATGTAATAACAATGAGTTAAGGATGCCCTTAGCACTAAGGGAGCCTTGTGAACTTTTGACCTGGAAACCAAAAATAACTCTTAAGTTTCCAAATAATTTTAGCAATATTTGGCACTGGTTGTAAAGATGTTTAGGCAATGCTTTGGGGTTTAAGGTATGGCTGAACATACTCTTGTTAACTAGTTGTCTTTGCTTATCATTTAGAAATAATGTGTCCTAATCTGGTATTTTAATCCATCCGATGAAAGAGTACGCACATAGTGTCAAAAATCGTAACTGTATTGTTTTACTTTTTCTTCTCTAACCAAAGTATTGCTTCAAATATATTTGTCATGTATCCAATTCGAGACCATTTCTTTCATCTGAGCCATTTCAAGAAACTTTATTTGTTATGAAAAGAAACCCAACACATTTATCAACCTTTCGTATACAAATGTAGCAGACCTTTTTTAATTTCACAAGGACATCTTCTATTTTAATATTTGTATTTTTTTTAAGAAATCAGGATCTAGAATCATAGATATCTTGATTTACCTTCATATGAAATAAACTCTTCAGCTAAACTTTAGCAACACGTTTGAGTACGAAAAAAGGATTTATGAGATAAAACAAATAGCCACATGATTGTAATAATGCTCGACACAAACTTGCTTCATCAAGTGCCTTCTCATTTCATTGTGAATAATCAAATTAACCAGTACAGGCAGTTGCAAAAGACATACCCTTGGTTATCGTTTAAATTTATCGTTACATGTCTTACAGTAGGTCTTAAAGGTCACATAAAGTTTTTCTGGTAAACCATTCTTTTCTCTCCAAATATCACATTGTCGATTTTGTGTTCAGAGTGATAATCATCGATGTAATGTAATGTTCAAAACAGAAATATGAGAAATGACACAATAGAAGATAAATTTGTTCAAATATGGCCATGGGTTCACTCCTTGGGTTCACCATTCCTGCGTCCATTTAATAGTCTCTACCTACAGAGGTAGATCAAGTCATAAACTACATTGCTAACCTCTAGTATGATACGAGCCCTTTCCGGGGAAAAAGAGAAGAATGACTAGAAAACAAAGTTAGTTATGCAAGTAGTAAAAAGTAATCAAAGTCTTGAGCAGTTACCTTTGCATCGGGAAAAGTAAAGAATATTTGACTATGACATGTATTGGCTGAAATTCGACAACTTGTTTGTGTTGTAATGTTTTGCCGAAATGAGGACCTCTCGGAAATCAGAGAGTGTTTGTATAAAAACAGAAGCTACAATAGGATTTTATCACTTGAGCTACCACTATGAGGGGGAGAATGTTCATCTTTAGGACCCCCAGAATCCCCTTCCCCTGGATAAGCAACAGTGTGTATGATTCCTAACCAAAGGATACATACTCACCGTTATTTTGGTAAGTATGTAGAGAAAAAGAGCCAATACAGACAGGTAGATCCTCAGTCTCTTTCCTCCGAATCTCTTCTTCAGATACTCGGGCATTGTGAAAGCCTTGAGAAAATATTCGAAAACAATATCACGTAATGTTATAATGAAGTGTGTTAATTGAAGACTCTACGGTCAAAGATACTAAGACATGGAAAATTAATATACCATCTGTATCTCAGTCAATATACTTAGACCCATACCATACCTTATTATCTATAAAATTATGTTTACCCACTTCATTTTGAAATATAATGTTAATTATGCATAAGCAATTCTTAATTTGAAAATAGACTACATAAAAAAGAATTTAAGATTATGAATAATAAATTTAAAGTTAGTGTGAATAAAAGGTGTGCTTTTAAATGATAAGATACTTCAGATGTTTCAATTTTCGTTTTGCTTTCAAATTAGATCATTCTTGTTATATTCTTATGCATGTCCATGTTAATTCAACAACATCTAAATATTTAATGATGGCTATCATCACACTAACAATAAGAATAAGCTTACCCCACTGGCGACATAAACAGGTACGAAGATCCATCCTAGAGCAATCAACAGGTAGACAGCCTAAAGGACACCAAAGGAGGAACTGTTAGCATTTTTGTTATCAATATCTTTAGACTGAGGAACAGGCCCAAATCTCCCTTCCAAAAAAACGCGTCATCCTACTTAGGTATCAACTGTTTCATCTGAGTGTTAACACGTAAGAAACAAGTGCGTGAATGCAAATTTCAATCATAAAGATTCAAAAAAGTATTAACTTATTATGTATCGTCCACGAAAGACTAAAATTTAGTCTATGACGAATTTTAATTATCTACTGTTCCTTCATGCATAATATTTTTTTTCTTTGGGCTCATTTCATAGACTTTCTGAATGTGGACCTAGACCGTATAAAAGGCTCCTTTATATACACAGTCATGATGCAGGACTACGTCCACGATCTCATAACTTCAAATGATCAATTGAAGATTTTCTTATGTTTGCTCCTGGATGTGTATTTATTGTAAAGCAGAATATGATAAAGAAATATCAAATATGATCAAAACTTCAATCCTAAATTAGCTTCGATGCATATGCCCTTTGCTGATGGATTTTAAAATTTATTCGACATTACAGCTGCTTAACAAAAGTTTGTTTCGTTACTTTCATATTTAGTGCAAATATCATTTTAAATGGTGTTCATCAAAATGATAATAATAATATTGATAAAAATAATTGGGGCTATTTCAAATTTTCGAAAATGATAATTTTACATAGGAAATCTTACACAGTGAAACAAACTTTAATTCAGCAGCATGTGCCCATGAATGTTGGAGCCAAAGGGATGAATTTTGTTTGTATAGATAGTTTAATAAAACTAACTTGTGGTTTGTGTCTCTAAAATGTCTAAATGCATGTTATAGAATCAGGGTTTCTTTTGTTTTAGATTTGCTTTGTTTACCTTTGTTTAGTTTAACTTACATGCCACTCGTAAATGGTGCAAGCGAAGCCCGACGCTGCCGCCGTCCCTGCTAATCCAATGAACATCGGAGCTCCAACATTGCTCGCAAAAATAGAGGCTCCAACCTGCCAAAAAAATCCTAGTAGTTTTTCTTCATCAAAGTTTGAGTAATCTTGACAAAAGAAATTTTAACAAGTTTTAAAAATAAATATTTAGCTTTAAACAAAATAAAGAGTTGTCTTATTTTAGTATTTGGATTACAGAGTGTATGTAGCATTTTGATACATGAAATAATTTTTTTTATAAAAATAGTATTTCATTCTTAATTAATAGATCCCGGTATATGCTCGATCGCATTCTATGTCATAATTTACTCTACAAGAAATTTACATAGGAATTATTCAATTATGAATTGCAATTGGTCAAGTGACATACCGGAAACCAGTGCATGTCCTTTCCTGCCAAAAAGTACCCAGCAGCGCTGTCCCGGTTTGGTCTGAACGTCGACTGGAACCAAAATAACGGTCATTTGCTCTGTAACTCACCAGGTTGTAACATTTCATTACTTTAGAGTACATAGTTCTTGAGACGAGGTCGAAAATGTGAAAGTTAAAGGATGTTCAGACGTTCATTTGTTCATCGGACTTTTATCGCTTTGTGAACTCTATTTCGGTCTTCAATATAAGCTCAGTCTTCATCATACTTAAGTGTCATAGCTACAATACATACTTTAAAACAGAACTGCATGAAACAAATTTTAAACATTACAGATGATTAATAACAAGAAAAGCCTTTTAAAAGGCTAAGTTGGAGGTACCCTTGAAAGGCTAGGAAATCATAGGGTACAAATAGGATAGGATTTTCATTACAGCAAATAAGTAGATTAAAGGCCGGCATCCGCCACTATACATAAGAAATACAAAGAGGCTAAATATGATTGCTTGAAAGTTCCTTTGAAAATTCCAACTGTAATATAGAGCTGTTAAGATGGTTGGAGGCCGGTGGGGCCTCCAACCAATAATACGATAATTGCAAGAAGCAGTTGTAAAATATCAATAAGTGTTTTGAGACGACAACAAACCATAAAGGTAGTTGATTATCCAACATGAATTATAATGCACCGGGGTTTTATTTAATGATAAATCAGTCCAGAGACATGAAAAAGACTCTGTCCTTTTTTAATGTGATAGTATTGTGTACTAAAATTTATCACGCTCCGTAATTATTGAGTGAAACAACATGCAATATATAACATTTTGATTCCCATGACGTCTGTATATAACACTTCATTCTCATGACGTCATAAGATGGCCGTGATTTTACTTTTAACATTTAATAAAATACGTCGAATATCACATCTATCTCATCGAGTGAAGACGAAATTTACATTTTCCCGTATGATTAAGCTACGATTGTAAACATAACTTTCTACTTCACAAGAGACCATAGATTATCATAAATATATTTAATTACATTGTAAGAAATTTTCTTCACTGTGTAATGTATAATATTAAGTAGACTTACCCATAGTCCCACTGCAAGCACCAAAGCAAAGTAGACACCGATGCTGACATAGTCAGCTGTTTCCAACACCTCGACCATCCTGAAATATCAGCAGAACCAGGATGCTGATACCAAGAGACAAGGACGTCTACCTTTCAATCACGCACCTGTTCCGGGACAAATCTTCACCTTTCAGAAGGCCATCACCAGTTCATCGAGGAAACCGAATACCCCCGATCATTTCAATAAGGCATACATGCCGTGGAATTATTGGGTGGCTTGTTTACCCAGTGTTAATATGCTGTGGAGTGTACCCAGGTATCCAGAGACAATATTGGATCATGCTGATAGCATCGCTGTGTATGGGTACAATAGCTTACTGTTCTGTGTATGGACCTTTGTAACATTGAATTTTCTTTATAGGGGATAAGGCCGTGAACTTTTCTCGGTCATTGTTGGACAAATCTGTATTAAGAATAACCAAATAATTGCCCAAATGGGCAAACAACCTTTATCTTTAGTACACTTACTTGTTAAATAACTAAGACTTCAACATGTAAAATTTCTTACGTTGCTAATATCATGCAATTTTATATATTTGAAAATGAGTACCCCTTCCTCAAGACCCTCACATCAGCCAGGTTGATAGGAATTTCTCATGTTACCTTGACCAATCAAATTGCAAGATGTACGTGTCTTTGCTCGGCATTTACTCTCATTGTCTTGTCGCTTCGTGTTAACATATATATCATTGTTGTCATCTCGCCTGGATACAATGCAATGAAAAATCCTGTTGACATCTTGCCTGAATTCATTCACTGCATTGAAGCGTCCTCGTGTATCTCATAAACAACATATGTTAGTTCTCTCAAGCTTTGTGATGTACATGTATACGTTCATTATATATATAGTAAGTTTTATTATTCAACGTTATATCAACTGCAAATATGACATGCTTGATCATGAAATGAATTTTATAACACAATTTGCTTTGAATACACGAAACGTTATGTAATGAACCGTAATGTCATAGCCAACAAGATTTTTGTCAAAATCTATAGTGATATAAGATATATTTTATATTATATGATAAACACTGTATTGAATTCATGGCAATTTAAAAAGCGTTATTGTAACTGAATATATGTCGCTTTTATGACTTATATTTGAATCATTGGTAAGTTTATTTACATAGAATAAATCTTAGGTTTTTTTATCTGTCAGTATCGTATGGAATCGATACATCTCAACATGAAAATAAGAAAACGTGAATCGCGGCATGGGACACTTTATTTACAAATTGATATACTGCCTGTTTCTCAAGTATGGTTGACGAATACTTAAATGCCTAACCTTTACCTGATAAGAACCCACCTGTAACGGTGATGATATGATATACAACGCCTCTCACATTATGTAAGATGTTTTGCTGAAAGGTTGAATATCTAAAGCAATGTTGCTGGCATAAGCTTGATGTTGATTTATTGAAACAGTCTGATTAAAATCACCAGTGTTCCGAGGAATAAAAAATTTAAGATGTTTGCCTTAACGAGATTCGAACTCGTGATGTCTAGGTCTTTCCTTTTCGTGTGAAAGCAATGTTGCTGGTGTACTGGTGTAAACTTGATGTTGACTTTTTGAAGTATATATATTTTTTTAAACACAGCATTGATCTTTAAAATATATATTTACTTATACGCAACATGTGCTACTATGCAAAGTATTGTAACGTCATCATTTTACTCATGACGTCATAACCGACTCAACGTCATTCACCTGATGAAACCTTTTGGTCGCAAGTTCCTGTGAATAATTCATCTTGATTTTCTTCAACAAATGCTTCATTACCTGCAAACATCTACTTAATGAAACAATAGTATGGACGATATATTATTTTGAAAGCTTTAACGATATTCTTATAAATATGAAAACTGTTATGTTCGCAAATGCCATAAAGAAAGTATGAACAACATTGAACATAGCTGTATATGCTTACTTATTATGGGTTTCTTCTTGATATATGTTCTTATGGTTGGCACGATAAATGCATGTTTTATTTGAAGAGCAAGTTTTATACGTCCTACTTTTACTAAATAAACATTCCTATAAAAGTCAAAGCAAATCAAACGGAAACTTGTATATGACTTTCCATCAAAACGAATTCCCATCGGTATAAACGTGATGCTTTATAAGGGGAAACGTGTTCAATATGTTTGCAGATAACAATACACAATACTCTTTTTCGAACTTTAAGGTTATTCTGTATGCTTAAGTTTTGGTACTTTAAAATATGAATATAATGTTGTAGCAAAATCAAAGTTGAATGTGTCCTCATAATGAAGAGATAAGTTGCGGCGTTATTTACTTCTCAACTTTAATCGCTTATTACGGAAATATTTTTTTATGTCTAACGGAAAGCACTATACTGCTATCTAATAAACAGAAGATTAATCTGCGGGTCTGTGTATTAGAGGTGAGGTGAGTTGGTGTTTAACGCCGCTTTCAAGATTATTTCACTTATATCGCGGCTGCTATTATTATTGCAGGGAGAAAGCCCGCAACACTATCGTGGCTATGCATTGCGGTGAAACCTGCGAGCATCGGCTGGAACTAGCGAAAGATGGGTGGTACTGCGCTGAATTTCAGTGTAGCATTGCACCCAAACCTGACTGCGTGTAGAACAGTTCTCTACTGCAGACAAAGTTGCCGAGCCCCCGGCGGGATTCGAACCACGGACCTCCTGATCCGAAGCCGAACGCGCTAACCACTGCGCTATCCCGCCCCCCTGTGTATTAGAACTAGTTAGGATATTCGGTTAAAAAAATGAAACATAACTCTGGCTGTTAATGTTTTAGTGAAAGTGACATGATAAAATTACTAAATGAAATAAATTTTTTTATTATGTTGTATGCTTAGATAATAAGTAGAGGGACATATGACATTATATCTCTTTAAATATCCTTTACAAAAATTAAATGCTAATCTATATAAATATTGCTCATTTATTTTACGCATATGCTTATTATATTGGTAACAGCAATAGTTTTCTTTACAACCATGCAAAATGAAGTTTTTAGTTAATGAAATGTTCTTCTATGCATTTATGATATTTATAATATAAAGAGTTACAAAGTGAAACGTAATGTTTTGCTTATGCTATACAAGAGACAAAATAGTATCTTTTACTGTATAAAACGTTAAAATGAATGTCTATTTAGATAGAAAGCAATATGAATTAAGTCCTTTGCAAAATTAAACGTAACTCTAACATACTTCAGTTATATGGAAATTAATATGTTAGGTTTCTTTCTTTTTTTCAAAACGAATACTATTGCAAACTACGTTATTAATTATTGATTTATCTAAAAAGGCAAACCACTTTAATTGAAATAGCTTTCTTAGAAATATTTGACACATTGTTCGTTCCTGTAAGACGTTAAAGATAATGTATTTGCTTGTAAAGCTGTCTCGACAAGAAAGTTTTCTTTATTGTTAAATAGCATTGTAAAAGCTGTCAGTAAAACTATGACATTTACATGGACGACCAGCATCTTAATCTTTTCACAAATAGAAAAAAAAGTTGATCATTTGTAAAATACCCTTTTCTACCAGTCTCTTTGTTCCTTACATTTCTCTTTTTGTTTCCTACGCGTGAAGTTAAATTAAAAATATAACTTGTATCAATCTTGCTAATGAAATTTGAGTTTTTCCTCCAGAAATACATCCGAAGATTACATGAATAAAAGAAGCACAGATAATCGATCAATGTTTTTACAGAATATAACACAATGTTGGTAAACTATATACCTAGACTTGTAACTTTACTAACCTCACTGGCTACTAAAATGTAATTAATGTGTGCATATAAATGTATATAAATATACAACATAAAAATGCGAAAAAATGTGAAAATGAGTAAATATATTTTTTAAGAATATACGTCTTATAAAAAAAATATTTTTTAAATATAGCGCAGTGACCATATTTCACAGGGACCAAAATAAAAGGCGCACCTTTTGTTCTTAAGGATTATCACGCTCCAGTGATTTGGAAACCTAAAACAAAAGGCGCTGGGTGACTTGGATATCCCCCATGAAACCATATTGCAATCAATTCGTATTTACAATAGTTTTCATATATATGACACGTTTAGATTAGATTCGTTTTGATGTTGGTTTAATGGCCAAAAAAAACCAATTAACTGTGAAAAATATTTTAAATCGCCTCAATTCGTGACAAATGTTCCGGGTTATTTAGACATAAAAACTTCTATGTTTCAATTTTGTATATTTTGCGCTTAGGGACCTAACATTGCATTGGTTTCAAAAGATTCGACGAGAAAAATATTTGTCTGCATTGATCGAAATTTACTTTAATCATTGTGGAAATATAATTGTATTAATTATATAAAAAAAACATGACATAACCTTATATATAAGAATATAAATGATGGCGTGCCTATCCTTGGCGATTGAATAATAATTAATTAATATTTCTTTGAACCTCAGTCTCTGTACATTAACCTAGACCCATAACCTATGATGTTATACTAGTCAAATGATATATATGATTATGATCGTTGATATTGGACTTTCATATCAAGACCGATTTGTTTATGTGTCTATTTTTAGAAATGTAAGTCTGAGCTTGCTCGTTACGATGCGATGTCATCACATCCGTACAATGTAAAACACGCATGCGCTAACTTGCTCATAGCTATTTTAAGAAGGGGTTTCCTGCAATACTCTTCGCTGATTGGTTGAAAGGGGAATTCCGAGCGAGGAGATATGGGATTTCACATACGTTGCACCATCGCGTGTCAGACAGTAACAGACGCTATTTAGACAGAGCTCTTGGTCATGTCGTTTATTCCATGAACCAAGACCACGAAATCACAAACGAGAGCAGTTTCCAGTTCCAAGACATGTGAAAGAGAAGCAAATTTCTGCGTAACTTGCAGACATATCGACACAGAGGCAAAGACAACACGTGGACACACGTGACGACGTATGTTGTGATTTGTAAATAAAGTCAGCGTTCACTTCAAAATGACGCAGGGTAACTTACTGAAGGAGTTCCACAAACTCCTGAAAAATGTGGACAAGATGTCGAATGGGCAGGCGAGGGTTACTGAATGGGATGACTGCAATATTGCAGATTTTGAGTTGGAAATAAAACCGAATGGCGGCCTCTACAAAGGTGGATCTTTCAACTTCAAGGTACGTAAGTTCAGAATTTAGCAATGATGTCATTATGAGAAATGTCTATTTTAACCTTATGAAGAAGCCAAATAATTCAAAACATTTTTGCACTGGTGTCCTGTACGAGATATTTTAGTGAACTTATATATATATAATATGTCTTAGTCATATATTAATTTGTAATGTGTACGTGTCAGAGAATATATTAGAACTATGACGAGTAAACCCATGTTTCCGTGTGTATATGTGATTCATAATGTTCCAATTTTTGGCGAAATCGTTTACATTATATTTATGACTTCTCGTGTGATTATGAATCATAAAATTTAAAACTATACTTTGCATATTATACTGGACTGTTCAAACTCATATGCCTGATTGCATACTTTTTAAATGCAATCGTAAAATTAATTGTACTCTTTATCATTTATTACAATGCTTCATTCGCCTTGCAGGTGAGCCTTGATGAAGATTTCCCATCCTGCCCACCTACCGTATTTTGTGAAACCCACATATACCACCCAAACATCGACCCCACAGAGACTGATGGGACGAACATCTGCCTTAACATGTTCGAGGCGTCCGAATGGAACGAGGCTTATGGAATGGATGGAGTGATTCAGGGACTCCTCTTTCTGTTTTACGAACCCAACGTTGAGGATCCCCTGTCCCCTTTTTTCGACAGTACGATTGAATGGGACGAATATGAAGAGAACGTGAGGTCCTCTCTCAAAGGTGAAATCGTCGAAGGGGTGCAGTACCAATGGAATTTGGAAGGAAAAAAAGAGGAGTATCTGGAGTCAGAACTTGCGAAGAATGATAACTCTGTAACGAAGGAATCAGAAAATGTGTCAAAGGGTGATAGCTCTCCTGAAACAGCTAACGAAGTGAGTGAAGTAGTTGAAAATGTGTGCAATACAGATAATGATGCTCAAGGCGCCTCAAATGAAGAACCTGGGATCAATCAAGAATCTCAGAAGCCAATCGCCAAAAAGGACATTACACAAGAGAATGAAAATGCGGCAGAACCAGATCTGCTCCAATCGACCAATGAGGAGGCTTCGTGCCTTTACCCGGATGTGGTCGTAACCTGCAATCTACAACGTTCTGAATCTGTGACTGGTGGCTCTAAATCGACAAGCCAAAACAAACTATCAAATCTTCATGACAATCGTAAATACGAAGGGGGCACATCATTGCGTTACTACGACTCCCTTTTCCCTGAAATGGACTTAGTCTTTGCAGTTCTGAACAATGTTACAAGGTCAATAAAAACGTGACAGAAAGAAAGAACGCTGTTGTGAATGTGGCTACCTCAATAACTTGTGAACTCATAGTCCTCGGCGCTGTATAGCTCACTGCATTTCTGCTGCAAAAGGTTTCCAAAATTAAATGCTTTTATCTGGAAATCTGATCATGTGCCTGAATTTGAGTCACGTTTGACCACCCCAATGTCTTTCGTTCTTGAAGGCATGATGCCAGTCATATTATTTGTTACATATTTCGTTTTGTATTTATTATAATAAAAAATGGTTCAAATATTGAATCGCTGTTTTTCTTGTTCGACAACACCGAACAACTAAGGTCGCCCATTGTATGAAACCGATTTAGTTCAATCAACTGTGAAAATACCATATCTTACACGCGATTTATGTATTAAGAGGATTACTTACGAATTTGATAGTATCAATAAAACTAGCTTGAATATAGAGTTTAACCGGATGGGTCACCGACTCATTAGTGAGAACTTATACCGTAACGGGCAATGGTTGATATATAAAAATAAATCTGCCTTCGTCGTTGGAACGTGTAAAGTGCATAGCTATTGAAAACATTCAGAAGATTCGCTATCTAAACTTGACATTTGATATACGATTTCTTACTTTTTTTTAAATGACAATGTCACATATCAAAACAACCTCTCGGAGTAAAATAAAACGCCACAAAGGATTTCAATGTTTAATTTAAACGGTATGATAAAAGGTTGTGTCGGTGAATGAATAAAAAAAAAAGTGTCATGTTCGAATGATCCGTATGAACATGTTACAATTCAGTCTTATAAAGACACATGTACCGTAAATATCAATCCGAACGATATGACTAATACTGATAGCCCTACCATAATGGTTTTCTAAACGGCACTCTGATTAGTGTTCTCAACACAATCTTGAGAAATATACGCCCTTACAAACTGTAACACTATTACATGGCAGGTAGAAGGTAAAGCAGTGATATGCGGACATTTACTTGGACGCGGATGTTGGGTGTTCGTTCGTACAAAGAGGCCCATTAGTCACATAACAATGGAACCGCAACTCTCCCACGGAATATCTATTCGCCGCGGTTGCATTATGTTAGAGTTCGGCGATGTTCACGTATATACTTTAAGGGATGTGCTCCGGGTAAAAATCTGGCGGAGACCTGTATAGCCTAGTGCCTAACAAGATCAGATCATTGCAGCATTCTTACAAATTGTAAAAATATAATTGAAAGTTTATTCTCACTGCCGTACATAAAACAGATGCATATATACATGTTCATTTTAGAAACATAAGGCCATGTAGGCCCTAAAGGGTGTTGATCTAACGTGACGTGATAAAGTTCTCAATAATTCGTTAATTTTATTCCTTAAAACACTATGAATGTTTTTTTGCCAAAATTGATCTCTTCATGGACGTGAGATTTTGTATCTCCATGCCCAACTCAATATGAAATGGGATTTTTTTCGTTTTATTTCTTCCATTTTTATCTCTATAATTATGACTTATTAATGTTAAATTCAGCAATTTAGAATCATTTTGTTACGAAACGATGAAAAATATCATGTTTTGGTATAACAAAAACTATTGAAACGAAGGAATTGCTCGACGATGAGTGGTTCTTTTAAACTTTGTCATCAGTTTTAAATCATGCTAAGGAGCCAATACGGCTGCATATATTGAATTAAATTGTTAAAACTAATAATCTATTTGTTACGCCAGACCAAATGACTTGCTAGGATAGGCCTTGCCCCATTCCTCGTACTTTTCTTTTCTTGTCGCCAAGGCTGCTTCGACGGATCGCGATAGTCCATAGAGAAATCATCAATTGCAACTTATCGCTGCAGTGGGCGCTGCACTCAAAACACGAATTTTGACTGGTGAGCAGCAAGGTTTAAATTAGCCAGTGACAGAGACTGGTGCAGTTTATGACCATGCGGGGGAAGATGTGCATTGTTTTGTCAAATTTGTAAAAAATTATGTTCAAAAGAAGGTTTAAATTATTTAAAGACATAGCAACAATGTCGTTAGGCAAGTTGTACGTGCATGATCCTTATCTCAATTTATGATGAAACTCCTTGGGCAAGTCTTTTTCCAAATACTGTACGGGCATATAGAGGCCTATATCACACGTATGAATACTGGTAAAATGGGCACAATCGAATCATTTGAAAACTAAATACAGGGAAGTAATGTTGAATAGGGAACTAGTTTCAATAAAAACATAAATGTTTCTAATGATTCACTTCCGAGTTATTGCAAATAAAATTATGTGAACTTATTCCGGAAAAGTTCAACTTTTAATGATTATCTTTCAAGTATGTCGCTGGTAAAGTATTTTCCCCAAGAAGCAGGTATTTGAGGTGGAATGTTACATGAAGGGAATGCACAGTCAGATAGCTGAAGTCAAATGAAAATGTTATTCTTTCTTTTGATTGGTTTGGCTAACTACCGCCTATTAATTCTGTTCATTTGAATTTTACATCTGAAGGTAAATGTCATTGAAGCTATGCATTAATCGAGTCTTCACCATTTAGGAGTTTAATAAATAAGAAAAGCAATATCAATATGATAACTCTTAAAAGATGTCGTTCCTATGACTTATTTATCAAATTGATCGTTATAACAATTTCCTAACAACTACAACACACATTTCCGAAACACTTATTTTCAAATGAAGCAATTTTTAACAATGATTTAACACAACTGGTTTTCATAAACATGACTTTATTTAAAATACTGTAAAATTGTATACAAAATTCAAAATAATTCACGCAGCCCCCAGGGAGGATCGAACTCCCGACCCCTGGTTTACAAGACCAGTGCTCTAACCACTGAGCTATGGAGGCTCCCATTCAAGGCGGGCTAATTTTAGCAACACCTTCTCGGGCGCAGCCTTTCCATACTCTCTATAAAATTCAGCGGTTAACCGCTGTTTATACGTCGTAGTTTGGATCTTTTGAGAGATGTATAGAATAAATGTTTGTCTTTATTCCATCTAGCATTTCATTAAATCATTCCACGTCATTCACGATCAAAGCGTTCGCCCGCGATTGCGCGCACCTGTTTTTAAAACGAGTGCGGATGTTTTTAACCGGACGAAATCAGGTATAATCACTCAGCTCAGAAAAATAAAATTATAATTTCATACAATCGGCTCATGATTTTAATCATACTCAGCGTAAAAATTCTTAATACCGAAAAATGCTGGTTGTCGAATTATACAAGGGGAAACTTTTCTGATATTGAATTATTTCAATAAAACGCCATGAAAGTAGGTTTTCTTTTTTTCCCCATAACGGTATTTAACGAAAGAAAAAAAAAATCCTTTCCAAATTATTTCGAATAAATGAATAAATAAACTTAATAGTTCAATTAAAAAACAGTGTCATATCAAATACGTGAAAAGTCGTTCTAACCATTGCTCATTATTGAGCAACTTGCCCACATTTTCTAATTCAACCAAAAACTTTTCATTGGTTTGTTCATTCATCCACAATACAGTTTTTTTAAATTAAAACTGTCATCCATCCTCGTTTCATAGTTTTTATTTGCTTAAAAACATGCCCATACGTAATTAAACATGCCCATTATGTAATATATTAGTCTCAATAGGTTTATCAATCATTCACTCACTTATTCATGCAGAATCATTCATTCTTTTAATAATTCATTGAGATCACATTAGTGAAGTTTGCGACATATATCCCTCCATATATTGAAGTAAGTGGTTGTTGCTTTTTCAGTGAGTGACAAAATGGTTTTCCTTCTTGTAGCGTCGCTGGTGTTAATCAGTGCTTGGAACTTGTTTACTAAATCGTCAAATTCAATGGCGCAACTTTTTGTCTTGGATCTGAAATAATAACGAAATGATTCTGATTATCTAGATGAATTCCCGAATTCAAAAGAAATGTCCAGAATCACATTTTAATTCTTAAAAGACATGCCATAAGATGATGAAGTGATATATATGTCAATCAACTTGCATTTTGCTGTTTTTTCTTAAATATATGATTAACTTCCAAAATAAGTAATCAGGAAAGGCTATGTGACTTTGTACAAAAATTGTTTGTCCTGATATGCTGACCTAGAAAGGTCAGCTTTAACTAGATTAAAACTTTTAAAGAAGAAATAAATGTATGCTAGATTATTCCATGGCATAACATTTGGATCAAGCAATCAAATTATATGTGTCTCGTTCAAGACTGCAAACCTGAATGAAACTTGAATGAGTTTTAAAGAAAGATTACTATATGGGTATTTTTAAAAAATAAAATTTGAGGTGATATTCCAGTTTATAAATTTACTTTAGTTCAAGTGCTAAATCAAGTCATCATCAAATATAATATTTAAAATTAAATCGCTGATAATGGCTGAAATATTGCCCAAACTTAGTAAAACAATAACTCACTCACTCACTCAAATTTAAATTTGTTTCTTATCAGAATTCAATTAAAATTAGATTCAATTACAAAGCACCAATTAACGAAAACAGAAAATAGAACTTAGAAGGCCTAAGGTCAGGCTGACCATTTTGACATCATTCAAACTGCCTTATCAATCAACTAATCCTGTATTCTTAGTAACAGCAAACATCTTCATTGCTTTGACCTATCTGATCTTCAGTATTCAAGAAAATAAACATTTCTGATAATTTAAGAAACTTTTTTTCTGACTGTCCCATCAAGTTAACCAAAAAGGTTCATTAACTGTGATTGGTTGATATAAAATATGTCAAGCCAATCACATCAAGAGGTCTGACTTGAATCTGATGTTATTTGTGTTTTCGGCCTCTGTCAGAACTTATGCTGTGTAATAAAGTAAAGTACATCTGTCCAATGGCATTGGTATCAGATTTCTCAATTTTCTGGAACTTAAAAACTATTTGGGCAATCATCACCAAGTTTTGTATAGTGCCCATCAATATCAGGAGGACGTGCCTTTGGGGGTTTGGCCATATTCAATTTATCATTTTTTCTATTTCCATGGCAACAATTTGGAAGCTGACTTTTTGAA
Organism: Phorcus lineatus; assembly: GCA_921293015.1. Classification (NCBI taxonomy): domain Eukaryota; kingdom Metazoa; phylum Mollusca; class Gastropoda; order Trochida; family Trochidae; genus Phorcus; species Phorcus lineatus. The sequence goes on along the minus strand of OV121087.1, from coordinate 31,041,425 downwards.
AAAAAAAAGTATTTGCTGTCATATTTATGTTAAAGTTATGAGCGACTGGATCAGCTGTTAAATGTTGAAACATACGGGTCTTACCTCCAACTATAGAGCCTTCCATTGGTCAGCTGATGATATTCTGCTGTCATCTGATTGGTCAACTCTCCCAGACCATTTAGATAGAGATGAAAGAAATCTGAATTTTTCCTTACCGCTTGCATTGCAATATGGTTGGCAACACTGAACAAATTCCTGTGACAAAGGAGAGCAATATTAAAGGGGCAATTTTGACAATATTTGTCTTGCTCCATCAGGGTAATATCAGCTAAGCACCTTCAATCCCCTGATATCAATCACAGCATTTACCTCGTATTAGTGATTGCTGGTTATTGAAAGCTACATACAACATTCTCTTTGCTTAAAAAAAGGATTGCATTATGTGTTGTTTCACTGGCTTATACAGCTTGTAAAGTGCAAGTTAAACATGTGTAAATACTGGAGCTGGTTGATATACTTTAACTTGAAATTTCAAGTCGTTTATAAGTCAGTGAACAAACACAATATGAAATCTATTTCTAAACATTCAAACTTTGAACGAAAGTTTAAATATCGTAATTGAATTGAATACAATTAAATCCAAAAACAAATTACAGCAAAACAACTATTGCATGTAGCAAGCTGTCACAAACTCACATATCTTTTCAATGCCTAGGTGATATGAGGCTAATGCTGTCAATGACATAAGGGGATTATAGGAGCTTTGCAGATAAAAGTAGTCAAAAGAAGCTGGATGATATTTATTATGAATAATTATTCTTCATTTATGCCAAAGCTATCAATAAAGGTGAAAAGTTTCACAACTACAGTAGTTAAAATGCAGTATATTCATTTTGGATTCATGTAGTGAAAATATTAATGTGTAATTTCAATTTTTACCAAATAACATGTCATTGAAATTACTGAATTTCATTAACTTATTTTTCACTTTTTCCCAGATAAGATATAAATAAAGCCATGGGCTTTATAGTTCATACAGCATTGTATTGTTTGATGTTGAAGACTTTGATACAAAGTTCTACAGGTGAAATACAACATTTCCAAAATTGTCAGGTGTCAGTGCATCAGACAAGATTACTTAACACAAAACAGAGAGAACATTTATCAAACCATATCATAATCCTTGAATCTTTATACAAAATAGAGAATAAATTCTTTAAAAAATATAGCTTTTAGGAAATAAATAAGTTTTAATTCATCCAATCTTTTATGTTTGATGTCTTCAAGTGAAATACTTCCTATAAGCATGAAATGCATTAAAAAACATGTAAAAACATGCTTGAAATCAGTATAATATAATTTCTTACCAACATCCTACCTCCATATTCTGACTCAACCCCCACCCCCTTTGTAAATCAACATAACCAAAAGGACACTATCACCCCTCTACCCAACCCCTCTGGACAATCCTCAAAGACGGCTCAATAAACAAAAACTTAGATGCAGAGACCACTGCAATCGCAAGGTATCAGGATATCATCTCTACATATTCATAGTACTTACATGGGATTCTTTCTACTCATCCACTGGACAACAGTCTTTCTAACTGCAGAAGTGGCTTCTATCAAACTTCCTTCAATGTAAACCATGCACACAAGCACTTCCTAAAAGAGGATTTTTTAAGGACTTTTGTTAAGCTTTTGTGAAATTATTGAGCCCATAGTCCAATACGCATAGACCAATACAACCAACATGCCCTTTAAAGGGTTTGGACAGTTACAAAACATAAGTCTCATCCAAAAGGATTATACTTGTATCAGAATTTGATCTTCCTACCATGCCTGGTTTTCCGAGAGAAATCAAATGAAGGTTTGATGTTGGACACCATTTGTTATTGACCAATGAAAGAGAGAAATTTTACATGGATGTGAGATAACCAGATTTTTTATTCTTGATCATTTTCATATTGATAATTGCTTAAGCTAGAAACTAAAACCTTTCTATTGACAATGAAAAATACACACATAAAATTGATATAATTCAATAGAAACATCTTTCAAATAGATAAAAAAACATTATGAACCTTACCCAACCATGCTTCAGGCATGATACCCTCTCCAAAATGTGATACACTCCACTGAAAAATAAAAAATAAATCTAAATTCTAAAAGATTCCACATATATGACAGTATTATTATCAAAATGATAAAGCTAACATCACCAAAGTATTTTGGCATTTCTGTCTGTGGTACTGCTTATTCCTTCACTGCTGTATACTCTAGTATTTATCTGCACATAATTTTTATTCAACTTAGGCCTGTAATTCAAACTATTGGCCTCTAGATGTCCTCCTCTCAATTGCTAAGGTAAACTTATACCATTAACAATCTTTGACTTGACAGAAATCTTATGCTGATGAGGCATTATATTAATAAATAAATACATATAATATTTGAATAAAAGATAACTTGGAATAGACAAAACCATGGCCATGACTTAAGAATGGTGTCACATGACACATGACAAACAAAGTGTGAATTAGTGCATGACCAAACCTATGTTCCACTTTCAAGAGTAGTAATTTCTTTCATTACCATGTTAAATTGAACCAATGAAAAAACAAAAAAACAAGACCACACATTTTTTTTCATTGTAATGTTGCAAGGCTTTAGGTGCCAATATGGAACACTGGTATGACTTATGCCTTGTGGGGTAGTTTTGTTACAACAAGAGAACAACAAACCTTTGTGGTTTATCGGAATAAGATTCCAATGTATAAAGCATCAGTTTGGCCTGCTCTGAAACTAAAGGCATCTCTTTAGGGAGTTCACCAGACCGTTTTATAGAACATGGTAGGATTTCTTTCTCTTCCAGGAAGTCTATAGCCTCCGAAGGTAAATCTACAGCTCCTTCAGAAGAAATCAGCTCTGAAAATTTCTGCAAAATAGTAAGAGTGTGCAAATTTTATTATTTATGCTGTACATTTTCCTTTTACCTTTTTGCATGATAAAATTTGTCAAGAAGTGAAGTTTGCCGTTTTTTCTTTAGCGGATGTTTAGAACATTAGATCCTGGGAGTTACGTCCCTTGTATACCTTCCACAATGCCATGATGTACACTGTTTTAAACATTGAGCCTGTGATGCCAACAAACGGAATGAAGGCGCTCTTACCAAAATAATTTGTCCGTTTCTCCTTATTTTCAAAATTTGTATTTTGGAAATGTGGTATGTGATGAGTGATATCACACAATTAGAATCTGTTATTTTTCCAACACCGCTAATTGCCGCAAATCTAGCATGCACTTTAATGGCAAAGCTGAGGACAAGGCAAATTTAGATAACACAGTGTTGGTACATTAGAGGGGAGGCCAATTTGTTTAATTTGTTTATGTGACATATGAAACAACATATTGTGTATCAGTGTCTATTGGAAAAAAAGATACGTGATCAACAAAAGTGGGAGCATACAAACAACAGCTTAAGAATTTGCAGACAGTTTGTACTCATGGCTTTTGTCATCATGTTATATTGAACAGTGGCGGATCCAGGATTTTTGAAAGAGGGGAGGGGTGTTCGGATTCAGAAATTGTCAACGGGGGGAGAGGTGCTGGGCTATTGTTATGTTATATATGATTTTCAAATTAGTTTTATTGACTTGAATCTATAATTGATTTTCAAAAGGGGGGGGGGGGGGGTCCCGACCCCCTGAACCCCCCCTTGGATCCGCCACTATTGAACAAGTGGGGTGTCAGTGTTACTTTCTTCACCTGAAGGATGTTCTCTTCCCTCTCCCGCCGCCTTGTTTTGAGTTCCGATAGGACTGAGGCACTTGTGTGATCATTTTTGAGCAAGGTCTGAAAAATTATAGTGATAGAAATTATCAATTTTTTTATAAAACCATCCATGTTTAATATCACACTGAATTTCACAGATATTAATATAGAATGAGATAATATAGATAAAAATTTATCTCCTCTTTAATCAATCTTGATAAAACCATCCATGTTTGATATCACACTGAATTTCACAGATATTAATATAGAATGAGATAATATAGATAAAAATTTATCTCCTCTTTAAATCAATCTTGATAAAACCATCCATGTTTGATATCATGCTGAATTTCCCAGACACTTCAAGTGCTCAAGATTTTCTCACGTTTTACATTTATTTAACTGTGCTCAATTTGTTTACACTTTCTCATAAAAGTATGTAATTTTTAGCATATAAGTAATCATGTTTCAACATAATATGACAAACTGTTACATAGTATATAAACGGTAAGATATATCTTAGACACTTCAAGTGCTCAACATTTCTCATGTTTTAAATTTGTTTAATTGTGCTCAATTTGTTTACACTTCTTTTAAAGAGCCACTCAGTGAGTTGTTGGAGTCATATATGCCAAATTTAATCAATGGTGTCATTTGATCGCGAAGAATCGACTGTTACCAAAAAGACACAATTTAAAGCTTATTGGGCTTTTACAGTGACAATATGAAGGTACTACGTTGCAGTTATGATCGAAAACGGGACAGTGGCGCGCGTCAAATAGTCAAACATAATTTTGGAGACTTATCTAAAATTTATCTAAAACACCCTGGAGGGCAATTAGGAGTTGATAGTGTTTGTTCGGTTATATAACTAGTATCCATGTATATTGGACGTGATATCTACACCTCTGTGCATTTATAAGGCTGTTTTTAGATTTTCATGGAAAACCAGTATTTATCATATAAATGTCTTTTGGACATGAAAAGTTAAGATGTTTTGATTTTATATCACCACATATGACATTTGGTTTCGTATCAAAGGTAAATAATATGTTATGAAAATCACGGAGTGGCTCTTTAAGCATAAAAGTAATCATGTTTCAACATGTGAAAAACTGTTACATAGTATATAAACGTTAGTTATATATGTTAAATGCCACACATAGAAACTTTACATGGCAATCAATATTATGAATCATATGCTACTTCAGATACATTTTATATATCTTTGACTAGTTTAAACAGTGAGACGAAAATGATACAATGTGGCTCAATGAATTATTACATTTAGTAGAAGGTCAGTGGCCTGTCCGAGAAGATCGACAGACAAACAGACAGAGCTCTGAGGTTCTAGCAGAATACCCATCTCCAGCAGTTTTCTGTCCAGCGCCTTTTTCGTTCTCTCGTTCTTCACTTGGGCTTGTATCTACAATAAATCGAAAAATAAAATTATTAACCTCAAATACTTTTTCTAAATTTATCATAAAAAATTAGTATAAGAGTTACTTTAGCTTACTATGAAACTTGTGAAACGGTATTACACAACATGGATCTGCATTTTAGAACATGCAAATGACTTTCACAAAATTGATTTGAGATTTTAACATCTATAATATTATTTAACAATAGGGTAGTACTTTGTCACAGATTCACAAATCCAAAATTGTAACTTAAAGAACATTTGACATTTTCATATCCAAATTTTCCAATTTATCAATATTCATGGTAAGTACAATTTCTATAATTTTGAAATAAATTTCTCTTAATGAGACAAATAAAGGATATTTCAAATTCTTTTTTCCTAGGTAACATATTCAGCAACTAAGAATCCCTCTGTAACTCGTGCAAGTCTTTACATCATTGGCAATTAAAGCCATGCATCACTTTGTTACCTTTTCTGTGCCATCTCTTCAGCATACCACACCTGAACTTGATAGTTCAATCAGAAATCTTGATCTAGACAACTATTAAACGCTGATGCGAACGCTGCATTCAAAACCCAAAATTTTTGTGCTAACCAAAAAGACATAAATCAGTCAGTGATAGAGACTGACACAAGTCATATCTTTGGGGAAGGATATTGTACATAAACAGACCTCTTCACAATACAGTGCCCACTTAAAAGCATTGTTGAGAGCTGTAACATCCCACATCCCTGCAGTCGTGCTGGTCGCCTGGCCAAGAATTTGAGCAAAAGTGTAGACGTTCTTCAGTACATTCTCCAGAGACATGATCTGAAACAATTGGATTTTTTTTAAAAAGAGGAAATTTACTTCAGGCTAGATTTAGTGAACATTATTTTACTCCAAGAAGAGGGAACTACAGGGAATATTCAATTGATGCCTTAAAAATTTAGATAAAGCATTAGATGCTTAAACTTCTGGTATGCCAACCCCCTCCCCTCCCCCCGTGGATGACAGCGACATGTTCAACTTACGCTTACATGCCATCACTAAATGTACAGTAGCCTGATGTCTCACTTCAATCATATCAAGATTGTGAAATCATTTCTAAGAAGATCTTCAACTCCTCAACAAATTCTTCCAAACAAATTTACCGCGTCAATTACACTTCCGGGTTTAGACTATAATCCGGAAAAGTGCCGATGGGCCAAGTTTCTACTAATGAATATATGGTAACGTTTATTGCTATTTCCCCAGTCGAAGCGTGATGCCGTGACATCATTAACAGCTAAACGGGGGAAATGGTTTGGTTTTTGAAATATAGAAGAGGTGTTTGGAAAGAAAAATATCGATCACAATCTGATAGGATATATTGTGCATCTACTTATTTGACATAGAGACTTAAAGCTTACATGGAAAATATGTATAGATTTCTTACACTCAACTTTGACTTGACCTATTTATTTCTGTCATATTTAACAGACCCGAAAGAAATTAGGGAAGTGTTATTTCAGCTGAACGATATGGTAAAACCAATTTTCAAATACAATTATTGTCGATATCATACACAACACATAACATAAAAACACTTATGGGATGATAAAGGGTTCTTATGTTTGTTTTATAGATTTGAGACTTAACCTCAATAGTATTCATGTGATGAAGTAAAGTAGATACTGGATAGTAGATCAAGTAGATTGATCAATTAAATCTCCTAATGGTTCTCAGAAGATTTATAAATGATAAACCTATGCAAAGTGACAATTATCCTAGTGTTTGTAACAAATGGCCACAAAAGATCTGAACAAAATAGAAAAATGTTGTTCCCCTATTGTAAAGATATCAAACTACTTGATTTTTAATTCAAACATATATGCAAAGAACATGTACTAATTATAACTTGGCAAAGACAAAATTAGAGTGATAAGGAAAGATAATTAATTGTCCTTTTACATTTTGAATTTCCACTCGTTGCTCTGTTTATGGTTTGAACTTTAAAGTCTTTAACACTTTCTTAAATTGCATCTGTATCACGAGATACGATAAAATCCACATTTTTAGTATTCAGAGTTGTATTTTTTAAAGCTGTTCAATAATATTTTCTTAGCTTGTTGAAAACACGTGAATATAAGTAGTATTAGAATGAGTTTCGTTCTTCAATCCCTTCAATTCTTGCAAAATATATTTTTCAAGTTAAAAGATACATAGCCTCTATCTCTTGATATTATCCTTTACAACAATTTCATATCCTAAGTTACATATACTCTAGAAAAAACAGAATGAACTGCAAAGACATAAAAGGAACAATTCCCATTTTTCATTCTGGTCAAACCAACTACCAAAGCAGATGGAACGATGATGCATATAAACCTCCTCCTCCATGTAACAACAGTTTCATCAACAATTCAAGAATGAACCTGCTATTATGGATCTTTCAAGTCACCATTGACGTCAAATGATGACCCTTTTGCCATATTTACAGTGTTTGAATATAATAAGACATGTGTATGTTCTACAAGCACATGTAGTCTTTCTTGTCTAACTATAGATATGAGAAAGAGTATGGAACTCAGTATTATGTGTGAAGATTATGCTAATTATCAATGCGAATAATTGATTGGATTATGGATAGCACTGTGTCATATTTAACACAAACCAGACTTGCACTGCAATCAGGGTTACCAACAATTGGACACTTAAACCGTATATGATATGAAGTGCTGATGGTAACGACCAAATGGGATACAGCTAACCATTTCAAAAGGCATACAGTGTGTTGATGGTGTCACATATGAAAAATTTGTCCAAAAGTGTCCTTTATCGAGCAGTACCTGTTGCTGAAAGTATCATTAAAATGCTTATCGGTTAATGAAACGACCATTGATGCATACTTGAGTCCTGATGTATAATCGAAAACCGGACCAGGTCAGTGGAGCGAGTGGCGCGGGCCAGTTGGTCAAACGTAACTATGGTAACTAAACTTACGAAAGACAGTTTTCAAATGATAGTATTCCATAGGTTAATTAAAAGTATCCAAAAGATTGGACATGTGATTTCGACTTCTGTACATACATGAGGCTATTTTTCGATTTTCATGGAAAACTGGCGATTTCCTTATATTTGTGATACTAACCTTATCGGGAAATGAAGACTAGTGTTTGAGATTAAGTAATTATAGAAATTTATTTAATATTTCCTTATTATATGACTCTATTTAGACTTACTCACAAACTAACGTCATTAAAAAGGGAACATGTGTACCTTTAGATTAGCTATTAAGGAGGTATTAATACCTCGGAATTTTTTCTCTACTTTCTTTGCAAACTGAAAAGTCTCCTGAAAAGACTGAATACAAATAGTCGACGTTTTACTTTATAGAGAACTTATTTTGTTCACGGCGTAACTTTTTCCACGATTGTCATTTGGTGTACTAGGGAAGACCATCTTTTAAAAGTACTATTGTAATCATTTAAAAAATGTCTGGTATATTTTCCTTGATAACTCAAATACATTATCGCACTCAATTAGATAGATAAGGTAGCATTGTGTTTACCTCGACAAGCCCATAAATATTTGTGACACAATTTGTAAATATGAAAACCTTTTTTTCGGAACTATTGAACTGTTGTTTGTCAAGTCCAACTATGATACACTCCCCGGGTACAAAGGTACTTCTTCTCAATGAGTTTGAACAGAACAGTCTAGGTTCTCATTCAGCAGGTCTTGCTGTATATGTAGAAATCGTTCAGTCTATGAAATAGCAAGACCAAAAAGTTCAACGTTATAATTTCTTCAATCATACACTTGATTCAAGTCTAGGTCAAAAGTTTACACCGAAGACACAGAGCCATTTCATGTCCAAGGTTCCGCACGAGTGACTTCATTCATCATCAGGTCCCGACTCGGTCTAGTGAGTGCGTCTGGGGGTACGTTTCGAGAAGTTGGGGGAACTTTCCGGGCATTTTGTTGTTAGTTGTGGCATTGTTTATCCTGTTACAAGGTAAGATTGAACTTGTTGCTCTGCTAACGTTATTTATCTCTTAGTAGGCGAGGTGTTAAGCATGATATCTTCTGAACACGAGTAAAAACTCAATGTTAAAAATTCACTCACCACGTTGAAGATCATGAAGCTTTCTAAACTTCATCAAGTTTATATCAAATTGCTTTTTGATAATATATTATACTTTCAACATTCACGCCGTATGAATAAGTATTATGTTTTACATAACAGGAGTAGAATGACCCTATTACTGTTTACATTTACTTTGTGACGTTTGTGACATTTGGGCCGAGCTTGTCCTAGCTCCCTACGCTGTCAAGCGAATCCTGCAACAGCCATTGTAATCTGGTGTAATGGTGTAGCTGAGCAGTACCTGAGCTCTGAACCAGTGTTTAATGTCTCATAAAAGGCGACCCGAAAACTGGTTTCTAGGTTGTTGACAAGTATTTTCTCGAATACCACAGCTACAAAGTATCAAATAAGGACTTCTAACGCGGAGCAATCGGTTGATCCCTATTTGGATAAGAAACTTGCATTATAAACAATTTATAATCTTTAATTTAGGTCTGCTAAGCAAGAATGAGTGTACATTTTACCATGACACGCTATAACCACTCCCGAAAAATAATACGTGCTGTTATACAATAGACCAAATATCTTTGCATAGTTTTCGTTCTAAACATTGCATTTCAAAAGGGCAGGGTATTGTGTCTCGAATCAACAAACAATATCTATGGTTTGCAGTGGTACACTATAGCTCATAATTCATGATTCGCTGCAGGACAAACTTTGTGCATTCTTGCATGGAGGAGTTAACGAATGATGAATGTATGTCTATTCTATCAGACACAAGTACCTAGGAGTATATGTTTTTAAATAGTGCAACATTTCTAAAATATATACAGGGGCGTAGGAGCGAATTTGAAAGTGGAGGGGCTTGGATTGAAATTTTGTAACCAAAAAAAAACAACAACAAAAACTTACTGCTTACCCCATCTTAATTAGGATGATTGGATGTTTTAGTTCTACGCTCAGAGTAGTTTTAGAAACTACCCTCAAAGTAGTGCATAGTAGCTGTTTTGTAACAATACTAGACCAGTTATTGGGAAATATGTAGTAGAAAGGGGAAAATAATCAATTTGAAAAAAATATTTCGAAAAAAAGTGGGGGGGGGGGGGCTTTAAAAAAGTGGGGGGGCTGACCCCCCCCCCCCCCCCCCCCCCCCCCCCCCAAGCCCCCCCTGTTCCTACGCCCCTGATATATGGATAAATCATTGTTTAAAAGCTTTTGGCTATAATCTGATATCATCTAACGATTCACTGAACACAAAGGAGGGTTAATTACACACTTGAATAACCGTATTTCCATTCACGACCTTGAAGGCTGAAAAACGATCCCGGGAATTAATACCTATCAAGTTTACAACTTCCACAGTTTCATAATACAGGACGTTCTTTTTACCGCGCTGTTGTTATTTTTTATGTTTTTATGTTTTTTTAATCTCTAATTCAAATTCCGTTTCAGACACAAAAAGTGTTTCATAATGGCAGTTCACTTGGCTTTAATACGTTATAAAATACCAAATATGCTGGTTAACATTCAATAGCTTGCACATTGATAATTAAATGATAGGTAATTTACCTTAAAAATATTACAAAAACGACTGCTAATTCAGTGACTGTAATGATATAATTCATTTTTTTCCATTGATAAGGATTGATTCCATGTCACGATTTCAGCCTTACGGTTAGACAAAATCTCGATTAAATAAATCGAACAGAGAATAAATGAGTAGGTTAAACACAAATCATAATTCCTTTTTAGCATCATATACAATATTTATTGTGAGAATTGTAAACGATTGAAAGCAAGTCTAGTAAATAACCATCCGTTGATGAATGGTCAGAGATATCCCTTCATGTTTGAGTATGTCCAGTCGTGACCCTCAACCTTTTCGAAGGTCATTAGGTCAAGATGAGAAGGTCAAGGAAACATCTTCATTTGAATAGACAAGGAATAGATCATTTCCAAATGAGAGCGTCATTTCAATAGATGTGCTAATGCAAGCGTGTGAACTATGACCAAGGTTTCGCATATTTTGTCAATTCTCATTAAAAGCTTTACTAATATTGACTATTCCTGACTTGGTAAATGTTGATAAATCAATGATGACTTAGTTCATTTAGTGAAATAAAATGTTTAGTACTTTTGAACTTTCTTCATAATGATATCCATAACCTGAATATATTTCATTGCCAACAATCAACAATGCATTATAAAGCAATAGTCATAGTACTTCATGGCATAATGAATTATACATCAATACCATACATATACATACAATGTTTTTATGTGTTTCAAAACAAAATGTTTTATTCATCGATGACAATAATCATGTACATGTATTTCACACCATAATGTTTTAACTTGTGACATCAATGGATACCGTTTATGCATTTCATACCTTTTGAGGTTTATACATTGATAAAAGTAAATGTTTTTGATGCTATTTAAAGGATATATGATTCTGGTCACGAATCTCTTACTTTATTGCTTTTTACACCGATACCTATGGACATTATTCATATTATACTTATATGAAATACAAACTGATGGAATTAATTTATTGTAATGAATGTCATACCTTTATTGGTAAACACCTTACTCAAAATTCCATCATGATCTTACACAGATACTGATACCGAAATTACCGAAATTACATTACATCCTAACTGTTTGATTTGTTTTATATATCACTCTTCATTTTCATGAGCGTAAGAAAAATACGTTAAAGAGCCACTCCGTGAGTTGTTGGAGTCATATATGCCAAACTTAATTAATGGTTTCATTTGATCGGAAAGTATCGACTGTTACCGAAAAGACACATTTTAAAGCTTATTGGTTTTTTACAGTGACAATATGAAGGTAGAAACGTCGCAATTATGATCGAAAACCGGACAGTGGCGCGCGTCAAATAGTCAAACGTTATTTTGGAAACTTATCTAAAACAGCCAGGAGGGCACTTAGGAGTTGATAGTGTTTGTTAGCTTATATAACTAGTATCCATGTATATTGGACGTGATATCTACATCTCTGTGCATTTATAAGGCTGTTTTTAGATTTTCATGGAAAACAAGTATATGTCATTTATATGTATTTTGGACATGAAAAGTTAAGATGTTTTGATTTCATATCACCACATATGGCATTTAGGTTCGTATCAAAGGTAAATAATATGTTATGAAAATCACGGAGTGGCTCTTTAATAGAACACCATTGCCAAATGAGTTTGATGAAAGAGAATTTAGTACACAAAGGACAAGAACGTTATTCCCTGTACAGTGAGAGCGAAAGGATATCGTGTTTTTGTGCAAGCTTCGTTCCCCCTGATTCAGCATCTGGTTCACGTGTTTTATAACACATTCAAATGATAATAAAACGTACGAAAAGGTCAGAGTTACACTTTCATGGGTTGGAAGATTCAAGATATATGTCAAGCTTTGTTGAGCTTTATGTCGCACATGTTATAGGCCAACAAATAGTTGTTACTTAACATGGATGTAACGTTTATTCAATGCAGTGAATAGTATGTGTCGAGAGACAATGAAACTTTCTGGTGATTAAGTTGAACGTTGAAACTCAGTTGTTTCGTTGTCATGAAGTGTGATTCAAAGTTTACCTCTTTCTTTAACAGTGTAGTGTATAATCTATACACCATGTTTCTACAGATAATAAAACGTCAGAACCTTATGCTAGTATAGGTTATGAATTAAAGTCCATTGCTATGTGACACAAGCTAAAGAGTGAAATTAAAGACAATAGTAAACATACAAATGTTAAAACCTAGGAATATGTTGGCAAACCAGATTTGCCTTCTTGAAATGTCATAGGTTGTCACTCATTCGTTGTGAAGATGAGACAACCATGTTTTTGCTCATAGTTTTGATGATAACCAATCAATCTTGTATTGCGCAGAAATCTTGAAATAAGTTTCAAACAAACTCTTTAAAATGTGTTTCAGAACCACTCACAAAGATGAAGACTTCAAGCTTTTGCGTTCTGCTATGTATGGCCATCATCCAGATCTGTCACGCCGAATGGGATTGGGAAGATAAGGAAGAATGGTCATTCCAGGTCTTGCCGGGGGCCGACATTGAGCTCGTCTGCAACGACACTTCAGCTAACGTCATGGCAGGCGACATCCTTGAGTGGATGAATCCCCGTCATATGGTCATCGGGATGAACAGCGACAAATACATGTTAATGCAGCACAACAACGTGGACCGCATGAAACTGAAGGTGAAGGACGTTCAGGAGGATGACCATGGCGTCTATCTGTGTAACATCAAGCGCAATAACAAGCACTACACGAAGCTCAACCGCGCTGTTAATTACAAGGGGCAGTTGTATGATAACCTACTGAATAAGTACGAGTACAATATCATGGTTGGAGGTATTGCTGCTGCGGCTCTGTTCGTACCTCTTGTTGTCATGTGCCTCATCTACAAGTACCGGTACATGACAGAAGAGGAGAAGATGTACGAAAAGGAGGCTAAGAACATGCGAAAGATGACACACAGTCACGATATAGAAGCGGGACCACTTCCGGTAAAGCAGTCACCAAGAAATGGCGGCCAATATAATCCTGCTTATTCGGAGTCGACCAACCTGTAAGAAACAATCACTTCCGGTTTAATTGGAGTCGACCAACTTGTACGAAACAATCAATGAACATATCTTTCATAATGTATCTTCTCTGCTTAAAGTCACGTTATACCTTGCAAAAGAAGGTCATCTGATCGCTTTCATCAAACAATTTTACTATGGTTAACTGAACTCCATTTCGTAAAAAACAATCTGATTGAATATATCATTGATTTGCTCCATAGTCTTATATTTGATTGTCACGTGTTACTCATTTATGAAGAATAGAGAGGGAATCATTGATTTGATTTCATTGAGATTGTGTAAGGATACACTTATATAAGTTATCTGTGTTATTAACGATAATTCGAGTGCCGTGAGAAAGGATGTCCTGTTCGTTCCATTGGTATGCCGATTCAACAATCACCATCTCAACAAAATACAAAATAAACTTTACTTATTTCGTTAATATTTATTATAAATTTCTGTCAAAATTCAACCTTTGTTGTTTTCAAAAAAGACTGGTGAATAACCGATACTCAAATCGTATCTTGTAATTCCAAACACTGTAACCAATCTGTATTTTTAATCAGAACTACTAACTTTAGAACAAAACCTATTCTATTGTCTTGATAGTCAAATTATACAGTTTGTTAGCATCTCATTTTAAGATGATAACTTAACTGAGATCATTTTAATCAGGTTTCCTTGTAACCTCTATATCTTGTTTATACCATTTGTTTTTCTACCATGTAATCAACTTTCGATTGGTGCTTTTTCTATCTTAATATATATATTATATATTTGCCGTTCACGACAAATTTACATATTATTTGCAATTTAGTGTTGTCATGATATGTTCATAAAATTTAAAAAATTGTATAAATTTGGTATGTACGCATAAATGTTTGAAACCTCTACCTTACACTTGCAATCATACCATGAAGGAAACTGTATTATTAATTAGGACTGACAAGTTACCACTGACATGACAACGTACAGACCATGACAACAAAAGACCAAATTCATTATATTCATTTATTTATCACATATTGGTTTGCCGAGGATATAATTTGTATCAACTTTTGTATCATTGTGTATGACTGTTTGCTTTTCTATTCTCAGTAACAATGTTAAATTTATATAATTATAGATAATCAAAACAAATTGTCTCAACTTGCCAATTTTACAACTCATGTTCCGTGTCTATGTGTATTTACCTTTATCTTCCATGATTGAAAATGTTTAAAAAAACATTCCAGGTAAAAGCGTACTGGAATACGTTGGATAGAGGGAAATTACAATGCCAAATGCTATTTTATATTTACTTATTACCTCCATACCGGACGACTAAGAAGCTTTTCCACTTTACATCATTAGAAATTGTACTGAATTGAACAGTTTCAGTAGTTTGGCTTTTTGGCAAGAACTCGATTGCTGGATTGGTTACTATGGGATTTAGTAATTGGTGATAGGCGCTTGACTCGGAGGGTATTGTTCAAATCCGCTATGATGCTTCAAATGAATGTATTTATACAGCTCATATAGTGTCATTCCGTATAGAAATGGAATAATTCAAAGATAGTGTAATATGAGACCCATATTTTCAGAAAATAATATAAACGAAAACCATCTAAGACTGGAAAACAATTTATTCGTGGTTTATCGTAGCAAAAGGAATATGGGACGTTAAGTTTCGTATTTATAGCATATAAACCATCAAAGTGTTTGGAATTAACGCAATCCTCATTCATTTCTTTTTTTAGTCTTGATAGGATATTTGGAACAATGTAGAAATTTTATTTGATCAAATGTGTCCACGTGTTTTTGTGTAAGAAGTTTAGAATTCATTTTACGTTTCTCTTGTATTTTCTGCCAAATCCACCAATCGTCTTAACACCATGTGATAGTGTGTTGTTAGGAAAAGGATGACTCACAATTTGCTCATGCCATGTTTGCCTTTATCTATGTATGCTTCCAATGTATTTGTATTTCATATTTTACAATAAAAATGGTAAACGAAGCTGTTGCATATAGTTTATATACTGAAGTAGTTTCCTTCAAGTTTTGAACAATGTCATGACGTTACATGAGGAAAAGACTTCACGATCCTGTTGATGACAATTTGTATATGTAAGAGCTGTTATTTATTAAATAAGAATTCCCAGGCTGATTCACTTGGAGTGAGAAGGACATTAAAAAATCTGGTCAACATCTTAACTATTTACATACACGAAGGTGATTCCAATGAATAGCAAATACAACACATCTAAAATAATGAAGAAACAAACTAACTTTGGTGTCATTTATGAATTTAGGTATAGTGTGGTATTTCTCACGTCCAATCTGATGAAGAATAGAAATAAACCTGGAAACGTTGTGTTTGTAAATATTTGAGGAAGTTATTATCCAGGAATCGTGTTTTCATTATCTTAACAGAATAATTTGGAAAAGAGTGAGACACAAATACGTCATACAAAGTTGAACCAAATGAACAAATTCAGGATATTTTCAATTTTAAAGTTATGTATGCCATATGTATGTTGTGTTGCGGTTGTGACATTTTAATGGTTAAGTTCATTGTCACGAGGAAGAGCAGCATGTTAACCTTATTTTTCTAGCGAAAATTTAAGGTTAACATATTCAACAATAAAGAGATCTCACAGAAACCAAAATAAATGTTACCAATTGCAAGACAATGGGTTGTTTTTTATATCAAAAGAAGAAATTCTAAATCGAACATACCCATGGTCAGCATAGCTATGCTGATATATTTCCCTACCTAAAATGATTGAAAATTTTTGCTTGATATTTGATCATTTCTTCTTAGACTATGGCTGATCGGGTCAAGTAATGGAATATTTGACCTAATGAAGATACCACAAATGGTATAAACTAATGATTATTTCAGCAAATTTGAAAAAAGAAAATTTCATTAAACATGCTACTGCCTCTTTAAATTATCACATTTATAAATCCTAATACATTTATGCGAAGATATTTTTTTTCTGAAATGTATTCATATAGAATGTAATCCCCTAGATAAACGTGTGAATCATGCCATGGACAAGTGGAAATCCGATCTTATTCCTCTCCTGTTAGCCAACACTCGACCTACTTCAAATGTCTCACCTGTAATTTATCACCTGTCTCGTACCTGGTTAGGTGTTTACACTTTTCGTACTGTCAAGTCTACATACACAACCAGGCATGATTGCAATATACGAAATATGAAATTAAGAATGTCCGGTTCAGCTGTTTATGGAAGTCTGATGCAACAATCCACATTCTCAAATTGGCAAGGTCGAAATATGGTCTGGTTTGCATGTGCATTTAAGTGACAAAGAGTATGTTGTTTAGGTCAAATATGTCAAACTTCCTCAATGGTTTTGTTCCATCGATAAGTAGTGGTTGTTTCTGGAAAATAACATGAATGCTTATCAGTTAGCATAGTGACAACAAACAGGAAAACCGGACAATCGCTCAAACGTGATTTTGGAAACTTATTTATAGCAGACTAAACGCTGAATAAAGGTTGGTATATATATATTAAAAAATAGAAAGGAAACATGGAACTTTAAACAATTGAAGCCAAGTAGTAACACGATTTGTTCAATGACATTTTCCGTGGGTTGGAGTCTAATGCCTGGTGATTGAACACCAACAAGACCTCAGTCATTGGGAAATAAAATAAAATGAACTACCAAAATATAGATAGAGATAGAATGAGAATAACGGGTGTTTTCTTGATGACATAAATACAAGAGGTTTCATAGAAAAACTTATTGTTTTATAAGATATATGTTTTATGATATATTTTTTATTCCTTTAAACTAATTATGTGCACGAAAATGTCTTAATATGTCAAATCCTAGACTACCTTAAGTTTACTATACAAAATATTTACGTTCAATAACATCTGTGTCTATACGACAAAGTACAGGAACGTATATTGCCGAAAACAACAGCCAAGAAGACAGCTGGAGAAGACGATGATACACCTTTAACTGCAAAAATGAATACTTTTATAGTAATCCGTTGATTTAGACAATAGACGTTCTGTACGGAGAGGAAATGCGTTAAGTTCATATTTGAAGATTTACTGCGTTTATTTGAAACACCTTTCTTTTTCAGATGAATATGTTATAGTATTCTTATACCATGACAAAACACTTTAGTGACCGTTTCAACAATGAATTGTTAGCCTTCCATGTCAACCTTGGCGTTTCTAAGATAAGGTCGAGGAAGTTTGCTGTCCATATCTACATGACCTGAGTAAAGCAAAGATACAGAGGTCATTTATCTTATTGCCCTGACCGACGTGGAGAGAGACGTTTGTTAAGTACATTAAACCCCCGTATGTACAACGTCAAGAAACTCATAAAACTCACGGGCAAAGTTAAAAGAACCAACAACTTATTTATAAATTTTATAACATAACCCGTTCATGTTTCTTATAATCATTGCCCATTGCAAGAAAGTGGATTTTTAAAAATAAGAATTGGATCTCTTCGGTGCTTTATAAGGCACTTTTGTTTATAACTAGAACTAACTTTCTGTACACGAACGTACATGATATGAATTAGCGATTCCAGCAACCCTTCTGTGTTTCAACATTAAAAAGAACTTTAAGAGACCACACTCTCATGAATGAAATTGTGTTTACTTGCTAAAAACACATGCTAATTTATGGCTCTGTTTGAAAATGTTTATCACAAAGAGGAACAGAGTATGTCTGGATCATTGTCAACATGAATCCAAGGTAAACTGAAGTTTGGAAACATTGTAATCAAATATCTTGGCGCATTTAGCAAATTTGTAAACCTCGTTACTTGAATATATCATAACGGAGACATTGGCCTCATAGATTTCAGGTTATTGTAGAAGCTCTTGGGATACTCTGACGTAGATGGATGCGTAGGTATGGGTTAACACTTTATTTTTGGGCTCCAGAAAATGGAGAGGATATTTGACACGTTCCTCGTCGAATATCGTATAGATCTGGCTCAGCCAATAGTGTAAATATATAAATTTCTACTTCACAATGAGATATACATAATCATGGTATTCAACGAGAAATTTTAAATATTCGGTTCATTATATTTCCCGAAATGTCGTGATTAACAAGATGGCTTTGCTATCATGGCGATCTCATGACGTTACTTAATTGTTTCTTGACATCACAGATGACGTCATTTGATTGGACGGTTAATTATTTCAATGAGTAGCATGGGGTTAGAGCTTTACAAGGATTCAAGCTTTATCACGTAATGCATCCATCCAAAGATTTTCCTTTATTATTCATTCTATCATCAATGGCCTCTTAAAAGTTTTTATGAGATGAATTACAACATCAAAATATTAATACTATTAATACAGGAGTGGATATCAAAGATACTTTATATTTTAAGCCTCCGACATTACCATATTAAAATTGTCATGGTTAATTCTTTTTTTATGATGGTAGATGTAATAAGTCAATATACTTTAAGATTCTTGACAGTAAGTCATTGGCTCAGTCCATATTAAACCTCATCCCTTACAAAGAACATTTCTTCAACATTTGTAACCAGATTATATTCAATGATCAGTAACTATTTCATTATTTTCAAGACTGTTTACAGCAAATGTAGTAACAATATTACATCAGGTTTCAAATATCATGGATACCCCCTCCCGAATCCAAACACTCATGCCCCCCTTTAATAAAATTTGACTGACCCAAATCAACAAGCTTGCATATCAACACTCTCAAACTTTGCGTTACTCTAGCACAACAACAGGTGAACATTCTTTCTTAACTCAAATACAGGTGCGGTGTTAACAGTTTACCTGTACAGGTAGGTGATCACAAAAGTCATGTTGTAATGTAAAGAATACCTGTAAGGGTAGGTGCATTTGCTGAGCTATGCATACAGTGTACATGAACAGTGTAGATCAAACTATCAGTTTGCCTTTACTCTCAGGTATGTAGATATAATTCATATATTGTGCATATTTCAGCTCTTAAATTCAGAATCAAGGTGTTGGTCAGTGCATCTGCTGAGATAAATATGCATTTAGTGTACATGAAAGGTGAATTGCTTCAGTGGCATTCTAGAAGTTGGTAGTATAAGGAAGACAATGATATTTTTATGTACAACTTCTTTATTACACAATGAGGATGTTTCAGTATAGAAACATGCTTGATAACGGTATAAGCTTAAGGATCTATACCTAAGGATCTATAACGAAACATCACCATTGTGTAATAAAGAAGTTGTACATCCATATATCATTGTCTTCCTTACATGAAAGATGTAGATCAAATTTTCAGGTATGATTTAATGTTAAGATTTTGAGATATTTACACATTGATGTAAATAGATATACACTTAAAGATAAGCTGTACAGAAAAATCTTTCAATTCTTTAATTCTATTAAATTCTATATTTCTCACAAATTATTCTAAATCCACACATTGAATATAATATCATATCTTATCAAAGTAATGATCAGGGCATCCTCTGAAAACAGCTTCTTTAGTGTGTAAGGCTTTGTGTCGATTTCCTTCAATTGACATGTTATAAAAATGTGATTCCTTTTATTCAAAATTTATAATCAAATGATTGACTGCAGCATTTGAAGATGTTAATTACATCATTATTTTATTTAAGTGTAACTGATACCTGCAAAATTAGGTGATGGGTATGCATGATAAACTAGTTTACATGGAATAATGTAGACTTAACAATCCATGATACATTGAGGTTGTTTATTTGTAAGATTTTGAAAACATCAAAACTCAGATATGAACAAGAAATATACATAGCTAAGCTATCCAATGTCATTGTCTCACTGTAGTGCAAAAAAATATTTGCATTTGAAAGTTGTTCATTTTATTTTGGATCCAGGCATGTAGACCATGGTTGAGACAGATTGAAAAGGTACTGCTAATAGATATGTGATATTGTTAGATATTGTAGCTAGATGCAGATGTTCTTGAAGACTCAAAAAAGATATTTAACAGGTTTTGTTCAACGAAAAGTATAAAATAACATTCCAATATACTGTAGCATGGTAAAACAATGCATGCATTGTACAATAATAATTATCAAGTGTATATGTGTGTCTTGCATTGTGTCAACGTGCCTTCAATACATGAATAAATAGCTTACCTAAATTTTATCACAACAATAAGACCCTGACAGGTAAGTATGTTACCTGAATAAGATGCAATGTTGTTACGAGTTAATTATATTCATGAATGCACAAGAAGGATAAACAAGTTTTCTTAAAGAACAGTTCTTAGAAAGAATGAAAATAAACATCATACGAGAATTGTTAATACATAGCTGAAACTCCTGAAGACCAAAGAAATCTTTATTTTATCTGAATCCAACAAAGGTCAAGACACTCCTCAAATTCTATTTGCTAACTAATACCACAAGATATAAATTTCAATTTCACTGAGTCTAAAAAAATTTAAATCTATCAAAAATTATTATGAATGCAAAATATTTAATGTGACGCAAAAAAAATATTTCAAAGAGTTATGCGACTACACTAACATACCTGACATCAAGTATAAGCTGCATTCAACCTTCTCCTTATTTCAATTTTTCTTTGACATATGTCATTTAAATAGATATGGTACATTGCACTTGGAATTTGGAAAAGAATATTATATGTTAACCAGAAAAGAGGTTTCCTAATGTATTAGTTATTACTATCTATACCTGACTCTATCAAAACATTTTTTTAATTGTTCATCCATATGAAAAGAGAACATTACAAGTACTCAGAAAAACATCTTCCAAACTTGCTAAATAAACAAGGTAGACAATGTTTACTGCACCTACATAGAAGAGACAAGTGAGGACATGACATTATCAGTGTGTCCTACAGTGTACTCCAAGGTTCACCACAACCCTGTCACTCACAACATACGAAGTAAGTTGTCTTTATCAAGCATGTAACGTCTTATTGTGTTCAACATGTGGGCCAGGATAGAATAGTAGAGTTTATGTATTTTCTCTCAGGTAGGTGGATATAAATCTATATAATATGTGTATTTCAAATTTGGAGATGTGTTGAAAAGTTACAAAGGGTATGTTTTACTGCTTAATTGTCAAAAGTTATCAATAAAGGCATATGTCTTTACTCTCATGTAAAAGAATATAATCTCCAACTGTATAATGAAAGTGCCTATTCTTGAGATCTTGAGAAGTGTTTTAAAGTGCCGAAGACAATATTGTAAGGGTCAAATATGTAAAAAAGGAATGATAAATGCATTTGCCTTCACACCTAGGTACATGGAAATAATTCTAAATAAGGTGTATGTCTATGCTATTTCAGATCTTGAGAAGTGACTAAGACAATGTTGTAAGGGTCAAATATGTAAAAAAGGAATGATAAATGCATTTGCCTTCACACCTAGGTACATGGAAATAATTCTAAATAAGGTGAATGTCTATGCTATTTCAGATCTTGAGAAGTGACAAAGACAATGTTGTAAGGGTCAAATATGTAAAAAAGGAATGATAAATGCATTTGCCTTTACACCTAGGTACATGGAAATAATTCTAAATAAAGTCAATGTCTATGCTATTTCAGATCTTGAGAAGTGACAAAGACAATGTTGTAAGGGTCAAATATGTAAAAAAGGAATGATAAATGCATTTGCCTCCACACCTAGGTACATGGAAATAATTCTAAATAAGGTGAATGTCTATGCTATGAAGGTATTAAGGATAAGTGTTTTAAAGTGACAGATTTTGTTGGGTCAAATATGTAAAACAATAAAATGTCAATAAAAGCATATACCTTTCCTCTCAGGTATGTGGATATAACTCTTTATAATTTACATATTTCAGCTCTTAAATGCAAGTCTAATGGAGTAAGCGTTCTAAAGTGACAGAGTATGTTCTTTGGGTCCAAAATACCAATTAATAGTTATTGAAAACAAGTAAATATCATATGGCATTCAAGTGTATATGCCTGTTACCTAATTTGAGATAATCAGCCCATATAGTATAATTTTAATATAAATTTTAATAATAATTCTTAGAAAGATACTCTTTGTCAATTTATAGATGCATGGTGCTGGAAAGAGTGAAGAAAATTCCCCCGAAGTTTGATTAAAACTGTACAGCAAAAATTTTAAATACACAAAAATATATATAAACTCAACAAAAATAGCTAAATACCCCCCTAATATTCCATTTGAACAGTATGTACAGGTATAAGCTTTCCAATACAATGATCGCAATATGATTTTAATTTTAACAATAAATCGCCCAAAGGATTTAAAGAGAAATACATCTATATAAATTAGAAAATCCTTATTTAAGGTAAAGTTGCAGGCTGAAGATGCAAGAAAGTGCTCTTGATGTGTAAGATCATATGTTTGACTATATATCAGAAGTGGCATAGACTAGCTTTGACTTTATGTCTAACCAATTTATCAATTAAATATTTTTCTGTGAGTAATTTTTTATATTTTCTTTTGGGTTTCATTCTTAAAACTGAATGGAAAGCATAAAAGCTTTAATATGAGTAGATTCCATATGGCAATATTATCGCAAGACAGGAGCTAATTATTGCAGTATATCAAATACAAAATTTGGTCAAATATCCAGCCCTAATTAGTACTATATGCATCTTTATGTGAACTTTTAAATACTTCTCTACTGAAACTTGGGGTGGTCCTTAACTTATTTTTTTCAGTATATATAAGACATGAGGAGTCATGTATAACCTCTTGTCTTTATACTTGTAGGTACACTAGGTAAGTTGATGAATAAGTAAAATATTCAGAACATAAGTGTTTGTAATATGTACACAGAGAGATTTACATGTGAAGGGTGCTTGTATACACATATTTTGTTCAACCTAGATTTCTTTGTAAACATTAGTTAAATATTAGGTTACAAATATAGTGAATTTTATAACCTAGTCTTATGGCTTTTGAAAATTTTTCACAAAAACTTTGTTCATGTAATTTATTACATTTTGAAAAAGACAACAATTTTCTTTTATATTTTTTGTGGCCATAATATAGATTCTTATGTATCTAAATTTCACTATGAAAAAATTTGTCAATTTTCTTCAGTTCAAATTAATCAATGGATTACAATTAAAATCATGATCTACTGTCTCTACAGGTATTGAACTCAACCATCACCATGGTTACCAAGTTGATGATCTCCGCGGCAGCCATCTTGTTTCTGGCAGTGCAGATATCTGGTGACATGGATGTAACCATTGAATATGCAACATCAATCAGTCTGACCTGTGACAGCCTCGCTTTGAATGTCTCAGACAACATGGCCGACATAAAACGCCTTTACTGGATTCTATCGGATGGGTCACTTGTCGATAGTGCCAGTTCTCCTCCAGCAGGCATCATATTGTCTTCGAACGCCTACCGACTAAACATCACAAAAGTCACGGATGATTTTTTCGGTTATTACCATTGTGTTGTTCTTTACAAAACTGATATTGTTAAAGTTGTTCGGAAAGGACTAAATATCAACGGACCTGATTATACCAAGCTTCACGATGAATATAAAAGGAGTGCTCTGATTGGAGGAATAGCAGCAGCTGTGATGTTAGGCATCATTGGATTGGGTTGCATCGTGTGGCATTTCCGCTTTCAGAAAGAAGAGAGGGAGGATCTCTACAAAGAAAGGGAGAATAACTTTGAACACAATCATGCAGTCTATGATAACAATGCAATGGAAATGGAAATCAAAGTTCCTGAAAATGAGGAGATAGTCAATGGTGAATTGGACGAGAAACTTTGAAAATGACAATACATCTGAAAAAGCAAAAAAACTCACTGCTCAATCAGGATTTACTGACTGACTACAAATCATATACCTCCTTCTTCCTCCTAGCAGAATTGTAATTTTTGGACATGAAAATTGTTCCAAGGGTATCCATACTTATAGTATACTTTTTTAAATAACTCGTACTGTGAGGTGACAAATCCTTGACATGAATTTTTTCTTTGTCACCATTCAATTTAATTTCAAATTAAGTATTCAAAAATATGATTTCAATCATGAAATCTTGTTGACACTGCGTAAAAGCTCTATTTTGGTAATATATCTTCTTTTTATTACCGCTTTTTCTCTATCCTGTAGATGTTTGTCCATTTGGTTTAAAACCTCACCATACATTTCATATTATTTAAGGTTTATTTTATTGAGATTGATAACTTATATATTATATAATGTTCTTATGAGTTAATAGTGTCTCTTTGGTACATTCAAATAGGCTACTTTTTCTATTCTCTTGCCTTAGTTTTTTAGATTTTGTTGCGATTTTGATTTAACTATAAAGCAATGAATATTTTCTTTTTTTATTAGTTCCCATAGGTTCCAGAGTTTGAGCATAATATATGGACATAGAAAAAACAACCATTAAGAGACATTCAAAATGAAAATATCAATCTAAATATATGGAATGTTGTATATTATTCCATGAATACGGTATGAATAGATATTTTTTAATCTCTGAAAGTTGACAATAAGCAGTGTAAAAGTATAACAACTTAATTGTAACTTTATGTCAGGGCTGGCACCTTTAACCTTTTAACTCCTAAAGAAATTAGTACAAATACTACAGGCCTTGTTTTAGGCCTGTGGGGGTGAAAGGGTTAGGATAGTTTTCTTCAAATCATTTTATAAATTGACATTTTATATTCTCTGCCTGGATAGCTTCAAACACTGTTCTAAAGTTCAAAATTAAAATAGCGATTTGTATCTAACATCATAAATAACTTTTGAGGAGATAAGTCAAGCCAGGAATATCCTTTAATATCTCAACAAACAGTTTTATTTTAACATTTTTCATAAGTATTGCATATAAAAACATTACACATCTCACAGATCACAGAGAAATGTCTGCAATAGGACCGGAAATGCGAACTGGGATCTGTCTACGAAGTTTACAGAGAGTATTACCGAGCCATTTCCGTTCCTATTGCAGACACGACTCTGTCACTAGTGTCAGACCTTGTTTTTGTTATATAGCTACATGTACATTTACTTACCATGATACCCGACAAATTCAGAGTCTGGCGCCTATGGTTATAAATGTTAGAAAAATGTGTTAAAATTCAGGACAATTTCTACAACATATTTCTTGATTTAGATATATTGTCATCTTTCATTCAATCGTAACAAAACGCTTTGTATCTAATGTTTTATTTTTTCAAAGAGTATGTGATAATAGTTGTATATTCAGTATGTAGAGGAAAGATATTAGGATTTTGTCACAAAGTTGAACATTTTGTAAACTTGATATGTTTTGCAACAGTTTTTTTAATATAAACAGACAACATTGTTGTTCTACTTACTTAATATTCAGAGTTTTTGTAAAGACTGGTTTATAATAAAAGAGAACAGAAAACATTCTTTGTGTTACATTATTATTATGCAGGAGCGTAGGAGCGAATTTGAAAGTGGGGGGGCTTGAATAAATATTTTGTAACCAAAAAAAAATGTCATTTTGAACAAAAAAACATTTCGAAAAAAAAGTGGGCCCCCCTGTTCCTACGCCCCTGTTATGTAATTGCTGGTGAAATATATCAATGAAAATAAATTGTGCTATCAGTTACTAGTGAAAATAACAATGGAATGTGTCATCAGTCATAAGTGACTGATAATATCAATGTTCCCATGTATAGGACAATGCTCTGACATTATGACATGGCACTTCATTGTTTCTGACGCAACTTTCTATCTCACTCAATAAGTTAAACATGGTATTTGTCAAGAAAATTCATATATTCTCTAATCTATCTTTTGTGGGTTTATTACAGGAAGATACTAAGAAACAGCAACATAAATATAAAATATCTATATATATACACACATATATATGTATATATACATATATATGTATCTGAAGTGTCCTTGCTGTTAATGCTAATATAAGAGGGGGGAAGTAGGGGGTTAATCAATTTCATATCTTTACATTGATGCAGTTTGACAACAATGCCAACAGTGTGTATAGCAGTTGAGTAATTAAATTAGACATATTGGCTTTACAAAGCTTTAGCTATAGTCAACCTTACATATAATGTATATAAAAATTTTACTGAAATATTGATCTGCTTGATACAATTAAGTTGATATATTGACAATTGATGAAAATGAAAATATAAAATTGAATCAAATGGTATGTAATGAAGACCAGAATTTGATTAATATAACATTGTTACCTGAAACGAGATGCATTTTGTTATGTACAGCTGCATATCAAAAGTTTTTTCACTTACTACTGTATGTTAGTGCAAATGTCGTGGAATTTAGGTTTTGTTTAAACGTCTATAAAATAACTTCAGCAGAACTGACAAAGGATTTCCCATTTTCAATGTGTAAAATAGCCATATCTTTAACATATGGTTGGATTGTCTTGTCTCTCATGTAAAAATGTAAATTTTAGCATGATTAAATGGACAGAAGGGGTCACATTTTCGAAATTCCAATTTCTTTAAATTTTGATTAAAATATTCCATTACGACTTGCTGAGAAAACAATCAACAAACGAACAAACATGACTTGTCTTTAAAGCTTTTGGTCACTTTTAAAGGATTTTGTAAAGAAAAATTAAATTAACTGTTTTCGAAATTTTGACCCCTTGTCACTTCAATGGTCTGCCAAAAATTATTATGGTTAACTGTTGGGTGTGGCATACAATTGCGTTAAAATTTAGTGGATCTTCATTTATGTATTGAAAATTTAACAATTATCCGTTTCTTTTTCGCAATGCTACAATGCTACAAAGACATGCCAAATTATATGACAATTGCACTAGGATACACAGGTCATTGTGAACAAACTTTTGGTATGCAGCTGTACATTATAAGATCTTCCTTCCAGGAAGGATAGGTCATTAATCAAATTAACGCATTCCCAAAGAGTTGATCAGCTTTTGAAGTTAAAAGGACTTTAGGATGGTCTTCCTACCTCAAGGTTGAAGTTTAAGGATATATGCATACTCTATAAATGAGGTTATCCTCGACAAACAGGTTTTTCAATGTGTGTCAGGACAATATTTGTTGAATCTTATTCAAAGATACCACATATCCTAATAATGTTGGGGGATTTTGCTTGAGAGAACAAGTTTGTTATCATATAGTAGTAGTACATAAGTATTTATCACTGCTGGTTAATTAATGAGACAGTATAATGTTTTTTGAAAGATTGATTTCTTCAAATTTTCCCCAATAAACCTTAGCTCTGCCAAATGTATCAAAACAATCTGATTATTTATAGTCGTAAAGGAAATAATCAATTATCCAAAAAAAAACAAAAAAAACCCTTTTATTCATTTGAGGTAAGAGAGCTAGGTTAAGCAATCATTCCACAATCTTTTTAAAACTGCTTGATTTAAAAACACTGTCTTGCAACTAGGAACAATGATTCGTGATTTAACTCAGTTAAACGGTGAGACTATATTCACACACTAACTTCATAAGTTGCATACGCCAAAAATGTTCAAATGGACATTATTCATATATATGGTCACAATTTTAGAGGATAATTGTAGAAAGTTTAACTGGTAAAATATTTTGAAATTGGCTTTTTTATTTTTATTATTTTTTATCATATACATGTCTTAATCAATATATTCATAAAATCAAAATATCATCTATTCATATAGCCATGCAAATAGAAATCTATCATTCAAGTAATTTTTTCAAATTTTAGGAAAATGGATTTGTTACAATATGCCTAACTGTCTTATGAATGAAATATTGATTAAGAAAGGTTTTATAACAGTCTATGCCTTGACCTTTATTGACAATCTTGAAAGCCATTGAAGGTTGCAGGTAATATGAAGACTGAACAAACATATTAGCTTTAAGGAGGTAGAGTGGTAAAAGGGGCATAACTCAATCGATTTCAAACAACAAAATAACATCTAAATTACTTAGATATGGAGGGAATATAAGAAATAGAGTCAAATTTGCTCCATAACTCCATAACTGATATTTAAGAAATACAGCCAAATTTGGTCCATAACTCATATTTATGATTTATTTTATTAATGGTCACAGGGTTTACACAAAATTTTAGTTTTCTTTTTCTTTTTAAAAGAGATGAAATATAGTTTTTAGGGTGTGGCCTCTGTGGTTTTTGTTACAGCTTTCTAGTCCTTTTGCTTCTTTAAAAGAAGAAAAATTCAAAACCCTCATAAGTCAAGGAATAAAATACAGATAAAATAGAATAAAGCATTTTTGGTGAAGAAGGGAACAACATAACCATTAAAGAGGTAAACTGGTAAAAGGGGCATAACTCAATTTTGATTTCCCATAACAAATCAAAATCATATCAACTTACCGACAGAACGAAATAAGGTATATTTCAAAGAGGGGTTGAACAAACACAACCTTAGGTAACGTGATAAAATAGGCGTAACGCAAGTTTGAATTCAATTTTTTTTAAAGAAATTAAAATTTACTTACATAAAAGATGGATCTTGATAAAGTAGTTTATTTGAAGAAAGGATTACTTAATCATAACCTCTAAAAGGCTAGATGAATTTTTAAAAATCAAATTTAGAAAGAAATTAAGTATTTTCTGTTCAGAAGAGAAAAAAATAAAAAGTTGATGATAAACTTGCAATGTCATATATATAATGAGCATAACATATTTTTATTTAAAATATATCAACATATAAACTTATAAATGCAAAATTAACCCTTAAACAAGACACACAGCAAAGTTACATAACTTATGTTTTTGCATCAAAAGGGTCAAATTTCTTTACATGGCAATACAATGTACGTCACACTTAACCTTTTTGGATTCATAGAGAAACTATATTCACTGATAAATAGCACTGAAGTCACAGATTTTACCTTAAATTGTTATTCAGTAAAATGTCTCTCTGATTGCATGGTCCTCCAAAAAGGGTTATTAAATAGGATTTGATTTAAGATTAATCAAAGAAAAATGATGGAAAACATATAAAAGTACTGCACTTAAAGAGTTAGGTGTTTTTTCCTCTACATGAAACCCATATGCCTACAATGGATATGAATATATTCTTGCCCGTGGGCTTGTGTAACAAAGGGACCTATCCCGAGCTGGTACACCATGTGTACATATATTGTGTACTCAAAAAACATAACCCAGTTCATATTTAACCTACTAGTCTCGTTTACACCCAAGTTCATTGTGACTCTGCGTTAAGTAATTTCAACATTTGATTTAAAAGATTTTAGTTTGATTGAAAATAAAATAAAATTTTAATATGTCTTATTGAAACAACAATGATGTATGAAAAAGTTATTTTACCTTTTAATGAGATGTTCTGGATAGTAATGGATTTAGGTTTAACTATGGAATACACACTATATAGCTTATTGTGTCACTTTCAAAGAAAATGCTATGAACTTTTCTTGGGATTGCAATTAAGAAGCCTTTTTAAAAACTATATTTCAAGACATGGCACATGCTATAGCAGGGCAAATTGACTTATTCATTATTTTAAAGGAGAATGTGTTGAAAACATCAAAAATGCCATTGTCATTTCAAATAAATAGTTGGATTTTTGCTTGTAAATATAAAAAAGTTTGAAAGGAATATATAAGATCCTGAATACCTTCATGAATTTTGATTGGCTGACCATGACATATTTATGCATATACACAACCCTTGACCCCTCCTATTTTCATATAGCTATGAGGCTCTAAACTAGTAGTCCATGTATCAAACAACTTAACATTTCATGTGTATATCAAAAACGTTTGGAATTTGATAGTTAGGGATTGAGTTTCTGATATTGGAAAAATATAAGAAAGTTAGAAATAAAGCTTTAGTTCATATTTTTAAAATTCAAATGAAATATGTAAGTATTTGCTTTTTAACTATAGTAAAAACAAGATGAAACAGAAAGGGAATATAAATTAATACGATATATGTCAGAATAGGAAGAAATATACTTTGACTCTTATTAGAAATTGCAAATAAAGAACCAAGCATCTTTTTCGATATACACCAATTCAAAAACATTGAAAATGATTGATATGGCTAAAATTATATGTAACAATATAAATTCGGAAATATCCAGTAAAGAAACATATATCAATTTGATTGCAAAATTCCTTTTTTTAAAAACAGCAAGCACTGTAGAACTTATGAGCTGAGAGAAAAAAGAAAACAATTCTATCTTAATTCAAAATTTCTGTAAATCAAAAGTTGTGTATTTTTTAAATATCCTACTCACTACTGTTCTCAAAATTATTGATAATTCAAACTGAAAAAAAAAAACCATTCACATTTTGTCAAAAACTAAAGATAAATCAGATTTTGATAAAAAAAAGGTAAAAAATTTCAAAGAAAAATAAAAATTGAAGAAATATAAAATTCAAATAAAAATTCATATTTAAAGTATCAACTTCAAAATTCATAGTTCCCAAGATTGCACTAATTCTTAAAAACTCAACATGAACTTGGTAAAGGACGACAAACAAATATTCATCACATTGGCCTAAGCAGGAGACCAGGTATGCTCCAGAATGAGGGGTTGTATGTACAAGCTCTGCATACAGGTAAACAATGCAGGCTTACCTTTACCTGGGCGAGACTCAGGTGTGTATTGTAATATATGGATGAGCCACAGAAACTCCAAACAGGCTGAAATATATCTATCTATCTATCTCATGGTTTGAAATTGTCCATTAACAGGTAAGTTTTAACTTTCCAATATGTCCATTCTTGTAGTTTTATGAGTTTTTTTAGGGATGGATGTAAAATATCTTCTCACTTTTATTGTCAGTTCATGAAAGTGTTAACTATAAGCTTAGAAAATTAACATGAAAGGATGAAATGACAGGTGAGTTCAGGTAAAATTTGAAATGTTTGGCTTAAAGTAATAAAATATCATCCATTACAAGCTTACTTCAAAAGTCACAATTTGTTAACATTTTACCTTGATATGATATGGAATATATATTGATCTTACATAAAGGAAACTATGTTGAATATTAAAAAATTGTGTTCTACCTTTGTTATATTATGAATTAATTTAATCTCTATCCAATCAACTATCTATAAGGTCTCAGAAAAAATTATTTTAAGGTGAAATTTCAACCATACCTTTGGTGAGGCTTATATTAAAATCTTTTCTCTAAGATATCGGTAAATCAATAAATATTGAATCTGTACTGGTTGTATGTTAAGCTACATATTATCATTAGTAATCGTATGACATTAGTTTTAACATAAACACGTATTATTATTCAGTCTCCTATAAATAATTACCTTTACATAATTAAAAAGGATCATTGTATTTCTTAAAAACTTAACATTTTTGAACAATGAAATGAGTTATATATAGATGTTACATGTGAGTTATTTGACACTTTTCAATAAGCATTATTGTTTATATCTGATCTTCATTAAAGAGCCCATCCGTGAGTTGTTGGAGTCATATATGCCAAACATAATCAATGGTGTCATTTGATCGCGAAGTATTGACTGTTACCAAAACGACACATTTTAAAGCTTCTTGTTTTTTTACAGTGACAATATGAAGGTAGAACGTCGCAATTATGATCGAAAACCAGACAGTGGCGCGCGTCAAATAGTCAGACGTAATTTTGGAGACTTATCTAAAACAGCCAGGAGGACAGTTAGGAGTTGATAGTGTTTGTTAGGTTATATAACTAGTATCTATGTATATTGGACATGTTATAGATACTACACCTCTGTGCATTTATAAGGCTGTTTTTAGATTTTCATGGCAAACCAGTATTTGTCATATATATGTCTTTTGGACATGAAAAGTTAAGATGTTTTGATTTCATATCACCACATATGACATTTAGGTTTGTATCAAAGGTAAATAGTATGTTATGAAAATGACAGAGTGGCTCTTTAAAGGTGCACAGAGAATGTTATTGGGGTCAAATATGTCACACTTCATAAATGGTGTTATTTCATTGACAAGTAGTTGTTGTTTCTGATAATTAACATCTCAATTATCAGTTAACATAGTCACAAGAAACACAAAAAATCTATATTTATTAACAAATACTGGACAAAGGCATGCGCCAATGACTAAAACATAATTTTGGAAACTTATTTATACCAGACATATTCATACCATACCATACCATACCATACCATACCATACCATACCAAGAAATATAGGGTGGTATTGTTTAGTAGGTTTGATGACTGATATACATGTACAAGGGACCCTGAACTGAACTTCTTAACATTTATTTGGCTGTTTTTAATTCACAATTGAAAACCAAATGTCACAATTTTGGCATTTTAGAGATAAAGATGCAACTTTAGATAGGTGATTTAAAATTAACTCAGGTCATAATCCACATATAAAATTCATGAAACATACTCTGTGTCACTTTAAGACATAATCTAAGTAAAATTCTGATAAACTGATATCTAATGAATTGATCGATATTCACTCAAATTTGAAATTGTGATTAAATCAACTGTATCATGTATCATATTGTGAAGTGAACCATGATGAAAGCACTTATGCATCAGTGTATCATGATTTCCCAAATATTTAACCAAAACGACAATTACATGACACGTACATATTAGTTTTCAATGAATATCCAACAAATCTATGTGCTTAAGACTATGACACACAAACGCTTTAGACAAATACTTGTTTTATTAGCTTTCAAATTATATCAAGTGAGATTCATTTTCAACCTGCTTTAGTTTTCAAGACTAATTGATGAGAGTCAATGTACTGTTTTAAATCAGAATTGCATCTGTAATCAGTATACCTTTATATTGTCACTCTACTTAACTGATAAGCATCAATTATCAATCAAAAACCATTGGCGGCAATTTTTGTGTGAACAGCTCAATCATTTGAGGTAAAAAATGGATTTGCAAAGCTTAACTGACCTTTGTATGTTTGTTTTCAAATATTTTCTTGCAATTTGAACAATTATTTACTAAAAAATGTGCTTTGACATATATCTTATAGCAATCTAATGATCAAAATGCAGTATTAAATGTCATCTTATGTTGCAAAATTCAAATTTCAATAATTTGAGAACAAATATCAAATCAGTTACAAAATTTACAATTCATAATCACACCTTTGCTTTCCAAGGATGAGGTGAGAAATAGGTTTAAAGAGTTGGCCTCAATACAGAGAAAAATTTTTTTCAAAGAACCAAACTTTTAAAAAACCACAAAAGCTCTACAAATCAGGAATATTAATTTAGTTTAAGATATACTACCTTAATCCAAGGTGATGATTTATTCATGAAAAATTATCAACTTGCCTCTTCAGGATTTTTGGATTATTTTTCATGAATCAACTCCTCATGCATTCGCCATTACTAAAACCAGAAACTCAAAAGGCCCAAAACCCAAGTGGAGAACCCCTTCTTCAAAGCATCCCACTAGAGTTATTCAACTGCTCACGAGGCCTATATACACTGCTGTGAAGCAATACACAAGGCAAACTGTAGAGTGTAGCTACCAATAACCAGGGTCAAATAGGTCTGCATAAAGCTTTCTCTGTAGAGATCAAGTGAAATCTTAAAGTGACACAGAGTATTGTGTAACAAATTTAGTATATGACATAATGAAGAGCCAAAATACTATTTTCCTTTGTTAAATTTCTACATGTATATTACCTAATAAATAGCTCTACAATCACAAAAACCCTGTATTTGTTGTTGTGTCTTCTGTAAATAGATTTCCAAATAAGAAGAAATTCCTGCATCCTTTGCTTGTCTAAATGAGCCAAAAAAGGCAGAATTTCTGCTCAAATCTTCTGTTTCAATGCCTATATAATGACAGTAACAGTGACATAAATAATCATCTTTATATATACAGAAAAACTATTTTGCATTGCTTCTGATAATTTTGACAACTATAAACAAGTATAATATAAATGATAAAGTAAAGATATTTCAAGTACTAAATTGATGAACTAAGTAAAATAAATCTTTTTTATTTCAGATACCAATATGGGGAAGATATTCTGCAGCATCTTTATGATGGCCGTCTTGTCTGTCGCCATGGCAGCAAATGAGCATATTCCAAATGTTGAAGTCATGTACTCTCAGAAGGTCAACTTAACCTGCATGGATGATAATCTCGACCCAGATTCTGAAACTGACATGATCATGTGGCTTCTACCAAACGGGAAACTGGTGAAGACTGATCAAACTCATGAGGAAGTTATGCTTTTCGAAAACGGCAAACTAATCCACATCAAGGAACTTGACGACAAATATTTTGGTGTCTACAACTGCATCATCTACTCCGGCACTGGCAACAACATGAAATACCACATTGTCCAAAAGGGAATCAACTTGTATGGTCCGTACTGGGGAGACTTGATGGCAAAATATCGTACCAATTTGATCGTCGGCGCAATAGCAGCAGCAGTTGTTCTTGTAATAATGCTCGGGCTCTGTTTCCTCATGAATCGAGGCCATAGTCTTGACGAGGACGAAAGCAAGCGAGTCCAAGCGGCTGATCTATGGGTGTCCAATAGAAGTGGTTACGAGAATTCTGGAGTAGAACTTGACG
Source organism: Phorcus lineatus (assembly GCA_921293015.1). NCBI lineage: Eukaryota > Metazoa > Mollusca > Gastropoda > Trochida > Trochidae > Phorcus > Phorcus lineatus. The sequence continues at coordinate 31,006,081 of OV121087.1, read as the reverse complement.
ACATTGAGGTAGAACCAAAGAAAGTTGCTCCCGTGAATGGTGACTCCCCCCCAGGGTATAGTGATTCCCCTGACCATCTCGCCACAAAGTTGTAATGGACATTCATATTGTTCCATAGATTGATGTTTTCTCTGAAGAATAATGCTCCTTTATCTAAATACAATAAATCATCAAAGGTTAAAGAAAATTCAAACACGCATTAATCATGGTTGCCGAGACTTTAAATTTGTACATTATCAAAAATCAAAGGAGAACGTCAGACCTGTCCATCTTTTGAATAATTCATGACAAATATTTAGAGAACTTGTGTTGTAATAGCATTGTTGTAATAGAAACTGAGTGGTGTTTTTGTAACCCTATATATTTGTTTTTATGATATCTGGTCTACCTGTCCTTTGACCTCTCCAAAACCTATTTCACAACAAAAAAATGTATTAGAACATTAATGTGATCTTTATTTCTAGTAGATATCATATGCAGAAATGAATTAAGATCTCATGCTCAATGTTTCTAAATTGATTGGCATTTGCTGAACCATTTCTATGAACCAAGGGAGATAATCCATTCCAACATGAATGAAGTGCTCTTCAATCACTGTAATCTTGTAACTTTAATAGTACTAACTGATATTTGATATAGACAAGCAAAGAAATGAACACGCATTTTATCATTTAAAAAATCTGTTATTATCATTTAAAATTTTCAATAATTCCTTTATCACATGTAACCTTTTGATCTCGATTTTGAAAGTGATTCAAGAATGACAGCTTATGTTTATAACCATTTTGTTAACAAATTTATTTACTTTTCTATAGTTTTTTACTGTTTTCAAACTCAACTGAATGTAGTGAAATTGAAATCATTAGAATACTCAATTTAACCAGAAAATATTTTACTAATTTAGCATAGGTATACAGTTTCTCACTATATTTTGTTCTTATACATATATTTTTAATAAAGAATTTAGTTTTACATCTTTTTTATTATCAAGATTATCATTTATATATTTATTATTTGTTGTGCTAGAAAGGGCATATATTTTCAGAAAGGAGTGACAGTTTTTGTATTAAACCTTTCACAAGTTTTGTAAAAATGTAATTAACCAGATAAGTTTTCTATCTTATTCATTACTCGTTGAAATATATGAAATAAAAAGCATGAAAATCACTGGCATTACCATTGCTGCCTCATCACTACAATTGTGACGCAATGCTTTAGAATTGAGACATCATGTAAATTAAGTTAGCATGCAGGGTTACAACACGCGTGTGGGGTATATCGGTATTATTGCAATACAAAAACAACACAATACATACCTGTACAATTTTCTGAAAATATCTTATGTCTCGCATGATATAAAATTATCCATTTCTGTGTAAAATTGCAGAAAAATATAACCAAAAAGTGATTTTACTGAAAGTTGAAGTGTGAACTCTCAAAGTGAACATAGCAAAGAAAAGTCCGAAACCAGTCACTGCATTATCTCTCTTTACAAAACTAGCCAGTTGAGCATTGATCACTGTTCTTAGTGCTGTTATTTAGTCAAGAGAGCTTACGAAAAGTTCCAATATACGGCGCAATATGTAGAAATGCAGAAATGAGTAACGATACCCATCCTTAGTAAATCACATTGAAGATTCATGAAATGGCAGTATCCTAATGAGATAGCAATTACAGTATGTCGTTAACGTAATATTACTTTACCTCATGAAGTAACGATGTTGGGCTTGTAATTTCATAACATTGTCAGTTATCATTACTGTCAGTCAATTAAACATATAGAGCCATTGGCTCTGTAACTCATCAGGCTATCTATGATTTATTTTACAAACGGTAACAGGTTCACCATTTGGGGGCCACACAATCACTAAATCTATAAATTAGAATCTATCTAGGTTCCTTTCTTCTGCAGAAGAGACTGGAAATAAGTTTTTAGGGCGTGGACACTGTGGCCTTAAATATTTGGGGTCAAATCTATAAATTAGAATCTCAATAAGCCAAGGAATATGTAAACAATTTTTCAGCTTTTCATGCTCCTCGAGAGGAAATTAGTTTTTTGGGGGGTAGTCCTTTTGGCACTTATTGGGGGTCACAGGTTCACCAAATCTATAAATTAAGAAACTCATTTGTCAATGAATAATATCTTGTATTTTCATGGATTCAATTGATCGAGAGAGGAGAGAAAAAGACAGGAATTTCCAAAAACTTTATACTCCTATCAGCAATGTTTTTAGAACAAGACAGAAATTTACAAATGCAGGATTCAGAACAACGAACTGAATTCTTGATGTTTGATAAGCTTTAAAGAAATATATTTGGCCTTTTCACAGTTTACAAATAGAGGATATTATATTAGTGTCCATGACATACTAAAGACATCTAAATATAAGTATTTCCTGTGCGAAAGCAGATTACCCGCAGTCGGCACATATGGAATCATCGTGTCATAGGCAAACTCTGACGTCAAAGCATTGTTATGGATGTGACGCCACAATGAAAATGTTATATTTTGCCCAAGGGCAAAGCATGAACCCATATATGATTGCCCTCATAGTTGATAAATAGCAATACATACAAATTATACATCTTAATTTTTTACAGGCAATAACTGACAATAATATAACTTAATGATTGCCCCCTCCCCCAGTTATAACTTTTTTCAAAGGAAAAATCTCTGGTGAGTAAGTTTCCAAGAAGTTTTGTCAAAATCCCAAATCATCTAAGCACTAAAAGAGCGTTTTGAAACAACATTAAATAACCAACATTGTTGTCTCTTCAAACCCATTACAAGAGCTCTTGTAAACATAAGATCAGAATCCCAGTTGATGTCAATTGCTTTTCAATTTATTGGTTATGAAAATTCTTCACCTTCCCATTTGTCTGATTGCTGGGCAATTACTATTGCCTCAAAAGGGTTCAATGCCCTCTTCTCATTGTAATATAAAATTAGATTCAGCTAAAAGACTTGTTGATGACAAATGTGCATGTACACCCAAGCTGGATGCCTGTTAGTCTCACTCTAGTTCCACTGAAACAATCAGCCTCCATCTTGTAATGGCTGCTCTACATCAATTCTCATTGGCCACATTGTATTTCACATGATATGGTGGCCAATCAGAACAGAGATAAGTAATGTTGCAACAAATTAACATGTAGGGGGCTGTATCAAAACTTTCTTAATATTTGTCAATATTTTGATGTTTTTGAGAATTGAAGGTGATAATTATTTTTCTTGATCTACAAAATATATCTTGCTCTTGTTCAAATTTTTTCAGTGCTAAATTTTCATTACTTAATCATTCTGTTAATCTAATATTTTACACTTCAAACAAAAACCTCAGTTCTAGATGTAAAATTTCCACATAAAATAATTTGAATGTAGGAGTTTGATTACATTTTTCAGTTAAGTTGAAATCAAGCCAAATAAAATCAATAAAGATGATAGAAGAATTCTGACAACCTTGAACCTAATCACATTAGAAAACCAAAAAATTTCTTTTTCTTTCCATAAAGGAACCCAATATTTGGAACACATACAATGAAATTTCGACTGATCATCCCAAGGGTAAATGATCAGATTATAGCCTTGAATACTTTGTGGTAGCCCCTCGCTTATGCAAACAAGCTGGGTATCCATTTCTCCCCACCTCTGCCCCTGTTCTACTTGGGACATTGTGTTTGACCTTCCACAGACGAGAGTAAAGGTAAGAAGTTTTCATTATGGCAATGATTTTCCATCAAAACTATTCTGTTGTATTTGATTTTTTTTATATGGCTTCCATAGATTTCTTTTCTTTAAGATCATAATATACAGAACAACATTTTTAAAATGGTTTGGATATCAATTTTTTTAACTTAGTTGATATTTCTTTAATTTTCTCAGGAGATTTTTATAGGCGTTCAGATTAGGTTATTTGGATATCTTTGATATCCTATAAAGATAATTTTATAAGTAGAAAAGTTTCTAAGATAGTTATTCTGTAAAATCTTCTTTATTTTGTTTTCACTGGGTATATTTTTCACTTTAAACACATATCATTATACCTAATGTTTAAAATTATCTATCATGCTTATTTGAATGAAAAGTATTCCAAAAAGCTGTAAATTAAGTGTTCAATCTTTTTTTGAAGTTCAAGAGATAAGCATCCTCATACTTAAAGTATGAAAAAAATAAAATGACAGGCTTTTGAAAAAACAGTAATAGATTTTAAAACAGAAACATTTATTCACCATTTAATGATTTTAATGTAGTACAAACAATACAGGGGGAAACTTGTAAAATTGCAGAAAAAAGTTTGGCTGCATTTGGGGTAGGACAAGGATAAAAATAGTGTTATTATACCTTTCAATTTAAAGATTGGCAGTTTTTATTTCTTTTGACTATGACTATGATGTTTTAAGAGGGAAAAATTATGATGACCCAATTTTAATTTTCAAACACAGAGTGTACTCTTAAAGAATGTATTAAAGATATCACTTAGTTACAATGAAAACGATTACAATAGATCTATACATGATATGGACAAACCATCAGAAGCTTAGATTTGTGAACTACTCTCATTCGCACTTTAGTGGTTTAAACATTAGGTAAAGTTTTGAATGTAATAAAACTCACTTGCAAGAGTAACAATGCTAATGAAATACTTGAAAAGTTTTTATTCACTTGAATTAAACACCTTGAAAACACAAAGTCTTAAAGTCATACTCTCACTTTGCAAGTAAAATTTTAATACACCCAAGGTAATAAGTTCATCACTACCATCAATATTTCCTCTGACTTTTACAACAATTTTCAGAACTTTCAGTGCATTCTAGCCCTCAATCTTGGATATGAAATCACACTCCCCATTGTTGTACAAATGGGCTTACATCATCATTTTGCAATAGTTGTGATGTAAAACACAAGAAATTTCCTAGCTGAAAATACAATGAAAAAAAACTCATGCTTACATTCTTCAAATACAGAAATAAGATAAAAAGGTGATAAACTCATTGAGAAAGCATCTGTCATAGGTAATGGAGATGCAATGTACTGGATTCTCAATATAATATAATGCACTTGCAAGCTACTCTAAAGGAGTGCACTTGATTTGCTTGAAGCTATCAATGAATTGTTACACCACTACTTTAATGGAATAAAGAAATGTTTCAATTTGTACATTTTGCGGACAAAAGTCATTTCATTTCTTACTTGGATTACAGAATTTCTGCAATGACTGATCGAAATAGTTTTCTGACTAACTAGTGATAAGATAACTAGCTTTGAAAAAAGGTGATCATTCATCTTGTAACTACTAAGTATTCTATTCATTAATGAAACCTATTATGATAAAGGTAATCTCAATTTCTCAAAACCATAATTTTTCAATAATACACAGAATAGTCATTTGAGCACTTAGTATAACTTTATAAATGTTGTTTGATTTTATTCACCGTTCTTACCAAACATAACTTAAGTTCTCTGTTAACAAAAATAATTTCATAAATGTAAGAAATAAATGATAAAATACAATTACAAAAGAATTTGAAAATTTTATTAGAAATAAATCGAATTAAGAATCATTTATGAAAAAGAATTTTAAGAATATATCTAAAAATGTAATATCAAATTATGAATAGATTTAAGTTCCTGTTTAATAACAATCAATTATGACATTTTCTCATAATAACCATAAAATCAACCTTCAAAATAACAGTTTCATAAATAAAATCAATTTTCACTTTTGTTTATGGTCCAAATATTACTTTTCCTTTTTCCAGATCTGAAGGCACCATGATACTTGGAAGCATAGTCCTAGCGTTGATTATCTCCCTTGCCGCTGGTTTGAACCATGATGACGAATGGGGCTACAATGTCGTGTACTACCAACCCAAAAACTTGTCATGTCAAAGTTCAAAGGTCGACCTCTCTTCTGTGAATGGTGCCAAGAAATTCACATGGATCCTTCCATCAGGCGAAATTCTTCGGCCAGGAGAATCGCATATGCGAGTGTACTTGGAACCAAACGGACAATGGCTGTATGTCAACCGAACAAATGATGAAGATTTTGGCGTCTATAACTGTCTCATATTTGTAAATGATCAACTGACCTACAATATCCGAATTGGACTCAACATTCATGGATCGTACTGGGGCGACCTACAGGCGAAGTATATTCCGAATATGATCACAGCAGGAGTTGCCTGCGCCATCATGTTTTCTGTGGCGGCCATTATGTGCTTCTGTTATGAGCGACAACAGAACAAAGGGGAGAAGGCCATTGATGCTTATGAAATCAAGATGCAAGAATTAATGGAAATGAAAGCCGAAGAGGGGAAGATGAACGAAGGTTATGAGGCTGACACAGTTCAGGAAAAATCACATTTGCCCGATGATGAACTCCAACCTAAAGTTGTAACAAAGTTCTAGGGGGATGATCTTGGCAATTAGAAAAAGGATTTCATCCAAGTGTTTAAGTCCTGAGTTGTCAATGACAGGTGCATTTTTATACATCTGCAGATAATGATATACCCTATTCACTCCAATCAAATTTACTGAAGTCATTTCTTCCTTAGTAAAAAATTGAGGACTTTCATGGCTAGAAATACAAATTCTGTTTGGTAGGATCAAAGTTAGTGCAAACAATGATATAGATTCAAACTCACCTTTGAATTAAATTTTCTCTTTTTCAAGTGAATTAATTGAAAAAGCATTAATCTAAGTGTAATTTAAGTAGGTTAATGACTTAAAAAAAATAATGGGCCCTTCGGATCTTGGATTTTAACGGAATTTTTACTCGAACATTACCGTAGAGGAACATTTCCATAACCTCTACGGAAGCTTGGGGTTCTTGAACAGAGTTGTACAACCCAATTTCTTTTTTGACTGAAGTCAGTTGTTAGTAAGTCCTTTGTTAGATAATATTTGATTTGACAAAAATAAGGATAGTACCCATGTTACTATTTCACAGAGTTGTACAACCCAATTTCTTGTTTGACTGTAGTCAGTTGTTAGTTAGTTAGTTTAGGAGGAATATCAACATATTCAAGAGGAGTCATATATTTTCATTGCAACATTCACATATTTGTATTATACTTTTCTTTCAAGTATTAATAATGCTTGGAATTGATATTTTTTTTAAACAATTGTTTTTAGAAAAAATATGAAAATTATATGTAAGTCATAAAAATAATGATTTTTTTTTCTTTTCTTAATCATTGTTAGTTTTACAAAACATAATTTGATATGTTACATATTAACCAGTCATGACATGTACATGTGTACAAAAAGAAATAAATACATCCTATTAATTATATTTGTTTGTTATCGTATAATCGATAATTTTGATTTGAGGTTAATTGAAATAATTGAAGCTTTAAGTCATGTAAGATCAATGTAAAAGTGGTGAAAGGTATTTTATGTACGCTTCAATCAATATCAATCAACTCTTACGATTCAGAAACATTACAAAATCTTGTCAAATCATTTTAGCACAATACGCTACGTGAAAATTGTGTCTTTTCTATCAAGTTAAATCTAAAGTCTAAAAATAGATTTAAAAAATCATTATATTACCTGTTCAAAGTTCTGACTGAAAGATTGGCATCGATGACACATTTCACACTGGGCATAGCCCAGGCTTGAAGCGTAGAAGTAAATTTTCTACCTTCACAGACCCAAGAGCAAATTAAACGGTCAATACTAGTTTTTTTTTAAAGGTAAATAAAGTGATCTCAGGAAAACGAAAATAAAATGTTACCAATGGCAAGGCAAGCTTATTAATCAAAATAATCTGTTAACAAAAACAAATCTTGAAAAAGTGTTCCATCTAAAATGGTCACCAACAAGTTTCGCCTGATACTTGACAGGCCCGTAGCACCAATTTCGAGAGTGGGGGTTCCAAAATAAGGGATTTGCTACCCCCCCCCCCCCCCCCCCCCCCCCCCCGCCCCCCCCCCCGCTAGCTACGGGCCTGCGTGATACTTTCTTCTATGACTCCGGAAAGTGCGCTGAGTAATAAGGTGTTTGTCTTTCTAAAGGTTATGCATTGGGCATATGCATAGATTTATCTGGATGATTTAAAGAAATGATTTTTTAGAAAAGCGTTGTTATTATTATAAGAGGCTCAGTCAACATAAGTTCATGAAGCTAAATATTTCGGTGCACACTACAGTTCTTTCAGTATTGCTCTCAAAAATTTAGTTTTGGGCTGAAGATATAATCCAAAAAGATTGCTAGGAAAAGGTATTTTATTTTTGCATCGATGAATACTGTTAAAGATGGTCGTATAATCTTGATCTCCTACAAAGAAAAGAACTGGTATCGTTTTAAAGAGCCACTCCGTGAGTTGTTGGAGTCATATATGCCAAACTTAATCAATGGTGTCATTTGATCGCGAAGTATCGATTGTTACCTAGAAGATACATTTTAAAGCTTATATGTTATTTACAGTAACAATATGAAGGTAGAATGTCGCAATTATGATCGAAAACCGGACAGTGGCGCGCGTCAAATAGTCAAACGTAATTTTGGAGACTTAGCGAAAACAACCAGGAGGGCAGTCAGGAGTTGATAGTGTTTGTTAGGTTATATAACTAGTATCCATGTATATTTGACATGATATTTACACCTCTGTGCATTTATAAGGCTGTTTTTAGATTTTCATGGAAAACCAGTATTTGTAATAAATATGACTTTTGGACATGAAAAGTTATGATCTTTTGATTTTATATCACCACATATGACATTTAAGGTTCGTATCAAAGGTAAATAATATGTTATGAAAATCACGGAGTGGCTCTTTAAGAGATTACCAGATTTTAGATGATATCTGATTAGCGAGTTGAAGTTTGTGGACTAATATGCCATTCTTGTACATATTCACAGTACATCCAGAAAAAATCAATTGTTGAAAGTTACAAATCAACTTGACATTTGGTGAGTCGTTTGAGTGAAATATATATGTTAGTGTACATTAATAAGTAAATGTCTCCCATCACAGTTTTGTATTATGTTTATAAATTCGTTGTCATTCTTTAGAGAAACAACGGAAAATCTTCTGTTGGATTTTTTTTCTAAATAAGAAGTAAAATGGGTAATCCCCCATCCCATTTCAAAAGTCATGGATCCACCACTTATTGAATCAGTACTTGCCTGAGCACTCAAAATAGCGCCATTTTTTAGATTATTGATATAAGAGTATTTCCTGAAGTTTTTCATTTATTTTTTTTACCATACATGGTGCGTTGTATAAATGTCTGAAGATTTACAGAAGGTAATAAACACTTTGGTCACAAATAAGGGGATGAGTGTGTGTGTGGGGGGTGGGTGGGGGGATGTTTACCCCTAAACCGGCCCCCTTCCTATGGTGCCACGGCACCGCTGCTTTGCTACAGGCGAAACGTTTCGGGGAGCTGAAACATTCACCTTCCTGATATACATTTGCGAAGTAGATTCAGCAAAACCTATTTTTCAGCTATATTCTTTGTTCCCTCATCACTGTTCTTTGAAACAGGAACGATATAACTTTCCATCTGAATGAAGATGAGTTCGAACCATCATGAATCATGGATGTAACACCATTAGAAAAAGATAGCACATATAACTCATGTTTTGGTAACGTTTTAGATTAGATACGGTAACAGCTCTTGTCAAACTAGTCTTAAATTCACATGTATGAGTATTCAGCAACCGGCTAAAAATTCTTTGGATTTACAAGGTTTGTTTTTTTTCCAAATTTTGTATGAGTCTTGGTTTGTTGAAGACTTCTTGGTTTTAACGGTGAAATTTCGATAAGCTATAATTTTCTATGTAAAATTTGTCTGAATTGTCAGTCTTAATAATAATAATAATAATGAGTATTTATAAAGCGCTATATCCATACACAAGGTGCATGCTCAAAGCGCATAAACATGTTAGAATAAAAGGTAATGGTATGAAGTATTGGCATGAATAAAAATCTAAGAGAAGAGTATGAATTATAGCATATGAATAAATAAGTCGGATAATTCAGTCAGTGGGAAAATATCATGAAGTAATGTCTATGAATAATAGCTTGAAAAAAGATAAGTTTTGAGTTTTGATTTAAAAACAGTCAATGAAGGTGATATCTTGATGACGTGAGGAAGTTGATTCCAAAGTCGAGGAGCAGCATTACTGAATGATTTCTGTCCACAACTGGTATGATTATAGTTTGGTATCTTGAGAAAATTCAAATTCTGTGATCTAAGAGTTTTTGCAGGGATATAGTCATTTAACATCCTTGAAAGGTATAATGGTGCGGAGTTATTTTGACATTTGTATGTCATACAGAGGACTTTAAACTTGAGTATAGTCAAATCCGCAATCAAATTTAGAAAAAAAACTTTTGGCATATTTTGAATTTCTATGTTTTAAAATAATTTACGTCATTGTTAACGTAAATCGTGTTGAACACTTAAAACTATAGACATGCATTAATATATTATTATGGCATAAAAAATCCAAATCACTCGTGAATTAGCACCCATACAGAAAATGACATTGCCGACAGTCAAAAGCAAATACAAGAAACTTGTTTAAAATATAAATATTCTCCCCCAACCCCCCCCCCCCCCCCCCCCCCACCTCCCAAAAAAAAAAAAAGAAATATCGATTTATAATGATAAAAGATGATGCTTTTAAATTAAACCCCAAACACTAGATACCACATTTATCACGTGACAATAATCTATAATTCGCAGTTAACATTGTTTGAATGATTACATGAAATTTTCAGGTTAAATTATGTTAATCTAGAGAAAAGAATTATTTAATCCAAATGTTTGCACATATGTTATTTTATACAAACATCTCAGAAATTGAAATATACCCGTCACGTGATGACGTGATTAAAATATCAAATATTGGACATTATAAAAACATCCATTTTTTTCAAAACCAAGAAACGTTTTCAAAAAATTTCATATTTTGATAACTAAAAGGAAATTTATAAAATTATTTTAAGAACTGAAGTTAACGTAGTACACTGGGTTCCGTCTTTCAACACGATAACCTCCCCTGATAAGTATAACCCGTGAGAGGGCAGTCAAATCTCAAAGACTTGATAACGCAGCGCAAAGCATAACGATAACCAGTCGGGTTGTTGAGGCAACCGCGTCAAAATGGCGAACAGGGACACGAATCCATCCCTTGTGATGATTGTTCCTGGATTAAAATCTACAGGAAAAACAAGCTGTAAACTCCTTCGTCGACCAAGAGCAACACCTTATCTTCCTCCCGTTTCACCAGGCATCACACCAACAAGGACAGACGATTATCCTAACTCGGCAAAAGTTGTAGAAGTTTATGTCGAATCGCACTCTCCCCTCTATGGATCCCAATCGCAAGAATTTGAATTCTATAACTCGGAATCACCGATTCCAAGCCTGGCACCAAGTCTCGTGTCGCCACCTCCGCCGTCTGAATCTGTTCCTACTCGGGGAACGTTCCATAGACACCCATATGCATCTGCAGCAAGTCATGCAACCTCTTTTATCAGTCGAGATGACTTGAAATATGTTCTAGATCCTGTCTTTCGAGGCAGAAGTACAGTTGGAGCATACATTGATGGTAAAAGGTTGACCAAACCTTTCAAACCAAGAGGACCTGAAGGATTCCCACCAAGAGAACCCAAAATGGTGAAAGAATCTATTTTTGATCCACATCCTGATGATATGCGGTACTTTAAACCACCAGCTTTTACTTTGGACACCTTTTTACATCATGTATCAAGAGTGAAGCAAATGCCTTTGAAGAGGGTGAAAGAGACTATTTATTCCAGAGCCAACTACAAGAAACTCACAAAGATGATACAAGACACTTACATACATCCAAATGTGCAAGAAAGTGTCAATGAAGTTACCCTTACACCAGAAAGTCAAAATGTTCCAGCTTGTGAACCTCGTATACCTCAGAAACAGTTGTTGTATGAAATGGCTGCAATGATTAAATCTCATGTAAAAGAACTCATTGACACTGAAGTCAAAACTGTCATCAAGCAAATGCCAAAATACAGTCCATCCTACCATGGAGATAAAGTACCCCACACTGAGATCATCTTGTATGAAAGTGACAATGCAGAAAAGGCAAGTATTATATCCAAGAAGAAGCTTGATTCAGAATTGCCATCCTCAGATGCTGTTTTCCATTCAGCAAAGACTCGCTGTTTTCAGGGCTCAACAAGAAGTCAGTCTCCATTTACTGGCACAGATGAGGGAGTTATCTCCCCTTCAGAACTAGCTATTTTAGATTCCCTCGTCAGTGGTGGTCCTGCCCTCAGTCTTAAAGCGCATTTCATTTCTGAACTTCCTAATATTGCACCATTGATGAGGACGCTGACCTATATCAATTTGTCTTTCAATGATTTTAGGCTTTTGCCTGAAGAAATCCTAGATATACAACAACTGGAAGTTTTAAAGCTTCGCAATAATCCTCTTGTTGAGCTGCCACCAGATATCAGCAGATTGAGACAACTGCGAACACTTGTGGTGTCCTTCTGTCTTATGTCCTCACTCCCACTCAGTCTGTTTGACATATCAACTCTTGAACATCTTGACATTTCTTACAACAAAATCACCTTCATACCAAATGAAATTTGCAAGCTTAAGAGTCTGGTGGAGCTGAATCTTGAAGGCAATCAACTCCCTGCACTGCCTGGTCCAGCAACAAGACTCAACCTCCGCCTCGTGAATGTGAAAAACAACCTCATGCATCCACTTTTCTGGAAGGAGAGTACCCAAAACAACCCTCAGAGATTGATGGACCTTACTTCACTGGCAATCTACAATGGAGAAATGATTAAAGAGCAGCTGCCGCAAGCTGTACAGAAGATATTGGAGAACAGAACCACTTGTGACTGTTGTAAAGGTGCCATGTTCGGACCAGGCTTGAGGATTATCCGTCCAGTGAACAGCATATTTGGTGTGAAGAATTTGCCGTTCCTGTTCAAATCCTGTTCACCAACCTGTCTCTTTGTTTTCAAGCATAGCTCTGAAACCCTTCAGCAGCTGTTGTATGGGGAAGATGCAATAGCAGGAATAGGGGCTCAATGATGAAAAGTATAAAGGGGTTGTTTCTTAAAGCCAGAACATAATGATCAACCAAGATTGTGAATACATCAAACAGGGTTGAACTTGATAGTTGAAAGATCAACATGAATACAAATAAAACAATGTGTATTAGATAGGCTAAGGATTAAATGCTGAATAGGGAATAGAGAGATTATAAAGTTATTAATATGTGTATGATCTGCTTTGGACAAACCTTATAACATATTGAAACTTAACATGAATTGGAACAAAACAACTAATATGAGAACAGCAGTTGATTGTTCTATTTATGATCAGGCGGTCTAACTATAAAGGATTAACTTTAACCATGCATACAGAGGGTATAGGTGAAAATTGGCTGTGAAATGTTATTTCTCAGAATGCATTTGTCATTGTTTTGAATATTCTAATAGCTAATAAAAACTTAATCCATGTAATATATGTAACTTTAACTGTGCAAAAGAGCTGTGTAGTGATTGGAGATAAAAATAAGACAATTTTGACAAATTTAAAACAATGTTCTTCAAGAAGATAAATATTGATATAAATTTCAATTCATGATCTTACAATTTTCAGTTTTGTCTGGGAAGTCAATACATAAAGATATTTTGTAAAAATAAAGACTGTTTGCATCTATACCATTTATAATTCTCCAGTTGTTTGTACATGTTACAGAACAAAGTATTTATTATACTTACAGTTTCTTTATTGAGGAAAATGTTTTTTGTTATATTTGCAATTGTTATGACGCTATATTGAGAAATTGTTTTGAATTGCCTATCCAATTATAGCAAAGATAAACTGATGTGTTTGCGTGACTATAGAAGTATTTTTGACTGAATAAATATAAGAATATTTTATGTTTTGATATTTTTATAAAAGGGCATAAACTTGTAAGAGCTGTCTACAACCTATTTGTGATATGTCGTTTAATGTTAAAGAAGACCACATCATGTATGCTTGTAACATCTGATAAATCAAAGATGTGCACTCTTATTAGAAAGAATTAATGATACTAATGTGGTTAATTATACTGCGCCTTTTTCACATACTAATACATGCTTAAAGTGTTACCGACATCATTTCCATGAAGGAAGTGTACTTTCAAAGCTACTCAGCATTAAGCGAGACAGTGTAGGTCAGTACATCCCTGTTTTCAGGTACCCATTTAATAGCTGGGCGGACTGAGTGCAAAGTTGATGAAGTGCCTTACCCAAAGACACAATATAGTTTGGGACCAAGTTCACAAATTGATGGTGTCTGCTACGGGATTAGAACCTGAGCCTTTGGTATGAGAGGCAAGCATGCTAACCACTACACCAGTGTACCATATTCAAAGATAGGGTACTTTCCATATGACAGACAGGGTTGGTCAACTTCCCCTTCAAGGTAGACCTCGAACAGCCCTAATCGCGGGTTAATTTAAGCCTTGTAGCGTTTCCTACATGATCTGTAGGTTCTACGGCGGGGTTCTTTAGTCAAAAGAGAAATCTTTAAAATATTGCAACTTTTTGGAAAGGCACTGCACTCAAACCACAAATTATGACACTGAGCAGGAGTTTTGAATTATCCGTCGGTGATAGAGACTGACCGAGTAAATTCTTTGCATGCTTGCAAGATTGCAGCTTTGGGTGTATTAGACCATGGATTAAGGTTTGGTTTAAATCATGCAGGGATTTGACATTATGTTGTAAAGAACATTTCTACTGTTGGTTAGGTTTGGGTGAATTTTAGTTCAGTAACACCTAATTTTTCAAGTTTGAAGCTGGTTTCACCTGATACCACCTCAATGACCAATCATCATTTATGTATCCAGCATAACTGCATTTTCCCATGCGGGTGTTTTCACCTTATACAGTGTGACATGTAAATAAGAACTATTAAATACTGAAAATATTGGCAATATGTATTTTGTTTACAATGTATACTACATTAAAAAGTTATCAAAACCTCAAAACAAAATGTGTAAATAAGACAAACATAGTGGCGAAACACATATTATATGGAAAATCATTCTTGATAAGGAAAACAAGTTTAATCCTTTTTTTTTTTACAAAAAATTAATAGTTTCCAAAAGGAGAAAATTTCAAAACATATTGAACCAGATGGGATTATGGACTATTGTCTACAGTCCATCTGTTCAGCATTGTGCGTCGCTATTGACTGTTTTCTGTAAACTTTTCATTGTTTTTTCTCCAGAACTGCTGCAACCTCAAAGCTGAAAGGTGTAAGAATTTTCACCAAGATTAGAGGTTAAATATGATGGCAGGAAGCTTTGTATCACATGTATAACTTAAAGACATCTTTCTTTTAAAGCTAATTGATTATTTTCTTTTAATGAAAAAAAAATATTTCGTGGTGACACACCTTGATTATCAGATTATATTGCTTGTTTGGTGAAGATTCATTTTATGTTAAAAACTATTGTTTGTTACTAAGTCTTAAAACTCAGATGGTAAATCATCCTAAGACATACATAGATGATTGGAACTATTAAAAAATTGGAGTTTTAGATTTGAAACTTCATTTATAATATAAATCTATCAAGCATTTAGTCTTTATGAGAAATACAATATCACCAGCTGTTTTGTTTAAAACTTTGCATCTGTAGCCTTTTATGATCATATTTACATTTAATAATAGAATAACATAAGTGTAATGCTTTTCTAAAATTTGAAACTTTGTCACCTTTTTTGTAAGAATTAATGTTAAAAACATATTATAAGCAATATTTGAAAGATCACTCTGTATCATATTTCGAATTTAAAAAAAAAACATTTATAAACTTACGCACACAAAAAATTACCCAAAAATTGTTTTATATCTTTTTCTGAAAATAATTTTTTTTTCTGTTGTTAAAGGCTTCCAAACATTCGGCAAAATTAATGATTAATAGGTGTAATGAAATATGAAACCGGCTTATCAACTCGAATGAGTGTTGACATACTTCAAAATATCAGTAAAAAGTTACATTTTATTTTCAATTACAATTTAAGAGCCTTTAGACATTTTGGTTAGATATATAGAGGATATTTGACATTTCTCGTCGAATACCATGGATATCTCATCGACTGAAGTAGAAATTTATATATTCACGAGTGGGGTAGCCACGAGTGTAAATATATGATTTTCTACTTCACGAGATGAGATATTAATGGTATTCGACGAGAAATGTCAAATGTTCTATTTATTATGTTTCCCAAAACCCTGTAAATGACCCTAACTATATGAATTGAGAAGCTAAAACGCTTCGCTAGCGCGGCTGTTGCATGACGTCATTCAATGGTTTCATGACGTCACAAACGACGTCATATGATTGTTGCATCATTTTACAGTGTAGAATACCATTTTTATTTCACTCAGTGAAAATAAGGGTTTTATTTTCACCGATAAATGGCATATTTCACCATTCGAAATATAATAAATAAAGCTAAGTTTGTAAAAATTGTAAAATAGCATATTAAATGAAAAATGGTTAGCAGAGCGTGGTTTCGATCCACGGACCTCTGGGTTATGGGCCCAGCACGCTTCCACTGCGCCACTCTGCTCCCTGTAAGACCTCCGCTTAACTTTAATTCTATAAACACAAACAGTACTTTTTGAGTACCAAGAATGGTAATTCTCAACATTTTATTTAAATTAAATAGACCTAGACGGTTTCAAAAATTAAATGATCTCTCTTCTTGTTAGGCTACTTCGCAAAAAATTGTGTAAAGAAAAATATGCTATTTTGAACCAAGGTCAAGGGAAATAACTTCGTAGACTTCCGGTTTAGCAGACGGTTTCGTTCACGACAATGACTCAATAATAATAATTACTTTCGGAGGCTGTTTCTAAAGAAGATAATACGGTAGGATTTTCTTATCAGGACTGTTGCGAAATATGCCATTATATATTTCTAAAATATTTTTGGTTCTGTTCAGTGAGCAGAAAACCCAAGGCCAAACACCTACACAAATTGACAGCATGTGTCTGCAGGATTATTTTCGATTTGGTAACAAAATATAGATCAATCGGGACTAAAACATCTTGTTTACATCACGACATGATAGATTATCAATGTTCTTATAAATATATGTTGAAAGTTTAATTCGGTTGCTATGAATTTAGTTTCAGATGCGTACACTGCCAATGAATTATTGAATCATGACATGATGAGAACAAGATAAATTTACAATCATTCAATCGACAAAGTTACTTTCTACATTATTTTGATATAGCGAAGATATGGAAGTTGTCATTTATCAAAATTGTTTACCCACACTATTGTAATGTAACAACATACCTCGATCAGTAGGTAATGAATATGAGCTTACATTTAGCTGATAGGTTAAACAGTAGCTGCAGAACTGTAGCTATATAACCTCTTCCCCAGTATCATCGAGTTTATAGCTACAGAGTCTACACATGAAAAACCTAACCAATTTCCATATTCAATCGGTACCTTCTCTTTCAAGAGTCTTTCACAACAAACAAAACAGCCCTGTAACTATTCATTAACGATAAAATACCCTCCAATTGTTATGTATTATTGCCGCATATATTTTTTTCATATGAGTCATTCTCAAAAAAGGGGTAAATGCTTGTCCTGAGGGCATATGTTTTTTTTAAAAAATTTGGGGTCAATTTTCTTTATATCATAGTATACACTGGGATAGATTCTACGTTTGCTGTGTGAATAAAAAAAATACTTAGTTAATTTCGGTACTTACAAGCTATTTTACCACCCAAAAACACCCATTTATGACTGTCCCAGGTCGACCCCCTCAGCAAAGTCACCCCCTCCAGAGCCAGAAAACGCGTCATTTAAAAAAAATATATATGCAATTGAAGTATGAATAGCTTAAATAAGCATTGACATTCTTATAATTGCCATTATGATAACATATATTTATTAAATATGTCATTTTATACCTGTCCCTCAGAAAAGTGTCCTTCATGTAACAACCACATAAAATACCAAAATACTATCTGACATCTAAAAGAAATCTTATCTACTTCCTGTCCTGCTCATTGAGAGCATCCTGTTTATGCTGGTGCCATGTGATGCTAGCTGCTTGTGAATCTCAGTGTTCTTAAAAATCCTGATTCAAGGTAAGAAATTGTTGAGTATCTTTTAGTACCATCCTTTATGTAACGGCCATTTATCAACTTTATTGTTTGTTTTCATAAATGAGCATTTTCTGTGAAGTGACTTCTGTGATTATGATGACCAACATATGACCTTTTTTGATACTGATGCCATCATTAATGCATTAGATTTTTTTGGGGGTGAATGCCGTCCTTCATGTAACAGTCCTTTGTGTAACAGGACTATTTGTTACACGAAGGACAGATTTTGTTACATGAATGACTTTCGATACTCAAAACAACTATTTTATTCATCAGGACAGACCTGAGAAAATTGGTCTTCTAAATAATGTTAATGCCATATTGTTCTAAAGTTTGTTAATGTTCACATTTTGATTAAATTGTCATTTTGAAGTTTGGAATATCCTTCGTGTAACACCTAAACGTCCTTTATGTAACATCTGCATAGGATTTCGCAGTTAGTATGTTACCATATTTTCATATCTTCATCAGGACGGACCTGAACAAATAAGTTTACTAAATATTTCTGATGTCATATTGTTTTTAAAGATTTTTATGGTTCACATATTGCTACAATTGACATTTTGGCGTTCAAATGTCTTCCGTGTAACACCTTGATGTCCTTTATGTAACATCTCTTCAGAATTTTGCAAAGAATAACTCATATTATCCACATATCCTTACCAGAACAAAATTATTTGAATGCCTTTTCTTTGACTTTTGACTATCATAAGATGCAATTTTTTACTTTTTCGGACTGTTATACCAAATTTTTATTTTCGGCTCTCAAGTCCTTTATGTAACATTTCCTGTCCCTAATGTAACAGATATGTTCTTCGTGTAACACATATATATTATTCATGAAAAAATATCTTAGAAATATATATTTTTATCTGCCAAACTTCTATTCCCTTGCTTATGTAAGATATTTAGAGTTATAGTCTTTATATTGTCACAATAATGTTTTAGTATCGAAAAATAACTATCTTCAATGCTGTTCTGAGCGTAAAATTTGATAATGCTACAATTAATGTGTCTATTTAAACATCTCTTTCAGCTAACTTATCAATGTAGCCCATTTAACTACTAGAAAACAACTTAATCAAAATAATGTTAACTCAAAAGAAGTTAAATTCTACAAAATGTGTTCTTTTTTTAATGATAATGTATTGTTACACGAAGGACATAAAGTAGCGGGCAAATTAATTAATTGATTATATATCTTTAAATAATGATTAGTTATAGGTTGCAGTTTTTTGTTTTTATGTTTTCCAGTTATTGTTGTTTTGATAATAAAAGTCAAATTATAACTTAATACACTCTGTTTTTGTGATTTTTTCAACATCTGATTCCTGCGTATTTTGAGAATGACTCATATAATCATCATAATATTAGTTTTACCGTTTGTTTATTTTTACATTCACTGCAACTCAGCGGTACGGTGACGCCATCTTGAGTCTATTTTTAGATATGCTAATTACTTAGAATTCCCCTTTACGGTCACGTGATGTGAAAATTCAAGACTGGTCACGGACATAAGAAACGAGTGCGTAAAAATATATGCAGCAAAAGCAGGGACGCAATCGATGTTTTGTTGAAGACATAATAGGTAGTCGGCGACTTTCAGGTTACACTGTCTAAATATAGTATGTAATGCCGATGATTGAATTTATTTAATTTGCATCTAGTTATCAAACAGTGTAACAGCACTTTATTGTAAAGCTGAACCGAAACGGGTAAGGGTTTTCGTTGTCAAAATCAGATAAATTCGTCCTGGTTTGATATTATCTCTTTTATTTAAAAAAAAGAATGATTTTAAAGGTAGCCTACTCAGTCTTTAGAAAGATTACGATTATGTGTATTTCATACATGTTCTATGAAAAATAAATTCCTATTTTGAAAAAAGAAGCCGGTAGAGACAGTAGCCCAGTTTGCGTAGCTATCGTCTTGAGAACGTGTCTTCGTTCCGTGACGTGATTCTCGCTCATTTGCATACGTAAACAAGATGGCGGCTTTTATGAACGGAAAAACTTAGAAGACAAATTTTCAGGCTTAAAATTATATTAATTATCGGCGTTAACATTAAAGTAATCATTTCTTGTTGGAAACATAATTCTCATCTGTAATTGGTCCAAATATTAGAGCGTTTGATCATTTCATTTTCTGGTTACACCAACATTAGCGCCAGCGAACCCAGATTTGGTTCGCACAGGTTAGATTTTCTAAGGATGTGTCTGCAGCCAAAAAGGCGACGTCAGGGTATCAAAGAGCCTATTTTGGCGAAGCAACTGTAGCTAGTTAAACAGGTGTTTTTTGGGACTCATTGAAATATACCTGTGACTTTGTCACTTATCAACACAGAACTACATTCCTGTTGTTGATACAAACCCTGGCTTTCTGGAGAAAGTCATCCTCTCTAGCATGTCTAGTCTAAAAGTCTTCTTTTTCTCTTTTTTTCAGCTCTTAATTAACACAAGACACAAATATAATGACTTGTCAGCTTTGTAAAACTACCTGGATTCATTGTAATTCATCTGTACACTCACAAATTTAAGTGTTTAAGAGTGTTATTTAAAGCTAAATACTTCCTCTTTAAAAAGTTTGTTTTCTCAGCTACCCTAGTTCAGATAATCTAAACTATGCTATTGACGCACCTGATTTTGACAATGGAACACATCTGGCTTGCTTTACTACAGCTACAAAAGCCATTAAACGGCTGTTTTACAATCTAAATCATCTTCAGTACTGCATCTACTAGCCTCAGCTGTTGGGTTATTTTCCCACTTTATATATTCTGCAACCAAATCTATTTTGTGTTTGGTCACCTATTAGTATGACACAGAAAAATTAACTTTTACCCATTTCTATGGAAATGGAGTGTAATCTTAGCACTTTTATCACTTGAAAAGCATGTATCGATAACTTTTCAAGGTAACAAAGGATATAAAATTATAAACTAGTTAGATAAAAAAAAAATGACAGAAGATTTTGTCAACCATTGCGAACATACTTTAAGATCACATACTAAAATGGCTTTCATGTTTTATATGATTTTTTACTCAGTTAATACCAATTATTTTTATGGCGATGAGTTGCATGATGTACTAACGGCCAATGTTAAACGCAACACTTCATTTTTTTTTGTGCCACCTGGTTCCCGCAGTATTTGAGGCTCAATTGAGGATTTCGCAGGGTGTCTATCTGTTTTGTCTGCAGGATCTAAGTGGCTACACAGAACTTCCCCATTTTTTTCAGCACTTGCTGGACAGAAATAGAGCACTTTCACATGTGCTGAATTGTGTACATCTGGTCATTCATTCAATCTTTATTTTCTGTTTTTAAAGAAATACTTTTCATCTTTTCAACAAGTTTCAAGAAATGAAATAGAAAGCTAATTCAAAGAAAATTTGAGGAAAATGATAATTGATGGATGTAAGATCCCCTTCCTATTATTTATGACGAGAGTAGCTACCATGTAAGTTTTTTGACATATAAAGGCAGGACCTAATGTTGCATTGTATCATATGACAGCAATTATGCCTGTACAGACCTCTGAACTTTGTCTTATGCATGTGCATTTTCTTACAAAACATTTTGATGAAGATGGATCAGAGAGAATCTCTATGCAGATAACAATATTGTAGTTGATTCATACTATTCAAAAATATCAGTCAATCTTGCTGCAGATAAATTTTATTTTTGAATGTAGGAAAACATATCTATCAAAATCTACATAGATTTTTACATATTTGTTAACCAGTATAATGGCACCTTTAATTGAGTTTAAATGTTATATTTCATGGAGTGTTCATGAAAACCTAAAAACATCATTGTCATGTGTATGAGTTTGGTAATTGAAATAACATTGTTTTGTCATCTATAAAATAAGCCAGTACAATGAAACAGTCATGATACTCATGATGATTACAGTTTGATTTAAACAGTAATTACACAGGTTTTTTTAAAAGGTCATCAGTGTTCATGATAAATTTTTCCCACAGCACAGTGAGTTTAATTTAATAGACTCACTGATCATTTAAGTGAGTCAATATTAATATCACTACATCTTCAGTTTTTCATTGTGTATTGATTCAGGTTGTTTGTCTACATACCATCCATTATAAAACAGCCTCTTCCTAACCACATTAAGATAGAAGGATCTGGAAATCTGTAAGTTTTACTACAAATGATAAAATGTGATTTGCAGAGTTGCCTCCCTTGGTTTGTTAACCTCCTATTCATTTACTCATTATTGCAAATGATATTTTCCATTCAAATTGAAATGTGTTATATTTTGCATTTTGAGTTAGAATTATAGTTTACAATGATAATTACAATAAGTAATTACTGAATAAGTAATGACTTAGTTATTTAAACATTGTTTTGCAAATATTAAGTTACTCAAATGTTTTTTCTCCAGTGCAAGTAACGTTCTGATAAACTTTGAAAGACCCTATCATTTCAGCTACCATTTTGCTGACAGCTGACCTATAACTAAAAGCTTTCTTTGATCAACCATTCTCACCCCACATTTTGACATCTGATTGGTCGCATTAGTTGCGCAATCAGCACCATTGTTGGAAACTGAGTGTTCAAATGTTCAGGTCACTAAGCCTTTGAAAACGGTACAGTTACTTCAACAGAGTAATGAACAATTACTTCTTGCGAGACAGGGGCTACTTCAATGGTTATTGTGATTTTGTTTTTCTGTCATGAATTCAGTGTTGAAAAAGACATGTGTAATTTTACATATTTTGTAATTGAGTTATAATTTCAAATGAAGTGCATATTTGCTAGAGTATACTTCAAGAAAAATAAATTAATAAACTGATCATCAACAAGTGCTGATAAATGACTTAACTGTTCATTGTCTTTGACAAGACATGTTCATTTGGAATTTAAAATCTTAACTGCCAAAATTATGCCCAGACTAATATCCTTCACATAGGTTTTGTTTTGATCATGTATTACTAATGTTCATGTAATAACAGGAATAGTATCTTGTATTTCATAAACAAGAACAAATGTAACCCTTAAACTGTCCAATTTATGTATTACGTCAGGTTTCTCTTTGTAGCATAATATGATACCCAACAGCATCCTTCAACATCAGCACCCCTCCAACATCATCATAGCTGTCTCTGCATAGCTGATATCAATTCTTTGAATGCTTTAAGACCATTTTGGAAAGCAATGCATCTGGTAGAGGACGTTCGAATCCCGCTATAGTAAATATTTAAAATCTTTTATTCCTCGGGATACGGTTGATTTTGATCTAGGAGACTAGGAGAGATGAGTTCCAGATATTTGCTTCAAGCTCCTTGCATTAAGAAATTTATAGGCTTTAAAAGTTATATCCTTGTAAGAAATGCCAGGGAGCTCTGGGATACAAATACAATGATGAATCAGGATGGCCTATACAAATCTAATTTTTACAGAAATGAAAAGTTATAAATCTATGATAGATGAAGTTATCAGGTTACTTTCCTTCAGACTCACACATCTCTAAAGGTTTTAGTCAAATACATTCCATCTAGCTTGATAGTCTAATAGGATGACATGCTCAAATAGTTAGATTCCATTCAATTTCTTTACATTACATTTTACTAGTCAATCATCTTTTCTTCCTGTCATAAACTATTGGACTGTTACTTATTTCTTAAAATCATAGTTTTATACTTGCACTGTAAAACCTGATGAGGCAAAGAAATTTAGAAATAGGGCCCTTCTGATAAATTTCAATGACACTTGTTTTTTAACCTTGGCAGTGAGTTGACAGGTTTTTTTTATTCAACCGACTTATTGAAGTGGGTCATATCGCTCTCTACGAGTGTGTTGAAAATGAAAGCCGCTCACCCATTTAGAAAGAACTTACTGAGGCATGCCATGGCATTCTATTAGTTGGTATTTAATCATATACTAGCAAATTATATTTCAAGACCAGCTCTTATAAAGATTTAATAGTGAGCGAGAGTGATATTGACTACTTTGTTGCAAAGCATGCTATTATATTGATATCAGCTCCATTCTCCTTTTGAGGATGAAATAAGATTTATATATGTCTGAGATTTTATTGATGCGCCTTGGTTTTACAAATCATTGAAATGGGTTTTTCCCCAATAGTTTTTGATTCATTTGAATTTGAAATTGAAATTGTACACATAAAGTAAGAAATTCAAATTATATGAAATATGCATGTTACTTTCTTTTTTTGTAAGTTTGCCATTTTATGAAGTAGAAGGCACTTTTCAGTTCAAAGTGATTGTAACTCTTAATTGTTTTTTTACTGATTATTTTCATTATCATATTTGAAAAGGAAATCCCTATGTATTAGACTGAAAGGGACACAAAAGGCATACTTTATGAATGGTGTCATTTTATCAAAAAGTACTGACTGATGGCAAAAAGAATCATGTTAAATTATGCTAATCAGTTCAGAAGAGTGACAATATAAAGGTATAAATTCACAATTCTGATACAAAAATCAGACAAAGATATAATTAATTTAGTCAAAATTAATTGGAAAAGTTATTTAAAGCAGGTAGAAAAATAGACTTTGATTTGATAGTTTCAAAAGGTTAAATAACAAGTATTCATATAAAATTGGTATGTGTGATTCCATCTTTGGCACATACATGTGGTTGTTAAATTTGCATTAAAAAACAATTATTGACATATATTAAGTATGTTAGGATAGAAATTGATATGTTTTGAGTTTATATAATCATAATTGGTGTGTTCACATGTTATGATGAAAGAAAGCCAAAAACTATACCAATGAAATAAAACATTTCTCTTTCTGAGAATTCGTGTTTACGTAGGATTTCACTTCATTGAGTTTGAAGGTTTCCTTGAAGACCTCCATATCTTTTTCGCAAAATAGACATTGTCATCATGGTGGTAAATCATGATTTTTAGCCTGTTTCCAACGACATTAAGTATCAAATTGAATACCCGCTTAACTGGAAAGTTTATTTTGAGCTGCTGTTAAATCTCATGAGTCTCCACATAGGTATTTAAAAGTGTAAATTTCAATTTTAGTTTTCAAAAGATATGATCAAGTGCACATGCTATCCATCAGTTGTCATTTACTTTTCCAAAGAGCAATGTATAATGTTGATATTATCCACCAAAAAAACTGGCAATGGTTACATGGTAGCCTAATGTGAGACATCAACAAAGGTAAAAGGCTCTCTAAACATTACAAATAAACCCATGAGACATCATGCCGGACTCTTTTTGTCTGTTTATATGGTATATATAATTGTGTATTCCCCTGATATTAACCATCAGTATTTATTGAGCAAACTATTTGATAAGTTGACATGTCATTCAGACACAATTTAGTGGTGACGGCATGACACATGTATGTCTGTACAACTTATAAGTAATATCTAATGATTCAAAGTCTGCCATAATATCAGTCCTACTTCCTTAACTGCAGTTAGCGTACCATTATTGTAAACTATAAATATACCAAACACAATGTCCAACTGCAATTGATTGACAGGGATTAGTTCAAAGATTTACTGGTGAACCAAGCACATAGTACATAAGGCTTGAAGGGTGTTATGTATATTCTCAGTTTTGATGTGTGTTTTTTAAATCACTACTGAATGTCATTTCTGTCAAATACATTATGGTGCAAAATATGAAATAAGCAAACAATAGCTCTAAGAACGTCATACCAGGCTGACCTGGCTATACTTAATTATAAATACAACATTGAATTATATATCT
The DNA here is from genome assembly GCA_921293015.1 of Phorcus lineatus. Classification (NCBI taxonomy): domain Eukaryota; kingdom Metazoa; phylum Mollusca; class Gastropoda; order Trochida; family Trochidae; genus Phorcus; species Phorcus lineatus. The sequence goes on along the minus strand of OV121087.1, from coordinate 30,980,203 downwards.
TCCATCTCTTACAGTTCTTTAAGGCCACAAAGTATATACTTTTTCAAAAAATCACAAGGAGTGGAGTTAATGACATGATGGTCATTTCTGTACAGGTCCAGCATTTCTTGTGTTCATTAAAGTACCGTATATGACAGTGTATAAGTCGAGTTAAGATAGGTTGTAGATTACCTGAGTAAGCAGTAAAACATGATTTCACATTGTAAGGTGTCTGGTTCAGTTAAAATACCATGGATTTAGATGGTTAGCAGTGTTTAGCAAAAGCCTTCCTTAGATTTGAGATTGTTGTATCCAGGTGTCAACCAGTATATATTTTTTCCTATAAGGTTAAGGCACTTTAACAATTTTGATGTAACTTTTATTTGCTAAAACATTTCTTATCAAATATTAGGTTAGGCGGAAAACAAATTCTTCAGAGGGTAAAATATCTCATTACTGTATGAAATTTAGTCATAAAATAACATGTCACCTATCAAGCAAAAATAGCTTGCAGCCATTTTAGTCGGAACACTTTCTTTTAATCATTTGAGTATGGTAAATTGATTCAGCTTAGTACTGAAATTGGTACGTTTGGATAAGAAATCTTTGTATTGTTAAGATGTTTTGTAGATGGTAACATTTAAATCCTTTTTTTAGATCATGTTATTTCCTCTATAAGCATGCAATAGTGCCTTGTTCTTTAGCTCATTCTTCATAGGAATAAGTGATCGCTGGATAAGAAAGTCCTTGGCAAAACTATGTGGTAAGTATCGATTAACTAATCTTATCAATAATCTTTATACAAAACACAATCTAAACTACATGCATTAGTGTAATGTACTGCAGCACTTTTTTAAATGTAATTTGTCTCTTGCCCTAGGCCTTAAGGTAACATTGTTTGACCTCGCTCTCATTATGAGGTGATGAGGGGAGATGATATGGTGTTTAACGTCGCTTTCAAGATTATTTCACTTATATCACGGCTGCTAGTATTATTGCAGGGAGAAAGCCCGCAACACCATTGTGTCTATGCATTGCGGTGAAACCTGCGAGCATCGGCTGGAACTAGCGAACCATGGTTGGTACTGCGCTGAATTTCAGTGTAGCAATGCACCCAAACCTTACTACGTGTAGAACAGTTCTCTACTGCAGACAAAGTTGCCGGGCTCTGGGCGGTATTCGAACCACGGACCTCCTGATCTGAAGCCGACTGCGCTAACCACTGTCTATCCCGCCCCCTGTCATTATGAGACAGGTCCTTAGACCTGCATGCTCTCAGCTAACTTTTGTGTCATATTATGCAATCTTCTATACTAACAGTTATTCCTTACATTCAAGATTAGGCCACCAGTTATCTTTTTGATTAAGAGTTCCTTATAGCTTCTGTCTCCAAGGAAAAAATAAAGAAGAATCTAAGAATTGGTTTTTTGAATATAGCTTGATGATTCTGAAAATAGTTTGATATTTTTCTGTACGTCTTACTTAAGTTGGACTATCTTGGCACTGTTGTTTGTTCGGGTCACGTGACCATGCTGTAGTAAGACTTCCTAGTAACCAATGTGGTGTGACAAAATATGGACTCCTCATTTTCATGATGTATTGGGGAAATTAATTTCAAACTTGCTGAAAATATTGATTTTACCTATGGGTATCTAAAAACAACTTGTCTGATTTCAAGTTGCAGTGAGTTTGCTGTGCAAGCTGGGATCTAATTTCTGCTTGTCTGATATGGTGCAGTGTTTACTAGGAAGCGGCTCTTGTAGATTATAGGTTGCATTGATTCAAGGAAGGACTGTGTATGTGGGGGGTTGCTGGATTAAAATATTGCCCAAAGAGGATTTTCTTTTTTAAAGCAACAGTAAAATGCCCATATTTTTGCATTTACATACGCAAAAACATGGCGTTGTCATGTTCAGGTTATGGATTTCAACTTGTTAACTAGACCCTGATATGATTAAAAATGTCAAGAGGTTCATAAAGTATACATATGCAACGCTGGAGCTAAAAGATTTTACAGATTTTAGATAAGGGGTTCATGTATGGTGATTTAATTTTGTTTTGTTTTGTTTTATCTGTTCTAATAATCATGGGAAAGGGTTTCATTTGCTCTTTTTGTACCTTAGGCAATAGAGTAATTATTATCTATTATTAAGCAAATTGTTTAATCTTCAAATTCATATAACTGAATCAGAAGATAACTGTTTAACACCTGATGTCTCATTTATATGAGTTATATCAGTTAGGTCATAATACATAGATTTGATTGGACAGTTGTCTTAAGACATTTCAGCTATTTATGGTTAGATTAGTGGAATTTGTGTGTGAGACAGTAAGGAGATTAGCCTGTCAGTTTCAAGTGAAGAATGTTTTCTGATGGTCTTCAGACCAGATTTTAACCTAGTGCAGAATAAAAATGTCAGTGGTTTAATTTTTTCTTATTCTGAGGATGTGCCTTTGATCTGAACTATGATTTCTGGCCAATGATTTGGTGTTTTTGTTGCATTGTTTTGAAAAAAGCTGCCTGCCTGCCAGCCTACTACTTGCTACTTTAAGTCAGTCTTGTTGGAGATGTAGGTAGCAAGCCAAGCTGGCCTATGTGATTTTTGGAGTTCTACGTATTTCCATTCTCCAATTTGCAAGGCTTGCCAAATTTTTGGCAAGCACTGGTTAATTTTTCAAATCAAAAGCCTTTCTTGCCATTAAGAATCAAAAACTAAAACACATTAAAAACACTGCTGGTTGCAATGTTCTAAATACAACATGTGAATATGAATATGAACAATTGTAATTATCATTATCATTGTTATTGACAGTCTCAGATGAACATTAATGTTTAGACTTGATAGGATAAGAGTAATTTGGCCATCTCTGTTCAAAGGTCACAGCATCATCTGAAACAAAAAACAAAAGCTGATCGACTTCATCCCATGAGGCTGTGAGCTAAATAAGGATTTTAAAAGTAAAATATATATTTTTAGGATGCATTGTGCATCAATATGGTAAGATCCACATTGGCTGATTATTTCTCGCCTTAACTAAATGACATGACTTTTTAAATGGAAAACTCATTGACTTTATCAGTTTGCACTTTGCTGTCATTGTCGTCATGAGCCACCACAAAATAAAACCTTTGAAAATAAGCAGTTGAATTTGAACCATGTTTCTTTCATTTAAGACAGTCTTGGACTTTAATTGTTCTTCTTAGTCACAGACCAGTGATATTGTCTTTTTAGATGCAGAGTTTGGGCTGCCATCTATATAATGTTCTGCTCTCTGATCATGTAGTAAGTAACTAGAAAAGAAGCAGGGTTAGTTTTGTATATTCAGATAGATTTCACCACTGGTGCTTTTCTCATTTGAAAAGATAACCCCTTAAGTGCTTTTCAATTAAAAAGGGATGTACATAATGTCTGCTGGTATATGTTGCCTGGTTTTAGTTTACAGATGGTTGGGTTAAGTAATGCATTACATAATTAAGTTGTGATACTAAGTGTTCATAGGAGTAGCTTATAAGAAAACCCCTTTTATAGAGGCGCTGATTAATTTGTGTCCTTCGAGTTGTCAGAGCCCTTCAATACCTAAGGGCATATTTGATAAAATGTACTGCTTTCTTGCATCTTAAGGTTTGTGTTAAGTCAATTATCGTATTTTCAGCAACAGTTCAAGTTTTGAATGGATTTTTGTGCTGGTTGCTTTAGTGCAGTGAATCTTGTATATAAAAGGAAATCATGTGTATGTTTACGCTGGGCTTAGTTCGAAAGCCAATTCTAAAATATAATTTTTGACGGAGTAATGGTCTTGAATTTTTTAATAACTAATTAAACTTGGTGGGAATGATGGGTCTGGTTCTCGAATGGGGACACGTTTTTTTGAAACTACGACAATTAGATGAAAAAAATATGGGGAATGGGCACTCCTGATGATAATCTTGATTGAGTTTGAAAGCCGTTTCCAAAATATTATTTTTGATGGAAACTTGGTGCAAATGACAGGTCGTGTAACTTTAGGGGAATAGTTATCTTTTTACTTTCAAAGCCCTTGTGGATTGCACACTGTTTTCTTGTCCTCCTGCTTTGTACACTTGAGTTTTAGATTGTTTCTTTAAATCTTGTTGAGGATAGTTAGAAACAGACCTTTAACTCTTAACAGTTCCGTTTTTCTTATTAAACTTTCTGTTGCTTTATGGCACAATATTGTATTCAAGTTTTTCTGGTATCAGTATGTTGAATGTGTGAAATAAAGTACTCTTCAATATTGTCTGCTGTTTGTTGATGTAACCTTTGATGATGTTAATAAAATATTTGAAGTGCAATTTATTGTTTTCTTTTTTATTCTCAAGTATCAAATCTTCATGAAAATCAATATTTTATCTCAATTGAGAAGACTCTAATAGTCTATAGACTAAAAGTTTTAATCTTTATGAACACATATTTTCATGTCATCTCTTTACGTATTCGTAGCATGTTCACAATAGACGATTAAGGTCTGTCACTACATGGGGGGTAGCTCAGAAATGCCCAAAGTAAAATACTCAAACTCTCAAAAGTCCATCTTTTGTATGGAATGTTACTAATCATGGACGTTCTATTGTAGTACAGTTCAATTGCTCAAGAGGGAATGTAATTCCTTAACCGGCTTCTATGCCTGAGCGAGCACAAGCTTGTCATTCAGGTTTCCTATAATAGCCACAAGTAAATGGGCGAGAACCTCCCTTCCTCCCTCAGTGCGTAGTATGTCTGTCCAGTAGCTCCTCTTGTTCACTCGTCTGTGACCCTACGAACCGACTTCTATGGGAGATCTACCTGTTGAGGGACCGACTCGCCGAGTGTTTGCCGAGAGATGTCAGGCAGTTTGGGAACATCGTTTCTGAGTTGATTTTCTTCACACATCTCCGCTGACCGGCTGATAGCGAAAACTGGATATCTGACATTGACTTTCAGCTCTTGAGCACCTTAGACTTGTCTCTCCAAATCTCACACGTGTTGTCAAATCGCTGGAGCTGGTTTGACAGAACTAGAAAATGTGACGGTGGACTGCTGTGGATTTGTTAGTGTAACGACGGGGCTGTCACTATTCAAGGCATAACAGGTGCTTTAAATGTTTTTTTCTGTTACCTCATTGTTAAAGTTTTGTCCTTATGTAAGAGAACCTTGATAATGACTGAAATCAGAACCGTGTGTATATTGTATCTGACAGTTTGCAAGGATTTAAATGCTTTGAAAAGCTTGTTATAAACTAAGTGCATGTTTTGATGTTTTTAAATATTTTTTGTATGTTACTTGGCACTGATTATGATACATTTCAACATATTCTGTCATAAAGTCCATGAGCAGGGAAATGTCATGTTTGACAGGTCATGTGACATTCTGATATTTGCTCCTGTTTCAAGAGAACATAGCATATTCTTGTTCATTCGCTCTTCTTGGTCAGGAATATACTTATATAGAAAATTCAGCAATGAGATTCAAACATATTCTGTTAGTAAGTAACACTATGTATGTTTTTTTACTCTTTCACATAAGATTCATAGTTTTAATATGATATTGCTTCAAGCTTGCAAGTTTATTGCTTTAAACTTAAACCCTGCTTTACTGGATCATATATGCTTAGAGTTTGGGATATTTAGTAATTTTAAGTCAATTCTTGGATTAAGGAAGTAATCACAATTTATAATAGGTAACTAATTATTTGTAATAAAACATGTTTCTGCAGTATTAGAAATGTTTCATATTCAGCTGTGCACTAGATTACATGTTAGAAAAGGGAATAACATTTTGACAAAATGCAGTAGAGTATATTTTTATGACCACATACATCATGCCATGTAGCTGTCAAAACTCACTTCATGTTACGTGGAATGATACAACTTTGAGCATGAATCTAGATTCTGATGAAATAAGTTTTTGATAAACTTCAGGGACAATGTTCAAAATCTTATTTAATTCTAATAAGATGTTTTCATTAGTCATTACACGATTATAACCTCATAAGCAAATGAAGTGTGAAATGTTCAAAAGTAATGCAGCAATATCATCTTCAGTTTGCTAATTCAACGCATGCTTCATTTTAACATATAACGACACATTACCAAAACATAAACAGATCTTTTTATGATTTTAAAAGGATTCATAAAATTTAAGTTTTTAAAAGTATGCTGCTAAGTCATGTGTGAAAGAAAAGTAAAAGAGCAGCTTAAATGTGTCACATGCCTGAGTTGGTTTTGATAATGGCTATTCCCTGGTTTCTAATAGCTATACATACATATATACTTACATTAAATACCTGTATGTGACCTTCACACTGGTGGAAATACAGGTATGCTGGACCTAGATCCACGCGCTTGGCTAGCTTCATGTAAATTGCTTTACATTGATATTTCTACAGTGGCATGTAATATAATCTCGATTATTTTGTATAAATCATAGGGTCATTTCTGATATGCTTTTGTTTGAAGCTATTTCTGTTTTGTTAGGTATGGTTGGCATTACAACATTTTTAAGCACTGTTTTTTAAAAAAAAAGTTTTTAGAGTAAATGAAAAGTATGATAAGCACTTGGGAATCTTGATCTAAAATACTTTATACAAGTATATTTTAAAATTGATTTTTAAGTAATCACGTCACAGATGTAGTTTAAAGTGGCATTCAAAGTGAGATGTCTCATTTTGTAGATTTACTAAGGCAGAAAAAGTGTCCAAAAGTTTAAATGAGAAATGTAAAACCAAAATTTGGAGAAGTTAATTAAAATCAAATTCTGTTTTATTGAGTAAAGAAAACAAACCCTCACTAAATATTGTGTTTGTGTGTTGCATTTGTAAAGTGATAGGACTGACACTAATGACTATTTTTGGCTAACTTATGTCACATAACAATTCAATAGATCTTAACTTGTGCAGGTCATTTGATATGGTAATCTCAAGCTACCTTATATATTTATAGCTGAAGAGTCTCACATGATGTCGTTTACTTTCTAGGTCATGTCAGACTTATATCTGATATGTTTTTTAATGAAAGAAGAGATATGAGTTCAAAACGATTTCAAATTTCATCTTCGTATGTAAATGAAAAGCAATTACCCAAAATATTATGTTATAAAGTTTACTTTTCTACTTTTGTTGGTGTACTTGGAAATAGACAAATTTTAATTCTTACATTATGTATGTTAATTGCAGAGGACTCTGAAATAACATATACTTGTCTATTCTCCATACTAGTTAATAGATAGGTAATAAGGAATGGGGGAACAGATGATTATTTAGAATTTCAAAAGACAAATTTAGATTTTTTCATCTAAAGCGCTACCTAATATGAAAGATATGTTTGTAGCTGACGAGTGTTATGCAACAGTGTTTACTTTTCGACTCAGCCTTAAGTCATTATCTCAATAACATAGTATATATAAAAGACAAGGCTGAAAGTTAACTTTTGACATGTTTGGATATTGATGAGTAAACATATATTTTATTAGCCAAAACTTTTTTTTTTGGCTCTGAATAAATTTTTTCATAAATTAAAAAAAAAGATAAGTTTTTTACTATTTGGATGGAATTCTCATATTCACAAGCAACAACTAGTAATTCACTGGCTAAAGTGATACCTAAATATAATGATAATATTAGAACTAAAGAAAAATTAAACAAACCTAAATCAATTTATACTTATTATTTGAATAAACCAGTAAGATTGGCGTAGACAATGAAATTGAACTTGTTTTAATTGATTATTATACATAACAAACTCAGTTTCAATGAAAATGTTTGGTTATCACTGTCTAAATTAAATAAGTTTAATGGTAAACACTTTATATGTTTTAAGCTGTATGCAAAAAAGGTTAATCTATTGTAAATTTGTTTTATCAGGTATTTTAGCTTTAGATGTAAAGCAATTCAATTGAATGAGCAAATTAATACAGAAACGAGGAAAATAAGGGAAATTCTCAGAACACATTTGTATACATTGGATCATGTGATGCTTTGGCAACTTACAAGGTTTCAGTTAGATATTTGCTCCTTGGAATAAGCAGAAATAACTATAAATCAAGGGTTATTTCTAGATCCAAGCACGCTTTATCACTGGATTTAATTGCTTTTTGACAATAAGATTTATCTGTGCTAAGCTCTATTTACAACAGGTGGATGTTTTCACAAACTTCTTTCATTTATGTAAGCCATCTTTCATTCACGTCTTGATGAAGTTTTTATGCAGTGACATAAACTGATTTTCTATATTAGGATTCTTATTTCAGTGAATCATTAGTTTTTTAATTTATTTTCTTAATCTAACAATAACTAAATGCCCTTAAGGATAATGTATGCATAAAACCCCAAATATGGAAGAAGCAGTACACACAAGGCTTCAAGATAACAGATTTCATATGCAGCAATTTCTTAGTACTGACACAAGAGGTGGGAGTGATAAGATAGTTGTATCATGTACAAACCTATCAGGCTTGTCAAAGCTATAGCAATGATTTGTGACTTGCTCGAGGTTAGTAGACATACTCTACCTACATAGTTTGATCTTGAGCAACCATTAAGATAAGCCAGGTCAAATTGTTGATTACGTAACACAGGTATAGTGTAAGACTCAACAGGGCAGGTGAGTCCACCACTGTTATGAGTTTAGTATAGTGGAGTATAGTGTCTGGGCGAGCTGATTCTCTGAGGGGACAATGTTAAGGTAATACTCTTACATATTCTGTAGGTTAATGAATTTTCTGTCCAACTTTGAGTGAATAATTATAAACAAAAGTTTAATGTGATTATGATTTTGTATTGCTCATTCCTTTGCAAAACATATTCATATGTAGGACTAAAATTGGACCAAATGATTTTACAATAAGAGTATCTTTTTTTGATGGTTCATCATGTGTTGGAGAGAGGGACAGGCTTTGTTAGGTAGTGACAACCATAGTTTTCATGTTTCTGATGTTAATGAGAGTTGTCTTTCTTTTAGTTTGAGTACAGAGTAATGAAACATGGCTCAAGTTAATGACTGAGGATGGCATGTTAGTCAGATTATTGCAAAGGCATTGAGAGGAATATATGTTGTGATTGAATCATAGTTGATTGCATAGTGCCAGTTCATTGAAATGTTATGTGGTGAGAGAGTAGAGTAATGTTGTTTAATTATTTATTTAGAGAAGAGCAACTCTAAGTAGCCTTTCTTAGTTTTTGGGATATGGTTAAATTGGTATATGATGAAATAGATTTGAAAAGACTTGGAAACGATGTGTAGTGGAATACTTATGTTGGTAGTATAGGTGTTCTCTTTCTCCTGCCTCACATAAGAAGATTGGTGAATTTGAGTAAAGAATGACAGAATGTGTAGGGAATACTTGTGTTGACAGTGCAATTGGCGTCATGTCCTGAACTGTTGTGAAATGTGACACACATAAGTTCCTGTTTGTTAGGGAGGGTTCTTTTATCGTGGCTCAGTTCTCTAGATGATTCATACACACAAGATAGTGGGTAGAGGTCTTGATGGTTCGTGTTATTGTCTCGCTTTTTGTAGTGGTAAGTTGTATGTTTATTGTCTATATATTGTATATTTATTGTGAAGATATGTCTCTTTATAGGTTTATTGAGCAGTAAATAAAAGTTTTTATGGAAATAAGTCTTCATTTCAAGTTAATTTCAAGTCAGCTAGTTAAAAATATCTTTGTGTACAGTGGTTATTTTTTTAACCTATTAACGTAGGTATTCTATTTCAGTTTAAGGTCATTTTATAGGTGTAATTTGTTAGGGGATTCATACCAACAATATAACTGTGTCTTGTCTAGTAGTCACTTTAGAAGTTTACAGCTAAGCTTATAGGAACAAGTATGTTTTTATTTGCCGATCAAACCAATAGGTTCATATATGCTATACAAAATATGATAGAGAAGGTATAGAAAAAGGTCTTATGACAGAATATGTTTGAATTCTCATTTACGTTCATATGAGATCTGTTAGGAAGTATCATCAATGTTTTATTTGGACTTATGACAGAATATGTTTTTTCACTATTTCAAAGTTGCAACAGGCATCATAATCTCTTCAATTAAAAATTTGTCTTATAACCCATTATCTTTTTGATTACTCAACAATATTACCACTTTCTATAATTGTTATAGATAAGCACCTGTTTCTACCCATGTTTATGGACCATAAATGCTTTAAAACAGTTAACGCCTTATCTGAAATGTATATAAACCGTTAGCACCTATGTCTATGTGCAATATGTATATACAATTACAGGACAATTTGACAACATAAGGACAAGTGAAGGAGAGAGTAAAAATCTCAGTACCAAACCAACTCAGTCACTTATCTATGGACTACCTGGGGCTCTAAGCAAGAGAGGACTGTCACAGTGAATGGGATATTTGGACTCGCACACAGGGGGTACGCCGTGTCTGTCAGTGGCTCGGCACATTTAAAGACACACGTTATATCTGAGCTCTCGACTATTCATCGGGTCAGTCAGATAGGCTTTATAGGTGTGACACAGTTCTCCCTGACGTGGAATGCGTCTTGGGCGATGATGAATTATTCAAGAACAGATTTCATGTCTTGTCAGTGGTAATCGCGACAATCTCGCTGGATTTGTAACGTGCAAATCGAACAACTGTCCGCTCGTCAACAAAACTCACAATCATGGGTACTTGGAGTAAAAAACAGAAGTACAAGCTCAATGTAAGTATTTTTGACAGCTCTGATACATAAACTCAGTTACTCCGAATAGTGTATTGTAACATGTATACTGAATGAAAAGGTATAATGTTCGCTTCTTACATTCTGAATGTAAGTAATTTTGACAGCTCTGATTGTATAACCTACCGGTACTGAACAGTGAATACATACTAACATATATATACAGATTAAAATGTTTAATGTTTGCTACTTACATTCTCAACGTAAGTATATTTGACAGACTTGAATAGTTTCCTAAATAGACAAATTTCAGATAATGTGTTGTATAATGAATGAATATGTTTAGTATTGGTTACTTACATAATCACATTGTCAATTAAGTCGATTTTACAGCTTTGAATATCTTGTTGACTGTTCAGTGACTGGTTTCCTGGTCCAAAACGTCTTTGATGTTGTCTATAATAATGTTGAAATAATATTGAATGCCTACTTTCAACTGCAGTCAATGCAAGTTGTTAGTATACCAAAGTATGTCCATGCTGAACACTTGTAATATGGTGTTTTGTTCAAATGAATAGCTCAACTGCAGTACATTCATTCTCTTTGTAGGTATATTTTACAACTTTGAATATAATATAATATAATTGAGTAAAGGATAATTCGTAGAAACTGAAATACAATCTTGTTATCATGGCAATTGGCAATAAAGCTATCTGGTAAGATTTTTGCTGACCTGTCAGTGAGAAGTGTTTCTGAGGAATGCAATCTAATCACAACTATAAATAATTTTACCTGAATGAATGAAAACCTATTATTCCACATGACATTCATATTCATACAAACATATTTATGATTTAAAAATTTTCTGTGTAAATATTTTCCCTGAAACGAGCGATTGCTGACATTTCAAAAGCTCGTTATGTAAAGCCTAAAGTATATGTTGGATGTAATTGTCCTTCAACAGCTAATATTAATATATGATCTATTGACCCGCATCCTGTTAGAAAGGATGAAATGTGGCCTAGTTGACAGCTCTCACAATATGATCTGTCAACTTAATCGTATCCTGAATGAAGCAATGTCAGTTGCTTATTCAGAAAATTTGCGACGTGTCAAAATAGAAATTCAAACTCAATTGTATTTTGAGATGGATACAATAACTGAAAAAACAAGTTTTATTTAGTTCAGGTTTTTGAAAGATAAAACAGTGAATCTATGACTGAATGTTTTGGTCATATTATAATTAGTTTTTGTTGTTGTTGAAATTTTGTATAGTTTAGAGGTTAACAATACATCAAGTTGTTAACTTATTTGATGGTATAATTAACCTATCATTTTCTGACTTAAACAACAAATCATATGGCATTTTATTTATGTAGAACCAAGAATAATCTGTTCAGATTTTCCAGTTGACTGACTCATGAATGACCCCAAAAACAAGTTAATTGACTTATCATTTTGGCTATATGTAATTCTGATTCTGGTTGTTGCAAAACAGCTCTTCTTGTCTATTTCCATCTGTCCCTCATGTATATAATAATAATAATAATAGGGCACTTATATAGCGCATTACTCCATGCGTAATGCATGCTCGAAGCGCACAGTCACAGAGTAGATAGTCAGAGAGTTAGAGTTGGAAAATATAGGTCTTGAGGTGACGTCTGAAAGAAGTCAAATCAGGACATCTTCTTAGTGGTTCTGGGAGGCTATTCCATGCTGATGCCGCTGCAAACGAGAAGGAGCGGTTGCCATATCGCACTGACTTGGTATTTGGAACTCTGCAGAGCATTTTGGATTCCGAGCGTAGGGATCGAGATGGGGAGTAGATGGACAGGAGGTCCTGTAGGTAGGCAGGTGCTTCCCCAGATAGACACTGGTATGCCAGGCAGAGGATCTTGAAGGTAATCCTGTGATGCACAGAAAGCCAGTGTAGCTCCTTCAGGATCGGGCTGACGTGGTCATGCTTTCGGGAGAGTGTCACGATCTTGGCTGCAGCAATTTGAACTCGCTGGAGACGCTTTATCTGTACAGCAGGAGCCCCAGCAAGGAGACTGTTACAGTAGTCGATCCTTGTCATGATTAAGGATAGTACAAGAATGATGGTGGATTCCTTAGTCAGATATTTCCGGATGTTGCTTATGTTTCTCAACTGCAGAAAACATGTCTTGGTTATCTGACTGATCTGACTATCCATGGACAGATCTGCGTCCACGATGACTCCTAAGTCTTTGACACTCTCTGACAATGGTACCTCTGCATCACCAATTTGTAAGGTAGCTAGTCCACACTGTAGACGCCTTGACTTTGGTCCAACCATTACACACTCTGTTTTGCCAGCATTCAAACAAAATATAGGTTAATGCTAATTTTGCATATTGCAAAAAAAAAAGGAAAATTACAAGAATGAAATATCAGTCCTGACAGATCAGAAGTACTAAAATCCAGATTGTTTAGCATTATACAGCTCTCCCTCTTGATTAACTGCCTATCACTTTGCATGTCAAAAAATTAACATTGCAAACATGAGAATTTCTGATAGAAGTGTTGCTTCTTTTTATCATTTTGCATATCTAGTTCAAAAGAAACATTGCAAGAATGAAATATCAGTGCTGACAGTACAAAGGTCCTGAAATGCAACTTTACATGTTGTTAGTACAGCTCTTCCTCATGACTTTCTGTCTATCGTTTTTCATATAAAAAAATAGTCATTGCAAAAATGAGAAATTATTAATAGAAGTGGTGCAGCTGGTTACATTATATCTCTTCATCTTATCTACATCACATCTGTCCCATGTGTACTACGCCAAATATGACTTTATACAGCTCTTCCTCTTGGCAACCTGTCTATCATTTTGTGTGTAAAACATTGCGCATTTCAAAAATGAGAAATTACTTAGAGAAGTGTTGCTGCTGGTAACATTACATCTCTTCATCTCTTCTACATCCCATCAGTCCCTTGTGTTCTATGCCATATATGACTTTATACAGCTCTTCCTTTTTACTACCTGTCTGTCATTTTACATGTCAAATTTTACACATTGTAAAAATGAGAAATTACTTAGAGAAGTGTTGCTGCTGGTTACATTACAACTCTTCCTCCTTTCTTCCTGTCACTGGTCTGTAGACGCTACATGACAGGCTGTACTGGTTGGTAGAGGTTTGGTAAGTGTCACTGAACTCCATGCTCCACTTGTCCGTGTCCACGAGTGTACAGTGACTCCTCTCAACTGGGTCTCGGTGTAGTAATTTTCCATGTCATCTACATTGTTTTGACAGTTGAGATTTCATATTTTAGCTCTTCAAGTTCATTTTATGAATTAAGGGATTAAATGGAGATTATGAGGTGTAGATGAAGGTTGATATGCTTTTGAATAGTTAATGAGTTTAAAATACTTGCACCCTTTTTCTTAAATTTTGGAAATTCTTATAACAATTAAGGGATTTTTACAGATGTTTTTCCAAGTACAGATTCAAATGTTAATGAACTTTTTCCCCTGTTGTCTTCCGTTGGTTAGTTAAACGCATGTATGTGTCAGAGTTTGTTTGTAGGAAACTTAGGATTGATTAACTTTTCATCTGTCAACACAAATAAAATTCAAATTATCACCTTACTTTATTTTAACATTTTAGCTCTATCTTGAGGACAGTTTCAACCTACGTTTTCAAATTCTTTATCAAGACATTATTTTGGCTTAAGTCCAAAGACAATGAAATGAGATGGTGCAATACTTGTGATTATTTCATGTTTCAAAACATTGCCTGCTCTCTATGCATGCATGGAAACTTGGCTAGTAATGAGAACTTTCTCAATATACATGTAAATCTTGCTTGGCTTCCTTAAATCAATAACTATGTTTAATCAGATGGCGTATAAACCATGTCAAGGCTGGGACGGGATAAAAGTAGTTCATTTAATCGGATAATGTCAAAACTTCATACGTTATTGATATTCTATTTTCAAAATTGAGTTGATCTGGCAATTGTTTTTAGTTAACACATTATCTGACTGAATTTTAAATCAGTTTTTTAGTTTAATTCCTTTTTTAAAACTTTTATGACCATATTTACTTTGCATCTGCCCCTTGTATTACCTTGTCAAAAGATTTTATCACAAGATTCTGACACTGTGTCAATATGCAATTGCTATCATGGCAAGATTTAGCTGCCGCTTCTGCAAAAAACAATAGACTCCTTCAGAAAACGACCTTACTTGGTTAAAAATGGATTGTGTGACATTTGCATACTATTTATGTCAGTCTAGTTAACTTCTAAGGTCAACTTTGCTGTTTTCAACAATGCAATGATTTTTAACTTTAAATTTTCTGGAAATATCTATCATGAAAATTATGCTTATGTGAAATATTAATTTATCATTCAAAACTTGATTTAGCAGTAGATATCACCTGTGTAAGAACAAGCAATAGTTACAACTGCTAATTACATTTAGAAATTACTACAAATAATCGTCATAATGCTGTTTTGTCATCAGTAAATGACCTTACAATGTTTTAACTTCACTGTTATGAAGTCACAAAGTTCATGATGTAACAGTGCTTTGAACTTGTGACTATTAATGACAAGATGATATTACATAACAGAGGTTAGGTTAGCTAGCCTAATAGCCTGTTGACAACTTGGTCTTCAGATGTGTTCATTCTTTCTCTTATAACTGATAAAAAATGGATGACGAATGTCTCACATTCATGTTTTCTGGTAAATTTTTGGGATATTATTTTCTATGTATTTGAGATTTTTTGTGGACAAGTTTACCAAAACGCTGGCCAACATCAATATTGTTCAGCCCTCTTGAAAGTGAACTTATGATAATTTTGGTCTGAGACTCTTGAAGCTAACCCAAGTTCAACATTTATACTAGGTTGAGCTTTTATAAACTCTGTCTGTAAACAAATGCAATTACTCCTGATTTATGGTTACAATGCATGTACGATTCTGTCTCACTTAGTTAAACGCCACCACAAACTTGCTTGTTGACCTTCAGTCCAGATCAGTAGGTGGTGACCATAAACATGGTTATTGACATTTCACACCTTTTTAATGATCAAGGGGTCCAACTACTATTTGCTTATGAGTATTATGATAAGTTTCATTTCAAGGGGGAGTTTAATGAGATTGGCTATAAATCGAGTTATAAATGATTATGATTTTATAGACCTATAACATTGATTGTAGGTTTTATAGTTGATGATGTTGTGTGATCCAATCATGCAATGGACTCACCCCTAAAAAAACTAGTATCATAGCATGAGTGTAAACCAAAATAAAATGTCATATTTGTACGCTACCTGCGTGGCATATATATCTGATATTATAGGTAGTGTGTTTACATGCCATTACTTGCGTGTGAGTATTGATAGGTCATGCCAAGCATTTCTTCATCATTCTATGTCTCAAAATTATATTTGATTCTTCAATGTGAATCTAGATCTCCATTGACTGGATATCATGACTATAGCTACGAATAATTTGTTCCTTAACTGAACTTTCCTATCCATGAGTGATCCATTCTTATTTAACTTTCTTACCCCTCAAATAATTGATTCCAAGGCAAGGGGAATTAACTCTGATGTATAGTAATTTATGCTTAGTACTTGTATTTAACAAGTACTTATGTGTAATCTCATCTTCACTCTCAACTTTGCCTGTCATTCCAAGAATGTGGTGGGCAGGCTCAACACTGGGTCACTTGGTTTTAATGGACCTGTTGAAAGGGTTGTCATATCTAAGTGAAGTCGAGGTCTGTGCTTCGATATATAGTATGGATCAGTAGGACCATTGACCAAGCACCTGTTGAAATATCATAAACACATCAATTACACATGGATATGTTTGGCTGATTCAATTATATTGTTGAATGGCATTCTCAGCATTCGTTGGTGTGGTCGACAATAAAATCACCTGAAAAGCTGAACTATTTTCGTCTTTTAAGTATTGATAACATACCCCCAAGATAACAAAAAAACAATCTACACTTTCATACCCAAGTCCAGGTTTGACATGTAAATAGTTTGTGGCCTGAAAATGAAAGCAATGCAAATCAAAGGCTGAAATATTTCAGTCTTTATAGTATTGACAAGTTAAAATGTTTTGTAAAAGCCCACTATGGGTTCAGACAATATGGGTTGGGTCCTTTCAGTTGGCTCCGTTATAATGCTAAGAGAGACAGTGTGAGTGGGTGTATTTATATTGAAGTTAGTTATGCTGTCGCCATACTTTTATGTTTGTCCACCCAAAGGGGAAGGTGAAATTTAAATGGGAGATTTGTATGGTTAGCCGTAGTTAACATCTTTACTCCTTGGTTGGAAAATGTATTGAATGGCTCACAGTGAGTGTCAGGGATTAAGGTTTAGTTAATTAATATTGTTGAGACAAAAATTATGTTGAATTTCATGTTTGATAACTAATATGCTTAATGAAAATCTTATGCAATGTAAATAATTGAAAATCAGATCTGTGAAGAAACAATAGTTTACCTTTCTTTGAAAATTTATTGATTTAGATAAGCCTATGTATGTTGAATAGAATACATTATTATTATTATTATTATCATCATCAATATGTATTCAAATTATCATATAGGAATTAATATATTTACATAAGTAAATCACTAGCCATTCCGATAAGTAACTACTTGATAAAAACTACTAAAAACAAATCCAGCATGCCAAAAATATTCTGATGTGATGTGATGCCATTTAGGCTAGCGGTATTTGAATGTTCATACCATGTTTTCTTTAAAATTCTGTCCTTGAAATGATTTTTTATCCTATTCAGTAAAACCTTCTGTACAATTACTCATAGATTCTATGATACTTCTATAGATACTTCTACAATATCCCAATTGATGAAGGAAATGTGATTTTCAGAATAAAGTATTTGTTATCTAAAAACTCTCACATTTCTTAAATTTGTATACTTCTCTTCAATTTCTTTATTATATACACATATATGTGTGTTACAACCTGTTAATATTACATCTACTGTATAATTGATAATGTATGAATAAAGGTATTGTTCATAAAAGTTTTAATAATTGATGCAATCACACTGAACAGGAAATAAAATCTTTCATCAGAGAAATGAATTGCTCTTCCTCTACAGAAGTCATTGGATGGCCACAGGCAATTTGTTTACAGAGTTTCAGGATGCATAGGTGTAAATACACGTAGATTCAGGGGCTTATTAGGTGAGTCACTGTGAGCTGATACATACTTATTTTGTTAGATGATGAATAGGAAGGTCCCCTCCGTCATCAGCAAACATATCTTTACTTTCACCCTCCGCACCAATTCATCTTCAGTGAGCTCCATGTATTTTCTTACAATAAGCTTTATGTGAAATACGTGTCCTAAGAAAGCTAGATGAATGAATCTGATCACGCTAGTGGGTGTTAAAAGAAAACATGACTGGGTTTGGGGTTATGGGAGTGTATTCACAGAATGTAAATTTAATGAAAATAGTTACTTATTTAAAATATTGTCAACCGTTCCTTTCCTTTGAGTATTTGGTGACATGAAGTGTGACAGTCAATAGAAAAAATGACAGTGTTTCTGCTTATCAAATATGATTTAACAGTTAAGTGTTCCTTACATTTAAGTATGTGCTGAATGTAGCACAAGTGATTAAAAAGTTTGTGGGTTATGTTATACTGTTATGTGTGGGTATTTGCTGATGTGCTTGTTTAAGTTTAAAAGATATTGTGAAATTGTCCAGATTTGTAAATGGTTTGAACAAGGTATTTATTTTTAAATGGAAACTATCAAGCAAATGTCTTTTCACTGATCAGAGATACTTGTTTCAAAGCAAAGAAAATTACAAACATATTGATTCTCCGAATCCTTTACTTCACCGATGTATATAAATATATGTCCTTGTTTAATCAAAACATCACATCTAGACGTCAAAACAGGTCATCAAACTGTCAACTGTAAAAACAGTTTAAAATAAAAATTGATAGTAAATATTCATGAATTTCAATCCAAATCAAACTATATTTGAAATTGAAAAGTAAAAGTTGTTTCTAGTTTCGCTTTAGTAAACTATCTGAAGCATGCTTGAAACAGTCACAGACTAAACCTAAAGGAAACCTAACAGTATTGTCTTCTTATATTTCAAAAAGAAGTTATGTTGTGCTTTAATAGAGAAAACAGGAGAATGTTACTGTTAATGTGCGGTGAGGCAGGGCAAGGTCAGATAAGGTGTCAACATGTTTACCACTAACATATTCGCAGGAAAGTCTTTACTTTTTTACATCTTTTATACTCTCATCTTTACCTGCACATAACCGTGACAGATATAGGGATGTCATATGAGGCAGGCACTTATCAACTCCACAGAAGTTCAGTATAAGTTGCCTATATACATGTTCAGGGCCCCAAAGTTTATGCAGGGGTTTGTGAATATGTATATGTGATGAAACTGGCTGTGCTTCTTTTGTGAGTAGAAAAGTCACTTTTATACATGGTTAGGGCTTCAAGGAGGCGCTGTTATTCTTGTAAATGGACATTAATTTGCTGAAACCGGTTACGCTACCATGCTGTATGTGGTACAGGCCACTATTTCTTTGCATGACACTTGTTTATCTCCTGCAAGGAAAATCTACATTCGTTTTGCTTGACAAGTTCTATAAAAGTGATAGAGGTCCCTATGCCACAGAATCTTGATAAACAACCTCCCCATCTTTGCAGTGAAGACTGCTGTATGATATAAAGTCAATTTGACAACATAAAAGCGAAATAGATGCTCCTGGACTCTGAATTAGGACACTGCGAAAAAATATTCATTCCGGATGATCTTGTTCAAAAATGCATTTGTGGATTTTGTGGGACAATTTTATTGTTATTTTTTCTCTTTTAAGCTTTTCTTTTAGTTGAGGTATGATATAATGTCACATACAAAAAAAGTGATGGCAGTTCTGTGTCAATGCCTCTGTTTTTAGTGAATATCTTTACCATACTGATGAACCCAGAAGAGATATTGACTTTTGATGTCACTCTTATCTCCAAATGATGATGTTTAACTTCCGGGCAATAAACAAATTAAACGCACTAGTGTACGGCAATATTTCGTAAACACAACAAATGCACAGATACTGCATATCTCTCGATATTACTCACTATCCTCACTCAAGTAATCTACCTCGTAAGTTATTTAACAAATATTTACATATTGAGGTAGTAAAGTTGATTTTTAAAGGCCAGAAGTATTAAATGTTAGGTTACATTAAATCCGCATGAACTACGATATCGGAAATATTAAAATTTTGCTCACAACCAGAAAAGCAGAAACGGCAGCCGCTATGGTCAATCTAATAACAATGCTAATACTGTGTTATTAAATCGGTTAATTTACAACATTGCTTTCATAAAACATATTTCATGATTTGTTCTCAGTTCAGAGTTTAGGTAAATTCAACAGCTGCACGCAATACTAGTTCAGCCATTTCCAAGTGTCAATAATTTAACCGTTTTGTGCACAGCTAACCATAGATTTTTATATGTCCAAGCCGAAAGCGGCTGTCTTAACACTTTCATTGTTGATTGCAGGTAAATTATAAAAAATGTTTCGTATTTCATTGCATTGATAAAAAGTTTAAATGAATGCATAAGTCCTCGTAAACCTTAAAATAGCCAATTTAAACGGTAAAAGTGTTCACTAGTGCCTTTAAGGTGGAAACAGGTAGCAAAAAGAGAAATTGAACATAGATAATGACTGATCATGAACTTCTGTTAACCAAGTATTCATTAACATTATATTTTCCAGTGTTGTTGCTATCAATTGGTGCAGTTTTTATTGCAGCATTAAATCAAACTGAATGGGCTAATAAACTCTCATAACTCAAGAGCAATATCATGTCAATAACTTGTTTATTTCTTGTTATGGGTAGATTTTTTAAAGCTGTAAGTCCTCTTTATAAAAGCATAGTTGTGAAGGTGACCAATGGGGGCTGGAACATGATAAGCATGTTAAGTCACATGTTTACTACATGTTATCCTTTGTTTACCATATTGATATTGTTTACAAGTAGTAGTGCAGGATTTGACATGATTGTGGCCTAGATAAGTAGATAGTGTACGTCAGTAAAGATTTACAGGTGCTCCTCTGACGACATTGCAGGTCTCATGGATGCTCAGTCACCCTGAAATTTGTTCATACCAAGAGAGACAGATAGGTCACCGAAGAGGTCAAGAATAATAGGGATGTGATACACTGTCATCTCTTCCAGCGCAGTTATGATTAAATTCTGTTGTCAAGAATATCTTTATTCTTGATCCATTATGCTCATGCATAGTCTTAGTCAATGTGAAAATCAATGTCAAATGCGGGCTTTTCTCAGTTAATGCAATTGAAGGTTGAAACTGTTAAGCAGTCACTGTTCAAAGTAAGAATGCGTATATTTATATATTTTTTCAATACACAATTTATGGAATCATAGATCGTAAACCACTGAATATTTTGAGGCTTTAATTATAACAGAGATCTATTATATAATCGTTTGAAATATTTCTTTTTGGAATTTAGAACATTTAGAAAAAAGAAGTTGTCATTATGTACTTGTAATTTGGCAGTTGATACTTATTGATATTAATTGAGTTGTTCCGTTATTTTAACGCTGATTGAGGTCTTTGTGGATTAAGGGAAAGCCAAGAAGACAACTATCTTAACTTTGTACACAATGCCCCTATTTACAACTACAATGAGGAATGGTATATTGTTCTCAGACATACTTCAAGATAAAATATGTTTGAATTGTTTAAACACCTTGCCCCAGATAAGCTAATGTTGTACTTTTGATGTTGGATCGGATTACAAGAACATACTTTACCTATAAAACCAGGCCAACATATTATCTCTTATAAGAAATGAGCATAACATTCTTCATGCAAATAAATATTGGTCAGAACCCGCAATATGTGTCACTTATGTTTGTTTACTAACCCATCGCTTGAAATTTGAGATAAGTCAAACAGGTGTAGTATTGTAGCTAGAGTGCTCGGTATGTTGACTGATATGGCAGTATAATACCTTATGTCTCGGAGGGAAACTGGCCGCCTCTAATCTGATGACTTTAAAAGGTAGTTCAGTTTGGGGGGAAAGGGAGGGGGGGGGGGGGGGGGGGGGGAGTGAGCTTCTTGCCCAGAAGTTTCAACATTACTGATGACTTTGATTTTAAAACATTGTAAAAGGTTAAGTTCTGGGAGTGCTACAGCAATGGATCATGAATAAATAAACTGTCTTGGAATATAATTTTAATCAAGTAATCAATAGTTCAAAAAGGTCAGTTTGTTTGAAGGTAGAAAGGTCTACCTTTATGGAATTTAAGAATGACGTTATTTGCATTTTTTATCTCTGTGTCATCAGTTTCCCACCAAGCTTAGGGTATAAAGATAGAAGATCTATGACAGAATAGGTGTTAGCCTTGGGTCATGTCTATCTACAATGCTAAAAATGGGTATTGAATCTATTTCAAGCAAATTTACCTAAATCAACAACTATCAAGTGAAGTTAGTTTTTGAGTTTGAATTTTTGTCCCCATGTGCCTTCCCCAGTGAAAAAACTACCGGGATTCCCAGTGGGATCCCAGTGGGATTCCGACTGGGATCCCACCGGGAGAAAAAACCGGGATTCCGCCGGGATCCCGGTGAGATCCCACCGGGAATACGGCGAGATCCCACCGGGATCCCGGTGAGATCCCGGTGGAATCCCACCGGAATTCCGGTGAGGTCCTACTGGGATTCCGGTGAGATCCCACCGGGATTCCACCGGGATCCCACCGGGATCCCACCGGAATTCCAGTGAGATCCCAGCGGCATTCAGATGGGATTCCTAGAGTGATTCCAATAGAAGAAAATACCGGGATTAGTTTGGATCACAGCGGAATCCCGCCGGAATACCTGTTAAAATACCGGTCTAATCCCATTCATATCCAAGTGCAATGCAAACTGGATCTTGAAACTTTACCACTTATTTCAGGACTCAGCAAATCTGTAATCACAATAGATAAGATATGATAAAGAGGTAATCTTTTTTGTTGAAAATAAACAAGATATATAACTCAAATACATAAATTGATTAAAGGCTTTTAATATTCGACAATATATAGTGCATATATTTCATCATAATTAAAATCATTAAAGACACAAGAGCACACCAATAGATAAATTATTTTGCAAATATTGATGTATTTGGGTCATAAAGTGGACAATTGCATGAATGCAATGGTATGGTTACTTGAACAATAATAAGAAAAAAAGCGCCTTTAGCGATCTTTGATATAAAACCAATTATAATTACCAACAATGTCTCAGATAATAAAAGATACTCTAATAAAGGGAAATTTAATTGATAACTTTTCTATTAATTGTCATATCATATTTGCTGAACAATGTTTGACAGGTTCAAAACAGTTTTAAATAGATTTAAAGAAGAAAAGGAAGAACTTATACAATTTTGGATGGTAGAAGTGGCATTAAAAATGGGAGCTTTAAAGTACAAATAACTCTCTACTAAAA
Organism: Phorcus lineatus; assembly: GCA_921293015.1. Classification (NCBI taxonomy): domain Eukaryota; kingdom Metazoa; phylum Mollusca; class Gastropoda; order Trochida; family Trochidae; genus Phorcus; species Phorcus lineatus. Next base: position 30,957,062 of record OV121087.1, on the reverse strand, counting down.
TGTGTACCTATCAAAGGGCACAAAGTATGTTGTCAGAAGTCAAATGTTTCAAACTTTAAAAATGGTGATAGTTCATTGAGAGTTAAAGTGCCTGCTTGTTTATGAAATTGAGCATGAGTTCAGCATAGTGACACAGCTAAAGGTTGTTAGTTTGATCAATTCTGGAAAATAGCATGTGCAAAACGCATTTTTGAAAATTATTTATGGCAGAGGCAAAGGCAAATTTAGGTCTGTATTTTGAAATAGGTCATACAAATAATATTCATGTAAAAAAGACAGAGAATTTAGATTGCTCAAAATTTATACGGCAGTTTTACATTCATCATTGAAAACTAACTTCTTTCATAATTTTTGCATTTTAAAGATTTATGTTTGCAAGTTAAGGAGGCAATTTGAGGCAGCTCTCAGCCACATACTTCTGAAACATACAGTGTCACTTTAAATTGTCGAGAGAGATTTGTACTTCCCATTTTTGATGCCCCTTATCTTATCATTGAGCTTGTAGACAATCTTGTCCATCCAGATAGTATCCTTTTCTTCTTTGGACTTCTCCACGAAAAATCTTGCGAAAACATGGGCTGAAAAATAAATGTTTTATGTCAATCATATCTTAAGAGATGATTAAAAACTGCAGAAAATGTTGATAATGAAAAACAGAGCTTTCTTTACAGTCAGTAAACATCATTCTCATAGAGTTCTCTTTTTTATTTTTGAAAAATTATGGATTTATCCATAGGATGAATTGATTATGCATCAAATAAAAAGTATCAATGCCTTAATTATGCTTACAACGAAGAGCTTTGCGTTTTTTGGGATCCATTTCCCTCTTATGCTTAGCTTGGCCGTATACTGACATATCTCGGCACTCCTCTTGAGTTACAAGAAACTCAAGAAGAGATAGCGCAAGTTTCTCCCCCGAGTTCGAGGAACTCTCACAGCGCCGGAGATCTTCTGTGCGCAGTCTTACGCCATACTGAGCCTCCCCAAGGTAAGATAATTCTGCAACAATCATAGTCATTATCTTAAAGTTTTCTAAAGTTTTATTCTTGCTTTAGGGATGCATGGTTTAAGCTGGATAACTTTCTAGGAAACCCAAATGGTAAATTGTAATTATTAATTCACAGACAGTTCACTAGTGCTAAACTAAGTTATCTATATTCAATCTTTGCAGGAAATGGGCAGCTCTATCCAATTGCAGATCCATCGAACAAAGATAAATAAAAATTATGCAGGTATATCATTTAAGGTTGATTTATATCTAGCGAACCAGTTGACCTCGTATATTGTAAAAATGTTTTTCTTGATAAAATGGTTCATTATTTCACTTACCATCTGACGAGTCATTTTGTACATCTTCACAACTTCCATGCCCTGCAAGATTTTGTTCAGACCCTGTAATAAACAATCATTGTTATTTTTAACATTCAGCAGTCAGATGATGTCTCCTCCAAAGGCATTCATACAATATTTACATTCTTTAAAAAAAAATTGTGAAAATTTTGCTGTACAAAAACAGGTATGAGGCTCTTTGCAGCGCAACATACTGCATACCATTGCTGGAGAAGACATCCACAATAGACTCATTTGGTGATGATACAGGAAGTTCAGTTGTTGGCAGGTGCAGTGTTGGGGGTGGCAAAATCTGTGGCGAAAGAGGCGGCAACATCTGCAGCGAAGGAGGTGGCAACATCTGATGAGTCAGAGATGAAACCTGAGTTGGGGATGACATCCTCATCTCTGGTGTTCTGCTGGTTGAACTCTGAAAATTATATATACATAATATATAAAACAGTATTTCATAAACAGTTCAACAAGTGTTTACTTTACATAATGGAATATCATGTAACATATATCACTGATGTCATAAACATGACTAAACTATCTTGATACTCTGTATTTTCACCAGAGCTCATTTTAGGCACAGACTTTTATAACATAATAAGGAAAATACCTTGATATGTAACTTCATGCAGTTACGGCAGGAAACACGCTGCAGGACCCCTCCCATATCTTCTCTTAGCCCATTAATTGCCGCAACGAGGGAGGCATTGGTTGCAGCCAGCGATGCTATTGTGCCCTCAAAGCCAGCCACCTTGTAAAAATTAATTTAATGTTATGTTTCTATTGGTAAAACAATACAATGATAAAATGGGACTAAAATATACAAATAAATTGATGGAGTCAGTAAAAAAAAGTCTACCTTTTCCTCGAGATCTTTACATCTCTGTGAAACTAACAGGTTCACCGTAGCTTCCCTGTTAGCTTCCTGCCTTGCTGCCTCCTTCTGCTTCCTTTCGAAGATTAGTTCTTTACGAACTTTAGTCGACTGAAAATAATATTAGAGAAAAACTTTTAAAAACATATACATTTCAAACCTAATGGATGTTAAACAAATATTATACAAACTTATGTCAGTGATTTGATTTTATTAAAATAAAGTTCAAAATTTCCAGAAGAAATTATCATGTAGAAAAAATCCTACGTAAATAGTCAATATATTGGCAAAGGACACTTAAAATATTTTCACTTAACTGCTTGGCTATACAATTTAGTTTTAAGGAGGACATTATCAGTCACTTGTTCAATTAATAATTAAAACCCATCAACTAAGTTTGCAGTTCTCGATGGACAGAGGTTCTGAAAAGCATTTTGATCAATCAAAAAGTGGTTAACAGGCAAGTCTTTATTTGCCATGTTATCAATTCAGTCATAAAAAGTGTCCAAAATTTAAGCATAATTAAATATACAGCCAGTCAAAAAACAATTGTTTCTGTCACAAATAAGATTACCTTAACTCAGGTTGATCAAATTAAACAATGCACACTATACAACAGGTATGTAAATAAATGATATTATTCGATCACTTTCTTATAGGATTAGTCACTTGCATACCTGATCATCTATATTCTTTGATCTTTTCTTCGGAGGAGCAAGCACTGGCATATCATCCTCGGTGTCCTCCATTTCGACAGCGATGTTGTTCTCTGAAGTTTGGTCCCCTTCTCTTTGACCTTGTTCTACTGATTAAAAGAAAAATGATGGAAAACATTTTACTAATGAAGATTAAAGTGTGTACCTTTTTCATTTGTCTATCAACAATTGACTTAATTGAAGCATGACAAATTGGATCAAGTACCATGGTAATGCATACTTGATTTTAAGAAATTAAATTTATTTATACATTTTGCTTGAACAATTAAATGGGTTTTCTAAAGAGCAATTACACAAAATTAATTATCATATTTCATGATTATGCTCATATGCTATGATAGATATGATAATTTATATCTTCGCTGACAATGTTTTCTTACCCGTGTCCTTCAAAAAGTTTGCTTTCTTGAACTCTGAATAGAGCGTTGGCACTTCTTCCTTCAACTTCTCATCATCTGAAAAAGGGGGGAAATATTTGTTTAACAAAAGTAAAGCTGCATATATAGGTATCAATAACGTTATGATCATTCCAATAGCATGCAAATTTACAGATATAATCAGTTCCTCATGTTCTTAGTACTCAAATTAAATAATCCAGTAACCTTCAAGAATGCTTAAAAAAATCTTTCTAATTGTTTTGTTAGCTACAATTTGTTAATATAATAGAGTTTATATAAAGCAAAATGTATTCATATCATTTCTAAAGTCGTCTGCTCTTGTTGGATTGCAATTCGGCCTTCAGTTTTATGACCAATGTGCTGAACACATGTTAATTGGATAATGAGGGCTAAACTGGCATCTGGTGAACGTTTGCCCAAGTGTTTATAGGCGTATCAGGTTGAGACTGAACCCAGTTTATCTTGCAAATGTTTGTAGATTTTTTTCGTGTCATATATATTTTGGACTTTTACATTTCTTTTATTTATTTCACTACTCAAAAAAAACTAAACACGCATTTGCAAAAATAAGCATATACACATACAGGTAGCTACAGGTAGACTCAGTACGCGTCTATTATTGCACTTGAAATTATTTTTGTTAATTAGTTAAGGAAATTATGCAATTATTGAATGCACTGTAATGCAATTCCGAAATACAAGCTAATAGTAAAAAAACGTACAGAATTTACCAATAATAGAAACCAAGTGTATGAATACTTACTCGAAAATTTCAGCACATACGCATGGAATTTTCTTCTTCCGAAATTCGCCATTGTGGCATCTCCCGGTAGGCAGCTTTCCAAATTGCTGCCTAGCAATGCCTTCGCAGTTCCAACGGAATACAAATCTTCTTCGTCCCAAAAGACAGCAACAAATTTCTTGCCCTCCATTTCAATTCTTCAATTAAAGTTAGGGTAAATAAACACAACGATATAGCCTTATTACGAACTTAGATGGTGCTTGAAAAGTATCGAACTGTGTGGTTACTTTCTTGTTCCCGCCAAAGCATTCGATGATTCTAGTTCAGCACCAACTAAATTAAATGCCTAAATATATAGATTTCTTCCGATGTTTGGTGTACATACTCAACAAGATTATTAACAATGATTTTTGTGTGCTCTCAATTTTTTTTTATTGAGTTTGTAAAGTCAATTATCGGGCATTAGAATCCGAAAGTGATTTAGATTGGCAGCTGAGCTAACGGTAGCGGTTCCACGTGGCACTATGTAAATAAGTCTTACCATTTGGTGCTGCCTACGTCTCACAATTTCCCGCGAAATCTGTATTTCAACTGATGCAATGGGAGACTCAGACGTTAATACTGACGAAATATTATCACATTCTGATGATAGTGATACTGGAGATGCGTTTATAACGCCAAAGAAGAAAAGGTATCGGAGGAAGATTTATTTCGATACGGTTCCACGAAAGAAGGTGAAAACAAGAACTGCTGTCGATGTCGTAAAACACAATGTGGACATAGAACACCATCATGTTGACAGTGGCACCGACAGTGACATCTCTTCACCCTCCGATACAACAACGGACTTTTCCACCGAAAATGATTTTGACACTTCTGATTTGGATATGAGTAATGGAAGTGGTTTTGAAAGCGATCAGTCACATGATCTCGGTGGCTCCGATGACGCAACGGGAAACACTTGCTCAACGTCAGAAAATCTTTTCGAAAATTCGAAACTGTCCACAGTCGTTTCATGTGTGCTGATAATCTTATTTGTGATGAAATATGGCCTGGGAAAGGAAGCCTTCAAGGATCTTTTGACACTCATAAACTATCATTTGCCTCAAATTAATAACGGAATATCGACTATCCATAAACTGAAGAAACTTTTAGGCCACTTTCTCCAAATTCCGGAACCAAAGTCATGTTATTTCTGCAGCAAATGCCAGCGACTGCTTGACAACATCCTACCATGTCGAAGGTGTACCAACTCACCTGTTTTGGATTTCGCCGATCTAAATATGAAGCAACAACTGTCCGATCTTTTGAAAGGTATTGTTTTACATACAACTTTCGAATTGATAAATTTACACTTAAAATTTCAAAGTTTTGATTTAAATATCATTTATCAAGGTTGTTTTATGTTTTTAATTAATTTGCCTTTCTGTTATTCAGATGATAACTTTAGAAGCAAGTTGCAAACTAAACCTGTGAACATTGGCGAAACTATAAGGGATATCACTGATGGAAGTGAACACAAGAGAGTAAGAGGGGAATTCCAAGCCAAATCCAAATCATCAGCACAGGAAACTCTTCATCTTACATTCACTCTTAACACAGGTGAGCATATTTAAATACTTGACATGTTTACAAAAGTAATTAAGAGCCATTCTAGTTTGAAGGTTTTACATATTAAATTATGTCAGATGGTGAAAACACTTCCATTATGTTATTTATGTTAACAAATGTGACAGACATAAGTGAGATAATTTATCTTAGAAAATGAATAAAATAATGACTTTAGCTTTTATTGATCAGATGGAGTTGCCTTATTTTCATCAACAAAGAAAGGGACTTTATGGCCAATTTACCTTGCTGTGAATGAGCTACCTGTCATGTTGAGGTAAGTGTAATAGTCAATGATCATTGTAAAATTTAATGATGTTAATTTTAATTAAAGATCAAAATATTTTTTTGAAGAAAGTTTGATAAGTCTTACACCCCGACCCCTACAATGAGACTCAAAGACCTTATTTCAATTACTGAAGATTTCCTCCTCTTCTTTCAAAGTATCTCAGTTCTTGTTGGTCAATTGAATTGATTTGTCACTATTTTTTTATTTGCAGGTTTTCTAAGAAGTATCTGATCCCCTGTTATCTCTTTTGTCAAATTGAGAAACCAAACATGAACTCTTATCTCCAGCCATTAGTGAAAACTCTGAAATCACTTCATCTTCAAGGTAACATGCAAAACATTACTGCATTTGAAATTTTTTTTAGGTTATGATCAGATGCTTTAGTTAATATTAATTACCAAATCGGAGGACCAACGACTTCAAATAAAATTGTTATAGCATAAATAAACAAAAGTGATAAGATGCAGATAATGGCCTTAAGTTGTTATTGATGTCTAAGTCTTCAATTTGAGATAAGATCACGCAAAGCAATTTGCTTCATTCCTAGCTTGAAAAGCCAAATACCTCAATTCATAAATTATCATCTTTCCCCACTCCTTCAGTGATTCTGTTAAAATCTTTTATACAGATTACCAAAAAACAGTAACTAAGTCTCATAAGGGTAATTTTCGTGACTTAATTAATGTCTCTTCATAATCATTCTTTTTTTCTCTCTTATTATCTACAGGTTTAGACATTCCTACAAGCAGTGGTGTTATAAAGGTTTTTGGCCATCTCCTTGCAGCAACTTTGGATTTACCTGCTAAAGCAATGGTTGCTAACATGAAGCAATTCAATGGAAAATCTGCATGCTCAGTGTGCCTTGATACCGGTGTCCCTCGTCCAAACTTGCCCATGGTGCGGTATTATCCATTTATTGAGGAAAGTGAATTGAGAACACAAGGCTCATGGCTACAACATGCTCAGGACTGTACTCAAGATCATGATGCAGTAGGTTTTTAACAAATTTGAACTGTGTTTTATATGTGTACTAGAGAGTTAAATAAGATGAATTTTGTTCCATGTCTCTTTTTTGTGTTTGTGGGTATTCCTTTGCTGTAATGCATTATAACATGTGGACACCTTCAGATAAAGATTGTAATAATTTGTATTAATTCAATGAGATACTTGCTATTTACTTGTGATGATTTTTTTTAGGTATGTGGAATCAAGGGTACATCAGCTTTAGCTTCTTTGAACTATGTAGATCTCCCAAAGATTTTTGCAATTGACTGGATGCACTGTGTTCTTCTTGGCGTTGTGAAAGCTTTGATGAAGTGTTGGTTTGATGGTCCCCGAGGAAATGAATATTACATAGGTGACAAGGTAGGTAATCATGTTTTTTACAGTAATCAATCTGATGAAGTACTAAGCACCATGAAAGCAAGAAAATACTCAAATAAGAAAGTACTTGATTTAATCTACAAGCAACTTCATTCTATTAATGCATAAACATTTCTTTTAAACACACCTCACACATACATCATACATGTATTACTATTTATATTCATCTGATTGCTTCTCCTTATAGAAGTGTATTTTGTTTAACCACCATTGCAGACAGCTTTATTCAAAGACATATATTAATTTTTTCTCTCTTTCATGTTGCTAGTGAACAATGCAGGGAAAAAAATCTTATTCTTTTGTTTTGTAGATTGCCTTTCTAAACAGGAAGTTGCAAGAGATAAAAGTTCCTGATTTTGTAGCAAGAACACCCCGAAACCTTTCTGAGCATAGTCACTGGAAAGGTGGGAATTGTGCACATATTTTACTTATGTATTCCTTTCTTCACCAAAATTACCCTACATGGCAATCTTTGTCACCGGCATATTTAAAGCTTGCTGCTTTTCAGCCAAAATTTTTGTTTAGAGTGTACTGCCCTCTTCTGTGAAAAGTTGCAATCTTTAAAGGATTATTTGCTTGTAATTGATCATTTTTGTCAATGTCAACTCTTAATGCCTCAAACTCTTTTGGGGAGGTAGAAATTCAAGTTTCTACAGTTTTTCCTGACCAGTTATATGTTTATTGTACTATATTCATATCGCTTTTGCAGCTACAGAGTGTCGTGAGTGGTTGTTCCACTTCTCTATTCCATTGTTGTCGAACGTCATGAAGCCTCTCCATCTCTGTCATTATGCCTTGCTGGTCACAGCCATGGTCATTTTGAACCAGGAAACAATAGAGATGGATCAGCTGATGCGGGCAGAGGACATGATTCTGGATTTCTGTTATATCTTCCCTGAAATATATGGTAAGAAAACAAAAGGTAACTGCTAACTTCTTGTTGATAAAAGATTTGAGGAAACAATTTACTTAATAATACCTTGATCAGTTACTTTTCAATGTATATTAATTTATGTCATTAAATTTAAAATATACAAAGTAACATCATTTGTTTACAGGCAGTGTGAAACAAACCATGAACGTGCATTTGTTGAGGCATCTTCCTCGCTTCGTCAGGCTTCATGGACCCCTCTTCACAACATCGTGCTTTGGTTTTGAGTCGATGAATTCACATTTGAAGAAAATGGTCCATGGAACTCGTCATGTTACAAAACAGGTTAGAAGAACTTCAGAAGTAGGCTTGGTTAAATATAAAGATCAATAAGTCCAAACTACAACATCTGTTTTTCTATTTCAAGTCGATCAAGAATTTCATAAAGTTTAAATTGCAATTATATCATAGCCATATATCCATATATCAAGATATTATGATAACAAAAAGGTGCCAAATTGATAATTTTTGCCCAGGTGTCGTTTGCTGTCAACATTGCCAGGTCCCTTCCTAGCTTAGTAGAGGATCTGACCAAGGACCAGAATATGGATCATCAACTAAAACATTACTTGCAGTCTTTAACTGGTTATTCAGACAGGTAATGTTCTTTACAATGATTGTTTACATCCATTAACATTTTGTGACCCAGTTCCACAAAGCAGTTGTAGAGTTACAATCAATTGTAAGTGTTTTGTGGAACTCTTTTTATTTTTATCATAAAACTTAAATCATTGATCTCGATAATTTTAATAATAATCAAACTAATAAATTAATACACAGGTTGCAGACTCAAACTGCATTTGAACATTAGATTATTAAATATTATCTTCTTTCAGGTTACATGAAACCTGTACAAAAGACGTTATCCTCGGAAAAAAGAAAAAGTTTCAGCCAGATGACAGATTCATTGATACTTTCAACCTCGGAACCAAAACCATCTTCCATAAGTTTTTCAGACTGCAGACTCTCAACGGGGTTTATTACAGCCAACAATATGAAAGAGTCAAATGCAGAAACTCCTATAGTGTTTTGCTAGACAACCGGATGTTTGGGACAATTGAATATTTTATTGAAGCAGATGCAGAGTTGTTTGCTGTAGTCAGCGTTATGAGAAAATCTTTGGAAACATTTTTTAAATTTGACAAAGATTGCAAGGATCATAAAATTCTTAGAAAATATATCAATCAGCCAGATTCATTGTGTCCTCACATTACCTCTGTTTGTTTAAACGCAAACACACAGTTAGTCCCAGTTTCATATCTGAGACGCAAATGTGTTTACATGTCTCATGCGTCAAAAGAAACTCTGGCATACATGTCTGTGCCACCAAATTTGGTTGAACATAGTTAGATTTCAACAAAAATTCTGAAAAATAATGTCGAAGTTCTCCTTAACTTAGCTATATGACATTCTGATATGATGTCTTCAATAACAATGGCTATCTGTCTGTATAAAGTTATTCAGTTTTCTTGTAATTATATTCAATGTTCAAAAGATATTATATATAAGGCCAATCCTGGGGAGTCTGTAATTCTGCATTGACATTTTTTTAATCTGCCAATGCGAAGTAAAATCTCAATGTCATATATCTTCCTTTCTTCTGCACTTGAAATTCATGAAAATGCCAAGAAATTTTTAAAATTCATAGCAGACCTTTTTTCAATCATAAGCTGCTTTTTAATATAAGTGATTATTTTACATCAATAAAATGCATCTAATCTAATTGTTGCAAAGTATTTATAAAAGCTACAAAATATCACTCATGTTTATTTCTCTGTATGCTTTTCATAATCAATTATGATTTTGAGATGTTAAATTCATAAGGGTCTTTAATATTATTTATAATCGAAGTTAATTTTGATATGAATAACTATTAAATGTTGTTAAGAAATCAAACTTTCGTGTATTAATGTTTTTAGAAATCCCGGATCAATTTAGAAATCCCGGTTTGATTCGGGATTTCAGTGCTTTATTTTCACAAAGGAACCGGGATTCCGGTTGTTGAAAAAAATATCCCGGTCATCCCGCCTATTCCCAGTATATCCCGGTCTGAAGACCGGGATTCCACCGGGATACACCGGGATCCCGGTGGAATCCCGGTTGTTTTTTCACTGGGGTTGAAGGTAAAAATAGTATGATTGGTTTTGAAATAATTTAGGCTTTATTTGAAATCAATAAATTCCAAGTTAAATACATTTTTTTCGAAATTTTGAAGTAAGAAGTCTTTTTTGTCATTGACGTAAAAAGAGGGTAAATATAATGCTATGGGTACAAGTTTAGAAAATATTGTCGTCAATTAAAATTTTCTGAACATATATATAATATGATTTATTTGTTTCGTTATGATTTTTATCTGCCGTCTATTCTATGGAAAAAAATTAAGTATGATTGGGCTTTTGAAACAAGTATAATGCTCTGTCATTTAGTAACAATTTCAACATGACTTGCCAGAATATGCTATGGAATTCCTTTTGATCTTCTTCAAGATTCTATGATTATTTGACAAACTATTTGTAAAGTCATGATAACGCTTTGTAATGCAAGGGCTAAAAGTATTTAGTCATTACAATAAGCATGTGAATGCATAATTAGTTTCATAATATTGCCAGATATTTTTGGCTCGTGAATGAGGATATACTGCATATGAATATTCATCATAAAGTGAGGAAAGGGTGGGAAATCTTTATGCCGACTTGATCCTAAATTGACAACAATAGTTCCTTTTGACACACTCTTTAAGTCAAACAAAATGTGAATCATCATATCCTTAACGGATCAAATTAACCTCTTGAGAGGAGCAGTTCCAACAAGTACATTTTGTAAAGAACAAGCAAATTTGTTCCACAAAGCCAACATGATCATTATGTAACACTGTTATGTATTGGATAAAAAGGGCTGTAATAGCACTAATTCTTGTACTTTTTCAGGTAAAATTTTGCAATGGATTCTGTCCAAAAAGGTACAAGCATTTGTACCATTGCAGATAACACTAAAACATCTAAAAAATTGCATGTATTTCAAACATGATCCTGACTATATATAATGTCTTAAAATTACCCATTGGTCTGAAGATTAAGAACATGATTTGAAAATTCATGCCATGGGATTATATTTTCACCATGATAACTTGATCCCAAGATGACGTCCATACAAGCGTCAACAGAATTAGCCCGGGGGAATCTATGTTTCAATGAATAGGTCAGTGGGCTAAGCTTCAGTCTATTGTGTCACTGTGTCTTCATCACAAACCCGATCCGTGGTCAAATATTTGTCTTTATCGGCTCCCCTGAGGACATCTGATCGTTGAGTGGTTGTTTCTAGTTCTCACTGTACTTGCCAATGGGTCAAAGTCTTAAGGGTTTATTCTGTCTCTTGCTGTACTGATAGCCAGGGATAGTGATTGATATGAGTTCTGATCTATCACTTACCTGCATGATTGTTATATGAAAAATAAGTTTGTACATTTTCTTGTGGATAGAGAGTTCAGATGAACAGTAACTCAATACATTTTGGTTGTGTGAAATATGCCAAACTTAACCAAGACACAAATTGATTAATTCTATGTATTTAACACAAAGGTGTTTCAGCACTTAATTATGTTTCAGTCAGATGATGAATGGTAATAATCAATGAAAATAAATTAATAATATATTTATATAACATTATTGGAGTCTTATGAATACATCTATTCAAAGTGGTGGATCGCCAGGGAATGACTGCTCAGGGTTTGACTCTCATCATCCTCTCTCCCCCTCCCTTTTCAAGGTTACTGGATCTGCCGCTGACCTGGAGGTCGTTGCATAAAACAACTTAACTTTAAGGTTAACCTTAGTGCCATCTTTTAACATTGCACCAAGGCTACCTTAGTCACTTAAGGTAACCTTAGTATTTTGTGCAACGGGACCCTGTTACTCAAATGTACTCTTATACCTGATTACTGAAAACAGAGATGTATAGCCAGTTTATTGCATAATGGCCTAGCTGTTATTCACACCTGAGTATGTTTGCTGTTAGTTTACCTCACGGATTTGTTGACGGAAGCTCAGGTATTGCTTACAGGACGAGGCTACCGTACATGTAATTGCTAACAAATTACTGCTTTATACCGCTCATTTAATGCATGGAAAGCGGCTTATTTACGACCTCTGAGGAAATGTTAAGTTCAGTAGATGCAGTTACTAAAAAACAGAACAGAAGTGAGAGAAAAACAAGAGGATTGTAACCGCAAGCAACTTAACCCATTGTCATAAAGTCAATGAATATATCCTTGCATAGGTTTTTTCAGCACTACACAAACCAAAATTATTGCTGATTTTTCGGAGTTTTAAAAAAACCCAGCTATCATCTTTTGCAACAATACTGTAAATGAAATCAATACCTTCAGTGTTAATTGACATTATGATATGTGGCTACTGGTACTGTTGATGTAACCACTTCTTTGTTGACAAAGAGGGTTTGAAGCTGCACATTACATCAGCCAAGCTAAGATTAATGATCACTCTTGCAGGTATTTGCTCATACCTTGCTCGTATTGTGCAACCTTATCTATTATGTTATTTAGGGGAATTTTTTTTAGCTGACATCCTTAAGACAGCTAAAAAACCTGCATGGTTATCATTTGCAATGGACTTTGCTGCTTGGTTTCTGTAAATTTCTTGTTGATTTTATTATATTGCATGGGGATTTTGAATTGAACATTTTGAGAAATGGAATAAGTCATCAATCTATAGGCAATAGAAAGATCTTTATTTCGTGTATGAATGCTAAAGGGTAAACTGTTCTATGATGCTTATATTAGTTGTTAGACTGTTACGTAGTTTTTTCACGAGGTTAGCTAATCACTTTAGTTGCCCATTAAATGCAATGACTTTATCATCTATCTAGTTATCAACAATAAAAGATATCAACGTTAATTGTGTCATTGACACATATATCAAGTTTTATCAACAAGAAAAACTTATCAAAAAGAATGCGGGTACTAGTTATCAACACTAATCATTGATCAAGTTATCAAACCAAAGAAGTTATCAGCAAGAATGAAGTAATCAAAGCTATCAGCAATGTTAATCAAGTTATAAGCATCAATCACACTGTAAAGATTCATTTGCTAGATGCATAAACATGCCCCATGCAGTGAGAGATTAAAGGTTGCTTTGGGCCCTAACTTAACTATAGATATCTATGGGATTCCTCATTATGCAGCTTGTTGTACAACTATTGTGCAACCATCAAATTTGACTGATTTATGGTTGTAAAGAGTGATAACTGTTGTGTAACTGAATTTGGTGTTGTGTGACTGAAAAAAGATCTTCCATTTCATAGCTTGTTTAATAGTCGCTCTGTCAAATACCATGAGTCTTCTAAGCTGTCATTAATAATGATCATTGTTGTATCATGGCTTGCTTTATAGTATCTCTATCACTTACTTCGACTGTTAAATACCTGTAAACTATGAAAAATTTATTGGTATAAGGCTTTTGATAAGCCTTATGGCTGTTAACAATCTACATATCAATATGTTTTTCAGAGATTAAGATTGTTAATGAGGTGAAATTATGATGTTGCCAACAGCATAGTATGTAAAAGTTCTTATAGACTAAGTGATATATTACAGAAGTATCTCGTTTATCTAAGATTCTTTTACTTAGCGTCATCATATATCATTAAGAGAGTTTTGTGTCACTTTAGTTCAAGAACAGTTCTTTTTATATTGCAAAAGAACCTTGAGTTAAAATGATTCTTTAGGGTTTTTGACTTAAAAAGGACCTTTGAAAAATTGGAAGTGATTTCTAGTGGATCAATTCATCAATACTAGTATGATTGTGGAGTTGAAAGCTATATCATAGATAAAATTAAAAACATATATCCTCTTCTACAACTTAGACCATATCTTAATTTCCAACAGCTTTTGGGAATAATGTTGTCTTATGAATTTTTTTCTTTACAATTTCTATGAGAAATCACTCAGTGATTCATAAATACTAACTGAAAGTGAGAGAGTGTTGACATGTGATTGTAGACACACCAAAGAGGTATCTGGAAGGTTCCCATCTAATAGATAGGCTGTGGTCATCAATGGTGACCTTTAGCAGAGCTTGTTGAATAGACAAACCCACCTGAGGTATAAATTGCCCTGTTCCCTCTGTCCCAAGGACAGGCGCATTTTGACAATAGGCAATCATTCTTGTAGAGGGCACCTGTTTGAAAAGGTCAGGTCGGTTGCCCAAAATGTAAATGGCACCTTGATAATGGGCATTGTGGGATGTACAAAGGTATTGAAACACATGGAGCATGCATCGCAAAAGCGTGTGACTATGATTATGCATTGTGTTGCTCTGTTTTATTCTCTGAAGTGAACTGTTATGTACTAAAGAATAGAAATACCTCCTATTGTGTTTTGCAAATCTTGACATCGTCTTGTTCTGTTCATCTCTCAAAGTGGCAGTTATGTAAATGTTACTGATATTATTACTTTTGTACGTTTTCCTTACTATGACGTCAATTTGTTGGAATAGATAGCTTGTTATTACTATAGTAACATGTTGGAGCCAGGTTCATCTAACTTACAGTGTGAAAGCTTTAAAGAGTGTCATGGTGTCACTTGAACCTGGTTTAATGCCAAGTATATATTTCATAAGTGAACACCTCAAAGATGTAAATATGAAGACAGGGTAAAATTTTTAAGTGCCATATCTCCACTTGTGCAGCCTCAATTATTTGCAGGTACTTATTTATCTTTATGGAGTTGTTCTCTCTGGCCTAAACACCTTAATCAAAATTTAATTTGTAAATGAGGGTGCCTCCAATGAAGATACAAAATTACATATGAATGTTCAAGTAGCTTTTTTATTTTTTACTCAAATCTTTATAAAACATGAAGTGCAGCCCTGTTTTGAAAGCTGCAGATTTAAATTGGAGAAAAATGCACCAAGTGTAAGAAAAAATAAATCATGAAAACCATGTCAGAACAAGGTGTCATGCAATTCATAATTTCACTGAATGCAAGCAAGTACATGTACATTTCTTCTCCAGTGACACCTTTCATAGTTTATAGAATATATTATAAATCTTTAAATGGGAGTGTCAAATAAATGCAATTTATTCATTATTCATAATATTTATATATATTTCATCTTATTTAAGCAATTATATAACTTTAATTGGGAGGTTCCATAACACAAAACTTGTAGCCGTCATGGTGAATGAATGTGTTGTGTTTGTCTCCATCAGTGAATACCTTAGAGAAGTAACATCCATCATACACACTGATCAGAGGTGAAATATAGAGCCTCATTACTTACCTGGTGTTGTTGATCATGTCATGGGGTAATTTATACCTAACTTCATAGTATGTCATTATGATGTCAAGCAGGTGTCCTTTACTATCAGAGTGTGGTTCGAGGTTGTGCCCTGAATGATGCAAAGTCCCCGTTGTGTTAGGAATGTTAAAGATCTGACTATACTTATATAATAACTTTTTCTAATTGTCATGTTCCTTCTAATTATTAAGAAAACAAGATATGATTAAATTTCCTTTGGTTCACATACTTCAATAATTTTTCCAATTTTGTAAATAAACTGATATTGAACTCCTGAGAAATTCATACTGTAGTCTGCTGAGGTATACAAATGAATTGAATTACAAGGCAATTTGATGACACAAACCATGCTTTCTTCCAAATATTTTTTGATGCATCAGTGCGAGATACAACTTGGCTCCAATAAATATAATCATAGTGACCAAAAGTGTATTTGCTCAACTTTTATATTATAATCTAAGTGAACATAAGATATGGTTATGCAACAGTCTTGTTTGTATAAGATTCCACTTTACAAACCCATTTCCTGATGCATTACTGTAGACTCTGCTTAGCTCTTATTATAACAATTAATCTTTTCCAAAGTCCTGCAGCTATATGATTTCAGTTTGTAGCTCCTTTTATGAGAAACATGTTGATGGAAAGATATTTCTGGAGGTCATTGTTCTATTGGTTCTACCGACTAAGATTATGCAATTTGTGGTTATGGTTAGCCATTGTTGCATCCAAAATCTGGAGCATGTAATACTTGTATCATTGTCTGTAATGAGTGTGAAGACATTAAACATACCTTGACTGAACAGAAACTTTGATATCAACCTTGAAACAGTGACCTGTTTCTAAAGAGAGGGTGATAGATACATAGTATATATGTGTCTCATCTTGTCGCTCTCGATTCCCTTTTCCCAGTTCCTTTCTTTCAGTTTAAGTTCAACTTTACAAATCATAGTTATGTTGATTGAAAGCAAAGTAATTTGTTACATTTCATTGAGATTCATTGAGTCTTTATGGTAAATACAATATGGTTCTGTTGTAGTCACATCATTTTAAATATTCTCAAGTTTTAAACACTTTTGGAGTTCCGTAAATTGTTTTAAAAAAACAGACTATCAAAAAGAAATTTTGATATTCTCCAAATTTTTGCATAAAAAGTTTGTATTTTACTAAATAAGTGTCAAGAGTAAGGTTAAGTAGCATTTTGTAACCACCCCTGTTGGTCACCACAGTTTTAACAGTAATTTTGTAATAATATCAGATTACATCTTTCTGTTATGAAATGACATCCATTGCCCAGCAAACATTTTTAGGAATAATAACTTAAACGTTTAGATGACCATTTCTAGAAAAGCATTCTTGGGCCTAGATTTTCAAAGCTCTCTTAGTGTAAAAATAGTTGTAGGTATCATCTTCTTCTTAAAGATAGGTGAGCTTCTAAAATCTAGGCCCTGGAAAAGAGTAAGCCTGCACACCCCAGTACCCAGCATCACTGCTATGGCTCGTGATGGGATCAAGTGACACCCTGGTATTCTTGGGCAGCGATGCTTTTCAACTGGTTCACTTACATCCATTGACATAGTAGATACATGCGGTAACCTCAATACCAGACTTGTCTAGCAAGATGCTGTCCTCCTACCCTCATTTCAATATCAAAGTAACGCGAGCAAACATTTTCATATTCAGGGTACACAAGTTGGAGGATTATGTCCGAATTCGGTTGACTGATTGTATGCTGGTGTAGACCTACATGACCTACTGTTAATCTGAATTAAAACATGAAAGGCTATTCCAAGAAAGGAATCCGTTTACCAGTTTTGAAGAGAAAAGGCTTAAAGTTTTTAACATTGTCATGGTGCCATTGTACATTGTATTAAAATTACGAGATGAAGTCATGGTCTTCAGCATTTGGAGTCTTTTATTACATATATTGATGATGATATTGAAATCGACATTCAATTTACAAACATCAATATAGAAAGACTGGCAATATTTAAAGTTCCTTTCAAATTTTTTACATTTTTTTTAATTAAAAAGGATGCCACAGTTAAATAATTAGTAATCCAGTATGCTTAAAGACAAGAAGGTTATGTTTCAATTTCAAATTCAAAATAAAACTGCAGGTACCCATAAATTTCCAATCTCAAATGAACTTCGAAATAGTAGAATAGGTTAAGAAGTATAGGAAACAAGATTGACTGAAACAAAATGCAATTGGGTACAAGTGTCTGACAATGTAACTTATATTGATGTATGAGAAATCTTTCAGTGGCAATGACACATAATAACAAGGTTAATCCAAAGATAAAAGACCTTATCATAACATCAGTGGTGTTACAAGAGGCAGCCAAGCAATGCCATTTCAAATACAGAAATGCTATTCGGATCACTGACCCCCTTCATGAAAGTTGGTGGCATTTTGAGCACACCTCACGCTAAATATGTGTTAATGACGAGGCTTACCAGGCTTTCTGGTCTGGATAGTAGAGTGGATTATCTATATCTACACCATGGACAGGCTGTAGGGGAACAGGAACAATAATCAATGAGGATTTATTTTTAAGAAAGTGAACAAAATGCTTTATTTTACTCTTTGAGCATGTAAGGAGTGAGTGATTATTAAGCACAGCTCAGGACATAATTCAGCCCTTAGTGGGGTCATAAGATAAAGTATAAATTACTATTTGGATGCTGAAATAATTAGTGCCAAAACAAAGAGTGGACAATAGGAATCTCAATATTAACCTTATAATCTAAGAGGGGCACTGCCTTTTTAGGTTTATCTGGAGATTTCCCTGCATTTGAAGGAGAAGTTTTATCAGAGTTTTTGTGTGTCATCAAAATTCCTTTGATATCTGGATTTTTGTTGTTTACCAGATGCTGCAGATGCAAATAACTATATTTTAATTTCATCACAGATTATTCCTTCCCCATGAATTTCGTTTCTTAAAGGTAGTCACTCGGAGATGGCTTCCTTTCAAGACAGGGAATGGAGTAATATGAGTTGCTTTTCATCTTGATAACATTATGTGTGCTCTAGTTACCTCCATACAACATTACACAGGAACTTTCAAAGAAAAAAACCCATTAATGTAAAGGTTACATTGTCATTAAAAAAAATTAATTCTAAACTTTAAAGAACCTCAGAGTTTTGTGCAACTTCTTTACATGTTAAAGTTATGAATCATAGGCACAACAAAGTATGTTAATTTCAAGTAATATATACACATCAAAAGTGGTTATGACAATTAAGCTCCACTGATAAAGTATTGCTTGGTATTAAGGATTATGTTGAACCACTGTTGGGTAGCTATGTTTACAGTTTTGAAACTGTGCCAAATGCTTCTTGACTGAATGTGATTGAGTGAAGGGCGTTGTCTAATTTGCTTGTACAGCGGTTGCAAGAGTTGTCCCCCCTTAAAGGACATTTCATAACAATTTGAACAATTCATCATTTCTGACATAATAATCAAAATAAGATGTTATATACAAGAAATGAAAATACAACAGGCATGCTATAGATAGATATAGATTTAAGGACATTCTATTGAATAAATGTCACCTGTTTTTGGTTTCATTTCACGAAATACATGAAGAAAATAAAATCTAAGCAATGTCATAAGATATAAAAAGATAAAATTTCATCAATAATTATAAAACAGATGTTTATTCCTTGTCTGTGACAAAGTCTTAAAATGACAAGAATGTGTCTTAATTTCTTGGAAGTAAATGAGAGAAAAAAGCTATCATTATCTTTACTGTTTCAGATTAAAACATGAACACCAGCATATGAAGTAAACTTAAACAGAAAACAAATTTTGGATATTGCTTTGCCTAGATAAATTAAAAACTTGGAAATATCGTACAAAAATGGCACCAAAAAAGCAAACTTATCAACTTACTTGCTTTTAAAATGATTTCATGCTGTGAGTCTGAATTTGTATTAATAAAAGATAAGGTACCTTTGCATTGTGAAAGGTGAACCTTAGAGCCATGACCGCCTTGATACATATATATTCATATAAACCAGAATATTCTCAGACATTGTCTGAGACATTATCTTATTGTAGCTCTCTTGTCGCAGCACGACAACATGGACAACATCTAACTTTACGTTTCCTATTACAGCACGACAACATTGACAACATGGACCAGATCCTGAAGGGCATCATTGTGTCCAACTACACCGACCAGACCAAGAAGGAGCTGATCACCTCTATAGCAAACAAGGGACATAAGCAAGCGCCAAGTGTGGTCAACTGCGTGCTGGACCTCGCAGCTAATTGGGTCCTCAATGGAGAGACAGAACTTCTCGTCACCTCTGGGCTGAAGGTATATACAGAGTGGGGTAAAACAAACTTGGCATCAGTGGAGATCCTGTTCACCAGGGACTATCTGCTCAATCTGATGTCCAACAAGTATAGGAATGAAGCAAATGTTCCTCTGCTGTTGTATGAAAATATGAAGTTACTGAGGAACACAGCAGCAGGTGCTGCCCATTTGAAGGTTATTGAAGCAAAGGCTATTAACTATGTTCAAGAACATGTAGACTTGAAGTGTATTTTGAATTTTGTGGTGTTTCTGGAAGACTTCAAAGACTGTGTTCCCAAGGGTGATTTCACAAGCAAGTTCTGCATCTCAATCCTGCATGCAATGAGTGTGTCCGCGATACCAGAAACAGCTCCTGAGATGATTCAGTTCGTAAAAGATGCCACAAAAATTGCACAGTTCCTTCAATACACATGGACAAACAGTGGATCAGACTGTCTTCTAGACTCTCTCAGAGCAATATTCTCCATCATCTCCTCTCCTGATGATGTGGACCCGAGCTTCTGTCTCGGTGCTGTGGTGAGGTTCATCCCCCTCGAAATGGCCAGCAGTGTGGTGAAAAATGCAATCGGGGATCCAATCATTGATGATTTCAGCATGACCTCTGCTGTTCAGAGAATGATTGATTGGCTGACGTGGCCCACTGTGAAGAATATTGACCAATGGGTGATCATGTTCCTCAAGGAACTGGCTGCAGCCAAGAAATTCACAATTCTCATCACAGTGACAGACAACAAAGTAGAACAGGTATGAATTTTACTGTATGTTATGTCAGAGGGTCAGTTTGAGAAAGGAAAAAAGAAACATTGATACAGTGTTTTCCTAGAAATGGTCCTGGGAACATTTACTGATCCTATAGATGTGCATTACTTACATTTTTATATAGGAGAGTATGGCATATGGTCCCAACTAGGAACAACACTTTATAAATACAATCTTTATCCATCCAGTGTACTCACATGTTTTGAAATGAGAGAAGTCGAACGTAAAGTGATTTCTTTTTATCATCTAATGCTTAACTTTTCTCCTGCAGGTAGCGGAGAAGCTGAGGTATCCACCACTGAGAGAAACCAGTTTCAACATCCTGTCTCACATGCTGCTCAGCTTCCAGCATGCCCCAGATCCCTTCCACAAGGTGAACTTTCTTTGAGGTTTACATCCTAAGTTTCCTTAACACAAAGCTTACTCATGAGTAAAGGGTTAATTGTTTATACTAACTTTCCCTGTATCCTACAGATCTAACGGATGATCCCAGACATCCAGAAAAAGTGCTATGTAGAAATGGAATCATCAAAATAAAGATCCATCAAGGTGCTTCAGTATATCAGGGACACACAAGTAAGGGGATAATTGATTATACTAACAATTTCTGTATCTTTCAGATCTTGCCGATGGTCCCAGACATCCTGAAGGACCTGGAGACGGAGGGGAGCCAAGAGAGTCAGCACTACTTCATCCGCACCGTGGAGCTCCTACACTCTCTCATGCAGCTGCATGCAGGCTTCCCCGACCTCTATGATCCTATCCTGGATCTTGTCAAGGTAGGTCCTCTTGTCCTTGAGGACCAAGGAGTCCCCAGGATATATTTTTTACACAACATGCTCACTATGTTTTTGCCTTTCACCAATGTGAGAAGTCTTTGTGAATTGTTGAAGTTTGAATTTATTCATATTATTAATAGTGTATGAAAATAGCTTGAAAACTAACCAACCAAAAATGTTTTTGTGTGAATTCAATATAAAAATTTAAGGAAAGCCACAAAGAGTTACCAATGCTCAACCAAATTTGCTAGGTTACGGGCACTTTCTCAACACTTTCTTTCAACTTGTGTTATTGTACTTCACCAATGTCAATAGGAAATACATTTGTAACTTAGACTCTTCAAATATTGTTAAAGATTGAATTCATTTTCATCTATATCTATACAAAGTGTCCAAGAATAAAACTTCCTTAAACTGAACCATAATTCAATTCATAATTTCATATTGCTCATTAACTACCTCTGTACCCAGGACTACCCGAAGCCATCCCCGGACGCTATCCGCATTATGTTAGAGGAGAAGAAGTGGAGCACACAGGGAGTGAGCGGTCTCAGCCCCTCCCTCAAGGTCTCTGAGCGGTCCGACACAGGCAAGACGGGGCTGTTCAACCTGGGCAACACCTGTTACATGAACAGTGTGCTACAAGCTCTCTACATCAGTGACGAGTAAGTACATATGAATAGGAATTTTACCTGGTTCAAGTATATTGCAGGGAAACCTAGGCACTAAAGACTAGAATTTGGTATTAGTTCACCTGTAAAATATATCTTGGCTGGTCAAAATCATTGGCTTATTCAAGCCTTACTGCATTGTCCCAAAGTTTATGATTTATGCATCTTTAGCAGCATGAAGTTACCAGGGTTGTTTGAACTAAGCAAGTTGTATTGTGTCTTGCTGAGGAAGTTTCTGTTCTACCTGCTGATACAAATATATTTCAGGAAGACTTAAGCTCACTCAGATGAAGCATTTGACAAAAATAGTGCTTCACAGGGGTTGGGATAAACTCATTTGGTTTGAAGCATTTTGAGAAAATTATTAGAAAATGTCATTTGTGATGATAAACCTATTGATTACAGCTGGGTTAGTTGATTGAGGTTTTATGTACCGGTAAATTGTTAATATTGATTATCAAAAAGGTTTGTGTCCTTATCAAGAAATGATGTCCTTGTGACTTGTTTGTAATAAATTGTTAATATTGATCATCAAAAAGGTTTGTGTCCTTATCAAGAAATGATGTCCTTGTGACTTGTTTGTAACTTGAAGAGACAAATGACATAATTGTGATCATTTATTTCAGATTTCGACAGACCGTGATGACACAGGCCCCTTCTTCTACTGAATCACTTGTCTTCAAACTTCAACAGGTGTTTGCTTACCTGTCTCTCTCACAGGTGAGTTCAGATAATCCACATTGGCAAGGGAGACAACTCTCATATTAAATATTTATCTATCCTTAAACAATAACTTTGTACTTACAAATTTGATGAAGCTTATGTGTCAAAATATTTTTTTGGACAATTCAGGTCTTTCTTTTTTTTTAATTTGCTGTCAAATAACATATCATGCACAGTATTTGCTGGCTGCAACTCAATGCATGCCCTTTTTTAACAGTAAAGTGGACATCTTATTATTATTTGGTGAGCAAATCAAGACATGAATTTCTCTTTTCTCTGATTGAACAAGTGAGAAAATTATAGCATGATTTCAATTTTCTCTCCACAGAGACCCGCCTATGCGCCAGTACATTTCCTGCAAGCTTCCAGACCATCGTGGTTCACTCCCGGGTTCCAGCAGGACTGTTCAGAGTTCCTCAAACATCTCCTGAACCAACTTCACGATCAGCAGTTCAAGATCAACTCTGCAAAAGTGAAGTCAAAGAAGGACGAAAAGAACACATTGTCTCGAAAGTTCAGTCGCTGGTCAACAAAATCGAAAGAAAGTGCTTCAAGTAAGGAGAAAGAGGTTGAACCAACCATGGTGCAAAACATCTTTGGTGGGAAGATGTCAACAACAGTGAAATGTCTCAACTGTAAGAACGAATCTACGCAGGTGCAACACTTTAACGACATCCCTTTAGCTTTCCCGGAGTACCCCACATCCTCCCAAAAGACATTGGCAGGTGGAAACTCTGACGCTCGGATGGAGAAGGAACCGATTAGACAGGAGACACTGATGGAGCCACAACCAGGTATCAGCGGTCCCGAGACGACCCCTCTCCCTGGCCTTGACCTCAGTGACCTCATCAACCATTACTTAACTGCTGAGAAACTGAGCGGAGATAACAAGTACTGTTGTGAGAACTGCAAGGGATATCAGGAAGGGGAGAGAAGCATCAAGATAACAAAATCTCCGGAACTTCTTATCTTCACCCTCTCACGTTTTTCCTATGACGCAAAGCTTCAGTCTCGGTCAAAGATTTTCCGGGAAGTGAGATATCCAAAGACAATAGCTCTTCCAGTTGACAGAAGTGAATCTGACAGCAGCCCAAATCACCAGCAGACGAAACGACAACGACGACTACCTTCGAATCTTGAACAGAGGCTGTGTGGTGATGGGAAATCAGGTGACAAAGCAATCTATGGCTTAAGTGCAGTTATCGTCCATTCGGGGACGTCATCAGAGTGTGGACATTACTACTGCTATGCTCGACATTCTTTGCTCAAGAGTTTGGATGAGGTTTGTGACGAGGCAGACAAACCAGACAGTGAACTAGACTTCCTACAAGAGAAGTGGTACCTGTGCAACGACAGCAGAGTTTCCTACGCAAACTACACTTCCTTCAGCAACGTGTCAAAACGCTTCATGAAAGACACCCCCTATGTGTTGATGTACAGACGAATCGACCTTGACTCTCCGTCAGGCCACTCGTCAGAACAGGCTGAGAATGATGGGCCTCTGCAGAGGGATCCACCAATCAGACAGGACCTGAGGGCAGCTGTTACCAGGGACAACCAAGCTTATCTCCAGGTCAGTTAGATCATCATTTTTCATTGGCCTGAAAACTTTGACATCAGTTACTTAGACATATGTATATATTTGCTATCCCATTCTTAGTTCACTTCAAGCAGCAGAGAATAGTTAGGTACGCACAAATGTATTGTATGGTACCATTAGACTGTTTTAAATGCATTAAGGTTTTGGTGCAATGCAACACTGAATTTCAGCGCAGTAGCACCAATGATTTATGAGTTTCAGCCAATGTTCCAAGTTTCACTGCAATGCATAGCCATAATAGTTTTGAGGGCTTTCTCCCTGCAATAATACTAGCAGTCGTGATATAAGCTCGATACTCTTTTGGCGTTAAAACCCTATTTCTAGTACTATCATAAACACTAACAAGTATTCATTATGTACAAACATGTCTGTTATAATTACAGGAACAGGAGACGTCAGCCAAAGCGAAGGCAGCCAAGAGAGAACGTACAAGTTCAACAAGCTCAGCGACCCTGTACAACTGGTCTGACAAAGACGATGACAAGGGACCCCCTGGAAACTGTGGCGGCGGAGGATTTGGAGGTTTCGATTCTGGTGCCAGATGTGTGTTTTAAAGATATCTGCATTGCCCTGATCTGACTTGTGACAAAGTGTTAAAGTGTCAGATTTGAAATGCTGACTTGATGATAAACCAAGGTCATTTTTATGGCAGTTGAGACTGATGGCTCCAGATGAATTGCCATTATTTTTTTCTACCCATTATTCAAGAGGACTGCTCTAAAAGCATGGCCTATTCAACTGTTGTCAAACAGTCATAAATGAACCTGATTGATGTTAAGACTCAAATATCATTATAACAACCATGTCAAGTTGCTTGTGGAACCATTTTGTTGTTTATGTATGATAAATGACGTTTAAACAGTGTATCTTCATTTTGGTAGTCACCAGTGAAGTTAAGGGACAGAGTGAAAGAACTGTTTTGAATTTCATTTCTTGCAGTTATTATGAAAACTGGTAATATCTGATAACAAGAAACAATATTGGACTGACAAAATTAGCAATGTTCATGTATAAGAACTTTTTTTGTGAGAAGATTTTTGACAATCGGTATTACAATTTTGCAGAAATTATGTTTTCAGTTGTTTTGATACAGTTCATGTTAACAGTTTTTGCCCTTGACTGAACAGATTACTTATTCAATATGGGCGAGGTCAAAGTTGGTGATTACGGTGCAGCTAATGATAATGGTCTTGATGTTTCAGACACTATGCATTGATATTTATGAACTTTTAAAGTTATTACAAAACCCTTTTGCATGTATAATATTGATGGTGATATAATCAGTAATTTTGCTGTTATATTCTTTTATCAAGATGTATAGTGTATGTCAAATGAACAGCTTTTACTATTATTTATGCATGCAGATAGTCTATGCCCTATACAGAAGTCACAATGCTGCTGTTTGATATATTGTATATTTTAATTTCATGCTATGGAATGTATGAGCAGAATTTTGAGTTATCAGGTACTGGAAAGTTGCAATAGTGTGAATTGAAGTTAGCTAGTAAGGAAGGGAGAAGTTTCTCTACCATGGGGTATTCAAAATAACTTTACTCCAACATTAACACATATAGTCTTTTAAAATTAGAACTGAAATTAGAATTGAAATGGGACTGCCGTATATATTAAATAGGCATGATATTTACTTTTGTATGATTCCGAAAATTGAATTTCTATTGTATATAATCATGTAAATTACAAGTAAGATATTAAGGACATGAAAGGGACAAAAGCACACTTTTTTTAAAGATAAAATAAAATGATTTTGGAAAACAAAATTAAATGTAACCAATTGCAAGACAGTTTTTTTAATTAAAAGAAACAGCTCTAAAATGAAGGTTCCATTTTCAGTTAAGCTATACGATCCATTGCCTTACCATGACTGATTAAAAGGTGTTCACACAAAAATGGCCGCAGTCGTTTTAACTTGATACTTGGTTCGTTCTTCTAAGACTTGGGTTGAATACTGAGATGTTTGATACTCCGAGAATAATAGATTTGATATAAACAAATGTTTATTTGGGAATAATTTGATTAAATAACAATTTTAAAAAACGTGCTTCTGCCCCTTTAAACCAAATTATAAGTTGTGTTTACATGATTTATCACAGATTTATATGAAACATTGTGTAGTATTGAAGACAAAATACCCGAGTGTATATGATGTATGATGTAAACAGTTCTGTGTACATAATCAAATGTAACCAAGATTGTTTCATACCTGTAATTTAAGACTCCTTGATATTTTATTGAGAAACTGTCTCATGACATGATATTCAACTCAAAAGTATCCTGATAAAATAGGAAAAACAAAAATGGTATTCATTTGAAGTTCTTCATGTCACAAAACTATATTTTCTACAATTTCGGAACATTTGTTTTATCAGTTCATGAACATTGTCATATAATGGCATCGGTTGAAATATAAAATTGTTTATATTGTAAATTTCACAAGATATTCAGCATTATTCAGAGAAAATATTACAAATTATTATTATATTGTTATATATCAATTCTCATTTAGAAGAATATTTCATTGAAGTATCAATAAGTAATGCTATGATAACCAAGTGTAACAAACACTTTCAACATTACTCAAACATAACTCCAAATATTTCCATTTCTGGAATTTTTTCCTACTTCTAATAGCAATGCAAGAAATATCATTTGAAAGATATTTAGGGTAAAGAAATTAGTGGTATGTTTAATTTTAAGTTTTATCATCTTGTATTAGATTTATGATTTGACAACTGTGATACAGTAATATGGGTTCTTATAATTTCATTGATTGAAATTGTAGCATGCTAAATCTTTAACTTAAGAAATAAAATGATACTTTATAAAAATCCTCTGTAGTTGATATTAATTCTAATTCACTGTATTACCTTCAAGATTACCATAGGATTTGAATGTTGCCCATCTTATAAACCAAACAAAATATGACAGACAAGTTTTTAGCATATTTTGGACGAGGATGAAATGAATTTATTGTCTCAATTCATGTAACAAAGGTCCATGACAAACAGTGATGTCACAGCCTAACAGGAGGGAGCCCTGGTCAAGTATTCTGAATTCATTGCAAAAATGGATCACCAAAGTTTTAAAATTATTTTGTTCAAGATACTTTAACGATTACATGCTAGAAAATTAAGAGAGTAACCCCAATAGTCATGAATGTTGCTTGTTAGTGTTGTTAACTTTGATCTGTCCTAATAAAGGAGTCTTGGCCTTCAGCCACTGCTTGTTTTACTTATATATAGTTAGGGAAAAATTACATCCAATGTTAAACACATACTTGTATAGGCTCATCTCTTCTTAATTAACCAGTATATAGAGAAATTGTGTGTGAAAGTTTAGTTTCCTGATTATATGGCACTACAATATCTTGTGTATACTCTTACACCGTTGATGTGTATACATTGCGTGACTGAAGATAAGTATAGGAATATGAGATTGCTATGTCACATACTCTCTGAGCTTCTGATATCATTGTGCCTTCTTATGCCTAAAATGATAGTTGTGAAATCTTTTCAAAATTCCGATTTCAAATCATAATGTTGATGAATCTTTATTGTGTCTCCATTTAATGTTTGCAAGCCGAGCAAAGTTTGTATGTGACATAGAAATTGGAGAAAATATTATGTAATCATAACCACACAACAGAAGAGATCTGAAGTTATGCTATATCTTTATTATTACTACTATTCAGAATTATTTTGCAGTACTGTTCGGCATGAATCTAATGTCAACTGTTTTACAATTGTAGAGATGCAACTTTTAACCTGTATTAATTGTAAAATTGTTCTTTAAACAAGGCATAGCATCATTTGAGTATAAAGTTTAAATGTTCATGTTATGGTCATTATGAAATGTCTGTTTACATAAAATATTCTTTGAAAAAACTAGAGGTAGAACAAATAGTTCTGTTATCTTTCATTGAAATGTTCTTAATTTGTTGACAAAATACACATGTGGATTAAGTTTTTTATACGCAAAACCAAGCCAAATTTTGTGTAAGACTTATAGTTCTTGATATTTTTGTTGTGATCATCAAAAGTATTGTTGTAAATTATCCTGGTGAGAAAATAAAACACTGAATTTTGAAAAATAAATTTATTGAGATATTTACAAGAAGATGTGATTCAACTTTACAATAAACACTGAAACCTGCTCAGTAAGTTTTGTTCTTTCTTAACATTAAATATGAATAGTATAAAAAGCTCTTTGCTACAAGTTTTCTTATATCCAGTCAGGTCCTTATTACCTATCTTTACTAAACATAACAATTCGCAATTTCATCCATGATCCTGAGATTTTAAATATCTGGCAAAAGTGTCAGGTTGAAACCAACTGTTACATTTTTCATAATATATTTACACTTTAATTCAAAACATTTTTGAATTTAAGTAATAGTGGGAGAGATGTTTTGAGGTTATTTAAAATTTCTTGACTACACTGAAATCTCCTTTAATCATAACATGAAAATCTAATGAGGTGAGAAGGGAAAAACCTTTTTCACAGTGAGAAACACAAAGATAAATTACGTAAAAGATTCATTCATGATTAACTAAATCCTTCTGTAAAAGGATTCTCTTTAGAGTTCAGATCAATGTCCTTATATTTGTTTTTCAAGCCTTCCTTCACCTGCAGCTTGATGTGGGCATGTTCCTTAAAGTTGTCTCCCTTATCAGGGGACGTGAGAAGATCCTGGCTGTCCGGTACACACAATTTGATGGTGCAGCCAGGTCTGATCAGCTGTCTCTCGTGGGCCATTGCTAGCTGGGTTACAACACGCCTCTCAACCTGAGACAATTGCAAAGATTTCAGTCAAAATTTTAGTGACAATGAATACATTTTTTGTTACCTGTTACTTCAATGAAAACAATGGCCATTCGTGGGGCACATGATGATGCATTTGGACCTTCTAGGTATCATATATCAATTCATACGATAAATAACTAACAATTAACAAGCAAAAATGTGAGTGTGGCTCACTAATACCCCCGACTGTGTATCCCTGACCAAAAGAAATAATGGAAACTTCCCATAACTTTGATGTCCCTCAACTTAGACTACTAGCAGTTGTCTGTAATCTGCTTAAAAATTTAAAATTTCATTACAAATACAGTTTCAAACACTGAAATTTACAATAAATAAAGAAATATCTAAAATTCTAGAAATTAGCACAGCACCCCTCCTAACAGAATAGAAGAAATGTGCAAAATTTTAAAGAATCGGATAAATAGTTTTCCTGCAATCAATCTGACAAAAATTGTCTTCAGAAAGAGGGAAGGAATTGTTTGAATAACAACTTGACCATCAGTTGGGGTATAAAAATAACTTGAAAATAAGAAAAATGTTAAGTCTGGCTCCCACCTCATACTTGATGGATCGTGCGCCGTAGTGGACATCATAGCCGTCAGCTAGTACATCAACCACGTGGTGGTCCCACTGGAGTTCAATCTGGTGCTTTTTGTTAGCCTATTTACAAAAACAAATACTTGCATATGACTTAGTTAAGTATTATTCTCATGCAGTCAAAGTTTTTTTCAGAAGATTGTAGAGAACAAATTCCTCACAAAGCATAACTTACAATCAGTATAAAAACATTGGTTAATTTAAGCCTGGTTACAATTCTTAAGACTGATTTTGTGACAACCTTCTACCTTACTGCACTGTCAAAGCAGAATTATCGAAAAGATTGCTAATAATTGCTGCTCCGGCATCGTCCTCAAACAATGAATTATGGTGCAATGCAGCAAGAAACAGTCAGTGATGGGAGACTGGCACAAGTCTTTCAGGCAAAGTTGGACACCTACCAAGAGTAATAGCTTTAATAATAATATTATATTATTGAAAATAAATAAAATCTTGACTGACCCTTTTGGACCAGAATTCAAGTTCCTTTGTCACCAGCTTGGCAAGTTCAGATCTTGAAAACGGCAGGAAATAGACTATCTCATTTATTCTACCAAGGAACTCGTCCCTTCGAAAGTGCCTCTGGAATTCAGAAACAAGATTTTATGAAATATAACTAATGATATTTTATATCATAATGTGGCATCAATACAGGCATGATTTTCCTTCTTATTTAAAGCATTAGTAACTTGTCAATAAAAAATCTCTCACAATAGTGCGCTTCGAGCACGTACTGTTTATCTAAATAGGTTGTTTAAAAACAAAACTCACATGATAAACCTTCCCTTTTAAGAAACAAATATTTTAATTAAAGGAACGTTAGAATAGCTATTATAAAAACATATTAAGCCATCTAAAGACTTTGGCCTTCTAAATACAATGACTAAGTTACAAATTCTTTAGGGTAACAATATTTCAAGAAAAGTGACATTGACATTGAAGATATTTACCTTCAGAATAGGTCTAACAACTCTATCTTTGAATTTTCTTGAAATAGTTATCCTTTCTGCATTGTCTAGATCCTCTGAAGAGTGTAAAACATAAACACCTTGAGAATAGGTATTTCAATGACATTCTAAAACTAAAAGAATCGTGTACAAATTTGTACTTTAAAACATCAATAGCAAGTTAAACAAAATAATTACATGGCAAAAAATAATCTATATTTTCTTTGATAATAAAACAAAAAAATTCCTTTTTTTATCATTCTGGTTAAATACACACAAGGGGAATACCTTGGCAGCAATCTTGAAAACTATTTCTTTGTCACAAGCCCTGTAAACTATAGAAATTTAGTGACCACCTTTTCTTACTTCTTAAAAGGCTGATTAATAAAATTTCCAAAATA
Source organism: Phorcus lineatus (assembly GCA_921293015.1). Taxonomy (NCBI): domain Eukaryota; kingdom Metazoa; phylum Mollusca; class Gastropoda; order Trochida; family Trochidae; genus Phorcus; species Phorcus lineatus. The sequence continues at coordinate 30,925,837 of OV121087.1, read as the reverse complement.
AACAGGAAGGTAAGATAATCAGTCTCCATTGAAATACAATATATATTAGACATGATCAAGGGTAAAATGTTTCATATGATAGTCATAATAAGGTCACAGTTTTTGTGCCCAAAGAATTATTTAACTAAACAAATACCAAGTTTCCCAGTTTGTCTAGTCTTGCCAACTTCCTCTGCCTCGTGTCGCAGTTGCAAAGCATGCTGGGCAATTTCTTCACTTGCCAGGTTGGAAGTCATGATGAATATTGCGTCTTTACAGTCAATTGTTTTCCCTTTGCCATCTGTCAGACGACCCTTTGAAAAAAATCAGGCTCCAGCGAAATGCAGTATTCTAATTTGTCAACATTTACACATGGAAGAATCAAAATAAACTGAGAGTCTTACATGTTCCTGAAATAAACACTTCAATGGATAGTTGTTGAATTGAAGAAATATCACAGAGGAATAGACTGACACATTTACAACATAATACCATAAAGACAATTGGGCATGATCACGGCATTGCCACGAGCGATGAGATACGAATAGTTGTGCTCAAACAATCCTTGTCAGGCTAAGGTGATGTGTGCAATGCATATCAATTGGCAGGAATTGGGAAAGGCAGGGGCCAGGGGCCATTTTGCACATTTGAGGGGAAAATTATGGCCAATTCAAATTAGAAATTTTACTATTGCTACTCAGGCGAATGGCCAATTCAAAAATCTGAAAATGACTAAAAGCCCTCAAAATGGCCCATTGTCAAAGGTGTCTTTCCTAATCCCTAAATTGGTCATCAACATTATCAAAAATATATGAACGTAAATGGAGTTCAGCCACGAAAGTACTGACCTCATCAAAGAGCTGTAGCATGACGGTGAGCACATCGGGATGAGCCTTGTCAACCTCATCAAACAGAACCACCGCCCGCGGACTCTCCATCAGTTTCTTGGTAAGTTGTCCCCCTTCTTCGTGTCCAACGTAACCAGGGGGCGACCCAATAAACTTGGCTACCTTTGGGTTGATTCACGGCATTAAATAATTACATTCATTCATTCAATACGTGTTTCTTAAGTTAACTGAACATTGTTTATAAATCATCATTTATTGAGAATCAATGACATGTACATCCATGTAATTAATGCTTTCAGTCTGAAGTATAATAAAATAAACAGGTTTATCACTTTCAAGTATGACACCACAAAACAAGGGTCTGACATGTAACAAATTCCTTTACGACATCACAATGTCACTGGCCACAGGCTCTGGTATAACCCAGTTCTGGCATATGATTTAATCATATAATAAATAAAATACCGGTCAATTTTTGACAAATACCAAGTCTATCTCATGTTATTTCAGTTTTTTAAGGTAAAAAAAAGGTACTCTCACTAAAACATAGATTTATGTTACCAATAGCAAGGCAGTCTATTTTAATCAAAAGTTATACAAACATAAAAAAGGATCCACTTCCCTCCCTGAAATGATTTAAGGTGTGGACACTCAATTGGCACCCAGAAGTCTTTTCTTGATACTTGATCCTTTCTTACACCTGTTATAATCAGGTTAAATATTGAGGTGTTTGAACCTCAGAAGATGATGCATTTATCAAAAACCATTAACTATCGAGGGAAATGTGAAGAAATAAAACTTCAAAACAATCATGCTACTGCCCCTTAAATAGACTCCATAAATCATTGACTTACTTCATGTTTCTCTTGGTATTCTGACATATCTATCCTTACAAAGCTCTGAAACAATAATGATTGAAAGATAAAATTGTGGCTCCATGTAAAGGGAGATAATTCTTTGTTCAAAAATTTTGCTGTCTCACATAAGAACCCATCTCTAAAAGTTTATATGCACTACACAAAGTACATGTCTAAAACACAAATCTTAAGGGTTATAATACAATTGGTAAAATCAAATTTTCCATAGGGTCATCTACATTTATATCTATAGTAACTTTCTTTAATCATATTGAATTATGAATACCTTTTTCACATCTTTATGTAGATAGTTGGCCACTTGCTTGGCTAATTCTGTTTTTCCTGTAAAATTGTAACATTACCAAATTATGGGATTTTCATAACATAGCATGAAAAAAATTTAGCAACGAGCCCAGATTAGTGGTTACAAATAAAAATGGTGATAAAAAATGTTGAATGGCTCTCAAAAGTATGCAGATAAAAGGATGCAATCCATTTCATCACAAAAATTCATTTGATGTTTAAAGAAGATTTAAGAATAAAAAAGTTCAATAATGCACAGAAAATTCGAGGAATATTTTGTTACTCTACCTATTCCAGAAGAACCAAGAAAGAGGAAGACAAGTGGGTGGTCTTCATCATACCAGCCGTTCTCCTTCCGACGAATAGCTGCAACACAAGTTACCACATGTCATACACATGGTCATGTCATAAATGGAGAATACTAAACAATGTCCCATCTAAAACCATTTTATGAAGTGAGTGATTGGTGTTTAATGAGATTGAGATACAAATACCATTCATGAGTTTTTTAAAAGAGTTATCAAACAGTATTGATTTTAGTATTTAATTTATTTCTTGCTAAATTATTTTGCGGAAAAAAAGTCGCTGGTATGTTATGTTATAACCCAATGTGTAATATCATTTTAGATCTAATAAACAGAAGTATCTTGAACTGGCGAATAATCAAATAGATAAACCTATAAAAATTATTTGTTATCAAATTCAATATGGGATAGATTATTCAGGACCACTTCAAACTGCATATTACAAAAACATTATTTCATTATTTAAATTTGATCCCAATATATTTTAATTTGTTGTTCTGTTATTTATAGGTTTTTTTGAAAAGGCTTATTTTGTGATTTGATTTTAAATTTTCAGAAGTCTTTTTCAGATTCATTTCAGATACACTATGTATACAGTATACTATGACTATTTAAAGGGACCTTAGTCTGTTTGAGCAGACATTTTTAATCACAGAAAACATCCCTACAAAAGAAAGATCAAGCATGCCAAATTTGCAAAAATAAATTACAAATGTCATAAGAGTTTTATGACTAACTCTGAGAGCAAGAATTAAATCATCATCTTGCAAATAATTAATTCTGCTAACCTGCAGCAACAGTGTTGATGGCAGCCTCTTGTCCGATGATCTGCTCCTTCAGTCGTAGCTCGAGTGGATATCGTCTTCTCTCTTCAGCTTCCTTCTCAGCTTTTAACTTCTCATACTATAATGATTCAAAGATGAACATGACACAATCATTTGAATGATACCAAAAAATTCTTTTTTTTTCAAACACAAAAATTTTACCAAATTAAAACATAGATAAAAAATCTAATCAAGTGATCACCTTTTCCTTTCTTCAACAACTGAAAACAGATTATGACAGAAAAATTCCTTATCCAACTCATTTTTTAATTATTCATCATCATCACTTAGCATGTCATAAACATAATCTGCATAGAAAATCTCACCTGAATAAAGTTAATTTTAGCTCTTATAAAACACATCCTATTCTTGAGCACACAAAAAATAAGTAACTCAAGAGAAGTTACAATCTATTTGATACACATTGATAAGGACACAAAAAGACATTCCAATTTAAAGTGTTATTGGTAAATATAGAGTTTTCAAAATTACCTTTGTTTGGTAATCTGTCAATAGTTGTTTCATTTCAGAACGGCGACCATAGTCAATTGGTTTGTGCCCAGATAGGTTCTCCTGCATAGGGTTACCTCCTAACAACAGAAAATTTCAAAGAATAAATTATTCTACAAATTTATTTGAAAACCATGAAGTATCAATTTCCTGCAAAATGTTTGTTTTTTTTCCATAATAAAAAACAAAAGCTATTTCCTACAAAAATTCTCACATGACATTGACTAATTGGATGGGAAAATGCTACTGAATTTTTTTTTTTAAATCTCACCTGTAATCTTTTTTTTGCCCTTAACTTTAATAAACACACTACTTAATTGTGACTGGCCATTGAAGGTTATATAAAATTACCAGCTTCCAGGAGGAGTTTAACTATTTCAAGATCATCAGCCAGGACTGCATAATGTAGAGGGGTGCAACCCTTGAAGTTGGCGCGGTTGTTCAGTCGATCGGAAAACTCCTCTTCACGTGTCAGATGAACTAGAATAGAAATTGGGCAACTTTTATTTTCATATGTTGACTTTTGATAAAGATCTTTTTGTGAAAATAATAAATGGGCTTGAACTAATTTCTGTTATTTAATAATTTCTCTTTTCTGAACATCCTGCTACATCAGTGGATTTCTCACCAAGTAACTCCTTCAAATACCGTGATACCCTTTAGGATAAAAGCCTTGTATCGTTGACAGCTGGTCAATCAATGCTATTTATAGATTGTAATTTGGGGGTATATATATTAAATATTTATTATTCATCATCAATTATTTATAAAAATATTTCAAACTCCATGCAAACTGTCTAGTGGAGAGCTGGCCTCTTGCAAATTGTATTAAAAACTGCTTGTAAGCTTAGCAGCAAGAAGGCAAAGACTAAGATAGGTTGAAAATAAAACGATCTTGTGTATGCAGTAATGTCATTTCTGTTAATCTTTGGACATGACATATTTCCATAATGGTGTCACCTTATTTCTTATGCAAGCAAACTGCCTATAGTAAGCAGTGCTCCTTTTGGCTAATGTGATTGGCCTGATGGCATTCACGTCACCACTAATCAGGGTATTTGAAGGAGATAAATATGCTGATGTGACAAGCCGATTTCCAAATTGAAATTTCCTTTTTTAAGCTATATTCAATATATAACTGACAATAAGAGACAATATCTTTATTTTATATAAATTGTACCAAAGCTTTGCATTCTTACCTTGAAGAGAATTCAGGTGCTTTTCTCTGGCTACCATTCCAATGTTGCTAAATTCATCTCCCACATTAGGGTCCGCACCAGCTTCCAACAGCAGCTTCACAGCTCTGAAGAAACAGATCATTAATTGTTTGCATCAAATATTCCAGCAAAATTTTTCATAGAAAACATGGTTGCACTTTTTATTATACATTTTGTTTCTAATGAAAGTTTTGAGAAAAACTATCAGGATTGGTTTTAAACTTTGCATAAAATTTCAACTATGAAATGATTTATAAATGGTTTTGAATTTTTTTCAGTAACAATATTTCAAACACTCTCAAAAGTACATGGTAATGATATCAAGATTGTATATCTACTTAAAATACTATCACTGTTTTCTAATTCATTGTCAGTTTCATTTATGGTATATCAAGTTAGTGAGATTTGTATGAAACATAGCAGTCTTTGTTGCATATACAAATATCCTTGGCAGATCCCTTGATAGCATGTAAACTCAAGCCTTAAATATTCAAACTGTAAGACTCATATATATCATATATTCTTACGCTGGGAATCTGTTTATTGAAGCCACATGAAGAGCAGTCCAACCAAGCTCGTGCCGGGTATTAACATCAATTCCCAACTTTATCAATCTGTTAAAAGAAAAACTCATTCAGTTACATAGTTGATTTTATCAATTGAATCTTATAATCTAAAAATTTTAAAAAGTGTTGAATAGTTCATTTAGGAGCTCCAATAAATTTGTTTAGTTAAAATGGAAATTCTGTATGAAATTGAAAAAAATTATTTAGAAACAAACATAAATATCTCTAAGAACAAATAAAGTTTAATATAATTTTACATTTTCACAAAATCATAAAATTATACTTATATCATTTTTGTTTGAGGCAGTACTAACCTTTCCATTTCTCGTAGGTTGTTGGCTCTGGCAGCAAGAAGAAAGATTTCATCTATATGTAAAAACAAACGTACATGATCATATTAGAAGCTCAATGTTTACAGCTTGTACATTTCAGATTTGATGATGATATGAAGGGCTTAGAAATATTCATAAAGTCATGACTTTCAGCAGAGTCTCAGAATATGTTTTAGGCATGTAAATGTTAAGGTTTTCACACCAAAAAAGGCATCATATATGGGGTGTAACAATATATCGAACTATCGATGCATCGCAATAGTCATCCTTGCAATAGTACTCTATCGATAGGGAGCCTGAAAACACTATTGATATATCAATAGTAAGGAAAACTATTGATACCTCGAAAGTGTTTTTTTCCCTGAATTAGTTATATTCTTAGTGACTTTTCCAAATATTTCAAGCATGTGTTTTTTAATTCATTTTATTTCTTAATGTTCAAGATGAGAAATTTTCTTTTAGAGTTATGAATCCTGGTTGCAACAGCTGAAATCTGTTTCATCAATCAGGTTATCCTCATGAAATCTTTGGAAATCATAGCTGAAATACATTATTGTTTGGATCTAAAACTATCGCAATAGCAATTGCAATAGTGGGTCACAATAGTCTATCGCTATTGCAATAGTATGCTGCAATAGTCTATCGCTATCGCAATAGTCAAATTAGGCAAATAGTCACCCCTAATATATGACATCTTGGTGATTATTTTCGATTTGCAGATCAGTCAACCCAGTCAGTGCAAATCTTATACTTCATTTTGATAAGAAAACTAGTTAAATTTTGACGAAAATGAAATTTTGAAAGAATAATAAGTCATTAAAGCCCCATAATAATCATTTTCTAAGAAATCGATTGCCTAAAAATGAATTGTCGTACGACATTTTTGTTCTCTAACATAAAAATGGAGTGTCTTTTTCCCAAATATTGCATCAGAAATCAGTTACCCAAGATCAACCAATGACAGCACCAGAACGTTAAAGTTTTAATATTGGAATATAGTTTAACTACATCAAAAGAGTGATACATACTGTTATGTGTGTTACTGAGGCAAAATGCTGCAGCTCCATACAATACACATCCGACGCCGAAAATCCCGAACTTTCCACCGGTAAGACTAAAGAATTTTATCGCTTTGGGACTCGCAATAACACCTAAGTAACGACTGAAAGCTATTGTTTTGGGAACATCTTTTGGGCTTGCTGAAGCTTTAGCGCAATACCGCTTTAAAAAATTGGCATTTGGCCTTAAAAACAGAATATTTTCATGGAGAGAAAATAGCTGTCTGCTAAACCGAAAAGACATGTTTGGCCATATACTACTTTCTCAAAAACTATATACAACAGAGCAATGTACACATTTTAACTATTTCTATATTTAGGATTTCTATTCAAATATATGAGAAACTGTTTTATTCAAATGATCTGTTTTGCGAAACTGTTGTTTCACAACACCCTACCACATTTCTCAAATCATATTGAATATAAATACAATTCATAAGTGCTAAGGTAAATATTTTTGGGGAAATATTTTCTGGTTGTCGTAAATATTTGGTTTGATTATTTGATATGTACTTCTGAGATAGAATACATCACTATATTGGATTGTCACTATGTAAAGAAAACGTTCGAAAGACACATATATATTTGAATTTGAATGTTGCAAATCGTTGTAAACAATGAACACGTGCTCTGCATTCGGAAGTAATCGGTATCGGTGTTTCTTTAGATCGTTGTGATGTTGATTATAATTCACTCTTTCAGAGTTTGCAAACGTATTAACAAAAAAGAGCGGCCTTCCAAAATCATCAAACCTGACCTTGAAAAAGAAAACAAACGCATTGTTTTCATCATTGGTTATTCAAATGTCTAGTAATGTCTAGTAATAAGTATTTTATGAATGCTTCAAACATTGTGATTTCAAGTCCAGAGTCATGATATTTATATCCCCAACCTCAAACTTCTCAAACTTTTCAATGATACAAATGCTTTTTATATCTAGTCCCCAAGACTTAAAACTGCACAATAAAACCCTAATGATAAAAATCAGGGGAAAATATTCTTGTGACATTTTCTGTACTTAAGAATACTCTGCCTTTGTTTCCCTGAACAATCTCATTGAAATGAAATCTAATGCTCCACTACATTACGCGTGTAGCGTTGTGCAGCAATATTAGATTTTATTTTAATGCGATTGTATTTTGAAAACTCTTGCTTTTTACCTTTTTACTTACCTTTTCATTTGTTCAAACATAAACTGTCAAGACACTTCAGACAGACTTTTACGCTTCTACCTTGTCTTTTTCCATCGAATATTGTAGGGGCGAGATATCACAGTGGTAATTAAGCGCGCTCGGCTTCGGATCAAGGTGTTCGGGGTTCGAATCTCACCATGCAGGCGGTCTGCCACTTTGTCTGCAATAAAGAACTGCTTATGTTCTACATGCAGTGAGTTTCGGCTGCAATGATTCACTGAATTTCAGCGCAGTACCACCTATGGTTCGCCAGTGCCGGCCGATGCTCGCCGCTATGCATAATCTCAATGGTGTTGTTTATCGAGAAATAGTGGTTGTTTCAGAAAATCAGAATCCTAATGCTTATCAGTTCAGAATAGTGACAATAAACAGGTAAATGTCATGATTTGTGATAGAAAAAAGGACAGCGGCGCGCGTCAATGATTAAAATGTAATTTCGGAAACTTATTTACTGCAGACGAAAAACACAAATATTGGTTGATAGTGTTCAGAAGGTAAAATACACGTCAATTGGACACATTATTTCGAAATTTTAACACTGAAAGGGCCGGTTTCCGATTATCAGTGAAAAGAAGAAAATATCATTTTGGCATTTTAGAGACGAAGATGCAAGTTTAGGGAGGCGATAAGGTATTTTGGCTCTTACTAGAGCCAAATTAAAAATCATGAAACATACTCTGTGTCACTTTAATTATGACCTAGTACCTCTGTTGAAACACTCGCCTTCCAAAAAATTAACGAATTTTACATCCAAATTTTTTTTCCCTTTAAAATTTCAAAATGCTTGGTTTTCACACTTTATTTTTTTAATATATTTTTTATGTGATATCTTTATTAAACTATACACTTAAATGTTTGACAAAAACATTTTTATAACCTAGCTGGAGCACGACATTTATGAAAGACTAATAGATACCCAACAGAATTCGGGAATCAAGATTTTCAATCTATTCAGAATTTATATACATCCATGCCGTTTATGAAACACAGGGAAGAGCGTTGATGACAACGGAATCGTAATCTCTGAAAGGACAATTTAGGACAATAAAGCACGTAAATTTGAATATTTTTATTATATATTTAAGAGCCTCATTTTATTTCAAGATAGAAAATCTTCTTTTACAAATGTTTTGGCTTTCTCATACAAAAATGAGTGTGTGATTTATTGAGCGATAAATAGCCAGAAGCGATAATGTATAAAACAGGAAAGAGTTGAAGGATCAATGAACACGGAATTAGTATTTCCTTGTTATAAAAGAGAGACATTAATTTCAACCCAACGGGATGTTCATTCGTTCAACAGCACTACCTCATATATGCCAGTGATACAATTAAACAAACTTGGTTAGCTAGGGTTATTGGAATACATTTTTTACACACGATAAGTCAAGATACATGTCCTTAAACGTTGACATCATAATGAGCTGTCACTGTTTACATGTTATTTAATTGTTCCAAATATATGATTTTGTTGTGTATAAAATTATATCATTATGAACTGTTTGAGTGACATTTTAGAAAGTGTTGATACAGATGTATAAGTATCAAAATACAAATCCTGATGAATAAGCTATAGTATTTTCCCCATTAATCGTCAGAGCATTATAAGCAAATTAGAAGGATGAAAGAACGTAATTTCTTTGAAATAAGTGGTAAAAAAGAAACTATATTTGAAAAATTGATGATTTGGCAAATGTAATTTATATGTAGTCGACTTACAATCCGACAATCTTTTATCAGTATAATTCTTATCTTGAAAAATATGTTTTATTTATATAATTAGTTATATATTTTGGATCATACACAGCTGAATTCCAAATTAACTTAGTCTTTTTTATCCTTTAAAAGACCTTAAATATTAAAAGAGACTGGATCGGCGTATTTTAAGTAAGATAAAGGAGACTTTTCATCAGTTCTTTTCCTTCTAATTTTAATTTACTATTCCTTTAAAAAAACAACACCGGCATCTGCAAAACGTCATGTTTATTTTGAAATGAAGTGCTGAAGGAAACCAATCGTCTCTTCAGCGATCACGTGGGGATACGCCCACTAACATTCATGAAATCGAACAGGCTTTCGCCAACCTCGGATCTAGTCGGCAGCCGAAACAGCAACCGAAGTGTTCCGATTGTTTGTTTTAGACGCTCGTCAGCTGATAGTTTATACACATTACAGAGGGTTATCAGAACAACTGACCCGAAATCACAAGTGTACTAGATAAAAGTGTCCTTGTGACGTTCAAGGTAAGTCTCAGTTTTATTCTTAAGATATATTCACTCAAGAAAAGTTTTGCCACTGTGATCGTTTTCAACTTGATAAGCAGCAAAGAGTCAATCAAAACAAAAGAAATGTTAAAATGACAATTACCGCTTCATCTCTTTGTGACAACAAATTTACGTTAGAAATATATACATGTGAAATACGTAACTATGCTTTACATCAAATCGCATATTAAAATAATGTTGTTATTTTTATATGTGTCAATTTTACTGGCATTCATATTAAAGGCTGAATAGCTTTGAAAAAGTGTCGATAATTTCAAATATGTAAGCATGCAATCTAAAAAATGTAGGCGTATTTTCATTGCAAATTCATCCTGTTCATAGTTTTTAGAGGGGTTGTTTCCTGATTCATTCCTAGAATACTTTCAGTTTTGTTTCCTTTACACTTTCATTTACAATTTTGTTTCCTTGAAATGTAAACAGCTAGGTGCTTTATCTTTTTAAAACTTCTGGCTGTCCATGGATATGTGTAGGAGTGGGGTTTTATAGCATATAAATGTTATTTTAAAGTGACGAGCTAATCACAAACCTAAAACATCAGATAGCAAATAAGGTCAGGTCAAGAACTGTTTCTCAGACACGGAGGCTTTGAGGAATGTAAACCTTGAATACCAATATTGTGATAAAAATTGTGATTGCCTTAATGACAAACACATATCACTGAGAAGGCTTTTTGCATAGCTAGAGAAATGAATTCTGGAAAGGAACATATGATGTTGGAACAATCTTTAAATTATCTTTCAACACAGTTTGTAATCTGAGTCACTGAATGTGAGCCTAATTTTTGCTTGGTAATTATCAAAATTGTTTATAACACTGATAAAGAAATAAGAATAAGAAATGAAAAAACAATCTATATTAGGCTTGTTATATCAAAGTATGAACCTTTAAAATAGTTATTTAACACATACAATTTCTCTTGGTTCAAACTCTTAATTAGTTGCTTCTTCAAAATTAAAAAAGAAAAATTTCAAGAATATGCTTGATACTATTATTTTGAAAAATATCTCCCAAAGATAATGTTTGATTTGTAAGTATGAAAAGATTCACATGACAAAAGTAAATCAATAGTTTTGAATTATGATTCATGATCATGTGCTTGTACAACTTTCTGATAGATGGGAGAAAGATAACAAAATCAATAAATAGGCAGGGCTTTACAGTGTAACAGTTTGAACTGAGTGTTATTGTTAGACGAATGTGTACTGTAACAGAGAAATACACATTGGCGAATATTTGTAAAGCCTTCCTTTGTTGACAGTTGTTTGTTTTTGTCTTTGCAATGGACGTTGTTGTGTCATCATGTTTGTTGACCAACAAGACTTTAACAAATCTTTGTTGGCTTTCGTGAGAAAGGTTCAGCAGGTTGATTAATGTTTTATTGTTGTTTTCAAAGAAGTTAAAACAAAATTGTTAACTTAATTCTTAAGATTGACAAAACAAACTCATAAGATCGAAATTATTTAATCAAGAGAGTTTTAATCAATCATTTTTATTTAATGAAACATAATAATAAAATGAAAAATAGCAAAAATTAAAGTGTGCAAGGGTTGCAGTTTTGAAATATTGCAACAAATTTAATAATTATCATTCTTTGTCTTTATTCAAATAAATGTAACAAAGTCAGGGGATGACTTTTCAGGAAAGGGTAAGATGTAAAATGATAGTGGTAGGGGACCATTTGCTTACTGGTAGTTATTATTGTTTGACTGTTAAAAGGTGAATAGGAAGGTAGGCCTTAGATGAAAATCCTTTCTTAATCCTTTTAGCCTCAGTTGAAAGTCACCCCTGTTTATATATCAAATGTCTGGCAGGTTAAAGGTAAAAGGTTTTTAAAAGCTCCATTTATTTAGAGCAACAGATACAAACAGCTGCTAAATGCTTATGGTGGGAAAATTTAAGTTAAATTTGATATTTGATTTTTTTAGTTACGGTATCTTAAAAAGAAAACATTTAAATATTAAGTGTTAGAAATGTAAAATGAAATATTTGTTAGGATTTCACTTTAGTGTAAAGTAAGAATATAACAAAGAAAATATAGAAAATAACCATTATTTACATTGAGCATAAACAGCTTTCAATCTTTGAAATATATCATTATCATACTGTTCTCTATGTAAATGTTACAAAATGTAATGTAATATTTTAGTGCCCATTTTATGAGAGAATGTATTTTAAAGAGGCAATGTCATGCAAATAAAATTAGCTTTATTCCTTCATTTCTAGTGACAAACTGTTAAGTTGACTTGAAAGCCCTGTCATAATTGAATATCTCCATTTTAATTTTGTATGTAGGGGTAATGCATTCAGATAAATACATATACATGGATGCAATTCTATTTGATAAAAATATTAAAATAATCTTCAACTTACTACTTACTCTATATTTCATGTCTTTGTGTATTTTTCGGTTCTTTTTACGTGCTAGTTTTCTTTGTAAATGTTTCTGTTTGAGCTGCATTTAATACATCTTTATGGCAGAATATTTCTGTTATTATTATTTCTGTATCTGAAGGACAAAAAAGGTGTTAAATACAACCTGTTGGAACCTGAACCTGAATACCTGTGGGAAAAATTATTTGAAGATAAAGAAACTGGTATAATGTGACCTAGAATTTGATCTCAAGTAGAAGTTGAACCTAGTGATTAAGAAATTAGAGACAGAGGGGTTGTCACAGTTGAAAGGAATTTGGCAAAATTGAACGTAATGCAGAATAATTTTGTCACCTTCTTAATGCGAAATGTACATTGTCGTACTTCATTATGAGCAATATATTTGTACATGCACATGATTAGAATTCAATTCACGAGGCTATTGGACTTTCGACCTTGGAGGCATTGACATGTGTACCATACTTGACAGCACAATTAATAATCTTGAGTTCTTTCCTGTTTGAAATGCTGTACATATTGGCTGCTGTGTGATGGCGCAGTATGCAGATAGTTTACATGCTAATGATTATATTTTGTATTGAAGTATTGGTTATTAAACATACAGCAACATTTAGGCTTTAGTTTTACATTTTCAGAGTATATGATTATTCTTGGCCCTTCTATAAAAATTCACAAGGGGTCATTTTCTATCACTTTTTAATCTTAGCTGTAGCAATGAGTACTCTGATATTCCACATTAGATAAGATGAAGACTTGATGAAGATGTTAAACTAGTGATATTTTTACTCTTTATGGATTGTCAACTTCTTTATTCAAAGCAGAGTGATATTTTGATGTCTTTTTATTACTGTAATTAAGCAAAGTGGTGTCATTTTGGAATTATAAGAATGGTGGATGGGATAATAAAAACCATATAAACATAATTCAGATGAACATCATGCATTAATTGAAACAGTACATGAAAAAGGTTAACAATGTAATTATTATGATGAATGTTAATGTAAACCAGGCTGAATAAATGCACCGGAATGGTAGCGAGTTTTAATATGTGATAGATAAGATTATTGTTAATATTCCTCTATTGATCTAGTCCCTGAAAAAAAAGATTTCACAAAAAATTCATTTTTCAATATTTGGTATGAAATTATATAAAAAAGGAGTCCTGTACAATACTTAATTTCAGGCTGAGGCAACTAGACTTGCCAACATTTCCTAGACTTAAGAAGGCTCCTTTCATATTTTGCCATAGGGTCTGGGTGACAGACTAGAACAAATACCTTTGAAGACTGTTCTAGAATTTACAGGGCCATTATATAGGGAATATATTTCTGACTCAAAGACCTGGTAGCCAGTATGCAATGATCTAACACAATGATAAATATTTCAGATGCGGCTGGTGATCCTAGACAAGTACAATGATGTGTCCCGGTGGGCAGCCAAGTATGTCAGGAGGAGGATTCTTGACTTTAATCCTGGACCAGACAAGTACTTCACTCTTGGATTACCGACAGGTGCAAACATGGAAATATTTAGTCAATTTAAAAGTTGTTCACTTATAACATTTAGATTGTTTGTACTGTAGGTAAAATAATAATCATAGGGGAATTGAGAATATTGTTAATGTTGAGAATATGAATCAATTTCCTGTTTAATAGCAAGTGAATAGTTTAGTTTTTAACAAGCAAAAGATAACAATACCTATCAAATGAAACATGTTATAAACAGGATAGTATTTTATTTATTTCTTGCTGAATTATATTATCAAATAATCATTGCTGACATGATCATTGGTCATGTCGATGACATTTTGTCGTCATACTGAACGATTATGACATCATGTCATAATGTGCAAAAAGATGGGGATATTTTATATCTATTACTGAATAACATGTATATCTCATTGAATGAAGTAGAAATTCATAATTTCACGAGTGACTCCTCAGTTAATACCAATCTACAATAGTTTACTTAGCGTTCACCCTTTAAACTAAAAATAAACTAATATGTAATTAATGATAGAGTTTTTCTGTGTATTTGAAGATTTGACTCTAAAATATCTGTCTTTTTATTGCTAGGCAGCACCCCACTTGGATTGTACAAGGCTCTCATAGATTTCCACAAGGCAGGCAAACTCTCCTTTAGATACGTCAAGACATTCAATATGGATGAGTATGTGGGTAAGTTTAAAAAAAAGTGTGCAATAATTCTTTTTTAACTCTTCAAAACCCATTGATAATTCATTTGTAAAATTTGACTTGAAAAATATAAGTACAATATATTTTTCATGATTATGCGCAACATTTTAGCTGCCGATTTAATTCATATGAGATGACGCACTGATAAAGAATTTACAATCCCAAAATAGTCAAGTGTCGCTGGTGAAGGGTTGTTGAAGCAAACCTGAATTAATAAAAACGAATAACATAATAATGTTCAAGAATTTAATTAATGATGGTAAATTAAAAATAATAAAATGGTATTATTCTTTTGTGAGGTTAGGTTGCAAGATTGATAATTCTAGTTTTAAATTACCGGAATGTCCAGGTTTACCGCGGGATCACCCAGAGAGCTACCATTCGTTCATGTGGAATAACTTCTTCAAGCACATTGACATCGTACCAGAAAATGCTCACATCCTGGATGGTAATGCAGCAAATCTTGAGGTTGAGTGTGAAAAGTTTGAACAGGAGATCACTAAGGCTGGGGGAGTAGAACTCTTCATTGGAGGTGAGCATTCTTTGATGCTATATGTCGAACTGATTTGAAAAAGACTATTTAAGACAGTGTATGGAATATTACATAACAAGACAACATAGCACTTCTCAGGCTTTTGTTATCATACTCTTAAGATTCAATGTAAATAAAGTTGCTTATTTTCATGTACCAAGGGATCGTATATTTACAACCAAGGGATTGTATATTTACAACCAAGGGATTGTATATTTACAACCAAGGGATTGTATATCTACAACCAAGGGATTGTATATCTACAACCAAGGGATTGTATATTTGCAATAATCATGTTTTAAAACCACCAATTAGAAGGATTGCATAGTGCTGTTAAATATTTTAATGAGATAATTTCTTCATGACAATGGAAAAAACATATTTTAAAGGCTGTAACAATGTAATAATGCAAATACTATTACAAACAGTTTAATTCATCATTAGTTTCAGATATAAAACATCTTATTTACAAACAATTCCAAATCATCTTCTAGGCATTGGTCCTGATGGCCATATTGCTTTCAACGAGCCTGGATCTAGTCTAGTTTCGAGAACTCGAGTAAAGACACTAAATGAAGACACAATACAAGCCAACGCTAGATTCTTCGATGGAGACATGTCTAAAGTTCCGACAGAGGCTCTCACTGTTGGAGTGGGCACTGTCATGGATGCAAGGGAGGTTAGTAGACTCCACATGGCACAGGACCAAGCATTTCTTATCATGAGTTCAAGTTTACCCTATATGATCCCTTAAATGTTGACCTCAAGTATTGGCCAACCCCTTTCTCATTCTACTAAATTGTGGTCAACAGCCTATACCTCAAATACAAATCAACCCCATCTCTCCCCCTTTGCAATTGTCAAGACTGAGGAAGTGACAGCTCAACATGTGTCAGCTATATGTCGATACCATGATAAGTTGTATCAATTCATTTGTATTTATCAGTGAAATTAAATTGATGGTAATTTAATCTTGAATAATATCATAATAAAACATACGATTTATTATTTACTTGCTTTGTTTGTAAAGTTTTGTCACTAAAAATTATGTTCCTTGAGTAAAGCACAAAATCAACAAAGTATTGAATATATCTGATGCAACGTTTATCTATTATCTAGAATTAAAGATACATGCCATTAAGAGAGTGAACAAATGTATCAATGCAATATAATTTATCCCAAATATTACAAAGTTACAATATCTAGAATATGAAGAATCTTGGACAGAAGGATTAGAAATCTGTTTATCATGATTCTGTACCAAATAAATGTGGTATTTGATCGGAAACATGATAAGGAAAAGTCAATCCTTGGAAGATAATCACATTATATTCTTTTCAGGTAATGATTCTGATCACCGGGTCTCACAAGGCCCTGGCACTCAGCAAAGCTATAGAGGAGGGTGTCAACCACATGTGGACTGTCTCAGCCTTCCAGCAGCACCCCAAGACTATCTTCATCTGTGATGAAGCAGCTACACTTGAGCTCAGAGTCAAAACTGTCAAGTATTTCAAGGGTCTGAGCTACGTCCATGATAAACTTGTTGTCCAGCCAGAAGACAAGTAGTAAAGCAGATTTTAGAAAAATAATTCAATTCATGAGTGATAGATTTCTCAGATAATTTACAACTAGATAAGCTCTGTCATCTATGACTAAAAATTACCAGGAAAGAAAGGTTAGACGAATGTTGCTTTGAAATAGATTTAAAAGGGTATATGTTTATCTTTAAAAAATAGTCATCTGATAAAAATATTTTCTAAACTGATAGTGTTTTATATTCATTGAATAATTTCAAATTCAGAATGGCCTACATTTAGAGAAATGTAAAATTGCAAAAACTAAAATTTTTTATTCCTGTTCTAGTAGCTTTATCATTTCAAATTTTAACAAATGCTCAAAATCTTTATAAATATCTTGGTGATTACATTCCAAAGAAATTAGAAAAAAAAAATTGAAGCTGGCTGTTGTTTAGACAGAAAACTATGTTTATGTGAGAATGAAAGTGTTTTGGAGTTAGAATTTCAATCATCTTGAAGTTGCATTTACCAGGCCCGTAGCACCAATTTCGAGAGTGGGGGGGGGGGGGCGAAATTAGAGATTTGCTAGCTTTGGGGGGGGGGGGGGGGGGGGGGAGAATAACGTTTATATACCCACTTACGTCGGTGAGACCAGGGTCAGATGCCTCATGAAACATATAATATTCTATTTTTTCATACAAACATTGAAATGAGCACAAACATTTTTTTTCCTCTGAAATTAGTGGGGGGGCCAGGCCCCCCTAGGCCCCCCCGCTAGCTACGGGCCTGATTTACTGAATCTCTTATGATGTTGGATGATACTGCCCTCAGTAACACAGAATTTCCCCGAGATGTTGGGAGCGCTTGCGAACACTCAATGTTAAAAGAAAGATACATGCCGCGAATGGTGTGTTACTGAACGCAAGCCTGGTTAGATATGAAAAATAGTTACTACCAACACGATACATTGCCATAGCGGTAGGAAAATTGTTATACTAAAGATTGATTCCAACTGCTTTGAGATACAATATCATTCCATTGTTGAAGGAACAGTAAATAATTTACATGACAAAGTCCAGGATATCATTTCATTACTTATAATCCACGTAGATCAATTGAAACTTACTTTCTCAAATTAGTAAAGTTTGATCATAAGATATTTTATAGTCAGTGATTTGAGGCCACCTAGGTTTCACTTAGACAATCTAAAATCAAGTTGCAATCTTTTGATAGTGATCTAACTGTATTCAGTAGAGAGGTTATCCCGGTGACCCGTGAATTAGCTGGTCAGTAGTTCAAAGATATGAAACAGGATTGAGTAAATGAGAAACATGATTTAACACTTATTTTATCTATTGTTATGGTTGCATTGTGGATGTGACACATTTAGACAGGACATCCTGGCTGCAAAGAGTTCATCAAAATGATGTTTGATCAGTAGGTATTCTAAAATACCAAATAAATGTTGCTGTAAGTACTGTAGATAATTCAAGGCAAGTTTTAATTTTGAAAACCTACTAAGGTCGGCAGCAGTTAATGTTTATGGATAGGCAAAGATACTCCATCAGGAAAGCCATATATGTCTTAATGATAATTGATATTTTATTTTCATAAATTTGAAACCTTTCCTCGACTGTTTGTTGATCCTGCATGTATAATTTACATTTGATACCTATTTAGATACTTGACATTTATGTTGAAATGTATTGTAATGTCAACATCAGGGTAAAATTTGCAAGGATCAAAATAGCAAACTAACCCATTTCTAGTAAAATTTGTTTTTATAGGTAGATTTTCATATTGTTAACCGAAAAAGGAAATTAAATATAGATACCCTTATTCAGTGGGTATAAAGTTAATCTCACCCATGTGTCAACTTGTGTTGATATATTCGATGTCAGAACATGATACTGAGGTTCTAGTTATCATCCATAATAATGTTTTATTTCATTTCCTTGAAAAGTGTACATCTTTAAACATTGCCCTACCCTTAGACTCATCAATGGATGATGTAAAACAATTGTGATGTCATGTACTTTGCAATGACAGGGCATTGTTCAAAATGTTCCTGTGATAAATCACACTTATCTGAACAGAAAGCATTCCAAGAGTTAATTTTGATCCCTGAATAGTTTAATGATTTTGACAAGACTAGTTAGAAACGATAAATACAACTCTTTCTAGAAATCTTGTCCTGCCAAATTTATCATATGTTTGTTCTGGTTTTACTTTTCCCTACTTTTTCTTATCAATAATGCACTCAAAGCTTCTGGTTTTACTTGGTGCTCACATTATAATCTTGGTGTGCAGAGTCTGAGATCTGCTTTCTTATACATGTTTCTTCTCTTGTATTTATGCTTTTTCTCTTGCCACTTGTTCTTTTATCGTTTGTAGCATAATAGTTTTGTCCTCAAGGCACTGTAGCAAATTTTCCTAGAGAAATATAACAATCTCACGTGTCCTAAGTTCATATTTGATCTTAGTTTTTTTAGTATTGATTATTCAAGGGCGATTAGATGTTTCAATATATTAATCTAACTTATGGGCATTAAATTTAGTTGCAAAATGTATACAGTTTTTTTAAAATAATGTTTTTACCTTCATTTCATATTTGAAAAAAGAAAAATTTAAGCTCAAGTGACTATGATCTGTAATAAAAAAATGTTTGTTTCTTAAAGGGCCACAGAGTATGTTGTTGGAGTAAAATATGTCAAACTTTATAAATGGTGTAATCGAGAGGTGGTTGTTGTCACTAAAAATCAACATCATCGTGCTTATATATTAGTCCAGTATAGTAACGCATCTGGACATACGGTATTTTGGCTCTCATTTAAGGAACATAAAAAATCCTAAAACATACTCTGAGTCACTTTAAGCATATTAGAATCAGGGTCAGTTGCTTCTCTGATTGATGTAACATACATAATTTGGGTTTCAAAGTTGATGTGTACTATTTCAGTTGTGGTAGTTGAAAAACTGAGTATTTTGTCAGGCATGACCTTTTATCAACAATTCTAGCTATCACAGACAATCACTAGAATCTGGACAAGGAAAGTTCACTCTGAACCCTGTTGTGGGGTAGGAATTTCATATTGGTCCAGTTGATCTATTATCATAACTATGAATATTCATGTAAAGTGCTTGTGATATGTATGAGCTGCCTTCTTTAAGGATCTTTAAATTTCCTGCAGTGGACAAAGTTCATTGCCCTATCAAATTGCTGTAATAAAAAATTAAATCATTTTCTTTTGTATGTTTTTTATTGTGTAACACATCACCATTGACTGATGTTTTTTAGTCTTAATATGTGAAATATATTGATTAAGTGCCTAAAAAACTTGAAACATACAGAGAATTTCATGTGATTTGAAAATAATAATAAAAATAACAGCTGTATCAGTTGCAATAATAGCATCATATTCTTTCTAATATATTTGACAAGGAACCTGCCATAGATTTTCCAATCTCACTTCAGCTAAGTTATACATAAGCCAATGTTGATGCATGCATTGTACTCAAAGTTCTCATCTAGATCCTTGATGCATCTCCATTCAGCCCAATAAGTTTATCTTCTCCCAAAGTGGGCTACAACTATACATTGTAGTGAATCCAAAAATTTTCAGCAAAGTATATATTGTCTTCAGCTATGAAGCTGAACTGAGAAAACAGCAGGGAGCAATGATAAAAGCTTTTGTATTGGTTTGCACAAAAATAATCATATACATTATATATACAGCTAAGAGTGGTAATGCATTTTTGGGCAGAGACTTGGCTGCTTCTGAGAAACTATTTGATAATTTATCAAAACAAATACCATGGAGATATAGCTCATGGATAATGTTGTACTAGTATTTTCTTCTATAAGCAACATTCAATAATCAATGTCATAAATATCACAGCTTGCACAAATTATTAAATATCAACTCCACTCTTCAACTTCTTTATATCACAACAGATACCTCACAAAGATTTAATACCAATCAAAAGGTCATGTCATACTGCTTGAAAAGAAGATTCTCAAGACCAACGTATTATGCTTGTCAAACTGATTCTAAAGTGAAGGTTATTGTGGACAGGTTGTCCTTCCTCATCTGTCTACTCCTCCATATTTGCAGCTGCTCCACAGAATCTGAGGAGCTGAACATGGAATCTGGCCATAGCCTGATCATTCTGAAACAGAAAATTTAAACGGTTTATTAGTTATTTCCCAACCTAGTGAAAGAAATATAAACAGAACTACTTCAACTTATAATATAAGAGAGGTTATATTTTTTTAATAGACTTGAAGTTAAAATAGAATTTGAACTGAATTTTTTTTTAAATAATGTTTGTTTGATCAAAGTCATCAATTTGTTGCAGTAGCTACTGATTCTTTACAACCATTCTTAGAGAACAATCACATTTCAATTATAACAGGGACATTCTCGACCTGGCCGCAAGCATGAATTAGGATATACATATAAACTTACAAGTAAAGGGCTCATGGCTCTAAGTGTTGGTACTGAGTTATCATAAACATTCCTACATCAAACATTTCTGAATTTTACTTTTCATTCACATGAAGGCAAAAAAGGCACTTAAATTTTTCCCAAATGGATTTAGTTTATGCTAAAAATTATTTTCAGTGGGTCAAACATCTAATTACACAACCCGATTATCTGTAGTCCGCAAATTAAACACATTATAATTTTCGTAAGATCACCATTTCTCTAAGAAAAAGACTTCAGTGTCTTTAAATTACTTTTACCTCTGGGCCAATGAACTCCTCAAAACACTGGTTCAGTACATGAGATGATGGGTGAACATTGAGTACAGAAATACCTGAACAAAACAAGTGTTTGAAAATAAGATGAAGTGATAAAAACTGTCAAATTGATTTATACCAAATGATAAAATTTTGTCATAATTGTTCATTTGAATGAATTTCTAGCATGCCTTGGATCAAAGTTCTAGGCTCTAAACATCTATCAATTTACTACTAAGTACTGACTTGTGTAGACAAAGACATAAAAAGTAATAGAATCATGACATCATTGGAAATGGACCTGATAGTTTTACAAAATAAAATATGATTAAGGAATTTTAATTCAATAAAAAGGGAAGCTTCATCTATTATATGAAATGATTTCAGTTTTGTCATGGACAATTATCAAAATTCAACTATTTGATTTTATCCAGGTAAGCATACTATAATAATTCAGAGAGATCTTTCTTTCGTCTTCAGCAGGAATACATATAAATAGTTTCATAAAAGTGCTACATGAGAAACAGAAAAGTGATTTAAAATATGGTTCATAAAATTATTTATAAAACTGCTCAAAAAATGCCACTTATTTCCATCCAAACATTTCTTTATTTATTTTTGCGCGTACCAAATCTAGCTGTGATGTTCTCCTCATATATCTTGACGGCCATAACTGCATCCTCCACCAGTACATCGTGTCTAAGAGACAGCTTGGCATGGCTGTGGGCCAAGGACACTCTGGAATAAAGATGATATCATGAGTGTGTATGTTAAACTATAAGAGACAGTCAAGGACTCTCAGAATTACATCCTGCATCATCAGCGTATTTGTCTCCGCCTAGCTCCATCATATACCCTGATATCCTTCAGCCTAAAGTGCTTGTATCGCTAAATATAGCAAGCCAATGAAATGACTCAATTTCAGCAATAGCGGCAACACCCGGATGAGAGTTCAAATGTAGGCTCAACATTGTACGCTATAAATAGCCATGAGTAACAAGCCGTAAGCGATACAAGCGTTTTAGGCCAAAGGAGATCAGGGTATATAATGGAACTAGGCAGAGACAAATACGCTGATGTCAGGATTAGAGATGATATCATGAGTACCCATAGTATGTTTATGTCCCGTGGTTTTGATGTTTCCTTGGTGTGAAGGATATGCCAATCTGCATGAATCAAGTGATTATAGTGTGATATGCACAATATGTTCTTTTCATTTGAAGTCATTGATTTTTAAGAAATGTAAAAATGAAGATTCTTTTAAACATGACTACTCTTTGTTCAAGTTGCCACACTTAATAGCCATAGATGAAACAGCATATCAAAATTATATTGTTGCCTTCAATGAAAATTATAACCATAATATATAGCATCTAGGCATCTGTATTTAAAGTGATGAAAATGTTCCTCGTCAAACATATATGTTCTTTATATATATATATATATACTAAGATTCTTGGGAGTTGGCTCCCTTTGTTACGGCATCATTAATATTGTGACGTCACAGCTACACTGTTATAATTGTGACGTTATATATGTACAAAGGCATTATACTAATCTAATGTTGACACATGAATATTAAAATTACAGTTAATAACTCTCATAAACCCAGTGACTTCAGGACATTACATATTGCTAGCATCTTTCTGGAAAATGATACTATAAATTACTAATAAACTAAAAAGGATAGGTTTTTTGCTACTGTTATGAAAGGCTAAGGAGAGACAAGACAAGAAAAGACATTGTAAGTAATTCATCAATTTATTTTATACAATATAGCACTGAAAAGTTATGTTTTAATAAGCACTGTAAGCATATTTATCCCTCCATACACAAACTGTATCAAGAACATTACAAAGAACACTCAGAATTCAAATACATATCAACAGTAAATGGTTTTTGTACAAGCAGAAATTGGATCGGCCCAAAGGCAAATGTTTGCAAAGCATGAAAATTGATACATGATTTCAGGCAACAACATAACTCCAGGAAATCTAACTTTGTCGGAAAGAAATATTCATTTGAAACAAATTTACTTTTGTCTTCAAATTCTGCCATGTCTAATTAGTCGATATTGCAAATTCCCCTTTTTACAATACAAAAATTTCATCTCAGTATTGTTACAATCTCAACACATGATAAAGCAGTTGTAATCAGTTTTGACTCTGCTTTGATCAACAGGTACATGGAGTACTAGATAACAAATTACAAAAAACAATCAAAACATCAGCACTACATTAATTCTCTTCTATTGGCCATCTAGTGGACATCGTACTTCCAGGATACCTTCTCCCCAAAATAGACATCAGTATGAGATCAACCTCAGGATGCACATTGATTTCCATCATGTCTCTTCCATGTCAAATAAAATCGTTTACATCCAAGACAATTCCCTCTCCCCTGAAGGTGATGTTGTGAGTTCAACCTCAGCACCCAGGTTATTATCTCTCCTGTGTGGTTCACTGCTCTGTTCTCTCTGAGGATCGAGAGCGGCCTGTATCTCCTCAACGTACAGTTGGACCTCCTCCCACTTGAAGGCACAGAACACTGTGTACGATCGACGCACTCCGTCAAGATGGGTCAGTTGGTGGCAGATGATTCGCTTATCCTCAATGGGTGAAACCTCCATCTTCTTTGTCAGTGATCTAATTTCTTTGTCTATAAAAGAATATTTAAAAGTGTGTTCAGAATTTGACGCCTTAATAAGAATTTGTCAAGTTGTTGAAAGTGTTGAAATTGTGTCAAGTTTTCTGCATGGTAATAGTTTCAAAACATCTACAAAATTGTTTTACATTTTTATATAGATAGAAGATGTTTGAAAATTTAATTATATTTTGAAAATTTGATTTGTTTTTACCAAAGAATATTAAATATAGCAGTGTAGTAATCGATTTAACCTCAGTATATAAATACGAGTAGTGCATTAGTTAGTAAATAGAAGTAGTAGTGGTAAATTTGAGTAGGGAATGCACATCTTCTTAGTTTGTAAACGTAAATACTTTCTAATTTTGTATGAGGAATAAATGAACATTCATACGGAGGAAATATCTCTTTATTCACCACTTACCAATAAGACTGACTTGTTTCTTTGCCATGGTATGTGATAATAGTTTTCCTCTAAGCTCATCTGCAGCAATGAAGGCATCCATGTTATGAAAGATTTGTTGTAAGAACTTGGAGAATCAAATGTTGCGAAGGCTGGGATGCTTATGGTGGTTAGATGTTGAGTGTTGACTTGTAGATGGTGATATACTGGTTGATTTCTGTTCCTCTAAGTGTTATATACCCTGTATATAAATCAACCATAACAATGGACAAATTAAATCCATTACTACTGTTATAACACCAGCCATTCATCATTATAGTTTTTACAACAATAACCAAATGATCAAAGACTCTTTAAGAAGACGAGGATAATTGCACCAACTAGCTATGAAAAAAGTCTTTTTGTCCAACTCAGACTTCAAAGAAGATTATTTTGAATTTGTAACAACATCACTTGTACTGGCTGCAGTGAAAAATATTTGCTAATTAATCAGTAATTGGCTGGACAAGCTGTGAAAACATAACCAATTAGGGTTTAGCTGATTTGAATACAATCAGGGTAATTAATAAACACACAAGTCCCTAATTAGCAGACTCAGGCTTCTGTTTGTGTAATGATGCATGAAGGGAACCTACTGTTATATATATCAGGTTCAAGGACTTTCAAATATCAGATATATCACCTTTTGTTTTTAAATACCAAAACACTATCATAAAATTGTGTATACTTACTCATGTGTAATTGCTTTGAAGCGGCCTCAAATAAGCTTAGCACCACTTGTCGGCCAATCCATTCATGAATTGTATATATTTATGAATAGATATGTTTAAATCGAATACCATATCAATATGTAAAGTTGATTTCAATAAAAGATTGAGGTTTTACTGGACTAGATTCTTCAATACACAGGTTCACTGGTTAAACCTCTTGATGACAGAACATGAATAAAAATATTAACCCTTACATATAAAATGTTTTGATGGTTGCATGTGAACATCTTCATGAATATAGGAGCAGAATTAACATAAGCTTTTTTGTCAATTCTTTTCTTACAGATACTATATTTAAACCACTTAAAAAGTAAACAGCAAAGCACCAGGGCATTCTCCTCTTTATATCTATCTAAGTCATTCCAAATTTTCAAAATTTACACCTCTTGACTACAGCTTCAAGATCCTCTTCTGAAAATAATTTTGGAACATTCTAAGGGCCTGTGGGTCCAAGTGTGAAATAAGCTGCACTGGGAGCACTAGTAAAATCTCGCAAGTAAGTAAATATCTAAACTTTCGCAAGACATTATTACATTATAAGTTATTCATTAAAGGCAACTTCAAGTTGTAGTGATCTGAATTATCATTATCTCAAATTCTTCTCTAAAACAATCTGTCCTTTTTGCATGGTGCAATTATTCATTATATCATAATCATGGTGTTAACAAAATTTGTTTTTGATAACCATTGCATTTTTTACTATGTCTTATGTATGTCTTAATCGTATGTATAGCCTTGTGGTCTATTATGAGATTGTTTTGTATTTTTATTATCAGTTACATCTTAGTGATTTGAATTGATCAGCAACTTGACAGCATTTTTATATAAAGTCTCAACTATGACAATTGAGTTCTCTGATATCATATCCTTAAACCAATACTGTTTAAATTTTTCAATCATCATGAGAAATTTAGCTTACTTTCCCCACATAAAAACCAAACAAAGTAAAATAAGTATTTTTCTTTTTCACCAAATCACTTTTCATGTCAGGAAAGCTATATAACATAGTTTTTTCAAGAGTATAGTATTCAAGAAATCAAAGCATGTTCAAACCATACTGAATACTCACAGAGTGGATAGTGCGGTTACAGGTACGCCAGTGCTGTAGTCGGCTTCACTGCGAGATTTCCTGGAAGCCAGGTAATACATTGTTAACAAGTTCTGGGCTTCTTCCGTCATATTAGTCTGGTGGCTCAACAGGTACTTGAACAGCTGATGGGAAGGAGGACAGAGAAAAGTCATACTAACTGTTAGAAAGATAGGTGAGGTGATTTGGGGTTTAATACCACTTTCAAAAGTTTTTCATTCAAATCAAATCGACGAGGTTGTTATCTGTTATTTTTGGCAAAGAATAAGATTTTAAGAATAAATACTTAATTTGGCCTGAACTGCATGTACTGGAACTATCAAATCATGTTATATTACATTTATAGCTTTGCAACTAATTCTCTCTACTGTATATAACTGCGTAAAAGTGGACTTCACACCAGAACTTGAGGGATCAAGAAAGGAGTCGACTTATATTATCATTTTTTATATCAATAGGCTAAATGATTAATTCTGATAATCAACTCACAAGAGCGAAATCCTCTGCAGATATTGGTAGAGTAGAGTGCTGGTGCTCCTCCATAGCTTGCACCAGGATCTGACAGGCTGTCTGTGTGTCCACTTCCTCTCTTGTACCATAGTCGTCACAGTCCGTGAAGAACACACACCCAAATACGCTGTAAGTAGCGAGTTTTTTTCCAGTAACAGTCAAATATCAAAAGTGAGTTCTGTGATTCTCAAGCAGAACACAAACTCAATCATTCTTTGCAAACATGAAGTTGAGGTCAAAAACATTTTCAGAATATTTCAGGGACTGGTGTGGGTAGGTGGGGCAGATATGTCAGAGGGTAAGTTTGTTGTAAAAATTATAAGGATTTTTTTATTTCCAACTTGGATGAAGGTAAACTGGTCATTCATAATGGATATATATGTAAGACTCGAATCCATGGCAGGCCTCAAATCTATGGCGGATTTCCAAATCTATGGCAGATTTTCAAATGACAGACATTTGTACTTTTTTTGTATTTTTTGTATCTGACTGCAATGATTAACCAAACCTTACGCTAGACAAACTTACCCTAAAATTCGTCGACAGGAATCCAAGGGTTACAAAAGATAGTCTTTCAATATCTTAGGGCTAAAAAAGACAGACTCACAAAGGGCTATACAGATCCTACAAAATAAACAAAATATGATGTGGCATGAAGCCGCAACTATCTTACTTAAGGTATTGTTTAATGTATTTTCGTAATTGGGATATTGACTTATTATTTGGTCGGTATCCGTTTGCAATATCTCTCTATGACTTCCCTAATTTTTTCGCTTGCGACGCAATTAAATGGGCTTTGCGACGGGAACACTTATGCACGGGAACTATTATGACGTCATCGCACAATGACGTCACGTAGCATGACGTCATGAAACAGTCAAACAATCAAACCCGCCACAGATAAGGAAATCCGCCATAGATTAGAGACCCGCCACAGATCTGAGTCCTACATATATATATATTCAAATTATCAATTTTGTTAAAGCGTAGTGATTTCAATATTTCTATCAGAATTGTTCAACACTACTCAAATTAACTTTTCAAGTATGATGATGTCTACAAACACTTAGGTTCTTCGGCAGAAAGTGTGTATAAAAAATAATACACTACTTACTCCAGCAATGATTTGGGTATATGGCTAACATCTGGGTGAGAGAAAGGATCAGCTGATTTGGTTGTTTTTGCTTGACTGGCATCAGAATAGGCCCAGACCTGCCCCCTCAGTCTGTGCACTGTCTGTTGAGGAAGCCCTCCCGTGTGTTTGGATTTGATGTCCAGGAACACTTTGTTGCTGCTCAGAACTGATCATACAGATATATAAATATTTTTCTCCATACACAATCCTTAAAACCTGCTGTATTGAGTTGTTCTTATCAGAGTGGAGTTCCTATGGTATCGATTGTTTTGGTGCTTTTGCAGGCTACCATCTACCTATAAACAGCATGTAGCACATTGGTTTTCTTATCCTGGGAATAGTACTGTCAATGTTTCCTCATACGATTTTTGTAATAGCTAATTCATAAAGAATAAGAGGCAAACATTGGTAAGTCTTATAGGATATAAGTTATAAAAACTCTGATAGCAGGATGAATTCTTTATACTCAAGACTCACATCAGAACTTAACCCTTGGACTACCAAATTTCATGATAACAAGGTTTCTTTTACTAACTGGATTATTCATTCATAAAGACATGGATATTAATTTTTCCAGTAGTGTTATGAGACATAGATTGGGATAACCTTAGGTTGATACAAACTAAAGTCTACATGGTACAATAGGTTCATTATTTACTAAATTACTGAATAATTATTACACCACAGAAAGAATTCAAATAAGTGGTTTGAATGAAGGATTATCATTTATCATTTTCATCATCAGTTACTAATTTTTATGTCAGGACTGAGTTGTTAAGCTGTGCATGATTATATTTTTTTAGCTTTTTCTAGGTTCTTTATTTTAGGATTTATTTCTATCTATGGGTATACATGGATAGGAGACAAGACAAGTCTTTAAGATGTTAAAAGGTATGATTGCCTGACTTTTTGCTATCATAATCCTTCCATTCAGTGCACTTAAGCTATTGTCAACTTTGACTTCTAATTCAAATGATATCAGAGATTAAATGTGTTATACTGCATATTCCAAAAATCTAGGGCAAGATAAGACAATTATACGATGAAGGTTGAGAAAGATCAACTACTAGTCTACTACCACTCTGGAATTTCATTCATGTTAAATGTTTGGTATCAGAATCCCCTCAAGGATGTAATGATGGGAGACTCTTATCTTTATTTTCTAACGATGGGTGGCAAAGTGCAACCGAAACATAAAGCTGCATTCAAACAAATCAATGTTCCTTTGGCACAATTTTTCAAATGTGTTGAGGGTGGTATGACTTTAATTATATTTTTCATTGGGACAGATATTGATGCAGGAGGACAACTTTTTATTGTTATCATTAAAAATACAGTTTGGAATTATTTACAGGTAACACAACAATATTTAGTTGTTTTTATGACATATTTTTGTTTGACAAATGATACAGATGAGCATTAGGGATGGGAAAAGTTATAAAAAAAAATCTAAATGACAAGAAAAATCAGCTTCATGCACATATAAAAGTGATGCGTTGAGGCCGGAGAAACATTTCATTTTGTTAATGATTAAGTTAAGTAAATATTTTTATGACACAAGTGTTCTTGTTTTATGTTGTTGATGGCTTTGCCCCTCTTGAAGGTAAACACCCTCTTTGGCAAGCAAACATTTTACAAATATTCACACACCTGCTTGTAGTTGTTCTGTATCTTTCTTCCTGAGTCTAGCAAGATCTCCCATACAACACACGCCCCCAGCTGCCAGCAACACAGAACCACCTGTAGGAACTCAGTGCGTTGAGTAAGCAACTTTTCATAATAAAACATGACTGCTCTGAGAGAAGAAAATCCCACTGTGTGCCCCATTGACTGATGCGCTAAATAATCTTAAATGTAAGGCTTTTTCATTACAGAATCTAATCTTTAAATTTCATCAGCATTGAGATGGTTTTTGATGAATTTGAGAGTAGGACCTCTTTTTCATCACAGAATCTAATCTTTAAATTTCATCAGCATTGATGTGGTTTTTGATAAACTTGATAAAAGGACCTATTTTTCATCACACATGATGTAGAAGTAAGCATGCTGTAATTTTCAAAATAAAGACATTGTTTTCCAGAAAATCTCATGTTCACATGGCTGGTCAACAAATTACAAACATCAATGGCCTATCATTGATCAATCAGACCTACAATTCATGGGTAAATTCTGTAGAAAATGTGTTTGACACCAAGGTCAAATATATTGACTTCAATCCTATAGGTCCTGTGTCAATGGATGCAAATATTCAAACACTGAAGATATCTCCAGTCTTCAGAAAAGTTTGAATTTATCATTCACTGTATATATCACATTTGATTATAAACAACTTATTCCAAAATCATGAGAACACAGTACAATGGTAGATGAATAGATATGCTACAATTTTATTTCGACATCAAATACATAAATGGTAGGAAACAAATAATAGGGTGAGGATATGCAGAACTTCTGCTTATCTGTCGAGGATAAAATATGTTGATGCATAAAATCATTTGAACTTTAAGGTTGAAAAGTTTTGGCTGATCAGAAATCTTGATTAAATTATTTTGTTAAAAAGAAAGACTGAAAATTTTAAGAAACTGGAAAAAAATCTATTATTGTAAAATACATAATATTTTCATTTTCATTATTTGCTCACTCTTTCCTAACAATCCACTTTGTGAAGGAGTATTCATCATGTATCCCTTAACATAGTCGTGACAGAGAAGATTTTGAGATCACCTACGGCAGAGTTCAATTCACGACGTTTGGGTGAGAGTCAGACACTCTGCCGATTCAGCCAAAGAGATATCCCTTGGGCCAAAGCAAGTAAGAATGCATTTATTTCACCCTGCCATATACATGTACACTCACAAAATGATTGTCCTTGAGTCAAGTCATTTGGAGTTATCAAGCACCTATGTTCGACATATTCAGGGTGTTGTGAGCACTAGGGATTTGCCCTGGTCTTATGTTTGGTGCTAAATGTAACAGAAGTGACTGTGAGATCATCTCCAGCAGGATTTGAACCCAAGACTTCCAGGTGAGAGTCAGGCACTCTACCGATTCAGAGAGATATCCCTCTGGTCAAGCCAGTTAGAATGCTTTTATTTCACCTTGATAACTAAAATACAACATAGTGTACCTTCAAAATTTCTCATGCATAATATTTCCAAATGAACTTGTGACTCAATTTATTGAAAATACTCAATCTAATTATAAAATATATTCATACTGAAAACTGTCATTACATCAAAGGTGTATACCAAATGTACCATGTCTAGCAAGAGCAAAAATCAGCTCATCATAGGCAAGCTGGTTTGGCTTTTTGAATTGTGAGTCAATGCAAAAACATGGGTATTACAGCAGATGTAATGACAAACGTCAGGATAAATGAAAATATACCTAACCATACCTCTTAAATTAATGCATTCAAGACGATAACACAAACAAATAAGTCATCAAAGAAATCAGGAAATATTGACACGTTTCTTCATCTATCTGGCTTACTGACGAAGCTACTTTGTTCATTGTAATGCAAGATAATCATAACACAAACCCTCCAAAAAGTAAGGAGACGTCTCATGCCGGTCGCTGATGACTTTGCCAGTGAGATGTGAACCAACCATGTGACACACCCTCCTTTCAGAGAACTGCTGCGAGTAGTCCATCAGTCGACACAATGTCTCCACCTCACTGCCAATAGCTAGGATGTGCAGTGGCATCTCCTGCGAGATATATCATAGGATAATCTAACCCACAAGCTGCTGAATACTAAAACCTTATTTACAGAAAATAAAGTTTAAATAAGGGTGGTTTACAGTAATCATAAGTTCTTAAAAATGAAGGGTGTGTTCTTGGTTTGGCCTATGGCTTGTGATTGTTTAAATTAGGATTTTACTACAATGAATTTGCAGATGGACATTATTTTTAACGGATGTTTTTATGAGGAATCTTGTCCCTCACGATTGCTCATGACAAGAGTTGTCTTGAGAAAACATAATGCTAGAACTTTATGAAGCACAGTTGGTTAAGCATTAGTTCATTAAGTGTAGTTGGTTGTTCAATTCTCAAGGATTTGGAACTGAAGCTGAGAGCACACAAAAGTTTACATGTACTGAGTATGACAAACAGTTATCATTATAATACCACTGAGGCTGCTGCAAGACTGAGAAGTAGACCCATCTTGAGTTTGAGGTAGGAACCCGGGGGTGCAATATCTCCTGCAACGTGTAGTAGATAAAAGATATTAACATTCTTTCAAGGTACCTTTTTAGGTTGTTAAGGTCATGTTGTTATAACTTGTGGATAACTTCAAAATTCATATTGTTAATGTGATAGAGATGCAATATTCTTCATCGTTGTGACAGAATTCACTAAAGTCATAACAATTAGTTTAGATGGTGTGGAATGCGAGTTGTTAGTAGAAAGCTGTGAAGCAACACATGTTTCAAATAAAGAATGGCAATCCTATTTCATTGTGACAGAGTTGGAAACAGGGAATTGACATAATTTATAATAATATATATACATTATGATGCACACATTTCATTATACTGCAATTTTACTCATAATCAAATAGCATTGTTATTCCAAGTAATTTGTTAGATTTCATGTATAAAATAAATCAACTACATGAATGTGATTAGCCAGTTTCATTCAGGACCTTATTGTAATACAGTCATTAAGTAAAATCCTCAGGACCATGAAAAAGTCGTTCCTTGTATCCCACAGTTTTACATATCCAAGGTCATTCTGTGACACAAGTAATTAGAAGAGTCATTACTCATCCAAGTTTTTTGCTTAGTCAGACATTCCTTAAAGTATTGCAGCTGTAAATCTGACAGATGACAAAATCACTTCAATGAAACACAAAACAAACTAACATAAAGAACTTGCTCCAATGTTTGATAAAATTATTGGGCGAGATCAATCAGTATCTTTAATATTTATATGATATAAACTTGAGAAAAGAATATCCAACCTGTTGCAATTAAAACTCTTACCTCCAAAGATATAGGCGAGACTTAGAGCGAAACTCCAGGGGGAATCTCTCCTGTCCTCATACAGACATCTTATACTCTCAGGTAATGTGGACAGACCAATAGTGGGTGATATACAGGGAAGCTGCAAAATAGTAAAGCTTCTAAATCAAGGGATTATTGTTTGATCTCTACTTTGCAGTATCATAAAAATTAAACACAAGCAAATAAGTGAGCATGGCTCATTAGCACCCCAGACCGTCTATTCCTGACCGATTTAAAAAAAAACTTTACATAGCTCTGCTCTCCCTAAACTCAGACTACTGACAGATTCTGTAATATATTACATTATACAATAAATTACTTTGAATTTCATTGAACATCAAAATCTAAAGCACAGAAATTGACACAAAAAAATGAAAAATTGAATATATCATTTGTTTCATACAAGTGCAATTCTCAGGATTGAAGACGTGCAAAATTTGAAAAGAAGTGGATCAATAGTATTTCTGCAATTGATTGGACAAATTCTTGGAATTCACTACGTAAAAGACATAGAAATATGTAAAATGTAAAAAAAAAAAGAATTTTGATATTCAGGTTGTTCAAGCAATACATGTGTAACAGTTTGCAGCAGATGTTCAGTAATGCTCAATGTTTAGCTATGTGGTGAGTTGATTGGACTTATGTTTTCCAATTAATGAATATTATACATTTCTGTTGTTGTTCCAAAATGTAAGTCTTAAAAATTATGGTTTTACTTTGAAACTAAAAAGTACTTACTTTTAGGATGTTATTAGCCTGAAACAGGAAAGATAATTTATATCTTAACCATTTTTAAAACAAAATGTAAAATTAGCTCGGACATTCATTCATAACACATAAATGCATTGCTAAAATATACTTCATTAAGCCCGTTTCCAACAATAATCTTTAAATAAAATTTAAACCATACTGCAGAAAAATTAATTTTTCATTATAAAACCTTGTGATATAAATTTCCCTTTTAAGTCCTTTTTATAGTAAAAAAACTATTAACTTACCTCCAGGGCCAATGATACTGTTTCCCCAACAATTTCTTTCCTCACTGTTCCAATGATATGATATTTCTCTCCAATTTGTATTTGTTCACACAGCTCATCTGGGATAGAATATATAGCACAAATATAAACCAGTCGAGTAGATGACTTTTTCAAAACAATTTTACAATTATAAAACAAAAATTGAAACAGCTAACAGCATGGTCAAGTGTAATTTCTTAAGGTGTCAATTTTGATAAAATTTCATCATATACTTCATTAGTGGTAAAAATATATAATAGATAAGTAAAATAGATATCATGATAGCCATCATCGTAATCATGCAAGATCCACAGACTTTGTAATTTCTCACCATATCAATTATCAAAATCTCTCAAAGAATGTGTTTGAAACTTGTTTTTATTTCCAACTCCTCAAGTTTTACTGTTAATTTGTAATAATCATAAGAAATACCTCTCACACAGACAGGAACAGCCTGTACACGTTGTCTGGTGTTGGAACCAGCCCGGTTTTGAAAACATGATTCTGGTACAATCTCTGCAAGGAGCTTATCTGGAATTAAAGTCTGTTCAAACACTTGAGTGTTCTCAATTAGTTTCCAATCTCCATAGTAAAATTGGTCATTTAGACACTGGAGCGTACATATACATAAAAAATGATCGATGGCTTTATATAGTCCATCCTGATATATCAGTGTATTTGAATCAGCTTAGCTCCTTCCTAATACTCTGATCTCTTTCAAACCAAAAGCCTCGTATTGCTAGCTATCTAACCAGCCGATGGGCTGACTCACATCCAGCAACAGCGCCACAACCTAGATAAAAAAATCTGTTCAAGATAGGAACCTGAAAAAAACCCAGGTGAACTTAGCCACGAATATCACGATGTGCCAGCCGCATGAGTCATTTGGCCCAAAAGAGATCAGGGTATTATGAAGGAGCTGAGCGGATTCAGTTACACTGATTTAGCAGGATGTATAAAGTCCTAACATAGATTTATGAATAAAATTTTGATATTTTAGTTGCCCGTTTATCTCTAGAAAGAGTGGAAAGTCTTGTCGATAGTAAACTTCTTCACTGCATAAAATGTAATGTTTAGTTGTAGATACTAACAACATTATCAAGCCATTTTCAAATACTTCTCATAGAAGTTACCCGTAATTTCTTGACTGTTAAAGTGTTTTTAATTACTTTTATTAAATTTAATACTTTTCGAATGGCTATATTTTACAAATACATAATTTGCAGTGAAGAGATCAACAACAAAAATTACCTGAAATTATTCTTGATTTTTTATCTTCTTCCAAAACTGATCCACATACATTGCAAGTGAAGTCATTTCTGAATTAAAAATGTGTCAATATCATATAACAGAATGATTGCATGTGAAAGGTAAACC
The DNA here is from genome assembly GCA_921293015.1 of Phorcus lineatus. Lineage (NCBI taxonomy): Eukaryota > Metazoa > Mollusca > Gastropoda > Trochida > Trochidae > Phorcus > Phorcus lineatus. The sequence continues at coordinate 30,890,231 of OV121087.1, read as the reverse complement.
AACCTGAACCCATCCATCCATGAATCCAAGCAGAAACAAAAATTTGTTGGTAGTACTGTATACTTTTACTAGTACACTTTTGATATTTATGACATAGATTAGATTTTACAATTGACACTTAATACATTTGATACTTATTTATGCTTCACCTGATAGTTTGTTTCTCTGATGATCCTGCTATATGCACCCTAATGAATCTGTTGCCTTGGTTACCCTCACATTCTGCCACCGGGCACACATACTTGGCACTTTGTCTGGAAATGTGAGGTTTATTGTCATGGAAAGAATTGCCAAACATTATTCCTTTTAGATAATAACAGAAAAAATCTTAATCAGGATTTCTTTTTTAGTTAAGTTTAGGTGAATGGATTTAATTTTGTCAAATGTTTTTTTAGTTTAGAGAATGGATTTAATTTTGTCAAATGTTTATCTGACTGTTATAATGTATGGGGTTAAAGATATGAGGTAAAATTAATATATGACAGATAATTGTTTTTACTCACGTGTACTTAGAAATCGCTGTATATCCAGTCACAATACCATTTAGTTTCACATAAGCCTTCCCAAGGCATTGTGTCAGATCTTTCACACTTTGAATGATACAACTAGAAATAAAAGCAGATTTGTTAATTTTTAATCTGAAGACATTATATTTATGTATGTGTTATCCTTTAATGTACTTATAACTTCAATATAATACTTTGAAGTTGATAATGGAGTGATAGTTATTTGAGTGAACTTGGTTAATCTATTAAGAATTAAAACTATTAAAAAAAGAATTCCTGGAGAAATTTTTTTGATCACCATCACACAAACATGTGTGAGGGAATTGTAAAAAATATTACATATTAAATGGTTTTCATAAATTTGTATTTAAATGAATGTTTTTTAAAGAAGTATTAACTATAATATCATTTTAAAATCAGTTTGATAAACATATACTCAACAAAACAAGTTCAGGAAGACCCTGATTTTCAGTACTGGGATATTCTATAGTTGATATAATGGTCCATATGATAAATATTGATGATTGGGTGGTTTTTAACTTCTTTTATGGGTCCAAGAATATTCTAGGATAATCTATTAGCTTTGCAAAAGGACCTTCCTCTTTGTTTTTTTAATGGTGATTCTTGTAAATTGGTTAATAAGGTTCAGAGGTTATGTATTCACCTTGGTTGAGGGTCTGGGAGACATTGAAGTCTAAAGCTGACAGCTATTTGAGAGAGAGTTGTGTCACCTGGCAGTAGTTCAAGTTCCTGGACTGTTTGGAATACAACCTAAACATTGACCAAAGAAAAAAACAAACATGAGTATCAGTGCAAAGTATCTTATTACAAAACATTAGATGTTGAGATAATTTGGAAACATAATTACTAATGCATTTACAAGTAGCTATTATAAAGTGAAGTGGCAAAGGCTAGATCAAAAAGGGTTCTGAAAGTGAGTAAGTTAAAACCTCATTTTCTTAAAAAGTCATCTTAACCCTTGTTAAGCTCAGTTATTTCAATCACAACTTACTTAACCAGGATACATAAAATGGTTAGATATATGTACTGTTTAAATTAACAAAATGAGGTATTGGATGATATCATGTGGATACACGTCTTAAGAAAAGAATTCCTTTAATGGCATAATCAACTTACTTCTTGGAAGATATCTGCAGTTTCTATTGGATTTAGAATCACAAGATTGCCAAGGGCAGCTGAAACCGTAACATGAAGGCAGATTAAATGAATACTCAATCGTCAGGGCTGATAGCCTTGGGTTTCATGAATGCACACAAACTAATATACATCATCACTTGTGATAGCAATTAAAAATTTCTAAGGGAAGGAAATCAAACTGCTAAAATTACAAATTTTATGAATATGATAAATTTGATACTTTACTCCTTGCAAATAAAGTATCATAATGCAAATGAGAGGTGATTACTCCCATTACGTTTTCTCAAGAGTGATATCTCCATGTTTTAATGTAATAAACTGAAAAGAAATTCAATGGAGATCTACCGTTCAACTCTGTTACTACAGCTGGATCAACTTCTATTTTGAAATGATAAACAAGCAGTTCCTGAAAAAAAACCACTTTATAATGATGGACATGTATATATATACTTATGATATAGAATGTTATGCTCTTATCATATATGCTTTAACTAAACAAAAAACTTTTAAAATATTCAAAGTTCCATTTAATTCACTGTTAGGTGTAAAAAGAATATCCATTTCGGTTATAAATTCTTAACTCATTAAGAATAAGATTAGTAATTTAATAAGTACCTCTCCCTTGAAGTAGTTCAAACAAGACTTTTTCACATGTTGTAAACCAAAACTGCAGTCTAGGTATGTAAGAGCAGCTTGTATAAGTGTGAAGCGATTACTGATTTCTTCCATGCAAAGCTGTTCTCTATAGGATTTACAGAGAATAAAATTTTACATTAGTACTTACAATCAGTTGTGTTGCGTACTGAACTTTGAAATATAAACATTTATAAAAGCAATACAAATACTTCAAATAAGCTGATAATGATTGTTATAATGAATAATTGGTTGACAAGCCCTTAATGAATTATAAAACAATCATTAAAAAAGGGTGTGCTCAATAACAGTAACAATGGTGACAAATATGTGATTTTAATCTTAAAAAATGGAAAAGATGTCCTATAACTTGGATGAATGGTTTAAGTTTTTTTTTCTTTTGACCCTTGTTACTAACCCCTGTACTACAACATTGGGAACAAAAGTTCGAACAGCTGCATACAACAAAACACATCATCTACTGAAATGGAATATATGGAAACCTTTTGCTAAACGAGAGAACGCATCACATGACACAGATTTTTCATTCCAAGCAAGGAAGAGTTTTCCGGTAGGACCAAAGACTACGCAAAGAAAACTACAACAGAACGAAAAAACACTCCTCAGATATTCGTTTCAAAGAAACATATTCAGGTCCTTATCAAATATCCCTTTCAAAATGAATATTAACATATCATAACTTTATATCATTTCCCGAAGTTTCACCGATTGAAAGTTTTCAAAAACTTTTCTCTGACAACGTTCTTTTGTTTACAAACAAAAACATAATAGCAGACGAACAGGTGCTTCCGGTCAATTGCTTTTACCGCTAGAGAAACTTTTCATTACGACGTCTCACAGAACACTGAAACGAATAAAGATAAACTTAGCTTGGGTGACAATGTAATATTTTCAGTATAACCTGATAATTTTTGTATAGCTTTGTTGGATAATATTGATAATTGTTACTCGAATTGTTCGAGAACTATCGTGAAAGAGTACATTCTTTTACTTTCCGGATATTTCCTCCGGGTCTAACTCTTAAAACGGATAAAAAATCCAGGTGTGTGGTGAAATTTGTCCATTTCTTTAACGTGATTCATACATTCGACTTTACATTGCATATATATTATTTGATTTAATTGAACGCATTTACCTATTACTGTACGTCTTGGCATTTCCCTATTTTCATTGTTGATTTGAAAAGTGAATGTAGGTTTAATCAATGGACAATAACACTGACATATGACACATAAACTTAGAGAACGAAATTCAGAAATTCCTTACACTTATTCACACTACACTATTCAGACACAAATGTCATTTAACTAATGTGCATGTAAATGGTACCCCGAATGTTTACGTACATTTATATGCCCGATTCCAACTTTTCATTGAAAATAGGAAAATATCTTGATTTTGGCATTTTAGAGATAAAGATGTAAGTTTAGGGAGGCGATTTGAAATTCACTAAGAACCTGTGGTCTTTTGGTTATTATTCAAGCAATATGAAAAATCATAAAACTTAGTCTGTGTCACTTTAATCTACCAAAGTCTACATACAAATTCAGACTTGAGCTGCGAAATGATTTGTCGAAAAATACGAAACTGATTAACATTGACTAGTAACATGAAATTTTAAAAACATCTACAGATTTTTTATCGTACATTGGAAAGCAAATTTTGAGATTTGTATAGTTCATAGTTGGTTGTCTATGTCATTACTTCTTTTCTTGAACAATTCTCCAAAAACATTTATAAGCCCACACAGCAAAATCCATACATAGTAAACGGAGAGACTACTTTCAAAGCCCAACAATCTACACCATTAAGCGAAACAGAAAATTGTACATTTTTCAATGTATATTTTTCAGTCTCAGACTATTAAAAGGCGAGCCATATGTAACAGATTTGACAAACTGATTTGCCTTTAAAGAATAGTGAACAATATCAGCACGTGTCGGAACATGTTATATGCATTTATAAACAAAAGATCCATAATATACTAACAGAACCTCGCATGTACATCAATACGATTTCGACGAGTGAACATAATTTTTTATACATATTCAAAGAAAAAGTATACATATTGTTTATTTAATTCATCCAAAAAAAAGCAAACATTCTCATACTCGAGCCATATGTTCTTAGATGTGCTATATAGGCCATGGGAAGGTATCGTGTCAAATCATTCCTAAAAGACTTAACTAAAAGTAATTAAAGAAATGATTTTTGTGCATATTTGATATTATTTCAAATAACACCACTCAAAAATGGAAAAACGTAATAAAAAACAATTGCGGCTATCAGAGGGATTTTACGTCCGCTTTGTCGTACTTTTCCGGTTTTTATAAAAATCGTCCCCCTCAACCGGAAGTTATCCGGTGAACTGAAAGAAACAACGTGAAAGAAACGTCTTCTGTTAAAAATATCAATTTGCGTTTTGGATATAAATCCTATAACAATGACGGAGGTATTTTGAATTACATCAATGCTAAATAATCATTTTGAATGTATTCTTACTTTGCCTTATATGAAGCAATTTCGCTCCAATGCATTGCAGAATGGAATCTAATGTGTTTACAGTTTTCGCACATCTCAATTTTTAAAGTATTGTTAACGTTATACCTACGTCTTACGTTTATGTACAACGTATTCGTGTCTTTAGAATTAATCCAACTGACTGCTGTTTCTCAATGTCTCAATCATATATATATCTATTATATCTTATATATAATAAGTACATGTTTGTCGTGCTGTGTTATATCGATATTTAACTTTTTTAAATCATTTTATTTCATTTAATTCCTCAGGATGTTCAGAAACATTCTGTTCACACACTTGTGTTCAGGTCTCTTAAGAGAACACATGACATGTTTCTCTCAGAGCAAAGTTCAACGCCAGACAAAGATGAAAGAGCGTAAGTTTTATGTTCATTTTCATTTTACATTTCCACTCACGCTTAAAGTCATAGTCTCATTTTTGCAAGGCAAATTGTAATAAATACCGGACAAATAGTTCATCACTCACAGAAATCTTTCCCCTGATGTTTGCAACAATTTTCAGAACTCTGCAGGCATTCTAGCCCTCGATAATGAAGTTCAAACTACCCTACCCTACCCTACCCGAATATTATGTTTTTTGCAAGCGTTAGTCCTTACCACGTCATTTCGCAAAGGCCGTGACGAAGAACACATAAAATTTCCCAGCTGAATATCCAATGAAAATAGCTAATAGCTTACGCTTTTTCAAATATAGAAATAACAAAAAGGTGGTAAACTCACTGAAGAATGTGTCTGTCATAATTATCGGCGCTGCGATGACTAGATTTCCGGTGTTTCATACTCGCGATGGGATTGCTCTTGATTCGGTACCTCATCGGTCTGAAACGGCATACGCCAATAAGCTGCTTCATCCAAAACTGTAAAACGGGCATAAAAGTGAAAATCTTTGCAAATGCGACAGGAAATATTTGTGTTAGCGATCAGATTTTGTTCGTGAAGAATAATTAGTTCAGTTTAGTTGCCTTACAAAAATGAGACTATGACTTTGATATTTAATATGGAAAACACTAATGCAGAATTAATAAAAGTTATGTACTCATGAATCACTATGTTATGCCACACTATGTTACCCTTCACAAGTTTCATCTATCGATTAGGGTTAGGACTAGTAGTTAAACTTGAGGGTTTTGTTTATCATCCAGTGCACAACATTCACGCTATCCCATCGGCCAAGGTGCATAGATAATATTTGCCATCAAATTTATGAAATTACGATTACCTTAGTTTTCATAAATCCTAGAAAATGCTTGTGATAACATTAGACACAAACTAAGCTACCAAATTTAAAGTTACTAATCAACTTCCATCAATAAAATTGTTTGGTCGACACCATATTTTATATTCATCATTGAATTTGTATTTATTTGAAAAGTTCTCAGTTTTACCACTGACCCAAAAATGTAAGACACTTAGGGTTGAGTGATTTAGTTTGGACCTAAGCAAAGCTTACAAAGCTTAAGTGTATCTTTTCACCATGTTTAACCCCTGTTAAGTATGACGCTTTTTGTTTCAGTGACAAAGTATGGAGACAAATTAAAATGATTTCTGACTATGGGCAAGTGAAAGACATGCCAAAAGAAGGTAGAAAACAGCCTCATTCTCGGGATGTCATAAGACCCTATGGTGAAAACAACTGGTCAGGTAAGTAACATGCAGTATGTCTCATGAAGGTTTGATTTGAAAACTATCTTTAACAAACATGTTAGTCATCTTTAAATTCAATTTAAATATTTGTTTAGAGTATGTTCTCTAAATTTATTTAATACACAATTTTTTTATTTTTAAAGTGTGCTTAAAATCACCTTAGACAATGAATTTAGGAAAAAAATAACTTTAGCTAACTAGATTTTAACACTATGTGTCATGTTGATGAAAATGTAACACATAGTATTATTCTTTAGATATATAAAATGGAAGATTAGCACTTACAATTAACTCCTGAACTTTCTTTAATAGGGGAAATATAGTTCTTATAAGTATGTCATAGAATTTTTTTCAAAATGTAGTCCCCTTTACTAGATTTTTATATCCTATTTAAATGGATATCTAACAGATAATAAATATTTTTGTATGAAAAGTTTGGAAGAGAAGCATGAACTTAGATAAAGCAGGTGTGATCCATACTCAATAATTTATATGAGATTGAATGATTAATACAGCGCCATGTGACGTTGAATTTTAAGACAGAGTCTCATCCTGAAACAAAGAGCAAACTTTATTGCTTTATTAAGGCCTGGTCATCAAGGTGTTTTGAAAGTGAAACATGTACAAAATTTCAATAGTAACTATGAGAATTAAGTTTGTGATTTTCAAGTAAATGTGATGAAAATGTATGATTTTTTAATATTCATTACAGAATCAGATCTGAGCATACAAGGTTCGCATCCATATCCTAATGCACCAGGTTTGTATACCAACTTAGCATATTATTAGACATTAATGAAGTATTGAATTTGCAAACTATGACATAAATTATGAAAAATAAATAAACTCTGTTTAAACATGTGTAAGAAGCATCCACATTGTTGGTTGTACCTGAATAGTCATAGGATAAAAAACCTGATTAAAACGGTCACTTGGTAAAACATGGTCACTTCATATTTTTCTATGTTCATTCCTTCAATCTTTCCATTGTCAAATAGTCACTACCTGTTATTCATAAGGAGGCATTTTTCTAAACAAATCTCATTGAAAGATGTCAACGCTTGACATATCTGAGGTTCTAAATGGGACAGAAATCACAGAAATAAAATTAAATTTTCATAATTATCAAGAAAGGATAAAACCAACTGCAACAAACAGATTTATTGGCCAAGATACCAGAATGGTGTTGTTACATGATTGTAGGGTTAGGACCATCTTCATCAGACTGTACAATTGGGTACCTGAATATAGGACATAAGGACCTGTAAGGTCGTGCAAAGCGCTTAGTATCAGCATCACAAGTACATCCTCAGGGTAATAAATATTTAACGCTTTGAGCATGTGCCTTGTACATGGCAAGAGCGTCATACAAATGTACATTTATTATTATCATCTGACACTATTGGGGCAGATAACTCAGCGTGATGAAGACAGTTTCATCATTCTCTTACCAAAATTTTAAATTATTATCTTGGAAACCTCAAATGGATCCTCATGTTACTACCCATATTTCTAGATAGGTTGTTGACGATACCTGAAACATATTTTTTTACATAATTATTGAATTAAGTTTATTTCTTCAAATGGAGCTCTCATAATGGTATGTGTCGTCTTTTGTTTACAGGTGTTCAGTTGACTGATGGAACTGGACAACATACAGATCCGAGCAGTGCCGGCAGTCGCGAGCTCATGTTGTACGATCAAAACAGGTAATAAACTTCACATTACAAGAAATACATGAATATATGAGATAATATATGAGAGCAGTGCACCGGCATTTGCAGCAGTATGGTGAATGTTTTAAATCAATCAACAGTTGATATTTTGAATCTGATTTTAGTCCTTTTATTTATAACACACTATCATACAGATATCATTTAAGAAGGTTTTGGTATATTCTCAAAATTCAGTGTGTGTGACTGTTCGAACTGGTAGAATGCATTGGAGAAGATGATGGTAGTTTTCCTGGGCTTAATGACCTGAAATAAATGTTGTAAGATCTTGGATTCAAACATGCTTTCAAGACATTTTAAAAGATTAAAGCACATTGAATACATTTTTGTTCTAGACAATCAGGAATTCAGTCTGGCGCAAGTGTTCATGAAATCAGACAAAATGCTGGACATCCTGAACGAATGGACCCCACATCCAGGGTATGTTATTTTTAAATATTTCAATGAAAAAATACTAAATTTATCTCCCTTTATGTAAAACTTTATCTTTGTCATGTCAAGTATAGTCATTATCTTTTAAGTTAAAAAAAACATGTAAAGAAATGTGAGGGGAGAGGATTGTCACAATGAGTAATATTTTTTCATGGTTGAATATGACATGAGTAAGCCCTCAGTAAATCATGCAACAACTTTACAGATCTAGAACCCACTAGTTAAAAAATGCAATTTCACATTAATTTTACTAGACAGACTTTTATCCCCTGTCACGAAAAGTTTTTGAGGGTTATGGAAATGACCGAAGGTCTGGGCATGCATCATGGCTTTTCTGTTTTTGAACCAGAACTCAAAATCCAAAGGCCTAGCTCATTGAAACTTGCTATAAGATCAATCATCATGTGTATTGTTTGATTTTGTAGTGTGTCAACTTCTTCTGCCTTTTTTTCCTGTTCTTGTGAAAAGCCATCTTGAAATTTTTCTCCACACCAGAACTCTCAAAAACCACATTGCTTGGGTCAAGAATCTTTGTAGATAGCGTTATGTGAAGGAGTGCGATTAGGGGATTTCAAGTTCTTTAGAATTGTTTTTGACAGTGTTCAAGGAAACATATTTAAGATTTATTTTTTCGCTACAGCATAGCTCAATGAAATTTTGTTTGTGAAACAATCATCATTTCTTATTGACAGTGTTTGCTCAGATCTGAGGTTTTATCATCATTAGATCATATAGATCTATCACTGCATGCAATACTTGATCTTGTGAATGAAATTATATATTTTTATCTATTTGCCTGCAGGCAGTTAATATAGGACAACAACAGATGCTGGTTCCAAGAAAAGCTCCCACAATGCCAAAACCACAATGGCATCCTCCATGGAAACTATACAGGGTAGGTAACTCTTGCAATCTTATCATGTTGGTTAACTGTGTCCGACTATGAGACTTACAACTTTTGTTAAATCTCTTTGTTTTGGGAACATCCATTCTCACATTGAATATTTGTTGATTATGTAATATAGATTATTTAAAAGAAAAAAATCAATTCCTATTATAAAACTTGATATGTACGATGTGATTCTCAATCTCTGTTTTGAAGTGAAAGGCTTTTTCAAGTTACAAATGTGTAATTGTTTGATATTTTCTTGTCAGGTTATCAGTGGTCACCTGGGCTGGGTGCGTTGTATAGCTGTGGAGCCAGGCAATGAGTGGTTTGTCACTGGTGCTGGAGACAGGGTCATCAAGGTGATTTATTTTTATCAATTTTGTCAGTCAAATTTTTAATTTGTTATGTATTATCATTTTCATTTTAATATATGGTGTTAACTTACATGATAAATGATTTCATTATTTGGGATTTTGTTCAAATGACTGCAGTTCTCAACATGTGACAATGCTAATATGTGTGAAATGTGCTCACCATTATCTTTATCACTTATTATTTTCAAGTTCTATCATATAAAAGCCTGGCATCATTTTGTCACATTGTCTGTGCCAGCTCTTCTGCATACTACACCTGACCTTGATAGTTCAATCTCCTGGAAATATTACGTATATACCTATATATAGTTGGTGGGAGCAAGAATGCACTGAAATCGTAACTGTTTTCACAATGCAATAAAGCATTTAGGTAGAGATGAAGCCAGGCACAATTTATGTGGAACTTGAAAGTAATTAGACTCCACACTTCCATTATTTTATTGCAACCTGGCCATGTAAATCAAACTGTCAATGGTACCTGTGTCTCTGAGTTGTAACAAATATCTCTGACATTGTTCTAGATCTGGGACCTAGCTACAGGAACACTGAAGCTCTCGCTTACAGGCCATGTGAGTTCTGTGAGGGGCGTGGCAGTCAGCCCCAGACAACCCTACCTGTTCTCGTGTGGTGAGGATAAACAGGTCAAGTGCTGGGACCTGGAGTATAACAAGGTGATTGTCTTCTAGAAACTCAATGAAACTAGCGAAAATATTACCATCTTGCTGTGTGAGGGTATTTATATTTCATATCCCTATGAATAACAAGCGAATGAAAATATTGGCATTGGCCGGTTGAGTTTCCAAAATGTATTCTCAGGTTTTCATTTCATTGGCAGTTGCAATATTGCGATTAGTAACTTGTCTTAGTAATACAATAGGAATGCTGAAATAATTATCAGTTGACTGCAGAGACAAAAGTAATTTTATGGTAAGGATGATTTGGTACAAGTGATAACTGTTTTCACAAAATGTAACCAAAATCATTTACACCAGGATCATGCAGATAACAAACATGTTACGTGAAATTAACGGTTTTACCTCAGAAGTCTGTCTATATAGAATTGTACATTTCACTGAGGAAAGAATACACTTTTTTTCACAAAGAGATCATGACTTAAGAATGGTTGTTAATATGCTTTAATTTAACTATTAACACTTTTAATCATTTATACCCAATGAAAAGTGAACTTACATTGTGTGACCTTGAATGTCAAAGGTAAAGAAATAAGGATAAATCAAATTTCTAAATTAGAATAGCTTTTTTAGAACTAACATTAATCGTTTTTGAGTTTTGGGGCTGCTCTGCTTTGCAGTGTCTCGCAGTCACTCACTCACTCACTTCTTGATTAACATTTGTATATTTACAGGTTATTCGTCACTACCATGGTCATCTGAGTGCAGTCCATGCATTAGATATCCACCCCACCATCGATGTGCTCTGTAGCTGCGGGCGGGATGGTACAGTCAGAGTAAGTATCCTGATAATACAGAGATAAACAATAAATCCTCAACAGTAGTCTCAACTCTACGGAGAGGAATAATTCCAAATGGGTCTCTGGTTAAAGATAGGTTTCTGTGGAAGCAACTTGATAAGCAGGTTGATTGTTGATTAAGAAGATAGAAATGATCCATGTGAGATATAGTTTAATATGGTATATACTTATAGCAGACTGTTGCAATTACCTTGTATTCAGTGATCTTAGATAAGGGTTACAGGGATGGATAACAAGTTCTTTGTGATGGACTCATGAAGATTTCATTTAACCGATGAAGGGAGAGAAATGTGCAAACATAATATGAATAAGTAATCCATACCATATGCTTTGGTACAACTAACTTTTTTGGTACTAACTTCCAAACAATCTGCAGTAACCAGGTATAGGTTAAACATTGTATTATCCTATAATTCATGACTCAGTTGTTTCTCATTGCTGCTTTATAAAAGACTCCTGATTTCTCATTGACAGGTATGGGACATGCGTACCAAGGCGTGTGTACATACAATGGTTGGTCATCAGAACACGGTAGCTGTCGTCAAGTGTCAGGCTGCTGAACCACAGGTAATAAAGCATTTCCTCCAGTATTTGGTTTGAGATGGTTTATTGGAGCTTTGATGTTTAAGTATTCTTTCCACAAAGAATCATTTTAATCAGATTGATCTTGTGCTACTTAAACGTTTTACCTAAATATTAAAAGGTTATTATTGCTTGCCATGAATCAACTTTTCAACGATTTCTTGTCTTTCTTTTCTTCTATGTCAAATACCTCCATTTTTCTGATGCCAAAATCTGATATGTATAACGAGATGATATCTTGTTTGACAAATTTGCTCTGTATGCTTGTGTCAGGTTATCTCCGGCAGCCATGACTGCACAGTGCGACTCTGGGACCTGGCGGCAGGACGGACGAAGGTTACGCTCACCAACCACAAGAAGAGTGTGCGTGGTTTAGCTCTCCATCCTGCTCAGTGAGTTGTCAATGTAGTGCAGTGCTAATATTGAAACCTTGGAGTGTAATCAGCCAAAGATTAATTTTCACTGAAAGTTGTTAAAAGAGACCACTGAGATAATCAATAATGGCTTCTCGCCTATTCTTCAGGTAAAGAAATCAAAATATAAACCAAATAAATGCTAATATTATATCAGGACACTTGAAACCTAAAAAATTAGTAAATTATAAGTAGGACTTGAGTATATATATAAGTCAATAGGGTCTTATGACAAAAGGGGAACAAAAACAGAAGGTGAAAATGAAGGCCAAAAAGTCAGAAGGGGAGCAAAAACCTTGTAAGAAGTGACCGCTTCCACTCCCCCCACAAATGTAATAAAGTCTGCAAATGAAAAGTCAAATTGGCTTTTTATCATTCAGCCTGTTTTAATCATCCCCTTGTCAAAGTAGTTGCAAATTATTGATGTTAACCTCTTCTCTCCAAGGTACACATTCGCCTCGGCTTCCCCTGATAACATCAAACAGTGGAAGTTCCCAGATGGCAACTTCATTCAGAACATGTCTGGCCACAACGCCATCATCAACTGTCTCGCTCTCAATTCAGACAACATCCTCGTCTCTGCAGGTCAGTACCTCTGCATGTTTCTGCATTTCTATTATCACTTTTTGCAGATTACCCATATAACCGAATTTTACTGATAAAAAAAGGACAGATTGATAAATCTTGGAGTTGTTGCTTCCATGGTTTACACTCAGCATAAAAAGGACAGAACAATGGTTGAATTGGCACTATATAGTTATTGTCAGATGCTGAAAGCACAAAATTTTTTTTATAGATTTTTATTAAAAGAAGAGTTATGATTGATGTAATTACTTTCATCATCATTATTATTTAATCCGTTACAGCGGACAACGGCACAATGCACTTCTGGGACTGGAGAACAGGCTACAACTTCCAAAGACTTCAGGCTGCCGTACAGCCGGGATCCATCGACTCCGAGGCGGGTATCTTCGCAATACAGTTTGACCACAGTGGCACACGACTCATCACGGCAGAGGCAGACAAGACTATCAAGATCTACAAGGAGGATGATTCAGCTGTAAGTTGAACACATTTAACAGAACAGGGCTTCCTTTCACAAAGCAACCTTAACTAAGGTTAACCTTAACTCCCATTCTTAAACATTGCACTATGGTAACTTTCACTAAGGTTACTTAAGTGACTTACGATCACCTTAGGGCTTTTTGAAAGTAGGTCCAGGGTTATTTCTGGATTGTCAGGAATCATATTGGAAACTCCAGGTTTTCCAGGGGTTGATTAAAAACTAAATTGATATGCTTTATAGTTAATGTGGTCATGGTTACTTGCTAGGACTTTATTTTAACAGAGGTAACAGTTTCAACTATTTCTAGAAGGATTATCAACAGAAATCATAATTCACTAACAAAGGGAAATAATTTTTAAAACATCATCTAACAGGCTCTAGATGGATTTATAATGGTGATGAAGAATTTTTTTTAGAAAAGCATTATTGATAATCAGTGATAATGACAATGATTTAAACATGTTTGTTTTCATATTTCAGACGGAAGAATCTCATCCCATCAACTGGCGCCCCGACATTCTGAAGAAGAAGAGATACTAAACAGTTGCTCGCAACTGTCTGATTTGTATATAACATGTGTAAATACATTCATGTCAACCATTTTACACTTACGAAAGAAGTATTCTTAGAACACATTTTTTGTCTAATGATTGACTGTTCTTAATAAAGACTATGAAAAATATCAAAATGTACAAGTTAATCAACTTTTTCATTTCATGATGTGAATAAATCCATTTCAACATGACAAGGTTCAAAGGTTTTCATTTGTCATGAATTGCCAATACATAGCTATTCACATCAGTCTGATTAAAATCGACCATGTTCCGAAGAATAAAAGTTTCAAAATATTGACTCTACCGAGATTCGAACTCTATATGTGTAGGCTATCTTCTCCACTAGGTCTGACCGCACCCTACTGTAGCGCACGTTCTTACGTAAACACAGCTAACCAATCACAATGCGTGCGGCAAAAGCATTCGGTATCAGTAGCTAGGGGCAAGTAACTCTCATTCACCATTCGTTAACACTGACTGCTGCTATCCTTATTTTAAACGCGATGATGCGATTGGTTCGCTAATGACTAGGTTTTGTATGCGCTAAACTGGTGTCAGCACGTGCGCTACAGTAGGGTGCGGTCAGACCTAGTGGAGAAGATAGCCTACACATATAGAGTTCGAATCTCGGTAAAGTCAATATTTTGAAACTTTTATTCTTCGGAACATGGTCGATTTTAATCAGACTGCTATTCACATCCTCATCTTCAAAGGATTCTATGATCTTTCCTTTATCCTTTATCACCCAGGGATAGTTTATCAGGACATGTTTTTGCCTGCCTTTGATTTGAGTAGGCCAATGAAACTGCTATGTAGATTGGTCCTGCATGCCCCTCAAAAGACGAGTTACTACAATTTGTTGTCTCGAGTTGAGATAATTAGCTTGCAATTCCAGCTCTTAACTAATACTTTTGTGTTCTCATACAATCAAACGGCAAGATTTCCAGAGCATATGGTTATAGGGACTATTTTAAACAGTCTATACAAAATACCTATTTCCCTCTTTCTATTTCACCTTTTTCCCTCTTTCTATTTCACCTATTTCCCTCTTTTATATCACCTATTTCACTCTTTTTATATCAAGCTGTTTTGTTGGTTTATTGTTGCATAACAAGAGGTTGTAATCTAAGTTGAAATAATTCTGATGAAAATTTTGATAGGTGGTCTGTGTAAAATCATGATTCGGGAATCAGAAAAGTCAACCCTCTTTCAAAATTGAATTGTTCGAACGAACATGTTTATTACACCACTTCACCAGCTGTGCTGGTATATCTATTAAATACAGCCATGCCGTGTATCCTGCCGCTTCACTTGGTTCCCTTGGTTCCGGAGAGTCTTGAAGGAGGTGACTCTCCCGGATAGTCCAATGATCAGCGCATAAGAAACCTTAACTAGGCTTTATCCTCTGGTAACGTCTTACAAGGACTTCTAGGTCTTGATCTTTAACATCGTTACTAGCCATGCATTTGTTCTGAAGATTGGAAACAATGGAATAATGTCGCCCTATGTGAAGTCATATTTGTGTGAGGGACATCACCTTATACTAATGATTTTCAACAATGTAGCTTTTGGCAGTTGTCGAAGTAAATAATCAATGATAAAGGGGACTTGATACTCATTTCATGTTGACAAACGACAGTTCTAAGTGCAATCAGGAAAAATTTGCTGTTAAAAGGAAAGTCCTATAGATATATTTGTTGAAACGAAATTCAAGGGGACATTTTTTTTATTCATATATATTATTAGTACATTACTATTACCCACCACAGTTGATACATGTTACTTAGGGTAACATTTTGGTTGATTTAGATTGGACAACTTTATATATAAGAGCGCACACTCGGTAAAGAAACGACAATAAGAAGTGAAGCCATTCACCGGCGCTACGAGTGTGAACAGCCTTGCTACGGGATTACAAGGCATTGCTTAAAAGTCTTACCATAAATCAAATATGAATAAACTACAGCGCATTTTGTCATGTCATTCCCCCAAAAAACATTGCCGATTGGACGGACTCTTTAAGTGTATTGAGGAAAATCATGGCGATTAACGTGGATCGTCTTTGCTGCACATGCGTAAATCATAGCCCACCATGAGACTATCAATATTCATTCAAACATGTCAAGCTTTAACATTTCACTTGTAAAGCTTATCATTTATAGATTATGAGCAATTGGATTTGGTGTTTCTTAATAAATGTCAATATGTATACAAACAGAATTATTTCTGGACGACACATTTTTTAATCGATACTTGTTAGTTTCCAACCATTGTCATATGTCTTTAAAACAGAAGAAATTCTGAAGCTGAAACATTTTTTTATGCGTTGAGCGCAAATAAGAAAGACAACGAACAGTGCTATGAATAGGGGAAAACATGAAACACTGGACAAACAAACATTAAACCATACGCATTGTTACTGCTCCGGAACTACCTAACCAGTCTTTATAGTATTCGCATGCTTTGTACAATTCGCCTCGACGCTGAGAAAAATCTATGTTTTGTATAAGAGGCAATCATGGTGCTAAAGAATTCCAATTTCTATATTTGATATTTATTTTGGATACATGATTAGGATAACGAATATAAAATCAATTTAAAAAATAATTTATTCCTCTTAAGTCTTGTACTTAAGCAAAAGCTTTTATCTAAATTACCACGTTTTAAGTTGCATCACATGTACATTTGAAATATAATATTAACTTTATGTTCTATGTATTCAGTTCATTTGTTTGGCACATGTTATCCCAACAGCTCTTTTTACAGATGAAACTGATCTATTGAGCCATATTAATGTGAACAAAAACATTACGTTTTATACCAATTTTATACACAACTTAAGAATAAAATTGTCCCTGAATGTGGAAAAAATGTTTTAAAGAATAAGTGTTTGCTACTAACATGGCAAAGTCCCCCGCCGTTATTGCATGAAAAATGTATTACACAGTGGTCAAAGCGTCGTGGTGACCTTGAAAATGAGATCAAGGTCACCAATGTCAACTGCCGTTTGAGTCTTCCTCCCTTGAAGGCTGTCACCAAATATGAACACTCTAGGTGCTAAGCTTTACGAGATATCGTGTTAACAATGTATTTCAAAGTGATGACAGTGTCGTTCAAAGTCCACAGGTGCCTGAGTCATCCGCTGTTGTAGGCTGTCGTCAAATATGAAAACTCTTGGTGCTAGGTTTACGAGATATCGCTTAAACAATGTATTACAAAGTGGTCAAAGTGTCATGGTGACCATGAAAATGAGGTCAGGGTCACCAATGTCGACTGGCGTCTGAGGTTTCCTCCATTGAAAGCTGTCATCAAATACGAACACTCTAGGTGCTAAGCTTAACGAGATACCGCGTTAACAATGTATTACACAGTGGTCAAAATGTCGTGGTGACCTTGAAAATGTGGTCAAGGTCATCAAAGTCGACTAGCGTCTGAGTCTTCCGCCATTGAAGGCAGTCAACAACTATGAACACTCTAGGTGCACGTTAACAATGTATTAGAAATTGGTCAAAGTGTCGTGGTGACTTTGAAAATGACGTCATGGTCAACAATGTCGACTGGCTTCTAAGTCTTCCTCCATTGAAAGCTGACACCAAATATGAACACTCTAGGTTCTACGCTTCACGAGTTATCGCGTTAACAAGAATCCGGACGGACGTAGTGTCGTGGTGACCTTGAAAATGACGTCAAGGTCAATAAAGTCGACTGGCGTCTGAGTCTTCCTCCATTGCAGGCTGTCATCAAATATGAACACTCTAGGTGCTAAGCTTTACGAGTTTGTCGTGGTGACCTTGAAAATGACGTTAAGGTCACCAAAGTCGACTGGCGTCTGAGTCTTATTCCATTGAAAGCTGTCACCAAATATGAACACTCTAGGTGCTAAGCGTCATGAGGACGTACGTCGTACGGACGTACGGACAGACGCCGCTGAATTCATAGTCCCCCGTTCCGCGTTGCGGCGGGGGACAAAAAAAAAAACAATTGAATAATTTGAGCGTGATTTTATTAATGCAAACATGTCTCTTATTGTGCCATAGTGTGTCTCTGAATATTGCAATGATCGGACTAAGTTTAGTGAGCCCTGTATATCCAAACTATACTACCTTTAATGTTTTTTTCCCTTAAAGAGCTACTCCGTGATTTTCATAACATATTATTTACCTTTGATACGAACCTTAATGTCATATGTGGTGATATAAAATAAAAACACCTTAACTTTTCATGTCCAAAAGACATACATATGACAAATACTGGTTTTTAATGAAAATCTAAAGACAGCCTAATAAATGCACAAAGGTGTAGATATCACGTCCAATATACATAAATACTAGTTATATAACATCAAACACTATCAACTCCTAGCTGCCCTCCTGGCTGTTTTAGATACGTCTCCAAAATTACGTTTCACTATTTGACTCCCGCCTCTGTCCAGTTTTCGATAATAAATGCGACGCCCTACCTTCATATTGTCACTGTACAAAACATTAGCTTTAAAATGTTTCTTTTTGGTAACAGTCGATACTTCGCGATCAAATGACACCATTGATTAAGATTGGCATATATGACTCCAACGACTCACGGAGTGGCTCTTTAATATCTGAGCCTAACAACATACTCAGTGTCCCTTTAACGACATTATCGGCTATTATTATACTGTGATGCAATGCATGAATAGTGACTGAAATGATTATGATAGTCAGCCGATATTTACGTTAAAGGCACTATGGCACTTTTTGGGGGGAATTTAGCGATCTCTCAAAAGGAAGACAAACGTAACTGATTGCAAAGACACAACTTATAACGAACTCAAGGATTTCTTGAAATGAAAACTTTTCTCTAACTCAATTGATTAAAGGTGTTCACACTAAAATGGCCACATGCAGTATTTGCTTGTTTTGTGGCATCTTTTCTTCGACTATGGATAATCCAGTTGAATGATGAGATGCTTTACTCTCTCACGAAATATATGTTGCATAAACTAATATCAAATGGGGGAAAATAAATAAAGAAAAATAACCCCCTTCCCCAACCAAAATCAAACAAACAAAAAACTTGCTATAATGCTTTCAAGACGTAGACGTATTTAATATGACAGATAACTCGGTGAATGTCAATTTGCATCAACATAAGAAGGGATCTTTGTACAAAAACAAGAAAGAAAAAAGTTTCTGTTTTCATTCATTTTCAGACGGATATGCTAATGTTTTATATTGTTTTCTTACTTATGTCAAGTTAATACATAAGTAAAGCTCTTCATGTGGCTACATAATGAACGACCACCCTTTCAACGCATATCAGACTCGTCAAATGCTGACACAGATAAAGTGAAGGTTGAATCCATTTTAAAAGGTTCATTTTAAATGTAATGGCAGATATTAGACATACACACTATGGATAATAGGTAGACAGTCAGCTATGTCAAATCCTTACTGGGATTGAAATTTGAGGTTGATTTGCCTGAGAATACTATTGGCAAACTATAACAGTATTTACATTACACAACATTTTCAATTGGCAAACAAACAATGACGTTGCTTCTAATATTTGATTGTTTTACGTTTAACATGTTTGGTCTTGTTCAGTACATTCGTGGCATCCGAAAAGACAGCAAGAAAAACTGGCACCAAAAGACATATTATGCTAACAATTCCCATTCCAGTAGACGACGGACGCTTGTCGGGAGTACTTTTCTTTTTCTGCACTTGTGCAGTTAACAACTTCCTGTCAACCAAAAGCTTTTCTTTTATTTTCTTCCCCACTGCCAGAAGGTAACCTTCAGTTATGTTCTCGCGGATTGGTGTGCAGATTTTGGTGCAGATATCTGTGGCGATAGAAGCAGTTGTAGACACAATTTTATTCTTTAAGGGACTGGCTTTGGTACCAAATGATGTCGAAATTGCTTTTGTTTTGCTCGCGTCAATAGCAGATGCTAAAGAAGAGTATTGCAGTTCGTTAGAATTCATCCTTTTTAAAAGAATTGACCCGGAACCTATTCGAAGTTTGCCAGTCCGCGATGAAGCTTGGAAAACCCCGGTAGTTGAACCACTGACAGTAATCGGCGTCGGCATCACGCTTTTGTCAAGACATGTATTGGCATCAGTTTGTCGAACGTCATAGAGCATTGATGCAGAGGTTGATATCATACTACGTGCCTCTGTAGTAACTTCTTGAAACATGCCCGTTTCTGAAATGCTTCTTGCGTGAAGTAACGTTTTGGTTTGTAAGTCAATTCTGCTTTTGCCATGACTTGGCGTTGAAAAATGCTTTGGATTGGTCGTATCCAGGAATGTTGATCCTAAGTTGTCGTGGTACTCATTATTTGAGAATTCTAAAGAATTCATTACTTGATTAACATACTTTGACCTCCTCAGTACTTTTCGAGCTTTTGCGGTATCGCTTTGAAATGTGTCGGTGGATAAAATATCTGCAGAATTTAATAACGACCATGGTCTCTGATCGATAACATTGGTGACGGGCAGTGTAGAGCTTGACTGAAGGTACTCGTAGTCGAACGCTGAACTTATCATTTCACGGCCATTTGATGTTACCTTGATTGTCGTAGAGGCTTCGGCTTCATTAATTCCCCTGCTTCTAAGCGGGTCGTTTTTTGATTCTGGAATTATTATTGTACAATATTAAACGCTTATTCATATAAATGATTGAATTAATACTTGAACACATTTTATCAAAACGAATACCTCTCAAATATACTAGACAAAAATTACTCTTTTTATGATTAACATTTCATCAGACTGCCAAATAATCATTATTCATAAATCAAAAGTAACATATTCAACCTTTTGCAAGATGTCTTAATATCGCAGCACGGTACTTACCAAAATGAAAGCTTACTGGAAATCCAAACATCCAGCCGTCCATGATATAGATAAATGCTCCAAATGGAGACGTTAATGTTACATTTGTTACTGGTTCTGTGAGGTTGAGGGTAACAACGCTGAAATCACAACCTTCGATCCTGATAGAAGTGACATTATACTGCGAGACTAGAGAACCAATTACGTCATTTCCGGTACTGACGACGAGTATGTTTCTTTTCCCGTCTTTCTTGTGAACTGTGTATGACCTCATGAAATTCTCGACTGAGGTAAGGATGCTAAGCGAACGAGGGGATATGTTGTTTTGAATCTGCGAAAGCGCCAACACCATCAATGGCTTGTCAGAACTGATATAGAGAGGGTTTAGCACTTCAAAGATTGTGAAACAACCCGAGCAGAGACGAAAGGTCTTCCCATTGTTTTGTATAATTGTGGTGTTGTTTGAAGCCGCTATCACTTTATAAGATACTTTGAACTGTTGAATATCGGGAACTTGCAGCACATACTGCTTGCCGAAATGCACGACGGGAGGAAGCATGATGATATGACTCTCGCAATACACATAGGAATTAATTGCACACAATCTTTTTGTAAAGACAGCAATGGGTTTTGTGCTTCTGATAAAAGTACCAGAAATGTCTCCTGTACAACTTCCAGAAGTATTTTCGAATTTATTCAAATTTATATTATCATTTGTTACAAATGTATTACATACACTGTGGCTCTTATTGAAATCAACGCTCACATTTGTGTCATCTTCAACGGCAATCACTAACCATTGAGTTATCTCCCCTTGGTTCAAGATGAATGATGCCAGAATGTACTCAGTTGATAATGCAGCCAATGGAAACACGATGTACCCCTCTTTTGACCTTTCACCTATAATCACGTGAACAGACACGTCTTTTGATGACACCAAACACAAAGTTCGTGCGTTTGAGTAACGAATGTGGTCAAGAATGAGAAGACCGGTATTGTCTATGAAGTACGATTCGTTAAGTGACATTGCAGAGCAGCTCAAGTGAACATCGTTTCCGGCTGGACCTGTGATGTGTAACTCCATCTTGTTACTGTTGCCAGGGGTATCCAGTATGAACTTCCGGCCTCTTTGATCACGGGCGAACGACCCTTATAGAAAAAGAAAGCAAAGGATAAAACATAAAATGTGTGTTAGTTAATTTTGGTATTTGCTCTCAGTATGCTAGAAAATATCTTAGGCCCCTATTTTTGAATGTCTCGAAAATTCACACAAACTGCCCGAGACCTTTCTCTCCCACGTAACCTATAGCACAAGTGGACAATATGATTCTTGCTTATAGCAAATCATCAAGCGCTGAAAATGTATATACACCAATATAGTCCTTACTTCCAATCACAAATTGTCTTGCCCAATTGTAACCACAGGATTTGTGATAAGACATGACTTGAACAACCTCTAAAGGACATAAAACCCTTGGCCTTTTTATTAGGATATCGCGATTTTATTCCTGTATACAGTGTCACTATGGTGAATCGTTTAGCATCAAAATGGTATCTTTCAGCAACAATCAGAACTTCATGATACAATAGATCCCGTTTTTTGACTCGAACAACTCACGGTCCCCTTGAGCGTTAATTACCCTCAACCATTCTTCATGTTTCAGTTAGTTCCGCATTTACCTCTGGTCTCGATTCTAAGATACTTTGGTTATATACAAACTTATCATAATCCATTGAATCTATTTCAAAATGGTATTAGATCTATTCTTACTGAAGCATTTTCATCCATAAGTCAGTAAATGTTAGTATTTTAGCACTTTTAGGTTTTACACGTCTCTTGCAAGTTGGTATCTTATTTTGCTGTAACCGTAAGAGCTTGGATGCGCCTTGTTAACAGAAGGCTTTTCCCCTTAATTCATTGAATAAGATAAAACAAATCTATTATGTTTACGAGAGATACCACTAATAGGTTATTGATAAAAAAATATCAGTTTAAACTATGGTGAACATAAAGGCAATAGAATAATTTAAACAAAACTAAGATTATTATTAAGAACAATCAAAGGAAATTCAAAGGAATACCCTTATTGTATCAAGTGAATAGTGAATCGAGTAAAGCCTGTTAAAAAGAATGAAAGTTTACCTGTGAGGATTTGGAGTAGCATCATCAAACATCTCTGAAAGAATGGATAAATGTTGATATAACTATTTGCTCAGTTGTTCATGAAAAAAGATGAAACGTTAAACGTTTGATCTTTGCATAATTAACACAAAAACACTGGTGTGAATACCGGTAAAATACAAATGTTTAATGTGTATGTAAGGATGAAAAAATTAACGTTATTGTTATGTATTGTGGTAGAAAGACGCAAAAACTGATTCAGGTACTGGTTATTGTTCGAATTGCTTACATGATCAGTCGAAGACATTACATATTGACAACAGTTATTATAATACCAGATATATAACAATATAAAAAATTGAGGTCAATCATATGTTTTACCACTGGTTGACTGGTCGAGTCAAAATAACATTTTCAATTCTATTATATTGCTAAAATATTTATCATATTTGCAATAAGATAACAGAAGAATACTAAAAGCTTAGCAAACTGTATGCGAACACATGTTAATTTCGAAAACACAAAAAAAGTTACAGCGATAACAACCTCTTTAGTTTATTTCTCAAGACGTGTCTAAGCTACCTCTTACATATATATGAACCAATTTGAAGGACAGTAATTTAGCTTAGAAACATCTTTTGCAATAAACCGTAGAATGTTCTAGTCTTGTAGTTTTACCACAGCCTCCAAATGAATTATGAGAACTGCATTCAGCGGCAAATCAAGGAATTTTGAAGGGGGTGAAGTCAGGGAGAGGGGGGTCACCCATTTGACGGTGTAAAAACAAACAGAGAGGAGGTGGCAAATCTCCTGAACTCTTTTGATTCGCTTGTGTCACTAAGTAGACAATGTTTAGCAAATTTTAAATATATTTCCTTTCTATAAATTATTCAATATGCAGTTTGCTACAGGAACTTCATATTTTTCACTGCAAACCGTCGCATACAAATGGTTGCACACAATTTTGATCATGAGTTGCAAAAACGTATATTTCATATACAGTCATACTCACGTTCATTGTGGAAGAGCGTTCAGTCGGAACTGGTTAGTGTTCAGTTACAATAAAAGGTAGTTATAGCACAAGTCAATTAGTCACTAACTACAATAAACCATTGATTTGTGTGCAAACAACCATGTTACACAAATGCCGCTATGTAATCAAGGTTTGTGAAAGTGCTTCGATTCGTTATTGCTTCGAGAATACGAAACGATTGTGTTCGTTGGTTGTTCGACCTGTTAATTAACAATTGTCATTGTCGATGTTTACCTGTGCGTTATGTAACCTTCTTTTAAAGAACCTAAGATGTTGACCTACGTTTGCTAAAGGTCAGGAAAGAAGGTACTATAAAAGGAATTATTTCGAATTAACTTTCAAATAAATGATAACAATAGTTCGAATTTTATTATAATGAAACATTTTGCATTCCTTTTCATATGGTTTTGAAACTGCCAAATTGTAGTTTTACTGATATAGATTCGAATCACCTTAATCAAAGTAAAGGTCAAATGTATGACCATTACTAGATTTCAAAGAAAACAGAGTTACGTCTCTTTACAGATATGTATGCTCAGTCAAAATTACCCATCCTAAGAAATACATTTTATATGACCAATTTAACATTACCAAACAAAATCTGTCTTTTTGTCTGCTTTAGATATACATTTATATAAGTTATTTATATACATAGATTATAATTAAGATATAAGTATATAGATATACGTTGCCCTAGAAGGTTGAAGTAGAAATACGGCTCCTGTTCTGACCTAACTATCAAGCAGGTGAATGAAAGCATAAATAATGTGATCTGAGAGATGATATAAATATCAAGTTACATCTTTGTTCGCGGTGGATATCTTTCTTTTAATATTAAGTGTTCACGAGCGCTCGCTAACAACCTCTGGAGATCCCGTGTCACTAAACGCATGGCTGGATTTGTGCAGCATTGCCCATGTAATGATACATGACGTCACACTATCAATACGTCACAGACAAAATCGTGTCTATGACGTCACAATATCTCGTCACTCTTTCCCTCACAACCGCGCTATCATTGATGCCGACAAGACGTGTTTTCAAATACAAACAATCTGATTGTGTGAATAAGATGGATCCAACCCTACGTGAGAGATCAAAACTTCTTCGAACAACCCGTACAATTCTGCAGGTAAGATGCCAATCCTTTAGCTTAGTTAATTACAACAATGGTTCAAAATGAAACTTGCGCAAGGATAGTTTTCCATTTTGAACGGCAATACTTCTAAAGTATAATCCATGATTGCATTTGGTTATGGAAAAAAATCCTCCAATACTCCCTCTACCCCTCCGAAACATATAGTTAAAAAGTAAAAAGGTTTATTCATTTTTCATTTGAAAACATTTTGGGCTAATTGAGTTTTCTTGGAATATTCGACATTACCTTCTGGACGTAGGCTGCGTATGCCGACTTTTCGAACAAACAGGTTCCGCCGATCATTCATTCCGTGCAGCATTAGATAAATAAATTATGTCTAATGTTGCATCACGTTTTTCATGTATACATAAATTATCTATCATAGTCTATGTTAACTGTTTTGACATGAATTGTTTTGAATATTATGTTATTAGTTGTCATCACATTTCTGGAGAATTGTAATTATACAAAACAAATTTCCCATTTGGGACAATAAAGATTATCTTATCTTATCTTATCTTAATTTTGAACCTTCACTTACTAAATGGTTTCTGTTCGATGGAAAGAGAATTTGCTCCACTTCAAATCGAAACATTGATATTAATCTTTGAATGATTATTCTTATTGTGTCGATTTGTCTAGATAAGTGCGCATCATCTAAAAGACTTCGTTGGGCAGACAGTTGTAATGTTGTGATTAGTGACAAAATAATTGTCTGACGGCTAATAAACCTTGTTTATGTATACTTCATTGTTATATCGCAGAATAATTACATTAAACCAAAATCGAAAAACTTTTTGTACAACATTTCAAAAAGCAAATGAGTTTTAAAAAAATTGCCTGGTAAATTTTTGGTTTCTTCCATAAAAAGATAAAAGAGGATGTTTTCCAAATTGTTATTCTCTGGACTCTACACAATGTTGTAACCTGAATAAAATGGACATGTAAAATGGGAATCTTGTCTCAATGTTGAAAATTCTCAATATCAATTACCCTGTCATTAATACTTGTATTTATTTGATTCTTTTCGTTTTTTTACTCCACTTAAAAGCTTCATTCACAAAGTCACTTATTCTGATACTAATCGTCTTGTGGTATCCTTGCTGATATGTTTTTCAATTTCCAGGTAATGCGAGCAAGTATTTCCAACATTGCAGAAACTTCTACGAGGTTTAAAAACAACCAATTCTATGTCAAGCCTTTAAGGGACTTTGGTTGTTACCAACAAAAGTAGGTATATTTTTCTGTCGAAAATGAAATTATTGTGCTTTTTGAATATGCTCCTATCAAAAATAATTTGACCAAAAACCCTAAAAAATTTGAATTAGTGATGAAATACTAAAATAATAAATGTTATCGTATATATCAATATCATATAACGTTTTTCTGATGTAAATGTTTTGCACATACATATCACAAAGATTTGAGACCTTCACCTAATATGTTTGATTGAAAAATGATGTATATAAAAGACATCAATTTATAGTTTAGATTAGTTAAATAAGTAAAAAATTTAAGAAAATACTAACCTTAAATATATTTTGAAAGATGTATACCTTGAAGAAATTATTATAATTATATAACAGATAAAAAAATATCATCTAACACTTCATGACTTTCAGAACTTCCCATTCTCCGCATGGGCTGCCCAGATCGATTTTCCCGGTTGATTCCACGGTAGGACCGTCCGTAAGAAGAAAGATGTTTACTTACTATTCACCTTCAATTGTGAAAGGGGTTGTACGCGGATATACCGTCACCATTGAGCAGCACAACGTGCACAAGTTTCCCCAGGAGATGTCAACTTCAGAGATGGTTTCATCTCCAAGCTCTGGTCCGACCACCTCAACATCCCTTCTGTCAGCTCTGGAGAAGCCCCAAGACAAAGATATTGATCAAGGTGATCTATGCTCGCTTAAAATAAAGTCAAAAGTTGATGTATATCAAGAACCAAGCCCACCAGTGTCATCAGACCATATGTCAGCTATGGAAGAAGTTACTGCTTATAAGGGTCACAAAGCTATGGAGCAAACTGATAAGTGTAATCCTAAAGAAGAGCCCAAACTGGAGCCGTTTTCAACACCAAACGCTTCTCTGTCAGCACATCAACCTCCATATCTGGACAAAACTGCGACTGGAGAGGTTCCACCATGCCAACATGATGTTAACAAGCTTCTTCCACTTGAAGCAGATTCGAAACATGATTCAAAACAAGAACAAAGCCCGACGGCAATCCTCGGTGCCCAGTCTGTCAACTCTATAGTGGTCATAAAACGCTCACCTGAAAAACTGGAATTATATCAACTACCAAGCCCACCAGTGCACCAATTAGCTATGGATGAAGTTGCTGGTAGAGTGAAATATACAACTGTTGAGCAAAGTCATGAATTCAACACTGCACAAGAGCCCAAAAAGGAATCATTTCCAGAACCAAACGCAATTCTGTCAACCCATCAGTCTGGTAGAAGCTGCAGCTGGAGAGGTTCCATCAAACCATGTTTCTTATCATGAAGGACTTGTATCTGCTGGCGGTTCAAGTATCTCCCCACAAATATCAAGAATGCCGCCTCTACAACAAAGCCAAACTATTCATACATCTGACACTTCATTTCTCGAAGGAGTCGCATGTAGCGAAGTTTCTGGGCAACACGAAGTGATCAAGGTTGTGCAAAGTGAAGTTTCTTCAAGACAAGACTCAAAACAAGAACAAGAACAAGAACAGTCAATCCTGGATGCCCAATCTGTCAACATTACAGAGGTCCGAAAACGACGTCCAAGACCTCGGCGTTCATTACTAAATACGTACAAGAAGATGTTCATGACATCAAAATCTTCAGGACTAAAGGAACAGCCTGAGTCGGACACCACTTCACATGAGCTTCGTCCAGAACCTGCTGAACAACTCCCGTCCGAGCTGATTGTTCAGGCCTTTGGGTATGATGCTGTGAAGTACCCGTTTTTGATGGTGGACACTAAATTTCCCCTGCCGAATGATATCACTGATGTTGAGTTCCCTTCCATCAACAGGAGGCTTATCGACTTTCACAAGAACGAAGAAGGAGAGTTCAATACCTTTGCAACCGGAACCTCTGACAAATATCATGCATCCAAAGGTGGCAACGATGTTCTAGTGAAGGATTTTACCAAATGTTCCAAGTCATCAGAACAGATCTTGAATGAGTGCAGAATCATGTCTCTTTTGGCAGAAACATTAATTACACCTCGCCTTCACGGGGCTGTAGAACAGGGCCTTGGGCAAGAGTACTTCATCGTCATGGACAAGTGTGAAGGCTTCGTCTCCTTGACCAAACTCCTCTCATCAGGGTTATATGTTCCCAAATCGTCCTGGTTAAAAATCTGTGTCAGCCTCGCCAGTCACGTCAAGATCCTTCATCATCACAAGATCCTTCACAACAATTTCAGCACAGACAATATTCTGGTCAACAAGGACACTCTTGAGGTGAAGCTGGTCGGGTTTGGCTCCGCCTCCTACACTAAAGGTATCCAGCTTCCATCTGCAATCGACGACAGATCGGTTATCTCCCCTGAAGTCAAACTGGGATGCTTCACATCTACCGAGTCGGATGTCTACGCCCTGGGTTCTGTCCTGGAAAAGCTTATGGCAGAATCCAGGGCGCTGGATCTACACAAGGTGGTTGACAAGACTCACCAGGAACTCCCCAAGGACAGGCCTCGTGCCGAGGAGGTTCACACCATGGTCCTCGATATATTAAATGAACTATGTTAAATCCTTTTAAAAGCATTTTGAATAGCATAAAAAGTGATTTTGAGAATTATTTTAATTCCTTTGTAATTGAATACATACAATCGAGCTTATGATATCTATGATAAACTGTGTATATAATTTTCTGTACAGATATTATTTTCTATGTAAATATGTAGATATTGTTTGTATAAAGGTCGTCGGACACAAAATGAATTTTGCTTTTGCTTTAGATAGTACTGCCTTCTTAGCCAATGGGAATATAGCTTTATAGAATTGGGTCCTCTCAGTTTGTGACCTCTAACAAGGGCCACGTGGAAGGGCCATGAGGACAATGCCCTTACAACCTTTTGTCTCGTTGTTCTCCAGAAGTTAAAGCTCGAACAAGCTGAAATCTAGTGTAAAGACACGTAAGCATATATAATCATAAGATGTCGTTTGGTAGCCAATGGCCCCTCCTAAGGGTCGAAAAGACTACAGCTTTATTCATTTTGTACTTTAGGCACCTGATGGGATAATAACATTGCACCTGGCGAACTCCCCGTTTTTCTACTTCTTCTCTAGACTCTTGGAATCTGAACTGTTGATCACAGACTCCTTTGCTGATGGGTGTATTATAATTTATGGATTTGCTTACTGTGGCCTCTAATAAAAAAACCCACAGGGGCCACGCCCTTAAATCTCTTTTCGACTACCATTGAAGGAGCAGAATGTCTTTGAATCTGATATCGTGTGTACAGACCGATTAGTTTATGGAGATTATCATCTATAGGCTTCGTATTCCCGTCACCATTAATAAGGACAAACTTGTTGAAATCCTATTATCGTCGTCCACTCGAAAAATGAAAGGCCCAGATAGCTTTTATCGTGTTGACAGACTCCTTAGCTATTTGGGATAGTAATTGATAGATTTAGCGAGTATGTAGCCCATTACAAAATGTGATATAAAGCCTGATGAGCTACGGAGTCAATGGTTCAACCTTGATAACAGTTGACATATTTGACCCAATAATTTACTCTTATTTCACATTCATGGAAGTGAGACGTTTTGTCTAACAGTTGTGACAAACATTATTTGACATATAAGAAGATTAAATAAAACCGGTACTTTCGCTATAGCTTTATCAGAACAAAGGTTGTCAAAATTCTTTGTCTATCATAGGTATCAAATACATATTTCTAAAATAATCAAAATGAGATTGGCAAACAATACATGACCAAAGTACCGGTGCAACATTTCATTGTCATTCAAACGGCATCTGATATCGTCCTTGACTAACCAACCATCGGACACCTTTGATACAACAGATGAAACAGATGGCTCCTCGATTAAATCACGCTTATCCACTGCTTGAAGAGAAAATTTGCATGTACGCATCTATAGAAATACTCTCTCAAGAATGAAATCAACATGAAGAATTTCTATACACGAAATTTTTTCGTAATCACCCATCTGAGGCAATAAAATGGCAGATTTCGGGCATGAGAGAAATTGTTATGACCTTCCGACGGATTGGAAAACATTTGTAGTTTATCGTACCATCACATGAAGTCAATCATATGTTTTACCACTAGTTGTGGAAAATGTGTTCAATACATATTGGTAAATAGGAAAATAATGTCAACTGAAATAATTTCTGAATGAATTTTAGTCAAAATTACATTATCAATTCTATTGTATTGCTATAAATGATTAATCCTATTTGCAATAAGATAATGGAAGAATACTAAAAACTTAGCAAACTGTATACGAACACATGTTAATTTCGAAGACACGAAAAAAGCGATAACAACTTCTTTAGTTTATTTCTCAAGACTTTTCTAAGCTACCTCTTACATATCTATGTACCAACTTTAAGAGAGCACAGAAATTATGCTTTGAAAACATCTTTAAACTGTAGAATGTTCTAGACGCAGGAAATGACTTGCATTTTTACCACAACCTCCAAATTATTAAGAAAAAAATGAGCATGGCTCTCATACCTCCGCAGCCCGTCTGATTTCTTCTCCCTCTAGTCTGAATTAATATGATTCTGGATAACCTGATTTACTAAAAGTTACTGTAATAGTTTAAGAGTAAATATGTCCCATTGAAGCAACAGATCTGTTAATCGCTACAAGTCCAATTGCGCAATCAAGGGCCATAAAAGTCCGTCAAAAGTAATATTTCGGAAATGGCTTTCGAACTCGATCAAGAGCATCAATAGGTGAGTCCAAACCAAAATTTCATTGACCTAAGTGTGATACCGTCTGAGAAAACTTGTCGCCATTGAAGCATCAGACCTGTTAATAGCTCCAAATCCAATTTCAGAAGCAAGGGCCATAACTCTAAATGGCTTTCGAATTCGATCAAGAACATCATCAGGTGTATCCAAAACCAAAATGTCACTCCTCTAGAAGTAATAGTTTCTGAGAAAATCTGTCCCCATTGGAGCAACAGATCTGTTAGTCGCTACAAGTCCAACTGAGCAATCAAGGGCCATAACTCATTAAAAAAAATATTCGAAAAATGGCTTTCGAACTTGATCAAGAATATAATCAAAATTTCACTCCTCTAGGTGTCATAGTTTCTGAGAAATTCTGTCCCCATTGTACACCATATAACTAAGTCCAAAAAATGACGTTTCCATGGAAACGACAAAATAAATTAATTCCAGAAAATTCAAAAGTGGTCCACTCTGTAGACAAGGTTAAGGTTAACAAGTGTGCAAATTTTGGTTGATCTAGAACTAACGGTATTTGAGTAAATTGACCGGACGGAAGGACGAACGGAATGACCGCTATATATATCCCTGCTTAGCGGGGGTATAATTATGAGAACGTCATTCAGTGGCAAATCCAGGAATTATGAATGGGGATGAGGACAGATATGGGGTTTGGGTCACCCTTTTAACGTTGTAAAAACAAAAAGGGAGGAGCGGGTGAGTCTCCGGAACCCCTTTTGATCCGCCTATGCCAATACGAAGACAATACTCAGCAAATCTTTAAATATATTTCCTTTATAGAAATTATTTCTCTGTAAGGGAATACATACAGAATGCAGTTTGCTATAGGACACAATTGGTTGCGCATAATTTTGTTCATCTTGCAAAAACGTATATTTCATTTATTACCCACGTGATCAGCCTACAGGCAGTTGGATACTAATCCCCTATGTCACACGAGTTACGTATCGCATTGACCTGTGTCGTAACCATTTGACCGTATTCTAACGATTTGATTGGATAACCGTTGACCTTTCACTTAGGTTATGTTCTGACGGAACTAATTTTTCATTGATAACAATCACGTGCATTTATTTTTACTACGTCATTTCCATAGGGTGTTGCAGCTCGCATGAAAGATAGTACTTAAACTAATTACAAGATTAGATACAATTGATACACCACAAAACATATTTATACGTATTTGGACACTAAAAGTAATTTACCTTTTTTTTGAAAATAATTAGATTTCTAGGAGTTTGTCTGCTTTGTTTTCTGTTTACAATGTCTTTGGAAGACATGACGACTCCCATTCGTGTCAATGACAGAGGTGGAAATCGATGGTACTATTCGATGAAGAGTTACTACAATTGTTAAACCTCTGGGGACATTCAATGTGTTCAACATCAAAACTTAGCTTAGCAACGACATTTCCTGTGACGGTGGCCTTGCCCTTCAGCAAACCATGCCGCCCCAATCCAACGCAGTCACTGCCGGCACAATGCGACCATCACTACCTCCAACTCCATCTCGTCCTGGGTTTGTGAAGTCGATATTCTTCTGTAGCAACCGATGTTAGGGTGGGGAAAAACGTAAGAATTCCGTAACACGTCCTGCGATCGAGCCGACTCAAATGCTAAACTAGGTCACACGTCAAGTGTCGTTCAAGTGACGGTTGACGGTATATTGCATCCTCCAAACAGGGATGTGCGCATGTCAAGCCAAGGCTGTAAGCACTACGAAGGAGGAAGTCCGAGGTGCGCAGACCGCCTGCGTGGAGGATGGGTATATTGATGTTGTGCGGGGCGAAATGATAAAAACAATAGTTGTACGCTATTCACTTATGAAAAAATGAAATTTGCTTCTTTTGAAGCTTGAGTTTGTTGTTATTAAAATTCTTAAGTTGCCCCTATGGTTTTGTTTTCTTTCAATTGAAAAACCAATTCATAGCTAGGCTTCGCTAAACCTTCACCGCGAGACTGTTCACCGGGAGTCAGCCATTTGTATGGACAAGCAAGCCACTCGGCTCAGTAATGATCATGTGTAACTGACTCTCTAAACACAATAAAGGGTCGTATAATTGCTATTTCTTTCAGGTGGAGATGCAGAGGTGGAAAATAAAGTAACAGGGAGTCGTTTTTTTTAATAATTCCCACTTCAGTATATACTTTGACTCCATTTAACACGGACTGAATCGACCGAAGTCTTCGATGACGGTGAGCATACTACCGCACAATTCCTGAGAAAAAGGATAAACCTACTTAATATTTTCTTTATACGAGACATCATATTTATTTAAGAACGTTATGATTAGCAAGTATAAGGCATATACATATGGTATTAGACATTCCTAGACATTCGTCGTGGATGTGCAGTCGCTGGACGCTTGATCGCTAAACCGATCACAACTTATTTTATGTAGAATCAATAGATATGAACATATGGACCTTTTGAAAGAATTCTCAAACCTACGATAATCTTTCTTTCTCTTAGTAAAGACCACAAGTTTGATGTCTCCCGTGCCTGTGTAAGAGACTCGTTTCTAAAGACGTTCAATTGCCATCAAATCTTGCCATCATAACATAATGATTCATGGACGTAAATTCCTACATGGTATATCATTCTTTTTCAAAAGGAATCAATTGAACATTTAACTGTTTGAGTCTGACACATGCACTTTTTGTTATTATAATAACTAACTGAAAACTTTGCATCAACGATACTCTCTAATATGAAACCAAATAGTTTCCTTACATAGCATATCTCAATTAAGTTTTTAATTGACCTGTAGAACCTTTATCTATGTGTATCAGCTTAAATTTTCTATCTCTTGCCATTGATATGACATAGTTGACACATAATCTTATTGATCTTCTCACCTTCAATACCTAATGACGAAACAACACAAGAATAGTGAGAAAGAGAGAAAACTTATTTATAAACGGATTAATTAAATGTAAAGAATATTAGTTTCATGAGCGTCTTGCTTGTATACACGTTTTTGTTAAAACAAATACATATAATACAAGTGCATTGAAATTGTAAATAACTAATCGCACAATCATTTATGAGTGACGGTACATGGCATTTGTACTAGATACAAATAATAGTCTTATCACATATGAATAAGCTGGATCATGCTCACAAAGAGAGCAATAAATAAAGTTCATTGTGATCTGCACGTCGAATTCAATTCAAAATGTTGTTATTATTTTATTAATACGGAAAAAATTATGAAGAAGATTTTAGAATGACATTTAGACAAACCGCATGTGTCTGACAAGTGGGATTTTTTGGGATAGCCCAAAATCATAATCACGGGAAAGTGAAATTAATCATGCAATTTCAAAAGAAATGAAACCAAGATAATAATATTCCTCTCCTATGTCAATAGTCTATTGCTGTTTTGGAGGGGATATTTTATCATCTATGTTAAAATTTAATTTCCTGTGATCAGAATGGGATAGTATTTATAGTAGTAGTAGTTATAGTATTTTAAACACCCCGATGTAAAATGTTTTAACAAAGAAAATAAAAAATAGCATGTCCACCGTAAATGCTGTTTAGTCTACAAGCCATCAAACAAAGCATGTAAGGGGTAGGATAGATTATTTCTTTCATTTCAAGTTTTTTTGGAGAAAGTTCGAAGTCACATCGATGGCAGAAGCGAGTTCAAATTGTCTGAATTATTTCTCCGCTAGTACAAATATTCACATAGATAGCCTACGACATGAATATGTCTTGCAATCATTTTATTGACCTAACTCCAGGTCTTACCTTGTGGATTTCTGGCTTAAATATTTATAATTTTCAAAATCTCGATATTAATGTTATTGTTATACATTACAAATAATGAGATACATCTCGGAAAGTGCGAGGTCGTGATACTTTATTAAATTTTCTGTTTGAAAAAATAATGACGCGGGTGAAATTCATTATATTTTACAATACTTCTGAAATCGTGGCATTTCAATTGAAGACTTTTTAAAAATCTTTATTCTCTCATCAGATATACAGTTGTAAGTCAGCATACAAGACATCATAACCGTCGTTCTTTACTATATCTTTTGGTTGAGAAAAAAACCGATCTAGATTAGCAGTAACGATGCAGTATTTTGTTTTCTACATGTGCGATACAAAAAATGTATTACATACATATATATTAAAGTGATGCGCCGATGCCCGAGAAACATTTAAATCATTTTTATCAAACCATGAAAGTGCAAATATTTATAAGAATTTAAAATAGGAGATGTCTGAGATATTTTGGCGCTTTCTTTGTCGTTAAATCTACCCCGACAAGGTTTTTTCAAATTTACATCCCTATCCCTAAATTGCCTTAAAATAAAAGCATATAACCTATATGAATAATTAAAAAGGAACATTTTGGAGCAAACCATTGCAGTCATCCCAAGACTTTTTGTGGCTGAAGTCTAATTGAACGAATGTTTGAACAAGCCCGATAGGTTTGACCGATATAGTTTTTCATCGGCGTAAATTGGAAGATCATTTTCATAATAACAGACAGATTGTTTTCGAAATTGTAAAACCGTTTGGTATAAGTCTCTGCTTAATTCACTCAAGTTCTTTTCACTATAAAGATGTTTATAGAATTAAACATCTGCATAATTTTACATACCTATTATGGAAGTCTAATGGAGTAAAACGTAAAACTTTATAATTAGATGTTCTTCAATTATGTTGCCTCGGAAATAAACACAGTTATCTTTTTCAGGCCGCTTAAATAAATCCCATGCTGTTTAATAAACTCGGAGTTTGATATCAATCCTTAATTTCAAAGTTCCCTCAAAAGGATGATTTTTTTTTAATCGGCGGATAAAATGTTTTTTGAGGACTCATACATGTATAAGGTAGGCCTTAACGCAAAAAACCACAAACAATTTCGATTACTTTGTGTATCGTACAATTGGCTTGTTAAATTCATTCTTAACTTTTAAAAATTTTTTTTATCTTAAGATGTGCTATTTAAGTTGATATGTATGCGTCTCCTGAGCAAAAAATGACGAATAAAAGATTACGTACAGTCCTAAACGCAACCCTTTGGTTTCCCTAAAAGAAGCTAGGAATCGACCTAAAAAGAGGGGGTTCTGTGGGAAGAAGATGTAATCATTAGGCAAAATAGAAGATTAGGCTGGTAATTTTTAAAATAATTATGATCTACTAATCAGGATCGATATAGAATACGACACATTCACAAAGTTCCAATTATCTTTAATCCTAATCAGTAACGTAACGGTTGCCAGCTGCTTTTAGCTAAATAAATTAGTCATCAATACATGGTTAAGTGCATATATTAAGGTATTAAATCTATTTATATAAATGTGTACACACGATTCAAAACATTTTATCAGCATAATTTAGAGTGAGGTAGAAAAACTGCGCAGACTCTTCGTTCTCCCCACGATAGCCACTACTGACGTCAAACTGGCTTGCGTTCCTAGCCTCGCTTTCGTTTCAACATGGCCGCCGCGTGAATAAGGTCTATAAATAAAATACCACACTCGGTCTCATTACGTACGAATTATACGAAACTCATGACCTTCCCTTGGTATCTGACCTCGCTTTCGCTCGGTCAGATACCGCCGGAAGGACACTCGCTTCGTAGAACTCGTACGTAATGAGACCTCGTGTAGTATTCTCTATATACAGATATATACTCACGTTCATTGTGGAAAAGCGTTCAGTCGGAACTGGTAAGCATTAAGTTGCAATAAGGGCAGTTAAAGCACAAGTTAATTAGTCATTAAGTACAATAAACCGTTGATTTGTGTGCAAACAACCATGTTACACCAATAGCGCTATTTAATCAAGGTTTGTGAAAGTGCTTCAATTCGTTATTGTTTCAAGAATACGAAACGATTGTGTTGGTTGGTTGTTCGACAAGTTAATCAACGATTGTCATTTGTCGATGGTTACCTGTGAGTTATGTAACCTTCCTTTATAGTACCCAAGATGTTGACTTGCGTTTGCTAAAGGTCAGGAAAGAAGGTACTATAACGAAAGGAATTATTTCGAATTTCTAATACATGATAACAATAGTTCGAATTTGATTCTAATGAAGCATTTTGCATTCCATTTCATATGGTTTTGATACTGCCCAATAGCATTTTTACTGAGATAAATTCGAATCACCTTATCGAACTAAAGGTCATATGTATGACAATGACTAGATTTTAACGAGAGTGACGTCCCTTTACATATAATTATATATATGTTTGCTCAGGCGAAAATCCCCATCCTAAGAAATACATTAATATTTGACCAATTTTAACACTACCAAATACAATCTGTCTTTTTGTTTGCTTTAGTTATATGTTTATATAAGTTAGTTAAATACACAGATTATAGATACAATATAAGTTAAATGTAGTCCTAGAAAGTTGAACCCTAAGGATCTGTTCTCACCTAACTATCAAGCAGGCGAATGAAAGCATAAATAATGTGGTCTGAGAGATGATATAAATATCAAGTTACATCTTTATTCGCGGTGGGTATCTTTCTTTTGATATTAAGTGTTCACGAGCGCTCGCTAACAACCTCTGGGGATCCCGTGCCACTATACGTATGGTTGGATTTGTGCAGCATTGCCCACTCAATGATACATGACGTCACATTATGAACACGTCACAGACAAAATCGTGTCTATGACGTCACAATATCTCGTCACTCTGTCCCTCACAACCGCGCTATCATTGATGCCGACAAGACGTATTTTCAAATACAAACAATCTGATTGTGTGAATAAGATGGATCCAACCCTACGTGAGAGATCAAAACTTGTTCGAACAACCCGAACAATTCTGCAGGTGAGATGCCAATCCTTTAACTTACAACATTGGTTCAAAATAAAACTTGCGCAAGGGAAACATTTAGAGAATAACCAACGAGGTACGAGTGATTACGGGAAATATCCACGAGTTGAAATAATGTTCACAGTCGCGAGCCTTGGCGAGCGACTGAACATTATTTCTACGAGTGGATATTTCCCGTAATCACTCGTACCGAGTTGGTTATTCTATATATTACCCATATTCAATTAAAATAACCAATTACGACTGAAAATCCTTGTCATTAAGAGACGGTAGTGATCGACATTGATCAGCTGATCCGTATTCATACGCGTGTAAAAACCAAACATCTCAGGAAGTAAATTAGTCAACAGCGCTACGCAATGTACTTCTGTTGAAAAAGGCCATGAAACTGACGAAAGTTTGTTCCCCAAATAATACATAACATGATTTCATATTTGAGACACATTAAGATCATGACAAAAATACTCTTAGAAGCTATCGCATGACTATGCTTATGTGAATGTGTGTCGTCGTCCCTACCTAGGCTACTTACTAACGGGCGAGTGGCTGAACGCACAGTGTTGAAATGAAAATTGGAAAAACCTGTCAATTTTTTAACATTTCAACAGATAAAAGTGGCAATATCTTGAAGAGAAATATATAATGAAAGCATCGAAACGAGTTTGTATGTCAATATTGTCAACTAATCTGAAGTTTGAACAACATTTCTTCTCTTGGATGTTGCTTTCAATCACGTCTTGTTGCCAGTATCAAGAACGATAACTCTTATCGGATTACTTATCGTGTAGTCGATGAACCTTTGTTAAACTAATTAAATATTCAATTACAACAACGAAACGTTTGCCCAAAAATTTGTACGGAGCGTTTCTCGATTTGTATTAGTATTTTAAACAGCTGCATACTGCGTGGGTACGACGCCATTGTGCAAAGGTTTGTTTTGTGCGAGCGTGTTCGAACTAGATCGAGTCCGTCAGACTTGCACGTTTTTGCACCGACAAAAGTGTATGGTTTGAACAAACGTTGGCTTCATGTGATTTTAGGTGATTTTATGTTGTGAAATCATTATGATCAATTCTAGGTTATCATTAACCTGTGTTAATCTTCAGATTATGTTTTGATGTTTCATGAATATTGTTACGGCAGCCATGTTTGTTTACAAACGCGACGCCTATTTTCAAGTATTTTGCTTCGGAAAAAATTATCATTCTTGTAAATTACAGTCATAGCGAAACATTTTGATTAAGTGTCAAATTGTATGTGTTAGAATTTTAACTTGTAATAAATGTATAAGAATTTTCATCTATCTACGCTTTTCTTTGAAAGGCGATGCATGTGTTCGGCACGTTCCATTTATCAATGAAACGTGAAAATAGTCCCGTCAACCAATCGTATTTCATTCTCAGGGTAACCGACCAATCAACGTCGAGAATCACTAAAGAGCACATGTGCGGATATCAAAAAAATATCCACCTGTGTCTCCTCGCCCATATGGGTAATATTATATAGTTTTCCATTTCGAACGGCAATACTTCTAAAGTATAATCCATGATTGCATTTGGTTATGGAAAAATTCCTCCAATACTCCCTCTACCCCTCCGAAACATATAGTTAAAAAGTAAAAAGGTTTATTCATTTTTCATTTGAAAACATTTTGGGCTAATTGAGTAAATTTTCTTGGAATATTCGACATTACCTTCTGGACGTAGGCTGCGTATGCCAACTTTTCGAACAATTAGGTTCAGCCGATCATTCATTCCGTGCAGCATTAGATAAATAAATTCTGTCTAATGTTGCATCACGTTTTTCATGTATACGTAAACTATCTATCCTAGTCTATGTTAACTGTTTTGACATGAATTGTTTTGAATATTATGTTATTAGTTGTCATCACATTTCTGGAGAATTGTAATTATACAACAAATTTATAAACAAATTACCCTTTTGGGACAATAAAGATTATCTTATCTTATCTTATCTTGTCTTTATTTTGAACCTTCAATTACTAAATGGTTTCTGTTCGATGGAAAGAGAATTTGTTCCACTTAAAATCGAAACATGGATATCAATCTTTAAATGATTATTCTCATTGTGTCGATTTGTCTAGATAAGTGCGTATCATCTAAAAGACTTCGCAGGGCAGATAGTTGTAATGTTGTGATTAGTGACAAAATAATTATCTGACGGCTAATAAACCTTGTTTATATATACTACATTGTTATATCGCAGAATAAGTACATTAAACCAAAATCGAAAAACTTGTACAACATTTCAAAGAGCAAATGAGTTTTAAAAAAATTGCCTGGTAATTTTTTTAGTTTCTTCCATTAAAAGATAAAGAGGGCAAATGTTTTCCCATTGTTATTCTCTGGACTCTACAAAATGTTGTATCTTGAATAAAATGTACAAGTGAAACGGGAAGCTTGCCTCACTATTGAAAATTCTCAATATCAATTACCTTGTCTGGAATACATGTATTTATTTGATTCTTTTCGTATTTTCTTATTCAACTTAAAACATTCCTTCACAAAGATCTGATACTAAATGTTCTTGTGGTATCCTTACTGATATATTTTTCAATTTCCAGGTAATGCGAGCAAGTATCACCAACATTGCAGAAACTTCTACGAGGTTTAAAAGCAACCAATTCTATGTCAAGCCTTTAAGGGACTTCGGTGGTTACCAACAAACGTAGGTATATTGTTTCTGTCAAAAATGAAATTATTGTGTTTCTTGAACATGCTACAATCAAAAATAATTTGACCCAAAACCCTTAAAAAATTGAATTAGTTATGAAATACTAAGATAATAAATTTTATTGTTATATACGATTGTTGAAATACATTTAACCTCCAAGCATTAAAGAAAAATAAAGACTTAACTAACATGATTATGAAACGTTTTTCTGATGTAGATTTTTCTCACATAGATGTTACAAAGATTTGAGACCTTCACCTAATGGTTTTTTTTATACAATATATATATATATATATATATATATATATATAAGACTTATCAATTTATAGTTAAGATTAGTTAAATTAGTTCAGAATTTAAGAAAATACTAACCTTAAATATATCTTGAAGGATGTATACCTTGAAGAAATGATTATAACAGATAAAACAGAATATCTGAAAACTATCAAAATTATTATTAAGACATATTTACTCATCTAACACTTCATGACTTTCAGAACTTCCTATTCCCCGCATGGGCTGCCCAGATCGATTTTCCCGGTTGATTCAACTGTAGGACCGTCCGTAAGAAGAAAGATGTTTACTTACTATTCACCTTCAATTGTGAAAGGGGTTGTACGCGGATATACCGTCACCATTGAGCAGCACAACGTGCACAAGTTTCCCCAGGAGATGTCAACTTCAAAGATGGTTTCACCTCTAAGCTCTGGTGCGACCACCTCAACATCCCTTCTGTCAGCTGTCAAACCTCAAGACAAAGATATTGATCAAGGTGATCTATGCTCGCTTAAAATAAAGTCAAATGTGGATGTATATCAAGAACCAAGCCCACCAGTGTCATCAGACCATATGTCAGCTATGGAAGAAGTTACTGTTTATAAGGGTTACAAAGCTATGGAGCAAACTCATAAGTGTAATCCTAAAGAAAAGCATAAACTGGAGCCGTTTTCAAAACCAAACGTTTCTCTGTCAGCACATCAACCTCCATGTCTGGGCAAAACTGCGGCTGGAGAGGTTCCATCAAGCCAACGTGACGTGAACAAGCTTCTTCCAGTTGTGGCAGATTCGAAACATGATTCAAAACAAGAACAAAGCCCGACGGCAATCCTCGGTGCCCAGTCTGTCAACTCTATAGTGGTCATAAAACGCTCACCTAAAAAACTAAAATTATATCAACTACCAAGCCCACCAGTGCACCAATTAGCTATGGATGAAGTTGCTGGTAGAGTGAAATATACAACTGTTGAGCATAGTCATGCATTCAACACTGAACAAGAGCCCAAAAAGGAATCGTTTCCAGAACGAAAAAACACTATTCTGTCAACCAATCAGCCATCATGTCTGGTAGAAGCTGCAGCTGGAGAAGTTCCATCAAACCATGTTTCTTATCATGAAGGATTTGTATCTGCTGGTGGTTCTAGTAACTCCCCACAAATATCAAGAATGCTGCCTCTTAAAGAAAGCCAACCAATTCATACATCTGACACTTCATTTCTCGAAGGAGTCGCATGTAGCGGAGCTTCCACAACTACTGGGCAACACGAAGTAATCAAGGTTGCGCAAAGTGAGGTTTCTTCAAGACAAGACTCAAAACAAGAACAAGAACAGTCAATCCTGGATGCACAATCTGTCAACATTACAGAGGTCCGAAAACGACGTCCAAGACCTCGGCGTTCATTACTAAATACGGACAAGAAGATGTTCATGACATTAAAATCTTCAGGACTACAGGAACAGCCTGAGTCGGACACCACTTCACATGAGCTTCGTCCAGAACCTGCCGAACAACTCCCGTCCGAGCTGATTGTTCAGGCCTTTGGGTATGATGCTGTGAAGTACCCGTTTTTGATGGTGGACACTAAATTTCCCCTGCCGAATGATATCACTGATGTTGAGTTCCCTTCCATCAACAGGAGGCTTATCGACTTTCACAAGAACGAAGAAGGAGAGTTCAATACCTTTGCAACCGGAACCTCTGACATATATCATGCATCCAAAGGTGGCAACGATGTTCTAGTGAAGGATTTTACCAAATGTTCCAAGTCATCAGAACAGATCTTGAATGAGTGCAGAATCATGTCTCTTTTGGCAGAAACATTAATTACACCTCGCCTTCACGGGGCTGTAGAACAGGGCCTTGGGCAAGAGTACTTCATCGTCATGGACAAGTGTGAAGGCTTCGTCTCCTTAACCAAACTCCTCTCATCAGGGTTATATGTTCCCAAATCGTCCTGGTTAAAAATCTGTGTCAGCCTCGCCAGTCACGTCAAGATTCTTCATCATCACAAGATCCTTCACAATAATATCAGCACAGACAATATTCTGGTCAACAAGGACACTCTTGAGGTGAAGCTGGTCGGGTTTGGCTCCGCCTCCTACACTAAAGGTATCCAGCTTCCATCTGCAATCGACGACAGATCGGTTATCTCCCCTGAAGTCAAACTGGGATGCTTCACATCTACCGAGTCGGATGTCTACGCCCTGGGTTCTGTCCTGGAAAAGCTTATGGCAGAATCCAGGGCGCTGGATCTACACAAGGTGGTTGACAAGACTCACCAGGAACTCCCCAAGGACAGGCCTCGTGCCGAGGAGGTTCACACCATGGTCCTCGATATATTAAATGAACTATGTTAAATCCTTTTAAAAGCATTTTGAATAGCGTAAAAAGTGATTTTGAGAATTATTTTAATTCCTTTGTAATTGAATACATACAATCGAGCTTATGATATCTATGATAAACT
This sequence comes from Phorcus lineatus, assembly GCA_921293015.1. Classification (NCBI taxonomy): domain Eukaryota; kingdom Metazoa; phylum Mollusca; class Gastropoda; order Trochida; family Trochidae; genus Phorcus; species Phorcus lineatus. The sequence goes on along the minus strand of OV121087.1, from coordinate 30,846,887 downwards.
GTGTATATAATTTTCTGTACAGATATTATTTTCTATGTAAATATGTAGATATTGTTTGTATAAAGGTCGTCGGACACAAAATGAATTTTGCTTTTGCTTTAGATAGTACTGCCTTCTTAGCCAATGGGAATATAGCTTTATAGAATTGGGTCCTCTCAGTTTGTGACCTCTAACAAGGGCCACGTGGAAGGGCCATGAGGACAATGCCCTTACAACCTTTTGTCTCGTTGTTCTCCAGAAGTTAAAGCTCGAACAAGCTGAAATCTAGTGTAAAGACACGTAAGCATATATAATCATAAGATGTCGTTTGGTAGCCAATGGCCCCTCCTAAGGGTCGAAAAGACTACAGCTTTATTCATTTTGTACTTTAGGCACCTGATGGGATAATAACATTGCACCTGGCGAACTCCCCGTTTTTCTACTTCTTCTCTAGACTCTTGGAATCTGAACTGTTGATCACAGACTCCTTTGCTGATGGGTGTATTATAATTTATGGATTTGCTTACTGTGGCCTCTAATAAAAAAACCCACAGGGGCCACGCCCTTAAATCTCTTTTCGACTACCATTGAAGGAGCAGAATGTCTTTGAATCTGATATCGTGTGTACAGACCGATTAGTTTATGGAGATTATCATCTATAGGCTTCGTATTCCCGTCACCATTAATAAGGACAAACTTGTTGAAATCCTATTATCGTCGTCCACTCGAAAAATGAAAGGCCCAGATAGCTTTTATCGTGTTGACAGACTCCTTAGCTATTTGGGATAGTAATTGATAGATTTAGCGAGTATGTAGCCCATTACAAAATGTGATATAAAGCCTGATGAGCTACGGAGTCAATGGTTCAACCTTGATAACAGTTGACATATTTGACCCAATAATTTACTCTTATTTCACATTCATGGAAGTGAGACGTTTTGTCTAACAGTTGTGACAAACATTATTTGACATATAAGAAGATTAAATAAAACCGGTACTTTCGCTATAGCTTTATCAGAACAAAGGTTGTCAAAATTCTTTGTCTATCATAGGTATCAAATACATATTTCTAAAATAATCAAAATGAGATTGGCAAACAATACATGACCAAAGTACCGGTGCAACATTTTATTGTCATTCAAACGGCATCTGATATCGTCCTTGACTAACCAACCATCGGACACCTTTGATACAACAGATGAAACTAAAAACATTATAATTGTATTTTACACACTTTAATTCACATATCTTATCATTAACATTACAACAACATATAATTAACTTACATTTAACAAATTGAATGTAACGGGAAAGCTTAGACTGGAACTTTTCAAGATTGTTTGCCCGTTAGTAAGGCTCTGTCGGAGAGTGGAAAATCTTGATGAATTGCTGCTAATTATGGCTCCTCGATTAAATCACGCTTATCCACTGCTTGAAGAGAAAATTTGCATGTACGCATCTATAGAAATACTCTCTCAAGAATGAAATCAACATGAAGAATTTCTATACACGAAATTTTTTCGTAATCACCCATCTGAGGCCATAAAATGGCAGATTTCGGGCATGAGAGAAATTGTTATGACCTTCCGACGGATTGGAAAACATTTGTAGTTTATCGTACCATCGCATGAAGTCAATCATATGTTTTACCACTAGTTGTGGAAAATGTGTTCAATACATATTGGTAAATAGGAAAATAATGTCAACTGAAATAATTTCTGAATGAATTTTAGTCAAAATTACATTATCAATTCTATTGTATTGCTATAAATGATTAATCCTATTTGCAATAAGATAATGGAAGAATACTAAAAACTTAGCAAACTGTATACGAACACATGTTAATTTCGAAGACACGAAAAAAGCGATAACAACTTCTTTAGTTTATTTCTCAAGACTTTTCTAAGCTACCTCTTACATATCTATGTACCAACTTTAAGAGAGCACAGAAATTATGCTTTGAAAACATCTTTAAACTGTAGAATGTTCTAGACGCAGGAATTGACTTGCATTTTTACCACAACCTCCAAATTATTAAGAAAAAAATGAGCATGGCTCTCATACCTCCGCAGCCCGTCTGATTTCTTCTCCCTCTAGTCTGAATTAATATGATTCTGGATAACCTGATTTACTAAAAGTTACTGTAATAGTTTAAGAGTAAATATGTCCCATTGAAGCAACAGATCTGTTAATCGCTACAAGTCCAATTGCGCAATCAAGGGCCATAAAAGTCCGTCAAAAGTAATATTTCGGAAATGGCTTTCGAACTCGATCAAGAGCATCAATAGGTGAGTCCAAACCAAAATTTCATTGACCTAAGTGTGATACCGTCTGAGAAAACTTGTCGCCATTGAAGCATCAGACCTGTTAATAGCTCCAAATCCAATTTCAGAAGCAAGGGCCATAACTCTAAATGGCTTTCGAATTCGATCAAGAACATCATCAGGTGTATCCAAAACCAAAATGTCACTCCTCTAGAAGTAATAGTTTCTGAGAAAATCTGTCCCCATTGGAGCAACAGATCTGTTAGTCGCTACAAGTCCAACTGAGCAATCAAGGGCCATAACTCATTAAAAAAAATATTCGAAAAATGGCTTTCGAACTTGATCAAGAATATAATCAAAATTTCACTCCTCTAGGTGTCATAGTTTCTGAGAAATTCTGTCCCCATTGTACACCATATAACTAAGTCCAAAAAATGACGTTTCCATGGAAACGACAAAATAAATTAATTCCAGAAAATTCAAAAGTGGTCCACTCTGTAGACAAGGTTAAGGTTAACAAGTGTGCAAATTTTGGTTGATCTAGAACTAACGGTATTTGAGTAAATTGACCGGACGGAAGGACGAACGGAATGACCGCTATATATATCCCTGCTTAGCGGGGGTATAATTATGAGGACGTCATTCAGTGGCAAATCCAGGAATTATGAATGGGGATGAGGACAGATATGGGGTTTGGGTCACCCTTTTAACGTTGTAAAAACAAAAAGGGAGGAGCGGGTGAGTCTCCGGAACCCCTTTTGATCCGCCTATGCCAATACGAAGACAATACTCAGCAAATCTTTAAATATATTTCCTTTATAGAAATTATTTCTCTGTAAGGGAATACATACAGAATGCAGTTTGCTATAGGACACAATTGGTTGCGCATAATTTTGTTCATCTTGCAAAAACGTATATTTCATTTATTACCCACGTGATCAGCCTACAGGCAGTTGGATACTAATCCCCTATGTCACACGAGTTACGTATCGCATTGACCTGTGTCGTAACCATTTGACCGTATTCTAACGATTTGATTGGATAACCGTTGACCTTTCACTTAGGTTATGTTCTGACGGAACTACTTTTTCATTGATAACAATCACGTGCATTTATTTTTACTACGTCATTTCCATAGGGTGTTGCAGCTCGCATGAAAGATAGTACTTAAACTAATTACAAGATTAGATACAATTGATACACCACAAAACATATTTATACGTATTTGGACACTAAAAGTAATTTACCTTTTTTTTGAAAATAATTAGATTTCTAGGAGTTTGTCTGCTTTGTTTTCTGTTTACAATGTCTTTGGAAGACATGACGACTCCCATTCGTGTCAATGACAGCGTGGAAATCGATGGTACTATTCGATGAAGAGTTACTACAATTGTTAAACCTCTGGGGACATTCAATGTGTTCAACATCAAAACTTAGCTTAGCAACGACATTTCCTGTGACGGTGGCCTTGCCCTTCAGCAAACCATGCCGCCCCAATCCAACGCAGTCACTGCCGGCACAATGCAACCATCACTACCTCCAACTCCATCTCGTCCTGGGTTTGTGAAGTCGATATTCTTCTGTAGCAACCGATGTTAGGGTGGGGAAAAGCGTAAGAATTCCGTAACACGTCCTGCGATCGAGCCGACTCAAATGCTAAACTAGGTCACACGTCAAGTGTCGTTCAAGTGACGGTTGACGGTATACTGCATCCTCAAAACAGGGATGTGCGCATGTCAAGCCAAGGCTGTAAGCACTACGAAGGAGGAAGTCCGAGGTGCGCAGACCGCCTGCGTGGAGGATGGGTATATTGATGTTGTGCGGGGCGAAATGACAAAAACAATAGTTGTACGCTATTCACTTATGAAAAAATGAAATTTGCTTCTTTTGAAGCTTGAGTTTGTTGTTATTAAAATTCTTAAGTTGCCCCTATGGTTTTGTTTTCTTTCAATTGAAAAACCAATTCATAGCTAGGCTTCACTAAACCTTCACCGCGGGACTGTTCACCGGGAGTCAGCCATTTGTATGGACAAGCAAGCCACTCGGCTCAGTAATGATCATGTGTAACTGACTCTCTAAACACAATAAAGGGTCGTATAATTGCTATTTCTTTCAGGTGGAGATGCAGAGGTGGAAAATAAAGTAACAGGGAGTCGTTTTTTTTAATAATTCCCACTTCAGTATATACTTTGACTCCATTTAACACGGACTGAATCGACCGAAGTCTTCGATGACGGTGAGCATACTACCGCACAATTCCTGAGAAAAAGGATAAACCTACTTAATATTTTCTTTATACGAGACATCATATTTATTTAAGAACGTTATGATTAGCAAGTATAAGGCATATACATATGGTATTAGACATTCCTAGACATTCGTCGTGGATGTGCAGTCGCTGGACGCTTGATCGCTAAACCGATCACAACTTATTTTATGTAGAATCAATAGATATGAACATATGGACCTTTTGAAAGAATTCTCAAACCTACGATAATCTTTCTTTCTCTTAGTAAAGACCACAAGTTTGATGTCTCCCGTGCCTGTGTAAGAGACTCGTTTCTAAAGACGTTCAATTGCCATCAAATCTTGCCATCATAACATAATGATTCATGGACGTAAATTCCTACATGGTATATCATTCTTTTTCAAAAGGAATCAATTGAACATTTAACTGTTTGAGTCTGACACATGCACTTTTTGTTATTATAATAACTAACTGAAAACTTTACGTCAACGATACTCTCTAATATGAAAACAAATAGTTTTCTTTCATCGCATATCTCAATTAAGTTTTTAATTGACCTGTAGAACCTTTATCTATGTGTATCAGCTTAAATTTTCTATCTCTTGCCATTGATATGACATAGTTGACACATAATCTTATTGATCTTCTCACCTTCAATACCTAATGACGAAACAACACAAGAATAGTGAGAAAGAGAGAAAACTTATTTATAAACGGATTAATTAAATGTAAAGAATATTAGTTTCATGAGCGTCTTGCTTGTATACACGTTTTTGTTAAAACAAATACATATAATACAAGTGCATTGAAATTGTAAATAACTAATCGCACAATCATTTATGAGTGACGGTACATGGCATTTGTACTAGATACAAATAATAGTCTTATCACATATGAATAAGCTGGATCATGCTCACAAAGAGAGCAATAAATAAAGTTCATTGTGATCTGCACGTCGAATTCAATTCAAAATGTTGCTATTATTTTATTAATACGGAAAAAATTATGAAGAAGATTTTAGAATGACATTTAGACAAACCGCATGTGTCTGACAAGTGGGATTTTTTGGGATAGCCCAAAATCATAATCACGGGAAAGTGAAATTAATCATGCAATTTCAAAAGAAATGAAACCAAGATAATAATATTCCTCTCCTATGTCAATAGTCTATTGCTGTTTTGGAGGGGATATTTTATCATCTATGTTAAAATTTAATTTCCTGTGATCAGAATGGGATAGTATTTATAGTAGTAGTAGTTATAGTATTTTAAACACCCCGATGTAAAATGTTTTAACAAAGAAAATAAAAAATAGCATGTCCACCGTAAATGCTGTTTAGTCTACAAGCCATCAAACAAAGCATGTAAGGGGTAGGATAGATTATTTCTTTCATTTCAAGTTTTTTTGGAGAAAGTTCGAAGTCACATCGATGGCAGAAGCGAGTTCAAATTGTCTGAATTATTTCTCCGCTAGTACAAATATTCACATAGATAGCCTACGACATGAATATGTCTTGCAATCATTTTATTGACCTAACTCCAGGTCTTACCTTGTGGATTTCTGGCTTAAATATTTATAATTTTCAAAATCTCGATATTAATGTTATTGTTATACATTACAAATAATGAGATACATCTCGGAAAGTGCGAGGTCGTGATACTTTATTAAATTTTCTGTTTGAAAAAATAATGACGCGGGTGAAATTCATTATATTTTACAATACTTCTGAAATCGTGGCATTTCAATTGAAGACTTTTTAAAAATCTTTATTCTCTCATCAGATATACAGTTGTAAGTCAGCATACAAGACATCATAACCGTCGTTCTTTACTATATCTTTTGGTTGAGAAAAAAACCGATCTAGATTAGCAGTAACGATGCAGTATTTTGTTTTCTACATGTGCGATACAAAAAATGTATTACATACATATATATCAAAGTGATGCGCCGATGCCCGAGAAACATTTAAATCATTTTTATCAAACCATGAAAGTGCAAATATTTATAAGAATTTAAAATAGGAGATGTCTGAGATATTTTGGCGCTTTCTTTGTCGTTTAATCTATCCCGACAAGGTTTTTTCAAATTTACATCCCTATCCCTAAATTGCCTTAAAATAAAAGCATATAACCTATATGAATAATTAAAAAGGAACATTTTGGAGCAAACCATTGCAGTCATCCCAAGACTTTTTGTGGCTGAAGTCTAATTGAACGAATGTTTGAACAAGCCCGATAGGTTTGACCGATATAGTTTTTCATCGGCGTAAATTGGAAGATCATTTTCATAATAACAGACAGATTGTTTTCGAAATTGTAAAACCGTTTGGTATAAGTCTCTGCTTAATTCACTCAAGTTCTTTTCACTATAAAGATGTTTATAGAATTAAACATCTGCATAATTTTACATACCTATTATGGAAGTCTAATGGAGTAAAACGTAAAACTTTATAATTAGATGTTCTTCAATTATGTTGCCTCGGAAATAAACACAGTTATCTTTTTCAGGCCGCTTAAATAAATCCCATGCTGTTTAATAAATTCGGAGTTTGATATCAATCCTTAATTTCAAAGTTCCCTCAAAAGGATGATTTTTTTTAATCGGCGGATAAAATGTTTTTTGAGGACTCATACATGTATAAGGTAGGCCTTAACGCAAAAAACCACAAACAATTTCGATTACTTTGTGTATCGTACAATTGGCTTGTTAAATTCATTCTTAACTTTTAAAAATTTTTTTTATCTTAAGATGTGCTATTTAAGTTGATATGTATGCGTCTCCTGAGCAAAAAATGACGAATAAAAGATTACGTACAGTCCTAAACGCAACCCTTTGGTTTCCCTAAAAGAAGCTAGGAATCGACCTAAAAAGAGGGGGTTCTGTGGGAAGAAGATGTAATCATTAGGCAAAATAGAAGATTAGGCTGGTAATTTTTAAAATAATTATGATCTACTAATCAGGATCGATATAGAATACGACACATTCACAAAGTTCCAATTATCTTTAATCCTAATCAGTAACGTAACGGTTGCCAGCTGCTTTTAGCTAAATAAATTAGTCATCAATACATGGTTAAGTGCATATATTAAGGTATTAAATCTATTTATATAAATGTGTACACACGATTCAAAACATTTTATCAGCATAATTTAGAGTGAGGTAGAAAAACTGCGCAGACTCTTCGTTCTCCCCACGATAGCCACTACTGACGTCAAACTGGCTTGCGTTCCTAGCCTCGCTTTCGTTTCAACATGGCCGCCGCGTGAATAAGGTCTATAAATAAAATACCACACTCGGTCTCATTACGTACGAATTATACGAAACTCGTGACCTTCCCTTGGTATCTGACCGAGCGAAAGCGAGGTCAGATACCGCCGGAAGGACACTCGCTTCGTAGAACTCGTACGTAATGAGACCTCGTGTAGTATTCTCTATATACAGATATATACTCACGTTCATTGTGGAAAAGCGTTCAGTCGGAACTGGTAAGCATTAAGTTGCAATAAGGGCAGTTAAAGCACAAGTTAATTAGTCATTAAGTACAATAAACCGTTGATTTGTGTGCAAACAACCATGTTACACCAATAGCGCTATTTAATCAAGGTTTGTGAAAGTGCTTCAATTCGTTATTGTTTCAAGAATACGAAACGATTGTGTTGGTTGGTTGTTCGACAAGTTAATCAACGATTGTCATTTGTCGATGGTTACCTGTGAGTTATGTAACCTTCCTTTATAGTACCCAAGATGTTGACGTGCGTTTGCTAAAGGTCAGGAAAGAAGGTACTATAACGAAAGGAATTATTTCGAATTTCTAATACATGATAACAATAGTTCGAATTTGATTCTAATGAAGCATTTTGCATTCCATTTCATATGGTTTTGATACTGCCCAATAGCATTTTTACTGAGATAAATTCGAATCACCTTATTCGAACTAAAGGTCATATGTATGACAATGACTAGATTTTAACGAGAGTGACGTCCCTTTACATATAATTATATATATGTTTGCTCAGGCGAAAATCCCCATCCTAAGAAATACATTAATATTTGACCAATTTTAACACTACCAAATACAATCTGTCTTTTTGTTTGCTTTAGTTATATGTTTATATAAGTTAGTTAAATACACAGATTATAGATACAATATAAGTTAAATGTAGTCCTAGAAAGTTGAACCCTAAGGATCTGTTCTCACCTAACTATCAAGCAGGCGAATGAAAGCATAAATAATGTGGTCTGAGAGATGATATAAATATCAAGTTACATCTTTATTCGCGGTGGGTATCTTTCTTTTGATATTAAGTGTTCACGAGCGCTCGCTAACAACCTCTGGGGATCCCGTGCCACTATACGTATGGTTGGATTTGTGCAGCATTGCCCACTCAATGATACATGACGTCACATTATGAACACGTCACAGACAAAATCGTGTCTATGACGTCACAATATCTCGTCACTCTGTCCCTCACAACCGCGCTATCATTGATGCCGACAAGACGTATTTTCAAATACAAACAATCTGATTGTGTGAATAAGATGGATCCAACCCTACGTGAGAGATCAAAACTTGTTCGAACAACCCGAACAATTCTGCAGGTGAGATGCCAATCCTTTAACTTACAACATTGGTTCAAAATAAAACTTGCGCAAGGGAAACATTATATAGTTTTCCATTTCGAACGGCAATACTTCTAAAGTATAATCCATGATTGCATTTGGTTATGGAAAAATTCCTCCAATACTCCCTCTACCCCTCCGAAACATATAGTTAAAAAGTAAAAAGGTTTATTCATTTTTCATTTGAAAACATTTTGGGCTAATTGAGTAACTTTTCTTGGAATATTCGACATTACCTTCTGGACGTAGGCTGCGTATGCCAACTTTTCGAACAATTAGGTTCCGCCGATCATTCATTCCGTGCAGCATTAGATAAATAAATTCTGTCTAATGTTGCATCACGTTTTTCATGTATACGTAAACTATCTATCCTAGTCTATGTTAACTGTTTTGACATGAATTGTTTTGAATATTATGTTATAAGTTGTCATCACATTTCTGGAGAATTGTAATTATACAACAAATTTATAAACAAATTACCCTTTTGGGACAATAAAGATTATCTTATCTTATCTTATCTTGTCTTTATTTTGAACCTTCAATTACTAAATGGTTTCTGTTCGATGGAAAGAGAATTTGTTCCACTTAAAATCGAAACATGGATATCAATCTTTAAATGATTATTCTCATTGTGTCGATTTGTCTAGATAAGTGCGTATCATCTAAAAGACTTCGCAGGGCAGATAGTTGTAATGTTGTGATTAGTGACAAAATAATTATCTGACGGCTAATAAACCTTGTTTATATATACTACATTGTTATATCGCAGAATAAGTACATTAAACCAAAATCGAAAAACTTGTACAACATTTCAAAGAGCAAATGAGTTTTAAAAAAATTGCCTGGTAATTTTTTTAGTTTCCTCCATTAAAAGATAAAGAGGGCAAATGTTTTCCCATTGTTATTCTCTGGACTCTACAAAATGTTGTATCTTGAATAAAATGTACAAGTGAAGCGGGAAGCTTGCCTCACTATTGAAAATTCTCAATATCAATTACCTTGTCTGGAATACATGTATTTATTTGATTCATTTCGTATTTTCTTATTCAACTTAAAACATTCCTTCACAAAGATCTGATACTAAATGTTCTTGTGGTATCCTTACTGATATATTTTTCAATTTCCAGGTAATGCGAGCAAGTATCACCAACATTGCAGAAACTTCTACGAGGTTTAAAAGCAACCAATTCTATGTCAAGCCTTTAAGGGACTTCGGTTGTTACCAACAAACGTAGGTATATTGTTTCTGTCAAAAATGAAATTATTGTGTTTCTTGAACATGCTACAATCAAAAATAATTTGACCCAAAACCCTTAAAAAATTGAATTAGTTATGAAATACTAAGATAATAAATTTTATTGTTATATACGATTGTTGAAATACATTTAACCTCCAAGCATTAAAGAAAAATAAAGACTTAACTAACATGATTATGAAACGTTTTTCTGATGTAGATTTTTCTCACATAGATGTTACAAAGATTTGAGACCTTCACCTAATGTTTTTTTTTATACAATATATATATATATATATATATATATATATATATATATATATATATATATATATAAGACTTATCAATTTATAGTTAAGATTAGTTAAATTAGTTCAGAATTTAAGAAAATACTAACCTTAAATATATCTTGAAGGATGTATACCTTGAAGAAATCATTATAACAGATAAAACAGAATATCTGAAAACTATCAAAATTATTATTAAGACATATTTACTCATCTAACACTTCATGACTTTCAGAACTTCCTATTCCCCGCATGGGCTGCCCAGATCGATTTTCCCGGTTGATTCAACTGTAGGACCGTCCGTAAGAAGAAAGATGTTTACTTACTATTCACCTTCAATTGTGAAAGGGGTTGTACGCGGATATACCGTCACCATTGAGCAGCACAACGTGCACAAGTTTCCCCAGGAGATGTCAACTTCAAAGATGGTTTCACCTCTAAGCTCTGGTGCGACCACCTCAACATCCCTTCTGTCAGCTGTCAAACCTCAAGACAAAGATATTGATCAAGGTGATCTATGCTCGCTTAAAATAAAGTCAAATGTGGATGTATATCAAGAACCAAGCCCACCAGTGTCATCAGACCATATGTCAGCTATGGAAGAAGTTACTGTTTATAAGGGTTACAAAGCTATGGAGCAAACTCATAAGTGTAATCCTAAAGAAAAGCATAAACTGGAGCCGTTTTCAAAACCAAACGTTTCTCTATCAGCACATCAACCTCCATGTCTGGGCAAAACTGCGGCTGGAGAGGTTCCATCAAGCCAACGTGACGTGAACAAGCTTCTTCCAGTTGTGGCAGATTCGAAACATGATTCAAAACAAGAACAAAGCCCGACGGCAATCCTCGGTGCCCAGTCTGTCAACTCTATAGTGGTCATAAAACGCTCACCTAAAAAACTAAAATTATATCAACTACCAAGCCCACCAGTGCACCAATTAGCTATGGATGAAGTTGCTGGTAGAGTGAAATATACAACTGTTGAGCATAGTCATGCATTCAACACTGAACAAGAGCCCAAAAAGGAATCATTTCCAGAACGAAAAAACACTATTCTGTCAACCAATCAGCCATCATGTCTGGTAGAAGCTGCAGCTGGAGAAGTTCCATCAAACCATGTTTCTTATCATGAAGGATTTGTATCTGCTGGTGGTTCTAGTAACTCCCCACAAATATCAAGAATGCTGCCTCTTAAAGAAAGCCAACCAATTCATACATCTGACACTTCATTTCTCGAAGGAGTCGCATGTAGCGGAGCTTCCACAACTACTGGGCAACACGAAGTAATCAAGGTTGCGCAAAGTGAGGTTTCTTCAAGACAAGACTCAAAACAAGAACAAGAACAGTCAATCCTGGATGCACAATCTGTCAACATTACAGAGGTCCGAAAACGACGTCCAAGACCTCGGCGTTCATTACTAAATACGGACAAGATGTTCATGACATTAAAATCTTCAGGACTACAGGAACAGCCTGAGTCGGACACCACTTCACATGAGCTTCGTCCAGAACCTGCCGAACAACTCCCGTCCGAGCTGATTGTTCAGGCCTTTGGGTATGATGCTGTGAAGTACCCGTTTTTGATGGTGGACACTAAATTTCCCCTGCCGAATGATATCACTGATGTTGAGTTCCCTTCCATCAACAGGAGGCTTATCGACTTTCACAAGAACGAAGAAGGAGAGTTCAATACCTTTGCAACCGGAACCTCTGACATATATCATGCATCCAAAGGTGGCAACGATGTTCTAGTGAAGGATTTTACCAAATGTTCCAAGTCATCAGAACAGATCTTGAATGAGTGCAGAATCATGTCTCTTTTGGCAGAAACATTAATTACACCTCGCCTTCACGGGGCTGTAGAACAGGGCCTTGGGCAAGAGTACTTCATCGTCATGGACAAGTGTGAAGGCTTCGTCTCCTTAACCAAACTCCTCTCATCAGGGTTATATGTTCCCAAATCGTCCTGGTTAAAAATCTGTGTCAGCCTCGCCAGTCACGTCAAGATCCTTCATCATCACAAGACCCTTCACAACAATTTCAGCACAGACAATATTCTGGTCAACAAGGACACTCTTGAGGTGAAGCTGGTCGGGTTTGGCTCCGCCTCCTACATAAAAGTATCCAGCTTCCATCTGCAATCGACGACAGATCGGTTATCTCCCCTGAAGTCAAACTGGGATGCTTCACATCTACCGAGTCGGATGTCTACGCCCTGGGTTCTGTCCTGGAAAAGCTTATGGCAGAATCCAGGGCGCTGGATCTACACAAGGTGGTTGACAAGACTCACCAGGAACTCCCCAAGGACAGGCCTCGTGCCGAGGAGGTTCACACCATGGTCCTCGATATATTAAATGAACTATGTTAAATCCTTTTAAAAGCATTTTGAATAGCGTAAAAAGTGATTTTGAGAATTATTTTAATTCCTTTGTAATTGAATACATACAATCGAGCTTATTATATCTATGATAAACTGTGTATATAATTTTCTGTACAGATATTATTTTCCATGTAAATATGTAGATATTGTTTGTATAAAGGTCGTCGGACACAAAATGAATTTTGCTTTTGCTTTAGGTAATTTAGGGAATTTAGCTTTATAGAATTGGGTCCTCTCAGTTTGTGACCTCTAACAAGGGCCACATGGAAGGGCCATGAGGACAATGCCCTTAAAACCTTTTGTCTCGTTGTTCTCCAGAAGTTAAAGCTCGAACAAGCTGAAATCTAGTGTAAAGACACGTAAGCATATATAATCATAAGATGTCGTTTGGTAGCCAATGGCCCATCCTAAGGGTCGAAAAGACTACAGCTTTATTCATTTTGTACTTTAGGCACCTGATGGGATAATGACATTGCATCTGGCGAACTCCCCGTTTTTCTACTTCATCTCTAGAATCACTGACTCTTGATATCTGAACTGTTGATCACAGACTCCTTAACTGATGGGTGTATTATAATTTATGGATTTGCTATAGTGGCTTCTAATAAAACAAATCACAGGGGCCACGCCCTAAAATCCATTTTCTACTACCCTTGAAGGAGCAGAATGTCTTTGAATCTGATATCGTGTGTACAAACCGATTAGTTTATGGAGATTATCATCTATAGGCTTCGTATTCCTGTGATCACTAATAAGGATTAAATACTGAAATCCTATTATCGTCGATCAATCGATGAAAATGAAAGGCCCAGATAGCTTTTATCGTGTTAACAGATTCCTTAGCCAATGGGGATAGTAATTTATAGGTTTGGCGAGTATGTAGCCAATTACAAAATGTGATATAAAGCCTGGTGAGCTACGGAGTCAATCATGGTTCTTGCCATGAAATAACAACCTTGATAACTTTTGACATATCTCACCCAATAATTTACTCTATTTCACATTGATGGAAGTAAGACGTTTTGTCCAACAATTTTGACAAACATTATTTGACATATGTAATAAGATTAAATAAAACCGGTACTTATCGTTATAGCTTTATCAGAACAAAGGTTGCCAAAACTCTTTATCTATCATAGGTAACAAATACATATTTCTAAAATGATCAAATTGAGATTGACAAAAATACATGATCAAACGGTGCCATAGTTGCAACACGTCATTGTCATTCAAACGGCATCTGATATCTTCAGACAAACAAGAAAACAAGGCATGACATCGCATATAGTCCAATCACCTCGCACGCCATGGCTGTTCGACAACGTTGTTCATCTAACTTGTAAACCTTTTTCATGGAATAATGATAAACAGTTAATACTCGTAGTTCTACAGACAATACTAATATCAGTTCATAAGCTCCCTAACACCCCTTTGGACCGAGATAATTCGTCATTATCTACCGAGAGTCGTCGTCCACAGATCAATACAGAGCAGTCTGATTAAAATCGACCGTGTTCCGAGGAATAAAAGTTTCAAAATATTGGGTCTATCGAGATTCGAACTCTATCTGTCTGGGCTATCCTTTCCACTAGGTCTGACCGCACCCTACTGTAGCGCACGTTCTTGCGTAAACTAAGCTAACCAATCACAATGCGTGCGGCAAAAGCATTCGGTATCAGTGGCTAGGGGCAAGTAACTCCCTTTTAGCATTCGTTAACCTTGATCGCCGCTATCTTTATTTTAAACGCGATGATGTGATTGGTTCGCTATTGACTAGGTTTTGTCTGCGCTAAACTGGTGTCGGCACGTGCGAGCAGTGAGGCTGCCTTCAGACCGCTGTGGCGAGGATAGCCTAAACAGAAAGAGTTCGAATCTCGATAGAGTCAGTATTTTGAAACTTTTATTCCTCGGAACACGGTCGATTTTAATCAGACTGAATACAGAGTTATCGTCCTTGACTAACCAACCATCGGACACCTTTGATACAACAGATGAAACTGAAGACATTATAATTGTATTTTTCACATTTTAATTCACAAATCTTATCATTAACACTACAACAACATATAATTAACTAACATTTAACAAATTGAATGGAACGGGAAAACTTAGACTGGAACTTTTCAAGACTGTTGCCAATTAGTAAGACTCTGTCGCAGAGTGGAAAGTCTTGATGAATTACTGCCAATTATGGCTCCTCGATTAAATAACACTTATCATCTGCGTGAAGGGAAAGTATTCATATGAACGCATATATAAAAATACTTTCTAAAGAATGAAATGAGCATGCAGATTTTCCAAACACGAACATTTTTCGTAATCACCCATCTGAGGCCATAAAATGGCAGATTCCGGCAGGAGAGAAAATGTTATGACCTTCAGACGGATTGGAAAACATTTGTAGTTTATCGTACCATCACATGAAGTCTTTCTTTTAAAACACAGATAAACAGGCGAAGTCAAGGTCGCCTCTGGTAGATGTTAGCTCAAAATGACAATTTGGGGGATTATTAAAAGATTGGTCCGTTATGCCCTTCTCGGGCAGTTCTCTTCTGCCAATCAACTCGGTCAATGGCAGAAAACGACGGGAATGAAAGTATCAAGGGAGCTGATAAAAAAACGACGTTCTTCGAGCTCTTCGTCCACACAATCGACCAAGACCGACTGATAATAATAGGTGCGTTCTTGCGGCTTAGTGACAAGCAAGGAAAACATAAGAATTTGCGTACATGGTCACACGAATCCAGGCACAACCTGTATGTTACTTACGGCTGTTTACGGGTCGAACGTCTTTCCAATACGATACTCAACACTCTGACAAAATTTCTGCAGTAGCAAGAGATGGAAGATCAGCCCTCTATATGCGGCTTTTTTGGGGGCAGAAGGTCGATATCAAGGTCATGCAAGGCAGGATATATGCAGGGAAGTGCGTCTGTGACTTCTTTGACAACACTCTCGGCTTTTCCTCCATATCAATCCTCAAGTTTATTACATCTAACAGAATAACAACGCCTACCTAAATTGTGATAAGATTGTCACAGACTTCAAGAGGCAGCACAACATTGACTGGAACAATCTGCCAATGCAATTCTTCGTGAGTTGGGGATATCTATACTGGAGGTTACCAGAGGTGGTTCTGGTTTGTGGTGGATACACACTCTAATGGTTACAGTTACAGTTTTAAGAGGCAATATGACCGTAGGCCATTTATAGCTTTCTAAACACCATACAACATAACGGAACTAGCAAAATGGTAACATTTCTTGGACAAAATCTGTATACTTTCCATGCAACCGTTTTTTGTTCGATATGATACATTGTTTTGTCTGTTGAAACAAATGGTCCTTTATTGTACCAAACAAACTCTGTTTTGTCATTGTAGTTTCACTGAACACCTGTTCACTTTTCATTTACGTATTAAGTACAAATCTGAAAATTCTTGTATATTTCCTAACGTGTGTTGCTTAGAGTTGTCGCTATTAGCTATAGGTAATGATTGCCCAAACAGCGCTAAATGATAACGATAGATAAGACGTGAAGTTTGCATTGATCTAAAGTATACATGTTCAAAAACTGTTTTACATTTCCTTAGCAGACAATAATTAAAGGCTTTGACACATACTATCGAGAATCCACTAAAATGGTGTTTAAGGGTGTAAATTATTAATTAAATAATTTATATAATTGTTTTAATTAAAAGAAATGTCTGGAAACATTCATATTTCGTTTTCGTGACTGCCCCTGTAAATCAAACTGTCATTGCAATCAAGGACAACATGTTCATAAAGATTTCATACGAGTCACTGGTTTTCCATAAGAAAAACGGTTTCTGGCAAAGGATCTTTTTAAAATGGACATTAAATCAGGAATCAAGACACAACAAGCCACGCAGACAAGACAGAGGATGCCACTGCATCCGATCCTGACAGCACTTGGGCGTGAGTCTCCCCTGCTTACAAATCGGTCTTTCTGTTTTGTCAGCGAGTTCTTTTCAATTGTCAACAGAGCTTTTATTTCCCTCAAACGTTGTGCCAATTTTATATTGTCAGAGTATTTCTGTTCTGATATGCATTGGCAATCACATGTGCTTGATAGGATGTTAGAATAAAGTGTCGTGTAGCCATCATTTGACGTTGGGGTGGCCTTTACCTCTGTCACGTAACCGGAAGTATCAAGGCTTGAAAATGTTGAAAAAACATATGGACTTCCGGTCATACCGGAAGTGTCTACTGTTAGAGTTTTATAAAGATCCCCAGGCGAGGTCATAGTCGGTAGAGAGGCTTGAATTGAATCTGTTATTGCAAGATCCAATGAAGCTTCGTGCCAAATGCCGTTAGTGAATAGCGAAATGTGGTCAGAGATGTGATCCATGCTGTGGCTTAACTTAGTACTAGATATTTCCAAAAAGGCATCGTTAAAAGCATAAGATCCTGACACATCAGAAGGTGATAACAAACTTGTGTCCTGTAGTGTCTGAGTCTCTCCAGTCCATGAGCTTGAACTTGTATCTTCAAGTATCGGAATTATTGTACTTTCAGTCAGTGTACTTGGAATTGTACCTTGAGGTGTCGGACTGATAGCGTCTTCAAACCTAATGATTGTGCTTGTATCTTGAAGTGATTGACTGACAATCTCTTCGGTTTTTATCATTGAACTTGGCAGGAGGGTAGATGACGTTTCTAGAAGAAATGGCAAAACTATGATTATATCGCGTTTATCTAACTCAATCAGTATAAAAATCAATGAAGGTCATTTAAGGTGGTATAAATAAGAAAGAAAAGAGTTTCAACTTTTAATTTTCAAGATTAAAAACATTTTTTGTTGTGAAATTCACGACTTTTAGTAGTATATGCGTAGGGAATATGAAATGAGACACATATATACCATTTTGCAGTAAAAATCTCCTCAAGTTCCCATTATACAAGATTCCAGAAAGTGCCTGAACGTGCCGTATGCTTTCTAAAATAATCATTTGATACTTAAGGCAACCTCACCTTTATATTTTATTGTTGTATGAATTTTCATTTAGAAAAGTCATGCATCTGGGGTTAACTTCACATTTCTAAAATAATTCACATGGCAAAGTGAGCACAGCTATAATAACCTCGCCTAAAGTTTCATCGCCTTCATGCAATATTAGTATTGGAAAAGCATGTGCTTCCGAAGGGAAACAAAAGTCGCTAAAAAAGTTTTGTTAAAATTTCAGAAATTAAGGCACCCTGCAGTTATAACCCTAAAAGAGACAACATCATCTTAAAGGTCACATTCATACGAAAATTGAAGTTTAAAGTCATGAAGGTGTCAAGTAATGCTCTGGAATGATTTCGGACTATTTCGGCTCTATGTACCCCTCACTACTTCGTGAGGCGGGTATAAAAACACGACACCCTTAATGGTGCCGTTCTCTTTTACTAGTGACCATGGGATATTCACACTTCCGGTACTTTTATCTACACAACTCAACAGTACGACAATGGCTCTGATGGATATAACAGAAATGAGTCTAATTCAAAATTACCTGTTTCCTGACAATAAAAGAAATCGCTGGGGTCTACTAAATGCACCATGTCTTCTTGACACAATATCCTCCTGCCTGTATCGCACGTGAATTCAGCCCATTTGTAGTTCGCGGCCCGTTTCAGTAACACGCACATGCCCTGTACAGAAGTGGGAATATCTACCCAGTTGGTGTAAGACACGGAGTCCCCATTCTGCCAAGTTAAGACACCGTCTCCGTCCATATCGTTAGCGCCTATGTACACCGAGTAAACTGAAAGAAAATAAAACTATTTGGTTATTGAAACGAAAGAGGTCATCGCACATGTTCTATATTGCAGGTATCAAGTTATCTGGCGTATTGGTGTAAGAAACAAAGTCCCCATTTTTCCATGTTAAGACACCGTCGCTGTCAATGCCCTAATTTCACAAATCTCCTGAGTTTAAGGGCGCTCTTAAGTTATGTTAATAGTGGCATCGAGTTATAATCATCAGAGTCAAATCATCTCACTTACATATTAATCCAATTGTACACAAATTATCCGATTTCAACAATGCAAAAATAGAAACGGTTTAAGAAAATGATCCACGGTTTCAATACAAATATTTATGAGAAATTGGTTTTGTTACAACCGCACTAAAAAATAGTTGGGGTGTCCGGTTTTTTATCATACTTGAGTGTCCTCTCGTGCTTTTCTACGTTATCTCGAGCACTTTTCTAAAATCTTTATTTCTTCATGCTCACCGATATCTCAACATATGGAAACGATTTATCTGCAACAATTAACTTTTTATTTTACAGTGTTAAATCAGCGATTCGAACTTCTGTGCACATGCCCTCTTTTGTGCATAAATATTGCGTTTTTTCGATTTTATACTTGGCAACAAATTACTGTCATATGTCATGACGTTTAAAAGATGAGATGGTAGATATTTCAATTCATATCAGCTTGAATGTCATATAATGACGAATTGAAGCCATATAAAAAGTCACGGAGTGTCTCTGTAAGACATCGGTAAGCACTTCCCTTGTGTACAGAGTCCCAGCTCATGATAAAAAACCTTTTGAATAAAAACAGTAAACACCTACACACGTCAGCCAGGAAGGCGATGACAAACTCGTTCTTGGCCTGAGAGTCCAGTTGTAGGAGGTGCTGACCGCGCTGACCACAGAAGTCACGTGACCCTGTCCAGGACAGCCCCGCCTCTTCCAAGTAGCTGTGCATACAGAGGTTGATCTCCGCCGAGTAGAGGGCATCTGGTGGGCAGGCGATCGAACCTTGAAAATAATTGGCAGAACCATCACATCTCTCTCCGGCAGTAAAGCACGGGTTTTCACGCTCAAATTGACTATTTCCAGACAAAGATGTATGTTGATAACGTTAAAACATTATTTGTCTTAAATTGACCTGAAGTCACTGAAAAGGTTCAAACGGCCGAATAATTGGCAGAACCATCACATCTCTCTACGGCAGTAAAGCACGGGTTTTCACGCTCAAATTGACTATTTCCAGACAAAGATGTATGTTGATAACGTTAAAACATTATTTGTCTTAAATTGACCTGAAGTCACTGAAAAGGTTCAAACGGCCGAAGTCACTAAGGAATATAACAAATCTTAACAGTCGGTTTTTGCTACATGCATGTACTTTTGCATATTTCTTATACGCAGTATATAAGCATCGATGTTGCTTTTCACCATATTAGCGCCCCTTTCTCGAACTTGATTGGTACGGACAAAAGTTACATAAGTGCATGTAACATGTCAACTATTAAATAGACAAGGATTCTAGTTGAAGAAGTTTCAGTTGGAAAATGAAGATCAATTTCACCGTAATTATGTTTAACATAAAATATATCTTACAAACCGCGAACGATTGATTGATATATGGCATAAAATAAATAATTTTCCGCGACCACTTGAGATAACATTTCCTATACTATACAATGTTGTTGCATAAAAACGTTCGTTTTTCCTTTGTTTGAAGGTGCAAAAGTAACACGATTTTCTCTCCTTAAAATATAAATATGTCATTCAGAAGTCGACAAAGCGATTAAGCATCAACTTTAAAATGTTTTTCTAAACAAGAAGTAATTGTCAAAATGTATTTTTCCTATTCGCGATTACTATAATGTCATGTATTATCATATCAAGTTTGTGCCTGGAACCGATTAGATGGATTATTTTGTGAAGCACGGCATTTCCTTTCATGATCATTTGTGATATAGAATTTATATATTGCCACCATTCACTGCATTTGACAGTGAATGTCAAACCGTAGTGTTTGTGATGACCCGTTACTAGGGAAGCAGTATCATTTCATTGTGTCAAAAGATGACATTTCCTTGTGAAATTGTAATGCGGTTATTGTTATGCTACAGAAAATAATTACCATTTTTTTTCATGTTTAAAGTATAAGGAGTTCGCCACTGTTCTTTGCTGAGTACTGGAAGGCCGTGGTATGACAATATTACTTCTCAAGAAATGTAAAAACATCATTATATATCGTTGTTATTGATTAATTGCTAACGCAGAAAGGACTTCAAAAAGGTCAAAGTTAAAGAGTGCACTTTGCACAATTCTAACATCTTGTCATCAATTTCATATTTTAAAGGCACTAGCGCACACCAATATTTTATGAATACAAGGAATGTACAGATCATGAATTTCTCTCGATATCCCTACCAATTGTGAAACTACCAGCTACCAGCTATGAAGTTGACAATAAAGGACTGGAATTATTTAATGCAACGTTGCATTAACTCCGCATGATCTATGAAATCGGAAATATTCAAATTTCGCCTACAACTAGAGAAGAGAAATCAGTAGGCGCTAGTAGGGTAGTATGGTAATCCAATAAAAATGCTTATACTATATATGTGGAAATGAGATCAATTAAGTTACATGCTTGCTTTAATGAACAATATTTCACCCTCTGTTCTCTTTTCTGAGTTTGGATAATTCAAAATCTGCACACACTGCTAGTAGAGCCAGCCGTTTTCAACTGTCCAAATATTTTACTTTTTGTGCAAAGCTGACCGTAGATTTTTTATATCCCTGAGCCTACTTCCGGCATCTCAACTCTTGCATTGCTGATTACTTGTCAAATGTAAAGAATGATAAGTATTCTATTCCATCGATAAAAAGCTAAAATGATCGCATGTATCCATATGCCTTGAAATAGCCAATTTGAACAGAAAATGCGTACTATAGTGCCTTTAAGTTAGTATTGATGTTATTTTTTATTTCAATGCAAATGGCAACTTCGTTAAGAACCACAGGAACTTGATATCGTAAGTAAAAGTAGGTAAATCGCAGATGTCAAAAACCTACTTTCTAGATAATTAGGGTGTATGGAGGATGTAGGTATTTGGCATCTGCGTTTTACTTACGATATCAAGTTCCTGTGTTCAGGACCCGAAATATCGACCAGCCACCAACGTAAAACGTTGACTCGTTTTCGTAGAGCTGCCTCCAATATGCATTATGATACATTTTTATAAATACATTATTCATATCTTATGTGGACGTCAAATGTTTTACTTGCAGTGTTTAATTAGTTTAATAATTGCAAAAGAATAGTCATGTGTCATGTTTTAAAAAATCACTATCAAACTCACTTAAAGACAATCAATTCTGTGTGTAGATATTCAAATTTAAGCAGAACGGGTATTATTTCTAAAATTCTTTTTGACTTATTCTGAAACTAAAGTTTTCATGTGGGAAACAAACGAAACAAGAATTTGTCACAGATTTAACCTTGTCCCCCGCCGCAATCAAGACATGAGCTTAAATGATGGACACAGATAAGAATTTTTGCAGTCTATTGATCTTTTCATGTTTGATTCAATTCTTAATAGCCTTATGAACAAAGTACTCAATGGCCAACAGGATCAACTCAGAACCTAAAGCTTATGATCATGACAATACTAAAAGTTCAGTTTCAACGTGGCCATAAACCTATAACATCAGTTGTGTTGTAGATTAGAATTTGTCATTGATAAGCTTTAGAAAACTCAAATGAAACATCCGTGCTACTTTAATACATTAGGAATAAGTAAACATTGTCTTCTGCGTTTTGGTATAAAAAGCATTATTTTAAACTGACGTCAGGGTCACCAAAAATATGTGTTCTGGTTGTTCTCCTGAACCTAACCAAATTTGAAGGTGCATCAACAAACAACATTTAAAAAAACTGATCAAAGCAACACAATGATCCTATAAATGAGGTCAAGATAATCCAAACCACTAGTGTCTTGAAGCTTCTTTATTGAAGTTTGATACCAAATTTGAAGGCTATGGGTGCAGCCAATCATACAATGTCTGGCTAACAACATTTTGATAGCTGGTCAAATTTTTGTGACCTTGAAAATGAGGTCAAGGTTACAAAAATCCACGTGTGTCTGCTTATCTCCGATATAAAGACTGTACCAAAGTTGAAAACTCTAGGTGCAGTGGTTCATGAAAAAAATCATGAATTTTTCAAGAAATTAGGGTATAGTAAACCATCTCTTCCTAATCGAAGTACAGAAAGACAGGATCAGTCTTCACCTTGTCGCACTGCATCAACATCATCTCGAATGACAGGATAATGCAGCTTTACATTCACAAATATTGTACTCATTAGTGTTTGCTGATTGAAATGGATGCATCAACGGACTTGTCTATGTGAATATCAATACTAACAAGTGCAGAGTGTATAAACAGGAATAAAAGACACAAAAGACAATATTTTTTTAAATCAATGGCTTTAACAACCCCATTAAAATTCAACGAAATTCATGACAATGCTGGCGAAATATTCGCTCTGCTACTTTACACCCGGTAGATAAAAGTGATACGACACACGTATGCTATGCAGAAATCTATATATTCAAAGCATGGCATGTATGTGAAAATTATTGAATTTACGTATCTTCACATTTGTTTTAACGATTATGTAGATCTACGTCGAATAACCGATGATTATATTATCATGAATAAAAATCTGCACAGATAATGCCTATCTCTCTATACTACGAATAACCCACGCTCGGGTAATCTACTGTTATTTGAAATTATGCACGTAGGCAGGCTATTCCGCGATTTTCATAACATATCATTTACCTTTGATACGAACCTAAATGTCATATGGGTTGACATAAGATCAAAACATCTTAAATTTTCATGTCCAAAAGACATACACATGACAAATACTGGTTTTCCATGAACATCTAAAAACAGCCTTATAAATGCACAGAGGTGTAGATATCACGTCCAATATACATTGATACTAGCTATATAACACTGTCCGGTTTTCGATCATGATTGCGACGTTCTAACTTGATATTGTCACTGTAAAAAACCCAATAAGCTTTAAAATATGTCTTTTTGGTAACAGTCGATACTTCGCGATCAAATGACACCATTGATTAAGTTTTGCATATATGACTTCAACAACTCACGGAGTGGCTCTTTAAGTTAGTATTATAAGACCGTTGTATTAAATACGCTCTAACTCCGAAATCGGCAATATTCAAATTAAAAAACACCTTTAATAACATACATACACGGCCCACATAAGACACGTATTTCCCTTCAAATTTCAAATTCGCTTTGAATCAACGCATTAAATTGGTGACAACACGAGAGATGAAACCTGAAACATTCACAATCCTCTGAACAGACTTACCGAAATGTACGTCGATCAAAGCAGCTGTTGTATGATTACCATCTCCGTGGATTTGCGCTCCAAACGGAAATCCGAGCTGAAGGTTGAAAACGTCAACCAATGACGATGTTGCCGTTACGTATCTGCAGCAGCCAATCGTTGACGTAGTTTCTTTATATGCCACGGGAATTTCCTGCAGATATGTTTCGTGAAAGGTCAAGGTCACTTTAATATCAGATTGACCTTGTATTAAATTTGCGGTCATCATAAAGAAATACTTTTTGAGAAACCGTTCCACAGGTTGGGCATTTGATAATGATGTTCCATTTCGATTTACAGCAACAACTAGAATTGGTTTGTTGGCTAAAAGACAGTTTTGACCAATCACTGAAGAGTTAAAAACTACAACATCGCCTGTTCCAATACTTGTATTAACCCCATAACTATAAGATAATGTTGTATCAGGTTCAGCAGCTATTATTTTGTATGACGTATCAGATCCAAATATGGCGTTGCCTAAAACGTAATGTTTCCCATAATGCATTACCGGCAAAACCATTTCTTCAATAGGATGACAGGGTAATCCTGTACAGTCCGTGCTGTAGACAACCGCGATTGTGTTGTTGCTCATTATGTCACTTCCGGTGAAATCGTGACCACAACTTCCGCCAATGACGTCATGTTTGTTAAGAGTGAACGTCAACAAGCCACTACATTTACCTCTAAGGTTAACGGTAACATACGTATTCGGTTCTAGAGCAACTATCGTCCAACGGTTCGTGTCACCATTTCTCAAAATATCAACAGAAGCAAGAAAATATTTGTTTGAAAGTTTCTCCACGGGAAATGCCAGATATCCACTTGTTGACGAAGCGCCCGAGAAGACATGAAGTAAAATCTCTGACATTGCCTCAACTGTCATTCCACTGTTCTGTGTTCCCGTGGTGCTGTCACAACGCACGGAGCTGTTGAAATGAAGGTCAAGGGTGCCGTCAGTTTCAATAACGTGACTCGTGACGGCATTGCGGAAGGTTATTTCGACGGCGGTGTTCGGTATTCCGGTGATGGCAAGTATTACATCATTTGTTGCACGTGGAGGAAACACTAACAAAAACTGCCTTCCTTCACTATTGAGAGACACAAAATCTGAAAATCAAAACAATAGATAAGTAACAATATTGATGGCAATTATTTTAAGATTGACTTTCACACTAATTATACTACATCAGACACCAATGAATACTTGGCTAGAAATGATGGGGAGAATATCAATCAGCAATTCAATTTCAAATTAGTCATATTCTCTGGGACAATATCTATACACTGTCATAATGAAATTCATTTTCTTCAAAGTTTCAAAGAAATGGATAATGAAAAGACAAGGTGTATAGGAAGGCACCAGCAGCGCCGTTTTGGTTTTCAGGACATAATTTTTACAGTGCCAATTTCTGAGTTGATGCGGGTTCAATTTATATTGAAAAACTTATTTCAGCATTAACTTTACGACTTGAGTACGTACCTGTTTATGTATTGGTGTGGGCTGGTATATAAATATCGGCGTTTGCTGGTTCCCTTAATTTCGATCATTTGTGTCAGAAATGATTTAGTCAGAAAGGGATATTGTTTAAATACAATTCAGAAGTTTTTTTACAGGCAACATCAGTATCAAAAGTTTCCGTTTATCCTCATTTCATTTTCGTGAGATCACTTTATTTATCGGAAAAAAGCGCTACCGACCCTCAAAAGCAGGTACATGTAGTTATATTGCAAATATATAAGCAAGGAATAACTTACCTGTCAAATGAGTTATCAATATAACAACTGATATGTGGATCTGAAATGAAATAAATCTTTTGAAGTCATTTGAACGTTGAATATAAATTAAAAATTTCAAGAAGAAAATTATTTTAATAAATCCCAAAACATCATTAGTGTGTTATTATTAAACTCATCATCTAAATTTGACACCCCTAAAAAACTGGAGGTACAATACAAATCACAGTTTATAAATATCAAATTATCAATTACCAGCTGTTATAGTGAGTCAATAATGATGAGATTGAAAAACTCCGGAATAACCTTACCATATTTCCCATTACAGTGAATATCCAACCTTCTTAAGTGATGTAGTCCACTGTTGTGAAGTTCTCTCTTCCCTGACAGAGACCGATCGATACATTGCACGCCACACCATTGAGCACTCAGCTAGGTAAATGTGTTAAAGGAACATTAGAACGTTTTTAGATTAACACGGAGATCTCATGAAAACGAATATAAATGTTACCATATTGCAAGGCAATCTCTTTTAATAAAAGAGACATATTTATATCGGACTTAAAGTGACACAGAGTATGCTTTTGGATCGTTTATTGCGATCGAGACTTTTACCTGTTTATTGTCACTTTACTGCACTTACAAACACTAAGATGCTAATTTTTGGATAACAACCGCCACTTCTCGATAAAATAACACCATTTATGAAGTTTGGCATATTTGACTCCAACAACATACTCTGTGGCCCTTTAACATTTTCGGTTAAGCTTCGCGAATGATTTCCCTATCTTAAATGAATAAAAAGTTTTCACACTTAAATGGCCGTCAGCAGTTTTGCGGTGATCAAATTGGTCCAAAGGATCGACATACAACGTCATCGTCTGACAGATATTGTTCAGCTCAATAGGCGAGCGAAAAACTCATAGACCATTAAAAAGGGATGTTAGACTCCAAAACGCCTCTAAGTCAATACCATAAATATGGTTCAAGTTCACATTAGATTTCGGAAGTACAAAACAGTTTATTTCATTGTTAACTTTCAGTGTTTTTTTTTAGAAATGATACTTTAAAAAGGAGTACTTAATCTCATTCATTCAGTATTGTTTCCTTGCGTCATTACAGTTCAGATTTCTCTTGTAACTGAGATTTTTTTATTACAAAGTTCAAATCTGGAAATGTTTTTATATCTACGAGTGGAAGGAGGATACAACTTTGAGCTCTGTCAATGAGTCCGTGTGTCAAAGCGTCTGACCGTCCTTTTTAAATGGGACTGCTTTTCTACTACATTGTGTGTGTGTGGCTTCAGGATTTGAAAAACTTGATATAGTTTGGAAGTGATAGGCGCGCAATTATTTTTCCGGAGTATTTACCCTCTTTCCGAAAATTTAAACTCTTTTCGATGGAATCTTTAAAAGGGAAATTGTTCCTCAGAGACTATGTTATTACCAATAAATAAATTCGGCGTGTTCCTTTAGGCTTTGAATAACTTGATGGAGTTCGAAAATGAGAAGCACAATTTAAGAATAGTTGCGCTTGTTCCGTTTTTTTACTCTGATTTATGATATTTTGGAAAAGGTTGTGAGATATAATGAGAACCGATCGGGCTGGGATGTTGATGACTGTCTTTTATCACTTAACCGTGATTATCACTGGCACTTACGACGGTTTAAGACAATGAGATCTTCTGTCAGAATCCCCATATCCTGAGCTCGAGATATAAGCTTATATAAGTTTATTGGCTGAAAAATTACATGCTAACTACAGCCCCCAAAAAGCTGACAATGATACGAGTCTTAAGATCTTTGAGAGATCAGGGTATTTGGAAGGAGCCCCGCGGATTCAAATACGCTGAAGGATCGGGATTAAAAATGTTAATTCATATGATAAGATATTTAGTACTGAAAAAGTATAAGGTTTAACATAAAACAGAGCATGGCACGAGCAGAATAGGATCATTTTAATAAAAATCTTAAAACGCACACCACCGACACAAAACGTTCCAAATATAAAGCGCACATGGTTGTATTTCGTATGAAGATTATAGAAGGTATACAGGATTTTTAATTTCTGTTTGAAGTATTGAATTTCAAAGTTTCATTCATTAAGCATCAAAACTTACAACAGCTGCTATGTTTTTTTACCATAGCAATACCAAACATGATAAGATATCACTAAACGAGAGGAATGTTTACGTTTAGTTGTTTAGGCATATATAAAGTCATACTCTTCCCCTTTTGATCGTTTGATACCCGGAAGTCGAAGCACCGATATCGTACCATATGGGTCTTTAGTATCAATAACTTTAATGGAACCCTTTGAAGATACTAAATACAATTGGCCTCCCAATAAAATACTACCTCTAATTAGGAAACCTTTTGGTAGTTGTTGTTTCACATTTTCATGCAGGGTATCAATAGAAACAAACAAGAGTGCTTGATTGTGATTTCTCTCCTTTTGAAGCAATGAAATGGTTTGATCATTAACAAAAGTAAGAAAGTTTTGTGTGCCACGCTTTATTGACCTTGAATGTGATACTATCTTCCTTTTTGTGGAAGAGTACCGAA
Organism: Phorcus lineatus; assembly: GCA_921293015.1. Classification (NCBI taxonomy): domain Eukaryota; kingdom Metazoa; phylum Mollusca; class Gastropoda; order Trochida; family Trochidae; genus Phorcus; species Phorcus lineatus. Next base: position 30,818,391 of record OV121087.1, on the reverse strand, counting down.
ATATCTTGTAATCTTTCGTAAAATAGATATCTGAAGTGGCCTGAGAAAGGTGAAAAAAAGTGAAACCTTTCTTATTCTTAAAAACCCTTTGTTTGCTTTTACCATTTAAGAGACACGACCAGATATCTCCACGTGGGGAAACACTGATGTATAATGTCCCAGACATTTTGTGGAGAAAGAAGAAAAGGATATCATTTGATGACCTAAATATAGTGTTTTTCTCCTTACTTTTGATAAAAGAAGCATATATTGTATTTCCCTGTGAAAAGAAAACCCGACATGTTTTTAAATAGAACAGCGCGAATTGGAATCTTAACTTCACTCCTAACCGTACCCAGTTGTGCACACTTGCGTCATATGCAAACATACCGCTGGTATCGTAATTGACCAAAACAGGGGGTTCACAGTTCTGCTGCATTATATTCCTCAATTTTTTACCACAACGATTACAGTTCTTTTTGCAAAGTGTTCCACAATTTTTCCTTTCTGTTCTTGGTTGTGTGCCGTATCCTGCAACCTTTATTGTGGAAATACAATCGGTACAATTCGGAATGGTTTGAAACCTTTCATCGGCTTCTACCAAAGGTGCATGTAAAATTGATTCTCCCTGTCGTTTTGGTATTTCGTTAATTGAAGATGGAACAGAATCTCTCAGATCGTGTGAAGTTGATGTTTGCTGTATTTTGCGCTTTGGGACAATTGACGTTCGAACAGAATCTCTCAGATCGTTTGAAGTTGATGTTTCCTGTCTTTTGCGCTTTGGGACAACTGACGTTCGAACAGAATCTCTCAGATCGTGTGAAGTTGATGTTTCCTGTCTTTTGCGCTTTGTTCAAATTGTCATTCCTTTGCTTTCTCTTTGCATCTTACGAACTATACGTCTATCCATGCTGTATACTCTGCAGCATGTTTTAGACGCGTTAAATATTTGTTCAGCGCTCTTTCTCGTTCCACACAAGCAGTTAATATGACAAAGTATAACAAACTCACATTCTATATTCTGTATCACACATCGTAAGAAATCCATATTCGGAGTGGTACGAACGTTAAAACCAGCCACCAAGGTCCAGAAAGTACTTGTTAGCGTGTTTGTCAATTCTTCAGTTACATCAGTAAGTTCAGGCTCTGTAGAGCCAGTCAAAGGGGATATCGCAAGAGTCAGCAAAAACAACAGAGCGCAACGCATAATGAACTTTTGAGTGGCGTAAATCAAGATCTGTTTTCGTTACAGTACCCTCATAAGCAGGAGCCTTCGCTTACATTACTATAGTTACTTCTACACGTGTCCCTTCGCCAATTTTAAATGATAAGTGTCTTTTTCTTGCTATAGAAGTTGACAATTTAATTCCACATTTCACTTGTATAACCTGATATTCAAATAGGTTTTGACTGTAGCACTTTACTGTTCTATTGCCATTGTAAGCCTCTTGAGTTGCTCTCAATTACATATGTCGTCTCATTATTTCTGGCATATCCCTAGTTTTGTCCAATCAACATTAACATTTTATCATAAAATCACTATTATCTTAATGAGCTGATAGTATTTACGGAGATCGTGTGTAACTGGATATTTAATTTCAAATCAGACAACAAATAATTTTCTCTTTATATTAACCAAATGAAATACAAATATTGCCTTTAAATAATTCACCTGACTAATTTTCAAGTAAGCTTTTTTAAATATACAGTAATGATTAGGAACAGTGATCATATTTCATAATGATATTTATGTCTTATAACATTACCAATTATCAAGATATGTATACTTCAATGGAACATATAAGCAGCCGAGTGTTCTAAAGTTTGAAATGTATGACATGGCAGTTCGTTACTCATATAAGCAAGTTAATTGTATGCATATATGTATATGTATAGGTCTAGGTAGACAATGACAAAATATCACTGATAACTACTGTTACTTACATTCATTTTCTATTTTGAACTGCAGTGTATTCATTTTATCAAAACCTAACGAATAAGTATTATCTTTTCGTCATCAGTAAATAAGTTTCAACGATAACATTTGATTGATTGATTCAAAACAAATGCTTATGATTACTTTCCCATAGACAATTTTCGTTTGTAAGATCAAAAGTCATGACCCTTAACTTTATTACGTCAATGTCCTGAAACAGTAAGCGTTTGAAGGTTGATTATGCACAACGGTCAGTTTTCCTATTGGAATACAATCCATGATAACTGTTGACCTATGTGGGCCAAGAAACACTCTATGTAACTTTAAGCGTCTGTCTAAACACCATATACCGAACCTGCTATAGATATATCGAAATCCTAATTATTTACATCTCTGTCAAGTCATGTCCCTGAAACTGGCTTATACTGTGATCCATAATGATCAATGTTTTGTTAAATTGACCTTCCCCTGATATGATAAACATTAAAACTTTAAATTACGAAAAAAATATCGTCCGCATTTCTGCTCTGATGTTGAATTTTTTTGGACTTAATTTTCTCTAAATGTGACTTTGGTGAAATTTCTAATTTAAAAAATTCGTATCATGAGAGTAGAAATTTTATTCATACTTAGCGGAAAACACTTAACACAGAAATTAGCACTTGTTTACTTTCTATATGTACGCCGAAGCAACATAATGACTTCTCTGTTTGTCTCTGGGATTCTGCAATCAGTGCCCATTGTTATAGACTTCTCTTAAAGAGCCACTCCGTGATTTTCATAACATATTATTTACCTTTGATACGAACCTAAATGCCATATGTGGTGATATAAAATCAAAACATCTTAAATTTTCATGTCCAAAAGACGTATATATGACAAATACTGGTTTTCCATGAAAATCTAAAAACAACCTTATAAATGAGGTGTAGATATCACGTCCAATATACAAGGATACTAGTTATATAACCTAACAAACGCGATCTACTCCTAACTGCCCTCCTGGCTGTTTTAGATAGGTCTCCTAAATTAGGTTTGACTATTTGACGCGCGCCACTGTCCGGTTTTCGATCATAATTGCGACGTTCTACCTTCATATTGTCACTGTAAAAGTCCAATAAGCTTAAAAATGTGTCCAAATTACAAAATGACGCCTCTTCCGGGTGTTGGGAAAATATTGATTTTTTCATAAATCAACGTGCATACTATGCTCGACATTGTTCATTATCGTTTCTCTTAGCTTATCATTTATGTTTATTTAAAACATTGCTCCTAAGTCTTTATCCTTCCAAACAAAGTTGGGTAGTGGAAGGGTTAAGCTAATTTAGTATTATGCATGCAGCTTATGTATCTCCCTAAACTCTGAACTGGAAAGAAAGGGTTAAATATTGTTCGCTAAATAAATGTTATAAGTTAGACTCAAACGATTTCATAAATAAAGTGCTGGGCATTATTGGATTAACCATAGTTGCCGTTTTCGCATTTCTTCCTGAAAGAAAAAAATTAATATTTCAAACATCGTAGTTCATGTAGATTTAATGCAAAGTTGCGTACAAATACTTCCGCTCTTTTAGAATCAACCTTACAACCTGAATATGTACATAGTTGTTTACCTGAGAGCGGATCGGAGTAATACAATTTTTAGGAGTGTCTTAAGATCGGTATTTATTTTCTGCATGTCTGTCAAAACGCTACGTAACAAACAATAAGTAAAGTTATAATAAAGCATCTTAGGGATATCTCATTTTGATATTAAGAAATATATCTAAAAATGTTGTGAAACACTGTTTATGATCAAAACATTCAGTTAGCCTTTGTTGTCAAATGAGATAAAGAGGTACTCATGTACCCGGATGATCAGGTAATCAGAGATTCGGTTACTCAGGTACCCGGATGATCAGGTAACCAGAGATTCGGTTACTCAGGTACCCGGATGATCAGGTAATCAGAGATTCGGTTACTCAGGTACCCGGATACTGAGGTAGTCAGGTTCTCGGATACGCAGGTACTCGAATACTTGGGTATTACGATATTTGGATACTCGGATACTGGGGTACCCGTGTATTCGGATACTTAGGTATTCAGGTACTAGGGTACTCGGATGCTCAGGTACCCGGCCACGAAGGTACTCGAAAACTCGCGTACTAAGTTAATAGGATACGCACTAACAAGGATACTGGGGTACTAAGGTATTCAGGTACTCTGAGACTGAGGTATTCGGATACTCAGTAACCAGGTAGTGAGATATACGGGCACTGAGGTTATCGTATATTCGGATACTCTGATACTTGGTTACTCGGGTACCCATGTACTTTGGTAGTCGGTTACTCATGTACTGGAATAAGCATACACTCTTACATAAGGTACTCGGTTACTCGGGCCCTCAGGTACTATGGGGTTCTCGGATATTCGGGTGGTCTGGAACTCGGATGAACAGATAATCTGGTGTAGTCGGGTACTCAACAAAATCATTTCTTATTTTTTAAAACACTGTCGTGTAAGACAGTAAGACTATTTTCTAATTTACAGTTCGAGTTTTCACTCCAATATTGATAACGATACTTTAATAGTTATTTTAAGAAGATAAAAGCAACTAAAAGGGACACCAATGCCTCCCCCCCTCCCCCTTGATCTCCAAAGGGAACAAATAACTTTCGAAAAATAACAATAAACAATGGATAAAATTCAAAAACAGACACAAAAGGAAGTCCGATTTTTAAAAAAATCCATAATTTTTAATAAATATATTTTATAAATGTATATATAAAACATAATATTTAAAGGCACTAGTGCACGCTTTTACGGTTTAAATTGGCTATTTTAAGGTTTAAGAGGATTTATGCATTTACTTAAGCTTTCTATCGATGCAATGAAATACTTAAAATTCTTTACAATTGACCTGCAATCAACAATGAAAACTTTTAGACAGCCGCTGTTGGCTTGGACATATAACAAATCTCAGGTTAGCTGTGCACAAAACGGATAAATTATAGACAGTTGAAAGCTGCTGAACACTTATTATGTGCAGCTGTTGAATTTACCTAAACTCTGAACTGAGAACAAATAATGAATTATGTTTAATGAAAGCAATGTTGTAAATAAACCGACCTAATAACACAGCATTAGCATTGCTATTAGATTGACCAAAGCGCCTGCCGTTTCCGCTATTTTGGATATAATCAAAATCTTAATATTTCCCATATCGTAGTTCATGCGGATTTATTGTAGCGTAACATTTAATACTTCCGGTCTTTAAAAATCAACTTTACTACCTGAACACGTAAATATTCGTTAAATAACTTACGAGGTAGATTGTTTGAGTGAGGTTCTTGAATAATATCGAGAGATATGCAGTATCTGTGCATTCGTTGTGTTAAAGAAATATTGGTGTGCACTAGTGCGTTTAAAGATAAAAAATATAAACAAACCATTCCTATAAAATCCAAACCCCCTTTTAAAAAAACAAACTTAATGAACTTTTATTTTTGAAAACCTTTAACCTATTGTATTTCTAACTCAACATTTCAAAGTTTGTTTAGAATACGGTTCACAACCGCACATAAGTACTTGACCTTTGTACGACTGTTTGTAGCTTGATAACACATAACTATCTCCTTGAATAATGCTTAACGAGGTCGTCATCCTTTTTTGACCGGAGTTCATTTGAGAATTCGGTCCTCAACACAATTAGATGACACTTGTCCTAGGTATAATGTGCGGCTAGTATAGCTTGATAACATACATGTATACTTGTCTCCTTAAAGAGCCACTCCTCTGTCCGGTTTTCGATCATAATTTCGACGTTCTACCTTCATATTGTCACTGCACAAAACAAATTAGCTTTAAAATGTTTCTTTTTGGTAACAGTCGATACTTCGCGATCAAATGACACCATTGACTAAGTTTGGCATATATGACTCTAACAACTCACGGAGTGGCTCTTTACCTGCTGCTGCATTAGCCATTTTCCCTTTTACCTGAGAGACAAGTCCACCTGTACCAGATCAACCGGTCCTCAACATGAATATGTGACACTTTGATAACGTGAAGGACTTTGGTTATGCTTCTTTGATTGGCATTTTAGAAGTTGATGTGATGTAAGGCGATTCAATGGAGGCGATGTTTCAATATAGGTACTATTGTCGTTTTCAAGCTAGTATGAATAAAGAAGTAGTATATCCATACGATTGCCGTCATCATCCTTGAGTAAGTCTGTCTAAATGCTGAAAGACAAACTCTGCAGGACAAACTTCCGTCAGATGGTAGATGAGTGATAAGTGACGATCAAAGAAACGCCTAGGGAACGAATCAATAATTTATTAGATTGGGGACATTCCCATATGAATGCAGTTTTGTATACTTATTACGTTAACATCATCCTGCTAAATCAGCGTATATGAATCTGCTCTCGCTCCTTCCAAATACACTGATCTCTTTCAGGCCAAATGCCTCGTATGGCTGTATAGGCTTGATATTCGTGGCTTAGTCAACCTGTTATCATTTCAGCCAATGAAATGTCGTTATGCACAGAGCGTGAAGCTACTAACTTGAAATCAACGGATTTCCTATCCGGGTTGTGCCGCTGTTGCTGAATGCGAGTCGTCTCATTGGCTGGTTAGATACCTAGCAATACGAGGCTTTTGGCTTGAAAGAGATCAGAATATTAGGCAAGAGCGAGAGCGGATTCATATACGCTGATTTAGCAGGATATGCGTTCACCTGCGCCTATCAAAAACATACCAAATAAACTTGGCAGAAGTATATTGAAACTTTCGGGTTTTTTGCGTTGAAAAAATCGTTGATTTTGCCCCCAGTAAGTACCCATGTAACGCGAATGACTTTTAGTTCACAATTAGGTCGTCCAACAAATGGTGCAGTGTAACAATTGAAGGGTGCGGGATAAAGGTGCTTGAAGGCTACTTAATGTCAAAGCTATCTATATAACATAGCATGATGCCTATCATTGTAACAATACCAAGTCAAGGAGTCGAAACTTGCATCATATTCAGTCATAATTATTTGTGGCAACGGATGTTATTCAAATATTTTCTACCCACGTAACCACTGTTAAAATGAGAACAAGTTCAGGGTTAGAAATGCAAAATCCTTATTGATTGAAAGCGTTGTGCAATGATGATAATTTATTTGAACATTCTGTCTCTTAAGAAGACTGCAGTTCCTTCATTAATGCACCTTGGATTCCTAATTTAATAGATTTCGACGTAATTGATGTTTTTCTTGATTTTTTAATTTTGAAATTGAAACGTCATTTTAAAAATTAGTGTCTAGTTCCCGCGTTTTAATGCCATGAGGATATAGGAAAATTATGAGTATGTGATTTTTGTTAAATTTGATATAATATATAAGATATCAATAAACCTAATTGTTAACATATATTTATATCCTCACATCTCATTATATTGTTACCATTGCTTGAGAACGACACATGTGTGTCGAAACGTCGCATATGATGAATAAAGAAGTTGTTATCCATATAATTCTTGTCATTATAAACCTAATGTATACATTAACAATCAGAAAAAAAACGTATTTATTGATAAATACGTTTTCAATTAGGAAATGTATGGTTAACTGATAACCTCGTCTAAGTTTTTCATAAAGTAGCTTCCCAAAGAGGTATCTCAAAACATATCATTTAAAGGGACACAGAGTATGTTTTTGGAGTCGAATATGTCAATCTTCATAAATGGTGTTATTTTATCGAATGGTACTGGTTGTTTCAGAAAATATGTATCCTAATGCTTATCAGTTCAGAATATTTCGAATACTTAAGATTTATAGGGCCGTTTTCCGATTATCAGTGAAAACTGTTGAAGATGCAAGTTTAGGGTGGCAATTTTAACTTAACTCAGTTCATCAGGTATTTTGCTTCTAACTAAAGCCACATTAAAAATCTTGAAACATACTCTGTGTCACTTTAAGATAAGACTCATTCTTACCCGAAAGTAGCCCTGTTCGAATGGGAATCAAAATAGATGGATTGCCTCCCTTGGCTGGCGAGATTGTGCACTCGATAGTCTAGGAAAAAATAACATTTCTTCTCCCGAGCGTTGGTACATGTTTTGTTTGAAGCCAGTCGGGAATGATATATTATTTTGATATATTAAGGACAATATCTGTATTATACATTATATATTATTGTTTTTTAAACAAGTTAAGTTTTTGGTTAAAGTGATAAAGAGTATGTTTCATAATTTTTTATGTTGCTTAAATAAGAGCCAAAATACCATTTGCCCTGAAATAAGTTCAAATATCCTCCAAAAACTTACACGTTTATCGCTAGATAGCCCAAATTAGAATAATTTCCTGTTTTCCATGATAATGCAAAAACAGCTATATAGATGTTAATAAGTCAACATTCTGCGCCCAGTTTACATCAATATTAGTTAAATAACCTACCAAACACTACCAACCAATATAAGTCTCTGTGCCTGCTGTAGATAAGTTTCGAAAATAACGTTCAAATAACGTTTGGCGCGCGCCACTGTCCGGTTTTCGACCACAAATTGCAACTTAGTTTATTGTTTCTATACTGAAGTGATAAGCTCTAAGATGATGATTTTAAGAAACAACCACTACCTCTCGATAAATTAACATCATTAGTAAAGTTTGACATAGTTGACTCAAATAACATACTCTGTGTCCCTTTAATATCCTGTTATCATGAGGACGTTTATGCTTATCGGATGTATAAGACGTATGTATATTACTTTTCATATCATGTCGGGCAGTTCAGTTAAGACGGTCAGTACGTTATGTAAATCGTGTGTACTTATGATAAACGTTATGTAAAGTAAACATTCTTAACTAAGGAGATGATTTATATTCTAGATATTGTTGCCTATTATATATCTATATATCTAAATCCTGAAGAGTAAAGATAAACAAAGCAGCTTTAAATATTTGTAAACATTAACCTATTATGACAATCATCTCGCAGTTTAAACTGTTATCTGAATACGTGACAACAGAAATGGTTCATTTCATAGCTGCCAGTCAAGTCATTCATAATTTCGTGATTGTGCTATTCATTGGCAGTATGTTATATATAAATCTTGATAGAATAAATTACAAATGTTAAATTTGTAATTAATGATAGTTATCTGTGGTTATAAATAATCAGACCATTATTGAAAATTTCAAATCTGATATTCCTTGCTAGTTTATAATCAGATCATTATTTAGCAAGGATTATTAGATGAGAAATTGTATATAATGATCTGATTATAAACTAGCAAGGAATATCAAATTTGAAATTGTCAATAATGATCTGATTATTTATAACCGTAGAAAATGATCATTAATCACAATCTAATATTTATTCCAATTAAAAATGTCTTAGATATTAGATATTTTAGAAGTTGAGGTTATGAAGGATGATGTTTGCAATGTTATGGCTTTACAAAATAGCTATGTCGGAACGTCGCCCAAAAAAGAGTTTTGCATCGATAACAATGCCTTCCTTCAAGACTGCATAAATGTTTGGGTTAAAACTAGTTGTAAGGATAATAGAGGACCTCGGGACCTAAGATATTACGGCTAAATTTAAATAGACTGGGCCTCAATTAACACAATCTGTTTACCAATGTGTCAACGAATATATGGCATAGACCCGATAATTCTTCACTTGTACTGCATACCTTTGCCATCCGCTTTACCTAATCCATGATTAGCCTGTTTGTTTATGAGACACTGAACATTGCAAGTGCATGGCGAGTGTGGTCCATCCGCTTTCAAGAGATTTATTTAAAAAACATCACACCATTCAACCGCGTCAGCTAATCTATCATCTAGTTTGTTTGTTTAAGAGTCACTGCACATTGCACTTACGTACCATCTGTGATGGTCCTAGAATATAGAATCTGGAATAAAGAAACTTGACCCAATCCCTGGCGAGTGTGGTCCATCCGCTTTCAAGAGACTCATATATATATAACATCACACCATTCAACCGTGTTACCTAGTTTATTATCTAGTTTGTTTGTTCACGAGTCCCTACACATTGCACTTACGTACCATCTGTGATGGCTCTGCGAGAATATAGAATCTGTGATATAGAAACTTGACCCAATCCCAGGCGAGTGTTGTCTATCACCTTCCAAGAGACTAATATATATAACAGCACACCATTCAACCCTTATCATTTCAGTTTGATAACAAGCTATCTTCACATTATCTTTATCACATTTGCTCCTTGTGTTGGGAGACATGCTCGGTGATGTTTAGAGTACTCTTGTTTGACAAATTGACAAATTCGTTACATAAGGGTTCTTATGAGCTGGTCACTCCGATTCGCTATCAGATACATGATATTGTGCCGGGGCAAAGGTCTCTGTATCTATCTATGTACATGACAAGAAAAGGGTACTTATATAAGCTATGGCTGACTAAGCGCAGAGGATAAAGCATCCTGAAGTAACAGACGGAACGCAATGGGAGCAAAGTGCGCTGGAGTTAGTATTTTCCTCGGAGGATCGCTCCTTGCCTTTGGTTTATTGATGCCAACTCTGTTCCATATTGTCCTGAATGATGAAATGGGAAAGGTAAGTCCAAATGCTTTTTTTTGTTTAAAAAAAATGTTTTTATTCAGTTAAAAAAATCATTGTTATCATGTCTTGACATACATTCAACTAAACTTGAATTTGTCATCATTTCTACATGGAATATTACTACTTGTCATTCAAAATGTACACATACAAATGTACACACTGGTATTTCAGATCATTGTCATTCATATTATTTATGGTCTATAATAATATAAAGATACTGATACTACCTAAACAAATCTTTAACCAATGGTCTCCATTTTTTCAAATATTAATTATTCGTTGTTTTGTTGCAATATATTTCTCTGTTTTTATTATCTCTTTTAGAGATTTGTAAAAAAAATTGAAATTTAGGAATTTTTCTTCTTATGCTCATGTTATGTATGTATTTCTTTCCTAGTAGAATTATATGATTAAATAGGTAATTGAAGTTTTGTGAGCCAAAAAGACTATAAACATAGTTAAGACAGAATCGGGTATTTTTATCTTTTAAAAGAACATTTCTAATCGAGACCAAAAGGTTTTGATATGCTTACAATAATAAAACACATGTACTACATTTTCTTTCTCTTTTAATATAAAGTGACAGAAAGTCAGATTGAAATGAAATAATTTATTTGTTAGTCTTTTGTTTGGCTGTCACTTGTCACTCATCTGAAGGAATCCCATTGAGATCCATGTTCAAAGGAAGTTATAAAATTACCTCTCACTGTCATGCTTTCACAGACAGACAGACGGACAGATTCTTTATTTGAGTCTCACCTCCTCATTTCAATAAACTATAAACAAGTTATCACACTATTAAGAAACTATACAAGATAAAAAATGAGACACACGATAAAGATTTCATAAAAAAAAAGTTTTAAATGGAAATACTAAACTAAAATACATAGAATATGAACAAAAGCATAAAATACCACAAGAAGACTAAGAATATTTTTTAGAAATACGTACCGGCTAACAACCCAATATAAGATAAGAATGGTGAGCGAATCAATAATTTTATTTTATTGAGTTTTGACATTTGTATGTTTGAGGTTTGAATATGGCTTAAAGAGCCACTTCGTGAGTTGTTGGAGTGATATATGACAAACTTAATCAATGGTGTCATTTGATCGCGAAGTATCGACTGTTACCAAAAAGACACATTTTAAAGCTTATTGTTTTTTACAGTGACAATATGAAGGTAGAACCTCGCAATTATGATCGAAAACCGGACAGTTGCGTCAAATAGTCAAACGTAATTTTTGAGACTTATCTAAAACAGCCAGGAGGGCAGTTAGGAGTTGATAGTGTTTGTTAGGTTATATAACTATTATCCATGTATATTGGACGTGATATCTTCACCTCTGTGTATTTATAAGGCTGTTTTTAGATTTTCATGGAAAGCCAGTATTTTTCATATATATGTCTTTTGGACATGAAAAGTTAAGATGTTTTGATTTTATATCACCACACATGACATTTAGGTTCGTATCAAAGGTAAATAATATGTTATGAAAATCACGGAGTGGCTCTTTAATCAAGAGCCGAACATGGGCACGCATCAGTTAGTCAAACGTAACTTTGAAAACTTTTCTTAGCCAGTCAGAATAACAGTAACAGGGTTTCATTCTGTTTTTTGAAACAAGGTTATAACTCTTGTTAGGTCATTCAACTAAGTCATGTAATGTGGACGTGTGTTTTCGGATTCTGCTTATATGTTTGACTGTTTTAAGTTACATTGAAAGCAAGTTTTAATCCTATATTTGTCAATTTGTGATGAATATGGGAGATATTCTGAGTTTGTTTAAAATATATTGTATTACGGTTTGCATCAAAACAAAACAATATGCGATAACATTTACTTATTGGCTCTTTTTGCGAGTTAGAGTATGTTCAGTAATACATTCGCATCATCTACACGTTATTAGAACAACAATTAAAACTCATTTGATAAAATGATGCTACTGACTTTTAAGGTAACGCCAAATTTATCATATTTACATTCATTACCGTTTCCATCCCATACTTTCATAAATATTTTACCTGAGTCAACATACTATACGCATCTTTCGTTTGAGAATTATGCGTATGCTTAGATTAATAAGTAAAGAATAATAAGTTACAAAATTGCAACGTTTAAAAAATGGGAGTGCCTATATATCCTCAAATATCTTATAGTAGCCAATTTGAACCGAAAAAATGACCTATAAGGCCTTTAAGCTTTATCATTTTTATCAAAAACGAAGTTTTGCGTTGCGCAACGAATTCTATCTTTTTGTTATAAACAGTTTTCCCTATATGCGAACTAATCGCAGAACATTATTATTATCATCTTATATCATGCTATTGTTTGATTACTGTAGAAAAGTGTGGCATAAACTTACGTAAACGTATTGAATACATATTTATGAAAATACTTAGAACAGCGTGGGGGATTAGCAATATACCGAATTAATACATGATGATGACGACAGTTAACAGCTGATTATATTTAAGAATAGTTGACTGCCCTTGTGCAAAGTTTTTTTTAGGTTTAATTATCTTGAATTATACAGGGCCGAGTCTTTCACAAATACCTTAGGACTCTTTAGTAGTACGTAGCTCTGGTTTCGGACCATCAACCCTACGAATTCTAACGCTCATCGGTTTTTCGGCCAGTATGAAGCTGATTTTTTCAATCGATGAGTAGAGTATGAAGCACACTGAAAGAACGTGGGTAGCACGTGCAATCAAAGGTATGGCTGTCAAGCATATCGCTTTACATTGGGGATTTACGGAAAAGTGCTAGAACAAATCCATATCAGCGGGATTGCATTAAATATATTTTTGGAAAGATTTGAGAAATATGATCACATTTGCAACCTGTTTGGACTTATATACGGATTAAGATTATGCAAGGACGGATTAGGATTAGGATAGATGGAGTACAATACATTGTTCGTTGGTTATTTCACACACATCATTTGATCGTAGAGGAAATTTTCTGCAATTAACATTAAGAAAGATCGAAAATAGAACAGGTATACGCAAGATTGAGGTCACAATTATCCCGAGTATATGGGATGTTGATAGACTTAGTTGAACAAGCAACAGATGAACCTGACGGCATGAGTAATGGAAGCTTGTGAGATCATTAATTTGCGTAATGTAGCTCAGAAAAATTATTTAATTTTAATGAGTTTGATGTTTGCAATTGTTCAAAATTTAGAAAAAAATTAATATACATTCTCCAGTATAGTGTTAACCAACATGAAATCTACACATGTATGTTAATGTTAATTGTATCAATATATTTTTTTCCATTCCTTGACTTAGCTCAACGACTTTTCCCCGTTATTACCAGGCTGCCTTCAGCAATGGACAACGGTCTTACTTACTTACTTACCCCCCGCTTTTTCAATAAGCAAGGTTTAGGATTAGGCTAAACGGTACTTTCTCCCGCACTGAAAATTATGCTTCGCGGTTCATCCGAAATAAAAGTTTTAGGCGTCCCGGTCCGACACCTGGACAACTAACAACCTTAAGTTACACATTAACTTTCCAAAAATACAATCGTTGCAGATACTCTATAAAACGTTCTTAATAGGGCGCAGATTAGGGATAACGTTACGTGGTGTGAATAATCGCTTTCTGTTTTAAAAGTAGCTGAAATCAGTAATATAAATAAAGGGTACACTTGAACCTGTGACACAAGCCAGTTCCCGTACACTAGTACTCGTCTGGGCGCATCGATGCATATAAAGTACACTATACATGTGGAGGTCAAGGGTCACGTGTCTTGCGCGTCTCGATCTGTGTCACTGCGAACCTGGTTGTGTAAGTAAACTTATATGAATGATGGACGGAGTGGTTGGTTCCTGACTCTGACATCATGGAGGCCAAATGTGCAGTGGGGATGTTATTAGCGGGGGGAACAATTCTAACCATTGGATTATTACTGCCGACAGTGTTCAACTCTATACTGATCGAGGAAATGGAAAAGGTAGGATCGAATGTTCACGCTGTCTTTACTTCATCTGTCAAAATCCTGAGAAACACACGTGTATGTGCGCGTTTAAAAGAGGACAGTCGTGTGTGTGAATAGATATGGTCTAAAAACATACAATCATATATATGTGTGTATATATATATATATATATATATATATATATATATATATATATATATATATATATATATATATATATATATATATATATGATTATTATACAAAGAAGTTGTAGTAGGTATAATGAAATGATTGCTACTTTACTTAAAATGTCTTGAAAAATAAATAAGGATATAAAACAACATAATTTCCACATTTCTTTAACTATTTTTGTCTAGTATATATATGCAGTAAAAAATAATTTCTTAAGGTATACTCTATCTCCGTACACAAATAGGTTTCTTATTGTATTCCTTAATGTTAAACATGCGGTGTTCTCTGAAATATTTATTTGCCAACAAATTTAAGCCACTTCCTCTCTCCTCCCCACTGTGAAAATTTAAAACCACAACTCATGAAAAGCTATACTGTTAATCTATCATCTGATTGCTCTGTTTCAAACAAATAATATGAATCCGACAAATTGTCAAAAATACGTTTATTCGAGTAACCGTGAACGTCATCATGTATTTCACGAGTGTACAGTTTTCCCATGTCATGCTTAATGTGCGTGCCTGCTTTTCAAAATGAATATACATCACTACTGAAATGCCAGAACGTGATGAAAATACCATAGTTATAACATAGAATAGAAATGCGATTGTAATGTTCAAAATGATACAACTCTGTTTATTTCTTGATTGGAGGACATACTCTATCATTACGAATTTTAGAATTAAGATCATATTTACTTGCTAATTTCATGTACATTTATGTAAAGCATCACCATCAGGCTTTTCCGATCCTTACAAATCATCATCTAGTTAAAAAATAATAATTATTACATAACGCCAAACCTGACCTAAATGTCCTATATGATCTATTACATACCAATCTAAATGCTATATCAAATATCCAAAAAGGGTCAAGTGAATTTACTGTAAGGTTCAGGAGAAATGTAAAGCGGATTGTTTACAAAAGGCGATCCTGTTAAGAATAGACTTACATTAATTCTTCCCAAATATCGAATATTTCATTAAGTCTCAAAATGACTCAAAAATGACCACCTTACATTAAAGAGATAGGAAAGCTCCATTGAAAACTTCCAATCACTTCGGAAATCTGTGCATAACTCTAAAAATGAAAGGTACAGGGGCATACCATAGACAGAATAAATACAGAGAGACCTCGGGTATTTACAAAGGAAAGCACTGGCTTGTGACAAAGTACATCGTGCGACCTGTTTAGGGTATAGTGGAGGGTAACAGTTCTCACTAAAGCAAAGCCATTCAGTGTCAGTCGCATTTCATGGTGGTAACGTGACCACTGGCAGTGGCAGTAACTGGACACAGTCGTCCATGAAAGATGTTTCAAAATGCTAAAAATGTGGATATTTTCGTATAGGCATGTAACATAGGTGCTTCGGATAAAACTATACTCGTGAATCCATCTTATAGGTCACTCAAGAGAGAAAAATATTTTCTTAGACTTAGTGTGTGAAACTATTTCTTTTCTTTTTTTTGCTTTGTCCTGAAATCTCCTTTTGGATATATTATTACAGTAGTTCTGCACAAAGGATTAGTATAATTTTCATAACAGCAAAATACTCTTAGATCACTGAGCATAATACTCACAATGCTTAAGCTTCATCACGCTTATGACTCACCATTCCTTAAGATCATGAAGAATATTACTCATAATGTTGAAATATCATCAAGCATATGACTCACAGTTCTTATGACTGACGATGCTTTAATATCATCAAGAAAATGACTGACCATGCTTTGACATCATCAAACATTTGACTATCGATCCTTTAATATCATCAGGCTTATGACTGACGATGCTGTAATATAATTAAGAATATGAATGACGATGTTTTAATATCATCAAGAATATGACTGACGATGCTTTAAACATCATCAAGAATATGACTGACGATGCTTTAAACATCATCAACTATAGGACATCAAAAGACTAGGATAATATGATATGACCAGCAAAAATGCCAATGGCAATATATTTGTAAAAGCATGTATATATTTCGTCACAACGATAATATAATCACAACAAAGACTTAAATTATACAGCACCTTTTTCGATATTGTATAACTTTGGAAGGCGATTTGTGTGATAGAACGATAATAAAATGTTTGAAAGATAGATCGAGATAAAAAAAGAATAAATGTTAGTGTCATCCTTCCCATCGACCTTTCCTAAAATATCCTATAACATTTTGACAGCTGCAACTTCTTGTTGGCAGGTTTTGTAGACATGTGACTATCAACCAGCTGAACAATGATTAGATCGTTATGAAACTATGTGCGCCTATCTCATTTTGAAGAAAAACATCACCCTGTAATTTATTTTGGTTTGATCAAATAGCTTTTTGTCATATGTTCATATGAGGGTAGAACGTCGTAATTATGATCGAAAACCGGACAGTAGCGCGCGTCAAATAGTCAAATAGTCATACGTAATTTTAAAGACTTATCTAAAACAGCCATGAGGGCAGATAAGAGTTGATAGCGTTTGTTAGGTTATATAACTAGTATCCATGTATATTGGACGTACACCTCTGTGCATTTATAAGGCTGTTTTGAGATTAAAAAGAATTGTCAGTTTTTTAAAATAACCACCACTTTACTCAATACTTCATAGTGGCGTTTTGGTTTACGTGTTTCTACCGGGTACCCTGAGAGCTATGCCATCTGGAGCTTACATACTCCTGGTAGGGTCACCAAAGCTGGACAGGACGACGGCTTGAAGCCAGACCAAATTGGAGTTCTTCTAAAACCTAACGTCTTTCCCTCACTGTGCCCTTCTCTGTCTGTTTCCCTCATTCTTTCGACCTCTTTCTACCTGATCTGCTATCTTTTGAATGATTTTCATTTGATAGCGAAGTATCGACTGTTACCAAAAAGACACTTTTCAAAATGTTGTTGTTTTTTTTACAGTGACAATATGAAGGTAGAACGTCCCAACTTTGATTGAAAACCGGACAGTAGCGCGCGTCAAGTAGTCAAACGTTATTAGGAGACTTATCTAAAACAGCCAGGAGGGCAGTTAGGAGTTGATAGTGTTTGTTAGGTTATATAACTAGTATCCATGTATATTGGACGTGATATCTACACCTTTGTGCATTTATAAGGCTGTTAGTCGATTTTCATGGAAAACCAGTATTTGTCATATATATGTCTTTTGGACATGAAAAATTAAGATGTTTTGATTTTACATCACCCCATATGACATTTCGGTTCGTATCAAAGGTAAATGGTATGTTGAGAATCACGGATATTAAATATATATATTTTATATATATTCAATATTAAAGCAGCATATGTGTAACTTTTGTAAGTTGGTATTAGCCCAATATTGAAAATCCTTGTGGTCATTTTCTTAATTAAATGAAATATTCATTGTAGATAGCTCAGCAAGATTTTAATAATAAATAAAATGTATACATGTACTTTAAAAAGTTTTAAAAAATGAAAAAAATAAAACCGGTTTACATAGAGAACTTTTTTACAAAATGAATAACTTTGACGTCTAACGAACGACACTAGAACATAATTTCAAATCAATTTCAAAGCATTTTCAGTGAAGTATATTTCTAAAAAATGTAATATTTTCCGGATTTACGATTAAGGACAAACGTTGTCTTATTCTGCCCAAACCTACACAAGATGACGTCTGGAGTGAAACATTCTGCGCTGTCAATGGGTGTGAAGGTTGGTTGGGTTTAAGGAAGGCACGAATGTATTAATATGCATCTTTATTGAGTAACTTCTTCAAGTCACAATTGTACCCGATTACTCGCTTAAGTGAATCGCTCAAGTTGAACAGATATCGTAATAGCACAATTGCATTTGAAAACTTGAATCATATCACCGTTGATTTTTTAAAGTAGGTCCGCATCGATTGCCTAAAATGTCAACGCCAATATGGTTTAGCCTAGACTAACATTTAGTTTCTTAAATATTCTAATAATTCAATGTTCCTTCATCCATTATATTCTTTTCTTCGGGCTCTTAATTTCATATATGTAAATGCAGTCAAATCTAAATTTGCCGTATGAGGACCTAGACTGTATTAAAGACTCCTACATATACGCAGTCATGAAGCGGAACTGGGTTTAGCCTTGTGAATAAGAACGTTAAGAAAATAGTAAGTCATACTAGAAAAATGATTATATAAAGCTCAAGAATTCAGCGGAGTTAATTTGTTGAGGTACAAAAACCATCATGTTGGCATATTAAACATGTGTACATTTCTATGTGTATCTTGTTAAAAAAACAACCTTACGTTATCTGTAGAAACAGATTGACAGTTGATTACACCAAACTACTAGCATAAAACAGGACCTTGTGGTCGAATCGGTAAGCTGTTGGTACGGTCAGTGCATCCAAAGCCTGATAAGCCTGACAATTAGACAGAGGGCTTTGCTCTTCTGTTTTAAAGTTCTATAAATCAGAGAACACCATTTTGGTATTTTTACTTTTCATTTCCAAAGAGTTGCGCTTTCAGCTCCTAAAATTTTGTAAAAATAAAGTTCAATATACATTTTACTATTCTGTCAAAATTAACAATGTTATATAACATATATGTACTGGCGAAAATAATTCATCATCATCAACATAATACATATCGGACACTGAGAAACTCAACAATTTGTTACATTAATGTGAAAATATACAAGTCAGAAAATGTTCAAAGACGTTGCGTTTGTTTTTCTGTTCACCCAGAGGCTCCCGTTGGTAAACGGCTCCTACGCCTACGAAATGTGGCGGACACTTCCGGTCCCAATGTTTATACGCATCTACGTCTTCGACGTCGTAAATGCGGACGAGGTGATCGCTGGTACGGCAAAGCCATACCTCGTAGAGAAGGGACCGTATACATACAGGTGAGTGGGGATTGCTTCCGTATGTATGCATGTAGGTAAAGGGTGGATTAGATGATCTTTACACAAAACGATTTGGACGTATAGATCTGCATTCTATATCCACATCATTATCCAAGCGAGACTGTGTCATATACACAATTTTGCTTTATCTAAAAAGTCGTGTAAATACATTTCAACTGATCCTTTTGCAATCGAGTCGCATAATCATATCCAGCAAAAGGTATTTTTGGACCTTTGTCATAATACAGTGCCATAATGAACAAATGTTTAATTACGTTCCATATGGGATCTAGCGTTAAAGCAATCGTTGCTAGGTAAAATTGATAAATAGCAATGTACATGTATGAAAAATGTCATGGCTTACCTTTCAATATATGTTATGAAGCATGGCATTGCATTACCAAGTGTTGTTGAAGTGATGTGTTTCAAACATAGAATCGTTCGGAAAGCTTCCTATGTAACTGAAATACATAAAAGATATGCATCCTTTTATATGCTATGAATTAAAGGGGCAGTAACACGTTTATGGATCAAACAAAGGAAGCTCACGAAAACGGAAATAAATGTTACAACTGCAAGGAAATTAAAAGGTGTTCATACTAAAATGGCCTCCAACAATTTTCGCTTCATGCTTGATAGTTTCTTCTACGATAAAGAATGATCCGGTTGAGTAACGAGCTGTTTAGTCTTATGAAGATAATAAGGCAATAATATATGTAAATTAAGGAAAACTTAATAGAAATCTTTGCTACTGCCCCTTTAAGTTTTCTTCTTTAAACAATATGGATAGATATAACATGTTGTTCTTCTAGTTTTACCTTTCTATAAAATCCCCAGGTTGAAGAAGGAGAAGGTCAACATCACATACAATGAGAACACGACGGTCACTTACCGCCAGAAGACTTGGTACTATTTTGACCGGGAACTTTCTGCGGGAGACGAATCGGATAACTTCACAACAATCAACAATATATTGCTCGTAAGAATATCAAAATATTACAAAAACAATTATTTGGCTTTTGATCAAAACTGCTGAAATACCGTTGATCTAAATTCATTTAGTTTAGGTTCTACTGGACTTCATTTGGTTCGAAACATTTATCTATAGTCACACGACAATGATTTACAACTTTCAAGTCGGGAAGGTTGCAATTGCAATGACTGATATTTTAAAAAAATCTTTTCTTGTTTCTACGGAAGCAAAATGGAATATAGGATATGAAAAACAGACGTCATCATTGACTAAACTGGACTTCATTTGGTTCGAAACATTTATCTATAGTCACACGACAATGATTTACAACTGGCAAGTCGGGAAGGTTGCAATTGCAATGACTGATATTTAAATAAAATCTTATCCTGTTTCTACGGAAGCAAAATGGAATATAGGATATGAAAAACAGACGTCATCATTGACTAAAAGGCAAACTTATGGTTTAAAGGAAATTATTACTTTGATCAAAGTAGTGAAGTACAGTTTGTATGATATGTATATTCTTCGTAAATACACGAATATAATGTTCTTTCGTATGCCGAATTCACGAAACCGTTGAAAATGAGCAGACATCTACTTGAAAGCAACAATGGCTTCCCGCCGTAGCCGTATTTGGAACGCAAGGTCGAGGACGAAACGTTGTCTTTAACGTCACGTCACCATGCGATGGTTGCTCTAGAGTATCGTATGAATATTATGAACCCTTATACGATGTAATGTATTTTGCATCCGTACATTCCTTTCCAAAACCAATCTCCGTTGTTGCAAAGCCTCTATTGGGATTCAATCCCTGGAAGACAACACTACGTTATATCGCTTCAATCAATCGACCAGTTGACCTCAAGCTTAGATACGAAGTACCAACAGACAATGGAATGTGATCAATGTCTAGTGCTTAAAAGGTTTGCCTAAAGAGGTATTTCCGAGCTTTCTACAGTGAACTAAATTTTGAAGTCGTCCAAGTGAAGATAATGTTATTGTTTACGCACAATGAAAGTCAGCAAGAGGGATATCCTCTAAAAGTTTACACATTAGAAATGTTATAACGGATTAAAGTTAATAATTTTAGTGATTTAAATGTATGAAATGAGGCCATTTTGGGCCATTTTGCACATTTGAAGAAAAAATGGCCCATTCAAATTTGAAATTTTACCATTGCTACTAAGAAGAATGGCCCATTCAAAATTCTGAAAATGACTCAAAGCCCTATAAATGGCCCATTATCAAAGGTGTCTTTCCCAATCCCTGCACATGTATACTTAATTACCGATATGAGTGCCTGAATATTGGTTTTCTCACTTGAGAACGGAAAAGTCAAACTGGTGTCTGTACACAGAGAAGCAATAAATAAGGCAACTGCGAATCATCAAACAAGTTTTATCATGTTGCAAGGTTCGACCTACATACAACTTTCAAGTTCTCATGACGCGGTTCCAGTTTCCTTTAGTCAAAGAGATGCTGAGGTAGCACTAGATTCTAGTGGACCTCGTCTCTACGAGACGTAAACAAACTGTTAATGTTTACCAATATGTTGCAGGGTTCGACCTACATGACGAGGTTCCAGTTTCCTTTAGTCAAAGAGATGCTGAAAGTAGCACTAGATTCTAGTGGACCTCGTCTCTACGAGACGTAAACAGACTGTTAATTTTTACCAATATGTTGCAGGGTTCGACCTACATGACGCGGTTCCAGTTTCCTTTAGTCAAAGAGATGCTGAAAGTAGCATTAGATGCTTGTGGACTTCGTCTCTACGAGACGTAAACAAACTGTTAATGTTTACCAATATGTTGCAGGGCTCGACCTACATGACGAGGTTCCAGTTTCCTTTAATCAAGGAGATGCTGAAAGTAGCACTAGATGTTAGTGGAGCTCGTCACTATGAGACGTATACTGCTAATGTTTACCAATATGTTGTAGGGCTCGACCTACATGACGCGGTTCCAGTTCCCTTTAGTCAAAGAGATGCTGAAAGTAGCACTAGATGTTAGTGGACTTCGTCTCTACGAGACATAAACAGACTGTTAATTTTTACTAATATGTTGCAGGGTTCGACCTACATGACGCGGTTCCAGTTTCCTTTAGTCAAAGAGATGCTGAAAGTAGCATTAGATGCTTGTGGACTTCGTCTCTACGAGACGTAAACAAACTGTTAATGTTTACCAATATGTTGCAGGGCTCGACCTACATGACGAGGTTCCAGTTTCCTTTAATCAAGGAGATGCTGAAAGTAGCACTAGATGTTAGTGGAGCTCGTCACTATGAGACGTATACTGCTAATGTTTACCAATATGTTGTAGGGCTCGACCTACATGACGCGGTTCCAGTTTCCTTTAGTCAAAGAGATGCTGAAAGTAGCACTAGATGTTAGTGGACTTCGTCTCTACGAGACGTAAACAGACTGTTAATGTTTACCAATATGTTGCAGGGTTCGACCTACATGACGAGGTTCCAGTTTCCTTTAGTCAAGGAGATGCTAAAAGTAGCACTAGATGTTAGTGGACTTAAACTCTATGAGACTTACACAATCAAAGACATCCTCTGGGGGTATGAGGATCCACTTCTTAAGGCTGTGAAAGACGATATATTGCGTCTTTTTCACCTTTCTTACTTGTTTGATGACCACTTTGGCTTCTTTTACAAGGTAACGTAACATACAATTTCATATAAAGTCTTTCATACTGTTAATTTTTTCTATTTGTTAATCTAGCATAAATTCTTTTCATATACAATTCGTGTTAATAGTTACTTAAGTAAAATTTGGAGTTGACGATAAAAATTAAAAATAAATAGTAATAGGTGTTTGATTGTCGACTCAACTGTTTTCTAGACTTTCATTTTCGACAATACATGTAGCTGTATTTAAGGTATCCGCCATAACACCGGCAATTTGAAACACCAATGGTCATGGGCCAGTACACAGCTACTCCCCTATTATTTAATAATGGACAGGTCCAATTATATTATTCTTATATGTACGATATGTATGTACTATATATGTAATAAAACACATGAATGAAAAATGATATGTTTTATTCCATGTTTTCATCTTGTAAATATTTTTGTAATATAAAAATATTTATAGGTGTCCATGACTTTCACTTGATTCAAATAACCTTCTGTGGTGTTTGGAAGTATTTTATGTAATATATGTAGACATTCATGTATCCGTGTTGACACGTGTATTGCACAAGAAGTGTATCTTAAGATATACTTCTCTACTATCATCAATGACCAGCAAAGATAGCACACGGAATAACAAGGTTATCTTTATACACAGGCTTTGTACTTTACGTTGTTCTTAGATATGGGACGTGATGGCAATTGGTAATGACTGTTTAAATAAACCACCAAAAGGTTATTTATATGCTACTTCAAATCAAGAGCCAGTAAAGAGAGCCACACCGCTGCCCCACTTTTTCAATTAAATAGTCGGGGGCGGGATAGCGCAGTGGTTAGCGCGTTCGGCTTCGGATCAGAAGGTCCGTGGTTCGAATCCTGCCAGAGGCTCGGCAACTTTGTCTGTAGTAGAGAACTGTTCTACACGCAGTCAGGTTTGGGTGCAATGCTACACTGAAATCAGCGCAGTACCACCCATGGTTTGCTAGTTCCAGCCGATGCTCGCAGGATTCACCGCAATGCATAGCCACAATGGTGTTGCGGGCTTTCTCCCTGCAATAATACTAGCAGCCGCGACATAAGTGAAATAATCATGAAAGCGGCGTTAAACACCAAATCACCTCACCTGAATTAAATAGTCAAGTCATTCAAATATTACAAACCTAAAAACATATTCTGAATATTTCATCTATAAATCTTACTCCAATTTTTCGTGTATAAAGTCTTAATTTAATATTTTAGTAATTTAGTACTTAAAACATCTCACAAACACATCTATGACCATATCGGTTCATTTCTTTATTATGCTATATTTTCATTTTCCTTAATTTGTATATATTTATTTCAGTGGAATGGTTCGGACGAAGGGCAGTTCACTGTGTTTACAGGCGAAGGAGATCTACAACGGCTCAACCGAGTCGATACATTCAACGGTTTAAGGTTTATCCTTTTTCAATCTTATGTTTATGAAAACATTTTGACACTTTCGTTACGTGTTGATATTGAAGTTATTTCCAACGGTCACCCTCTCTTCAATGTGAATCGATGATAAACAGCAGTAACATTTGAACGATTTACGTAATTCCTTCTCATCAAAAGTTTCAACATTGCAAACTGATAAGAATGATATTCCGGTTGATAAAAGTTACAAAATATTGCAACCTCCAAATACGATTTCATTAAATCGTTTCCGTTTTGAGAAGATCCATCAGTGAACGGGCTCAATTACCAATAGAGTCAAATTTCGAAACCTTTGTTAGAATTTTTTTTATTTAAACTGAAATATTGTGATGAAATACTGAGATGATATCATAATTGATATTGTCACAATATATACCATGAAAATCACGGATAGTCTAAGGAGACTGGTTAAAAAATCCAAAAAGAAATTTAGTTTATATTCATACTAATGTTAGTCAACATACGACGTATCCAGTCTATTTTAAATCGACCGTGTTTCGAGGAATGAAAGTTTTAAAAAATTGACTCTACCGGGATTCGAACTTATTCTATCGGTGCTTTTCTCTCCACAAGGAAATCCCAAGATAAAGTAAGTTCGAATCCCGCTAGAGTCATTTTAAAAAACCTTTATTCCTCGAAACACGGCCGATTTTAATCAAACTGCAAAGTATCAACTATATATTCTCTGTTTCAGTGAAGCGCCATTTTGGAGCGACAAATATGCTCGCATGTTGAACGGCACTGGTAATTTTTAACCAATTTATTTCCGTCTCGTAAAAAAATCTTTTCGTCATGGAGAAAGCATCACATTATTATGTTAATTCATGAATGAAATATTATAAGTGTAATGATAACTATGAAATGTTTTAAAATACTAGGATAAATTTATAACCAAAGTTTGTTTTCAGTAATATTACCCGTATATGTTGGTTGAAGAATTTACTATATATGATCAATTATGTCAGGTTCATTATCATCGAACTGGGAAACATGTTATGATTTTGAAATAGAAATAGCCGACAGGCCTATATGCGATACATGATAGTTTCTTTATGCATGGTCAATAATGCAAGGTTATTTAATTTCATGGAGGAAGTACCTGATACGATTTTAAAGGCTGTATGCGTCGTTACCTGATTGATTTATTATATTTTTTTACAGATGGCACGTTTTTTGCTCCTTTCCTTGACAAAAATAAACCAATTTACTTTTATGCACCAGATGCATGTCGGTGAGTACTTAGTTTTTACTAGTGGCTTACTTGCACTGTCGAATGTTTTATGCAAATTTCAGTTGTAGAAAAGTTAATGTGTGCGAAAAAAATTTTCTTAGATGGGTAAAGAAATATCCCATTCATCGCTAGCTATGTTTAGATGTGGTGTTGCTCCGCTAAGAGTAGAAACTGGCCGTTATGTTCGCTGTCCTTTAAATGAAAGGACTTGTTTTTATTGCAAAGACTGTATCGAAGATGAACAACATGTTTTATTTTACTGTCCTCTGTATGCTGGTGAACGAAGGGAACTCTTATCAAAATGTATTTATCTTTTTGATGGTTTTATAAATTTTAGTGACATGGTGAAGGTCAATGTTATTTTGGCTTCCCCTGAGTTATCGTTTTTATCTGCCAAAACCTGTTTTGATATTCTTAAAAAACGCACTGCAAATATGTATATATTTTAATATTAGTTACATCTAGTACAATACTGTTTTACTTTTAATTATTTTCAATGGCTATTATGAATGAAAAGTGTCTCTCGTAATTCCTTAGGGAATGGCTCAACTTTTTAATACATTGATTTTGTATTTTAATGAATGAATGTATATATATATTATGTTGAGGTAAGACATTAATAAACTATCTGTCTGTCTGCCTAATGGTTATCTGAAATGATCCGGCGGGGGTAGTGTAATAATACAGCTAGATCTAACTTTAATATTTTTTTTAAATGATGGGATTTTGGACGAAGCCATTGTGATAATTTGACCTACTCACATTCGGAACCACATTGACCGAACTGAAAATGTGAATAACCCAGTCACCGAGACTTCACGGCAAAAGTTCATCGAAGACTTATATATAAAATGTATACTACGCTACGCTATACTATACTATAAAATACTATACTATACTATATATACTATAAAATACTTCCAATAGATGTAGTATTGAAAATAACCTTTTTCAACATTTCGTTGTATTTTCCAGGACGTTTAAAATGACATTCCAGGAAGACAACAAAGTGAAGGGTATTTCAACCTACAAGTATGACATTCCGTTGTCGATGTTGGAGAACGCCACAGCCGACCCCAACAACGCGGGGTTCTGCACACCGTCTACACACTTCTGTATGCCGTCCGGTGTCCTTAACGTATCCAGTTGTCGGGCTGGTAAGTCAAGTGTTTGAAAAGTTTGAAAATAATCTCATTAAAATCAGCTGGAACACTTTTATCTCGCTGCGTTCTTATCTGATCATTCTTCATTCACTCTTTTCGTGGCATTCCAAAAGTTGTTGTAGTAATGATGTACACGATTTTATGGATATTTAACTTCTATGCTTGAAAACGGTACAAGGAGCTATACCGAAACGTCGCATATCTGTTAATAATGAAGTTGAATATCCATAAAATCGTTTATTTCATTCTCCATCGAGTTAGGTGATATTGTCTGTAACGATTACTTTCAATTACTTAAATAGCATCATATAGTGCCGGTGGCTTCATAGCCTTGTAGGTGATTGGTTAAAATGAAAGGTTACTTACATGACCTCTATGAAGCAGTACTCAGATCAGTATCACATGAGCTGAAGAGTGTCACGTTCGATGTGGTTACATAACATGCCGGTAGATGCAATGCGTGTAATACGGAGATTAGCATTCAAAGGCGGGGTCAGATATTTGGCTAGTGACCTGGTAATCTCTATTCCTTAATACAACAGAAGCTGTTGTATTTCCTTCAATACCTCCTTTTCGTATGGATCAAAGTATAGGTAAGTTTTCGGTGTTGTATTCTTGGCCAAGTATTCGAAGAAATACGGTAATAAACGTGCTTAATGTGGTATTGCGGTAAAATAATACAAAATGAAATAAATCATCGAATGGTGTGATTTGACATTGTTTACTATTGAAAGGTGATATTTCTTTTATCATCCTCTTTGTCCATGAGAAAGGTCTATTCACGACATACACTGTATGCAGAAAGCCGGAAACTACACTTCTCATTACTGTGCTCAGTAAACGTGTTCAAAACGATGTTTAAAAGCAATAAGTACAAAATGTATAGACACAGTGGGTCGTTTATCAGTTAAAGGTCAGGTTTGACCTTGTCGATGAAGTGTTATTGTATACTCATGTTGAATTTGTAAATCGATTTTGTACATAATGAAGGATAAACAATAAACATTGCGGTCCGTAAAGACATGCAAGCATAAAAGCCCACTATAAGCACTTGATTAATCTATCACACAGACCGTACTTAATAATTGTTCGACCTCAACATGACCTTATGAAAAGAAGTTCTATATTTTGAATTCAGCTACACTCCCAATGTTTGTTATTGGATAAATTATCTTGTGCACATATCACTTTTGCTTTACCGTATTACCGTAAGTTACCGTATTACCTCGTCAGTAACGTCATAAAACCATTGTTCGTGACGTCACTGTAGCGGGCCGCCGGAAAGGAAGCAGGCCGCATTCCGTGTGTTTAAAATGATATAGAATTGGTAATAAATAAATTATAACCCTCGGAAGTGTGTCACATGACTTTTACGAAACTCGTGCGAATTTGTGTATAACCCTCGCTCTCGCTCGGGTAATACAAAGTCATATGACACACTTACTAATAATCTCTATATATGTTTAGCATATTAGTGAGTTTCTTGATAAAAGGAAATGAGTGTTTCACCCTTTGCATCTTTGAATGAAGCAACCATAAGGTTAAGGTTAGTGCAATACTTAAACATCACCCTTTGGCATCATTAAAGACACTTTAGCACGTGGTCGTAAAAAAACCCTTTTATTGATATAAAAGACTGTCTTAGCAGTTAATGGCATTTGAGTTAAATATAGTTATGCATGAAAAGGAATACATAATGGATTGGTCAACAAGTGGTCGATTCAATAAAAGTTCACATGATTGGATATATACACATGAATTATAGAATTATACCATTTTGTTGTCTGTCAATTAATTTATATATGCTTATATGTGCTATAAAATTCAAATCGTTGAGATCTCATAACATATTTAGACGCTGTCAAAGAGAGATGTACCACATGATGATGCAGGGCTGTCAATGATATGTCTATCAAACTTACCGGCATTCAAATAACTACAATCTTTAACATTGAAAGCGAGACTGCATCCACAATAGAAAGTATACTCATCGTTATGAACCCGGGCTAATTAACCTTCCAGCTAATGAGCCACGCCACTGCAACGAATTAGCCCGAGTCTCATTTCCTTTACGGCCGCAGTCTCGCTTTAATATCCTTTTCATTATTTCCCTAAGAAAACGTGCTGCAGTGTCTTAAATTTCTTTAGTTAAGCAAAGTATATCTTATAGAAGATCCAGTACTTGGAAAATCACTTTCATCCTTTCACAGCGCTGCCAAAGACCGTTATTTTTTTAAAAAATGCGGTATATGTTCCATGAACATATTTTTTCTAAAATAAATTGCATGATGATATATTTTAAGATTTTAATTACAATTTTTCTATCCTTTTTTCCAAACAGGATCGTCAGCTATAATGTCATTACCTCACTTCCTTGGTGGTGACCCGGAAGTTTTAAATGGGGTTGAGGGTCTTAATCCGGATCCGGAACTACACTCATCGTATCTGGATCTGGAACCGGTAATTATCCATGGATCTAGTACTTAAATGGACACACGAACATTCGATTATAATAAGCAATACACATATAATGCATATGTTTTTTGGAAAATATTGACTTATTTAGGTTATGAAATCAATTCTAGCCAGAGGAAAGTAATGAAGCTTGGCATTAAATCTGGAGACGATCTCAACTTCATGTGTATTCAAAATTGCCCACATCCTGAAAACCCGAAAGGGCAACCGCTATGATTAAACAACTGTGTATATGAATCAGTTACAAATCTTCCTTAATTAGAACATTTCATCCTTTGTTCTAAGTAAATAAGTTATGGTAATTTCAAAAGCTTCACACATGTTTAGTTCATTCTTTTTCACTACCTAAATGTTATTAATCCATTGTGTGATTTGATATAAATACTGTTGAGGTATGAAGTCGCGATATGGATTTAAAATCGAAAACGTATTGTTGCGAGTCAAATTGTCAAACATAATTTTGGAAACGTATCTAATGCAGAAGTTGGACAGACAGAGATTGGAGTCAACGATGTAATAGGTTCTATGAATAGAGTCCATGTACATTTAGGTGTAATTTCGTCATCTCTACAAATATGACTTTATCATTATATTTCGAATGGTAAAATATGTCATTTATCGGTGAAAATAAAACCCGTATTTTCACTGAGTGAAATAAAAATGGTATTCTACTCTGTAAAATGATGCAACAATCATATGACGTCGTCTGTGACGTCATGAAACAATTGAATGTCGTCATGCAACAGCCGCGCCAACAAAGCCGTTTAGCTTCTCCATTCATATAGTTAGGGTCATTTACGGGGTTTTTGGAAACATAATAAATAGAACATTTGACATTTCTCGTCGAATACCATGAATATCTCATCTCGTGAAGTAGAAAGTCATATATTTACACTCGTGGCTACGCCACTCGTGAAAATACAAATTTCTACTTCACTCGATGAGATATCCATGGTATTCGACGATAATTGTCAAATATCCTCTATTTTTTCTACTTCCATTGAAAACTATTAATTGTCATATTTCGGCGTTTTGGGGGGTTAACGTGTGAGATTATTTAATTTCGTATATTGCTTTGTATTGAATTACAACCCAAGGCCTTCCCGAGGCAATTAAAACGTCAAGAAAATCACGGAGTTGCTAGTAAAGGCCCTAGTGCACACCCATATTTCGTATATACAACGAATGCACAGATATTGCATTTAACTCGATATTATTCACGAGAGCTGATTCTAAAAGACCGGAGGTATTTAATTTTCAACGTTGCAGTAAAGCCGCATCACCTACGATATTGGAAATATTCAAATTTTTCTTACAGCCAAAAGATCGAAAACGACAGTCGCTATCTCAATATAATATAAATGCTCATACTAGATAATCAAAATCGGTTAAATTACAAGATTGGTTTAATTTAAAAATATTTGATACTTTATTTTCAATTCAGAGCCGGATTATGTAAATTAAAAAGCTGCTCACATTACGACTTATGTCGTTTTGTAACTGTCCATATTTTTTCCATTTTGTGCTCAGCTGACTTTTTTATATCTCTAAGCCGATTTCTGTGGCCTTAACTTTTTCATTGTTGGTTACAAGTCAACTATAAAGAATAATAAGCATGTCATTGCATCGATAGAAAGCTAAAGTGAGTGCCATATCTTCATATGCCTTAGCATAGCCCAAGTTAAACCGAAAAAGGCGTGATATTGTGCCTTTAAGCATTTGATAACCATATCATTTGACAAACATTTTCTGTTTTTTTTTCTCAGGTAAGCGGGGTCCCTATGGATGTTGCAATGAAACTCCAAATTGGAGTGTATGTTTCCAAGTTTGCTGATATTATGTAAGTAACTTTTGCATACTCAGTAACCTTGAAATTTTACAAAAATCTAACCCGAAAGTTGTATATTCTGTTGTTTTTTTAAAACAAGATTTTCTCTTTAATATCTTCGAAAATCATTTATGATCGTGTTGAGTGATGCAAACATGTTTATTCATTTAATGATCTGCTAATCAAAATATTGACTTAATGATTTTGTCTTTTTTCCAGACAATTGAAAAATACAAAAACGTATTTCCATCCGATTTTTTGGTTTGATGAGGTAAGTATATAATATATATGTCTAGATGAAAAATAAACGATCGTGCTGCTCTTTATCGAAGGTTTAAACCAAAAAATATTTATTTAAAAGACAAAAACTAATTGAAGTTAAGTTATATACTTATCAGATTGTTTGAATTTCTATAGGATGACAAGGCATTAGTAAGTTACATTATGTTTAATCCTATGTTAAATCTATGTTCATATTTTACCCACCCTTTACCCTATATGTCAAATACTACATAACTCTGTTCCTAAAAGCGCAATGTTGATGAAAAGGTATTACAAAAATGCTTTGTCTATGACATATTCAACTATGTTACCATAAGTATAGGTTTGCAACGATCAATTTAACCAAGAAAAAACCCAAATAGAGAAGAAAAAGTGTTCGGGGAGGGAAAGAACCCTACGATTGTATTTAACAGCGCAAGAATACATGACGTCACATAACATACATAAAAGAAGTAGTTCTGTTTTTCATGACTACTTCAATGTCTTTACGAGCAATGTGGAACATCCTCTCCCCAGAGAGATAGCTCCGTCAAAATTCCTATGAGACAAGGCTACGGAGAGGCTGCAGTATGTGAGTGTTTCAAATCTTTCAGACCACAGTTATGACGG
Organism: Phorcus lineatus; assembly: GCA_921293015.1. Taxonomy (NCBI): domain Eukaryota; kingdom Metazoa; phylum Mollusca; class Gastropoda; order Trochida; family Trochidae; genus Phorcus; species Phorcus lineatus. The sequence goes on along the minus strand of OV121087.1, from coordinate 30,786,272 downwards.
ACGATCTGGCGGGCACTCTACGGGACGAGCTCTTACTTGTGGTGAAAATGGTATCAGTGCTTCAGTATCTCCTGCCATGTCTTGGGGCTCTGGTATCTGTAGGAGCTTTCGTCTATCTGATACGCAGACATAGGAATAAGAAAGTGAGTTCCTTTGTTACTATCCATTACCATTCCTCAAGAGCCATGGGATTACAAATTATTCCTCGGTTCTTACTTGTTCGAAGGTATAGGAAAAAGAAAGTGAGTTTTTTTGTTTCTTTGCGCTGTTTCCATTCCAATTCTTTAATAACCACGAGGTTACGTATTATACCACAGTTGTTACTTGTACGAAGGCTAGTTCCTCTCAATTACCATTTCTTAATAACCACGGGATTACAAACTATTCCTCAGGTGTTACTTCAACGTAGGCATGGAATAAGAAAGAGTTCCTTTGTTACTATCCATTCCCATTCCTCAAGAACCATGGGATTACAAATTATTCCTCAGGCCTTACTTCTACGAAGGCATGGAATAAGAACTACTGTTTCTTGTACGTATGTAGAGAATTGTTTAAACAATTGTGTCTTTATACCCAGACACTGAACACATAATGGAAGGTTTGTAGTGAATATTCCATTCTCTACTATTTTGTCATCAAATATTACATTTTCATATGAAAAATAGTAAGAAAAAAGGTGAAATCGTCTTATGTTTATAGAAAGACAGAGAACTGAACGAGAGGTCTCCACTATTAGAAGGCGATGACGACAAATAAGACGTTGAACTGTTGCTTTACCCTGCTGGTTTCGGGGTAGTGGTCATATGGTGGGCACGACGAACTCGAGAAAGCTGAAGAAATGAACAGGGAAAGTTAAAAGAAAGAAGAATGAGAGAGGAAGAGAGACCTTTATCAAGAGGAAGAAGAAGTGGTCATTGATAGGATGGAAGAGAGGAAAAAATGGAAAATGAGCAAGAGGCGTAGAAAGGAAAAGAGTTGGCGTTGACCCAGGATTTTGAAGGGGGAGGCGCCGGCTCTTAACCATCTCACTAAATGCTCTTATGAATATTTCAAATGAGAGGGGACGGGGTTAAAAACATTTCATGTGCAATATCAGGAGATAGTGTCCTCAAAGAGTTATCATAAAGTCACAATGAGTTTTTTTTCGTAAAATTCTATTTTGTTTTGGTACCCTCAAAGGGTTAACAAAGTGGCAATGAGTTATTTTCCGTAAAATTCTATTTGGTTTTGGTACCCTCAAAGGGTTATCATAAGGTGGCAATGAGTTTTTTTCGTAAAATTCTATTTGGTTTTGGTACGTGTCGAAAAATCATATACATGTACTGTTTGTTGTATGTTCGTTTCAAAAATGCCAGATATTCGTCATTACTTGATTGTGATGAACTTCTGGATTTGGAATTACATATTTGCTGACCATGACCTTTTAACAACGTTCAATCAAAAGGAACCACTGATTGTTTGGCGACGTACGTTGTTAATGTTTCGATAACAATCACAACAACAACAAAAAATTGATCGTCAATATACCGAACCATTAAAATGAGGATTTTCGCCAACAGTTAGTACACTAACCATTGACATATAGTTTGTCATATTTTCACCATAACCATGCTTTTTGACACTTTAATGTTGGTTTGTACATATGTGCGAGATGTCTTTCATAACAATAAGAGTTTATTTCCGATCTTTGGACTGTATGATGGACATGCACTGAAGTAGAAATATGATTAGTTCATATAGTTGTCGATTCTTGACATAATGAATTTTAATCAGATTGTGTCATGGATTTACATTTGACTAATGTATTATATTATTTTTTCTTTATTTTTTAACTTATTTTTATATCGATAGAAACGTGCGCACACTAATTAAAATATGTTGCCATAATGTGGCAAAAGACGAAAAGAATACGATGACGAAATTGTTCGACACTTGAAATCTGGCTTCGTGAATGACGTCAGTTAAATATTTTCATGCGTTTCAGGCGTTTACTAGTAGAATGGTCAGTCATAATTGTATGATAGTAGACAATGCTTTAACACGGTAAGAAGAGACTGTTACAGGTATTCCGAGGTATACGGTTGAGAAAATTAGTTGGACATGCGTGATATAGATTAGACCTAGCTAATGATTGCAACATCTTCAATAAAAAAAACTCGATAGCGTAAATAAAACGTATGTACACACATCTACCCCCATATGCGATGTAAGTTTATATTTACCTGCGTTGTAGATCCGATATAGCTGCTAATGGATGGAATGTTGCCCTGGCGCCGCTAAACAATAACTCAAATCACTTAGTTTGTCGAATTCCTGTGCCGCAGGCAATCTTTAAAGGGACAGTAGCACGTTTATTTAGATAAATAAAGTGATCTCACGAAAACGGAAATAAATATTTCGAAATACAAGGTAATGTTTTTGATCAAAAGATAATTTTTAAAACAAACGTACCATGATCGGTCAAGCTGTGCGAATCTATTTCCCTATCTCAAATCTTTAAAAGGTGTTCACACAAAACTTACTGCTTGATTATTATTTCCTCTGCGACTACGGACGATCGGGTTGAGTAATGAGATGTTTTGACCCTCTGAAGATGGTACATTTGGCGTAAACTAATGTTTATTAGGAGAAACTTGAAGAAATAAACAATCAATCTAAATACATGTTATTGTGGGCTTCACAAAATCCTCATTACTTCATGGCCTTTCTCCACAGTGAGTATGGTAACTATATCGTAAATATAGTAAGGATTTGTTCATATTATACAAAGGGGTTAACATTTCATATCAGACAACACATCGTATTGATTGTTTATTATGTTACTATATCATCCTTACTGTTATACCTGCATATCAATCTAATTGAAATGAAATCTACGTGCTCCACTACATTACGCCTATAATCTGCGTAACGTAGTGCAGCAATGTTAGATAGTATTTTAATGAGATTGACCTGCATGTTATCATACATGTTCATGTTTTAACATAATCAAATGCACTTGACCTAAAATGTCTTTCATTTAGCATGAGTATTACAAACAATATATAATATATTTTCCATTGAAATGTGATTTACTCAACCTCTGACTGCAAATATTTTTCTTTCAAACATAATGTTATTTTCAGAATAATCCTTGGGAATCCTTTTGAAGAAAACATTTAAGCCGAAATATTTCTCCTTAAATTGCATATCGTATCAAAATGCTAGCTATTATATAGCTGTGCAAGTTTCTGCAAAGGTTAAGCCAAATCTGCACATCATCTGCAAGGTCTTTTAAAACCAATATTAATAACATTATTTTCACATTTTATACTTTATTTTGTTTCTTTTATGGAGTATTGACACATTTTTCCAAACAACAGGTTCCATAACATCACTTACATTAAAGCCTTATAGATAGATAGATAGATAAAGATAGTTATAGATAGATAGATAGATAGATAGATGCAAATATAGATAGATAGATAGATAGATGCAAATATAGATAGATCGATATATAGATATATATAGATATAGATAGGTTGATAGAGATAGGTATAGATAGATTGATAGATAGGTATAGATTGATAGAAATATATATATGAATATAGATAGATCTTTACATATATATATATATATTCAATAAATGAATATCATGTACAGTTCATTAGAAATGTTACCTTATAATAAGTAATTAGCGATCATTATAGCAGACATGCTTGATAATCAATAACATTCTGATATATCCGTGTAGAATTATCTGATCATTTAAAGGCACTAGTGCACGCTTTTACGATTTAAATTGGCTATTTTAAGGTTTAAGAGGACTTATGCATTCACTTAAGCTTTCTATCGATGCAATGAAATATTTAGACAGCCGCTGTCGGCTTGGACATATAACAAATCTAAGGTTAGCTGTGCACAAAACGGATAAATTATAGACAGTTGAAAGCGGCTGAAGAATTATTATGTGCAGCTGTTGAATTTACCTAAACTCTGAACTGAGAACAAATAAAGAATTATGTTTTATGAAAGCAATGTTGTAAATAAACCGATTTAATAACACAGCATTAGCATTGCTATAAGATTGACCAAAGCGGCTGCTGTTTCCGCTTTTTTGGTTATAAGCAAAATTTTAATATTTCTGATATCGTAGTTCATGCGGATTTATTGTAACGTAACATTAAATACTTCCGGTCTTTAAAAATCCACTTTACTACCTGAATACGTAAATATTCGTTAAATAACTTACGAGGTCGATTACTTGAGTGAGGATCTTGAATAATATCGAGAGATATGTAGTATCTGTGCATTCGTTGTGTTAAAGGAATATTGGTGTGCACTAGTGCGTTTAAGCTGGATTATCAAGGATTCATGCCAAAGTGCCTATCAACTACTACTGTAATGTTTACTATAGGGAGTACTCAACAATTATCATTTATTAATCAACTCGAAATGTAAATATATGCCGATTTAAAAAAAAATAATTATGAAACATTATAATGAAAGAGATAAGACCAAAGATTTATTTGTTATGGAATGTATGAATATGAATTTATTGAATGACCAAATCCTTGTCAACACAAGGGGAAGGATTGTTTATTGTGTTATCATATTATCGTTTTTATCATGTTATCATACATGTAAACTTTTAACATAATTCAAATATGTTTAACCCAATGCCTTTCATTGATACTAGATTGTGTATTGCACAAAATATACATAATATTTTTCCGTTATTACGGTCATGTGCTTTCCTGCTGGCGGGAGAAATAAAATAAATTTTTCTAATGTCATTGAATGTAAAAGTTCATGATGTACATAAGTTTATGATAACTAATAAAAAAATGTGCCTATTTCTATTGTGTTTTTTCTTAAATATTTTCTTAAATATGCCATTTAGATCCCAACAGTGTATTATTTGGGATCACACTATCTACAATAGGACAATTTTTGTACTTTCAACCTTAGAGTAAGGCAACACCGCCAGCATTGTACGTACCAGCAGATAACTTACCTATCTACCCTGGACGAAAATCAAGGTCAAACAAGCACTGGTTAAAGGGCTTCAGATTATGTTGTTGGAGTCAAATATGTCAAACTTCATAATGGTGTTATTTGATCGCGAAGTAGTGGTAGTGGTTGTTTCTGAAAATCAGTATCTTGGTGCTTATTAGTTCAGACTAGTGACAATAAACAGATTACAGTCGTTTTTGTGATCGAAAACCGGACAATGACTCAAACGTTATTTTGGAAACTAATTTACAGCAGACACACAGACAAATATTTATTCACAGTATTTAGTAGGTCCTGTAACTAATATCCATGTAAATATGACGCTGAATTTCTAATTCCTTACATTTAAATCCCTGATTTTCATTTATCATTGACAACAAGAAAATCTCATAATTTTGTAATTTTAGAGGATCAATTTTAACTCAGATCATATGGTATTTTGACTCTTATTCAACCGACATGAAAAAACATGACACAGAGTAACCGACATGAAAAAACATGAAACATACTCTGTGTCGTTACATTCAACACCTATCTGATAGTGGTAAATTGGCACAGCTCCAAACACTGAATGTATTAGAGATACATGCCATTTAGATAGTGAAGAAATGCAACAGTGTTTTTATTTGTCCAAGGTATTTATTTATGGCTCCACCATTCCTGAAATATCAACTTTACCCATGACACTCAATGAAATTAACCTGGAATTTGACAAAAATCATCAAGTATTTCATTTGTTATATACCGGTAAATGTAACTATAAAATGTTATAAAATTACTTTAAATTAGCAGTGTAGTAGAAATTAGTTCAAGCATCTGACAAGGGGTGATATTGTATAAGATACATATAAGATAATATCATTTTGACTTGATGCTGATGAATCTAGTCGTTCATTTTTTTTCTAGCATGTTGAAATATTTCTTATGCTTGTAAATCTAATGATACCTTATTTGTCACCTTCAACATGCAAACTCAAAATTGTTTGACTTAAACATCATTTCCAACTATTTCAGTCACAATGAGTAAAACTTGTATATGAAAGGAAAAGAAGACAGATACTCTTATTAGTTAAGTTTAACTTTGTTTTATTTCAATCTCCTTATGTACACGATATTGTATGATGCATTCACCATTTCACACACTACTACAAAAAGACTTGGTCATAACTTTGTCACGTTATTTGTAAAACCTGAATAGCTTTCATAAAGCCAGCTTTATCTTTGCTCCTATCAAAAGCTTCTATGAATATAGAGGCAAAAAAAGTCATTTTGTCAGAGAATTAGGTTTCATATAGTTTGGACATACTGTTTCTTCAATGTAAGGATTGTCTCATCAAAAAGCAGTATATTTATTTCATTTCTAATGTGTCTTTGTATCTTTGACTACGAATTATTTTTTACATATATATTTTCAACATATGTATTATCCTATATCATTATACCTTCAAGTACATTACACTTACATATATATATATATATATCAAGACAATGTAAGTATAAAGAAGTTCAATACAAGATAAACACAAATCTTTCTATTCTTCGAAACACTTAGCGCTTTATTCGTCCCATTCATCTCCATATTTATTCTTGCCTCTTCCTGAAATAAATAAAACAGAAATTTTACAAGACATTAGATAATATTTTAGTCTTAGTCTCATTTTTGCAAGGCAAATTGTTATGCATGCCGGACAAATAGTTCATCACTCACAGAAGTCTTTCCCCTGATGTTTGCAACAATTTTCAGAAATCTGTGTGCATTCTAGCCCTTAATATAAAGTTCAAAACACCCTACCCTATGTCTTTGGCAAGCGTTAGTCCCTACCACGTCATTTCGCTAAGTTCATGACGTAGAACACATGAAATTTCCCAGCTGAATACCAAATGAAAATAGCAAATAGTTTACCTTTTTTCTTATATAGAAATAACAAAAAGGTGGTAAACTCAATGAAGAATGCGTCTTTCATAGGTATCGGCGCTGCAATTACTAGATTTCCGGTATTTAGTACTCGCGATGGGATTGCACTTGATTCGGTGCCTCATTGGTCTGAAACGGCATACGCCAATAAGCAGTGTCATCCTTAACTTTAAAACGGGCATGAAAATGAAAATCTTTGCAGACGCCACAGGAAATATTGGTGTAAATGATCAGATTTTGGCTTGTGAAGAATAATTAGCCCAGTTTAGTTGCCTTACAAAATTGATTCTATGACTTTAATTGATAATATGAATATTGAATCATGCTTTTTTTTAGCTAAAGGAGAAAGAAACCCAAACTCCAAAATTTAATAAAGTGATGAGGTTTTTTCTGAGTCAAAATACCCTTATATTTATATGAATACCTGAACTAATGGTATCTCTCTCTGGTCTACGCCCCTGCAAGGGTGGTCTCCCCTGACTGAATCCCTGATCACCAGAGGGAGCTGGTGGCGGCCATGGTCGCTGGTTGAAGGGACTCTCTTTAAGTCCAGTCTTTTTGTCATAATCCATACGATTCTGTTTCCTCAGGTCATCATAGGATTTGTATTGCTGGGTTGGGTCCTCATCTCCTGAACCTATTGGCTTGAAGCCTGCAAGGAATATTTATTAAAGGCTTGCAAAAAAATGAGGCTTTAAGAGTTTAACTGCTCCACAGAAATTCACTTAGATTATAAAGCTGCAACAATACTTTCAATTGGGCTATAATGCTTGCAAGTTACAGATTGGACAAATCACATAATGTAGCATTCATTTGCACAGAGCAGTATCACTGCCTAATAAAAACATACATCAAGTTGTCTCTTCTTAGGCCATAAATTTCCGTCCCTGATTGGATTAACAATTTGATGAGAATCAGTACTGATGACAAATTACAAGCACATTCTGATGAACAATAACATTTTTTTCGTATAGAGGTATATTTAGTTACCATTTGAATGAATAAAGTTGGATTATAGTGTTTCATTTTTGTCTATAACAACATGATTCTACAGGGACTGGGAAAGACACCTTTCACAATGGGCCATTTTGGGGGCTTTTAGTCATTTTCAGAATTTTGAATGGGCCATTCCCCCTTGTAGCAATGGTAAAATTTCCAATTGTGATGGGCCATTTTTTTATCCAATGTGCAAAATGGCCCATGGCCCCTGCCTTTCCCAATTCCTGCTTCTAGCTTTGTGTGTCTATAGCCTTAATGCAAAACATTTATTCAATCTCATTAAAACCTGTTATAACAATTGTATCTTTCTGCCTTTCTGATACGAGGACATTCAATAAACTTTTTTTACAGATAAGTTTCAAAATGTTCCGCTTCCAGGGAATCAAAAACTTGATCTTCTCTTCCTCTTGTTAGTGCAAATAATTTTCACTCTACTACAACTATGCATAAAAACATTTCTGATTGCCTACTGTATTAAAGTAGAGGGTGTATACAAAATTTGGTTATACAGTGCTCTGTTGGTGAACTGTTTAGAATCAATTTAGGGTTATCATAATTCTGTTATATGTCTCTGATTTAAAACATAGTCTCTATAGCTCTTAATCATATCAAGGGTAGGGGAGGTGCTGACCTATGCTAAAAGTAAGAGAAATTATAAAGTGTAATAGCTATGGTTCAAACAAATGATACATACCGGTACAAGGAACATAGGGTAATTTAAGGGGGGGGGGGGGGGGGGGAAGTGCCGTCAATACACAGGTAGAACAATTGGCCTAAGGGTAATTGAGGGGTCCGAATGACGGGGTATCTAAAACGTCTATCAAATGCTACCCAGTCCTTGAAAATCGTTCAGATGAAGATATTCTGAAAGCTGAAATAATTTACTGTAACTTACTGTATAATTATGAATCCTGGAATTTGGTTGCAAAGTGAAAAATCATCATGAAATTGAGTAATTTTCGAGTTTGGTTGCAGTCCCTTATAGGCAACCAAATAATTTTTTGTCAAATATTCATCATTTTTCATGTCTTGGCTAATAATAATTTGGTTGCAGGTAATACAATTATTTTTTGAAAAGGTTATCAGATCAATTTGGTTGCAGGAGACTTCAAATTTACCTAAATTGACGAGAAAACAACCAAATCAACAGTTTCAGTTTGACATGTTCCCTCTGACACAACGTGTGACGTAATACCATGCGCTAAGTAACACTTCTTTCAATTGGCTAATTCAGTATCCAAAATTTTCAATAAAATTTTGATGTTCGTTTTTACTTATTCATGAATGATTTTGATCGGTTTTTAGATAGAAACTAGTCATTAAACTTACTTGATTGTGTTTATTTTCTATCAAAATTAGTTTGTTATCAGAGGCATCTGTTACAGCCAATGAGAATAGTGTTGAGATTTGACAACAATTCGAATTCGTCTCGGGGCCACGTTGTAAAAACAAATGGCAATTTAAGAATAATTTGGTCAAGGAATGTCATAAATACTTGCCAAGACATGATAAACTATAGAGAATGTTAGATTTAACAAGGTTAGTAGAAATTTTCCATCCACTTTGTCAGAAACGACAGCGAAGCCGGACACGACATGATCGAAAACCGGACTCGGACAGTAGCTTTGAGCAAGTTGCCGATGTTTCATTGAAATGTAAATAAACAGCCAGGTAAAGTTCCAACATTTGCGATATCATCGTTTAGTTTCTCTCTGCAACCAAATTATGTTTAGTCAAGACTCTTCTGTTCTATGAAAACGTGTATTTTGATGGTTTCAAGAATTTGATTGCAGTTGCCTATAGGGGACTGCAACCAAACTTGAAAATTAGACGTTTTCAAGGTGATATATCGGTCTGCAACCATACTCAAAAGGTTTCATGTTATATATCATTGTATAGAAAATTATCTCAGCTATAAGAAAAATCCCATTTGGGCTTTTTTGAAGGACTAGGTTGCATTTTACAGTTGTTTTAGAGACCCCGTCATCCGGACCCCTCAATTACTCTTAGGCCGAACAATTGTATAAATTTCAACATTTTAATAGGTCTGATGAAGTGGGTTTAACAGCCCCCGAAATGTCACAATTAAAATGTTGAAATTTATACAAGTGTTTTACCTGTGTTTTGACGGTAATTATGTTAATTATATCATTTTATTCATTCTGAATCTAATATTTAAGCCCAGGAAAAAAAAAAGTTTTTTAACAGAACAGGTAACATGTGGCATGTTTTACTCCTATCAAATTGATTTAAATACGATTGTTTGCAAACCCTACCTTCTTTATCTAAAGATGGCCGTTTGCTGTCGTCCAAACCCTTTGGTATTTGAGTTGGAGTTTTATCTGTGTCAAAGTCTGAGCTCCTCATCTCATCCCGAACAGGTGGCGGGTCGTTCTGAAGGGCAGGCAACTCTGCAACACTTCCCCTTCAACATGGAATAATATGAACACTTCAGCTGTTGAAATAACAAGAATGTAATACCGTTCTGTGTGGCCAGTTGATGCTGTTATCTAAACACTCTGTTAAAGTCATAGCCTTATCTTGGCAAAGCAGATATTGAAGTTTAAAGCTAGCCAGAGTAGCCATTTGTCCTAACGATGTAGTTAAAAGAATTATGAAATAAGGAAATGTTTTATGTATGTCAATAAGCTTTTTGAATGTTGTTTTATAAGTTGGTGAGGTATTAGAAACATGTTTTATGGGTGTCAATAAGCTTTTTGAATGTTGTTTTATAAGTTGTTGAGGTATTAGATACAGTTCTGGCATATTCTAACCCTTTTTATTACTTGCCAGTTGAAGATATCGCCGTTTGATAAATCTACAATGTTATTATTAGCAATTGTGTCAAAACGTTACATGCTGACTGATGATTCAATGGTTAAGCACGACGTCACAATGTTAGCGGCGTGGGAGCAATGGTAATCACCTAAGTGATAATCTACACAGATTGATAAGTTAGCAATCTGTTGTTGGGCCATCGTGGGATACAAGGGAGGTAACTCACATGTCTCGAGACTGATCAAAGGGTCCCTTTCTGCTCATGGCCTGTGCTAATCTACTGTTGGGTATTCTCTCCATGATCTTTTGTCGGCATGTTCCCTGATATGCCATTTTGCCAGCAATATAACCCACCAGCAAACCTCCTGTGGAAACAAAACATTATTTACACATCACACATTTTATATAAACAAGTTGAAAAAGAAGAAAATCAACAAATGCCCATTGTCAGAATAATGGTCAAAACAGGAGTGTCCTGCCAGTACTGATGCCTATAAGGAATCCACTAGTCAAACATACCAGTTACAGAGACTGTTACCTTACCTAAATTCTTGAACAAGGCTCCATATTTGGGATGTGGTTTCAATACACCTGAAATGTAAAAGAATATTTACAATATTTTGACTTAACAATACACTGGCTCTTGAAAAAGAATTTGTGCCAAACCTGTCTTAGCCCATTCAAAGACCTTGAAATTTGGATCAAAAGACGTTACTGTAAAAGTGTAAGTTTTTATTCACCAAACTAATTAATAAACTTATTAAGTCACCTGTGTTAACTAGGTATTGAGTTCCTCCCATCATTGCAAGACCGAAAGGGACACCTGAAATAAAAATGTTAGTTACATTAAAATTGTTATTTATTCAAGAAATCAAGAAGCCTCAACCATCATGCATTTTGAAGTAAATGACAGTTAAGCACTTAAATATCGTAGTAAAGGCATGAAGCATAGGCCGAGTGGTTTGATGCTTACAATAGTTCAGGGCAAAACTTCACTTTATTCCGAAACCACTGATGGTTGAGGCTACTCTGTCTCTTCTGTAGCATGTTGATTTTTATTTAATTATTAGTCTAAATTCTATTTTTAAAAAAACCATCTATTGAAAAGCTGAATGTTACATATTTATATAATATCATATTGCCAACTGCCGTTTGGTTCCCAAAAAACAAGGATTATAACATGGTGCATGAATTAAGTTAAAATATCAAATTTACGTGTAATCATAATAGTATGAAAACATGAAAATGAAAGCATATTTTCTAATGCAATTTCAGAAAACCAATAATAATAGGAAAATAATGTGCAAATGACATTTCAGAAATATACACGAGAGCGATGGGATTTCTAGTAATAATCATGTTATTTATTTGATATCATTATACAGATATGGATAGATAAAAACAAAATTTATGCCCAAAGTGTTCCCCAAGTGTCAATTTATACTAGTATTTACATTAGCCAGGACACAAGTTCTAATTTGGAAAGTCAATTAAAAAACATAACTTTTATATTCAACACAAAAGTAAAATCACAATTTAATCATTATTTGATAAATGATGAGCTTGCATGTTGCATGCAAATCTCTAAATGACGACATCTGGGTGGTAAAGTTGTGGTAAAACCTTTAAACTATGTGGCTGTCACATTGTGTGGTGTAATTCTCTCCGAACACAGTGGTTACCAAATTCATTTCTCCAATGTAGCCAATGTAATTGAGGACTTTCTAGGCATGTATATCGAACCCTGATTAGTAGCAGTTAAAGAACATTTGGCAATCAGTGACATTGTCTAAAATTCAGCATTCGCTTTGTTCCCGTAAGACTTGGAGAGGTGAGAGTTTCTCCATCAGTCCTACGCCCACACTTCAAACAAGACATGTTTTTTAAATCATTCCCTCCTGTGAATCTTTCCCAGGAGCATAAAAAAGGTGCTTAATTGTTACAAAAAGTCATAGAGGTTACAAAAGAAGAAATGCCTTGAGTATCTCATTTGGAAGAAATTGGTTTGTGTAATGCATGTACGTTTTCACAAATCAAGGTTACAAAGGCACTGAGTTGAGAATTTACAACAGTACTCACATCGATACCAGAAACTTTCTCTGTTGCATTCTCTCAGGACTGCCAACTCTTCATTGCTAAAAGCCTGTCTCTGAAAAGCAAAATAACATGTTTACATACATATAATATTTGAATTTGCTAAACAATCAGGTCTGCTGCTCAGGGGAATTTCATTTTGTCTGATCACTCGATGTTATATACCATAGACCTTACGATATCTGTTACCATCACAGGGATGTGTATCGCAGAAATTTATAATAATATTAATATATAATGGAATAGAAAATGGTATCTCTTCTTTATAAATAGTATTTATAAAGAAGAGATACCATTTTTTATTCCATTATATATTATTATTATTATAAATTTCGGCGAGTATTTATAAAGAAGAGATACCATTTTTTATTCCATTATATATTATTATTATTATAAATTTCGGCAAGTATTTATAAAGAAGAGATACCATTTTTTATTCCATTATATATTATTATTATTATAAATTTCGGCGAGTATTTATCAAGAAGAGATACCATTTTTTATTCCATTATATTTCGCCGATACACGTCCCTGTGATTAAACACATTTCCAAAAAGAAAATAAATAAATTCAGAATTCTATATAGGACCTATAACAAAAGAACCACTCCAAGTGTATGAAACTTCAATAAAGTTTCAGAAAGATCTTATCAATGAATGGTTACTGAGTATTGATGAGACATAGCCTACCACACATGGGTATATGTTGGTTTACATAACATAAAATTATTAACATTACTATCAACCAAAATGGTTTCACTCAACAGCTTCTAAGTATTAAACATGTATGTCAAAATATCAAAGAGGATTAAGATTACATTGGAACAACGCCACATTATTCCCAGGTTCATCCAATCTTTGAAAATGAAATTACATAAAACGGTTAAAAGGATACCGACACAGTCATTGTAGACGTTACCGGAATGTTGTCTTCTATTGACAGTAATAAATTGTAGATTAATTAATCATATATACATTTGTTCAATATGACATGTTCATTTCATTTGCATACCTGTTGTTGTTGACCACGACCTTGTTGATGTTGCTCAGAATTTGGGAACCCACCGGGCGCGGACATCTTGTACGGAGCACAGATTTTAGAGTTACTTGCCCTTGAACAGCGCGGTATAAGAAGCGTTCGTAAAATCAAAAAAAGGCTTGAATTGTATAGGGTGTGTCTGATTTGTGTTTTATGATTCGTCCATACAGCTTAGCATGTTTTCATTTTGGGTCAGTCATTATATAATAATTTCAAATACATGTAAAATATATTATCAAACTTAAATGTGGACGAAATATAGGCCCTATATTTAGGCCTACAAAAAGCTGTTAAATGTTATCTTTGTTTTATGTAGATGGCATACTTAATACAACCTTCAATATGTTTTTCATGTATGCTATGTTAAAAGCCTTAGCCATTAAAATAATGTTAGTTTCACTTGCCAAATACCGTAGTCTTATTATTTTGTCAATGTATTTATTGCATAATACAGATAAGAGAAAGTCTTGGGTCCTCTGTATCAAGAGGCCACTCCAGTCTTTTGGTCAGTTTGAGAAGTAGATACTCCATTGTTGCGAGCAAATTTCAATCTTTAAACCTCTTTTATTAATCATATTAACTTTTTATGTCTTCAATGATATTCACAAATTTTATGTGAAATGTCCTCAAAAATTAAAAAAAAACTCTGCAAGTGAAAAAGTTTTACATGCTTGTCGATAGTGTTTATGGGGCAGTGGCATATTATTCAGGTAAATAAAGTGATCACATGAAAACAAAAATAAACGTGTCCAACTGCAAGACCATGTCATCAAAAGAAGCAGTTTTAAAATGAGTGTACTGATACTGGTTAAGCTATGCAAATTTGTTTCCCTACCTCAAATGATAAAATGGTGTTTACACAAAAATGGCCAATAGTAGTTTTTGCTTGATACTTTCTTTTATAACTATGGATAATTAGTTTGAGTCATGAGGAGTTTTTTCACCTTCTGAAGATAATACATTTGATATAAACTAATGATTGATTTGTGGGGAAAATTTTGAAGTAAATCTTTCAAAAAACATGCCATTGTCCCTTTGATGTTTGCAGAGGTAAACATTCTTGTACATGATATTCAAAGCTTTGGTTATCATAAAAATAAAGAATAAGGAGCAGGTTGAAAATGAGCGAACACAGGTCAAAGGATGATCAAATAATGAATTTCACAATAAAGATTACTCTATGGTTCAACATCAAATCTGAAACAATCTTCCATAGGACTCTCTGGCAAATTTTTTGTTGTTGTGTGCACAGGAGATTTTGCTTACATCAGGACTCGAGTAATCATTGGTATTCAATTGACTATTGAACAAGTTTCAATTGGGATGCAATAGGTAATTTTGGATGCTTGTTTGTGAAATCTTTCATTTGAATTGTTGTGCTTCATGAATACAGCATTTCAATACGATATACAGAATACTTATTTGTTGCACCTTTAAAAATCAAATGTCACATTTCATCAACCATTTAGCAGTTAAAATAAATGTTTTTCTTTTAAGAATTAATTCGCTTCCTTCCATTGCAATGTGTGCGATATTGTTGGATATATGTGAATATATATGTAATTTACTACAGATTTTTTTCACAATAAGGCCTTGTGAATATATCACGAATATAGTTTACATTGCCTTAATACACTATAAAGCCATGTTAAAAGACATATGATAGATAAATACCAATTATACTTTATTCATTGCACAGATGGTATGGCAACCAACATACAACTACTTCTTTGCCTCGGAAAAAATGAGGTGATTTGGGTTTTTTGCGCCAATTTCAAGGGTATTTCACTTATATCACGGCTGCTGCCATTATTGCAGGGAGAAAGCCCCCAACACCATCGTTGTGAAACCTGTGAGCATTGGCTGGAACTAGCGAACCATGGATGGTACTGCACTGAAATTCAATGTAGCATTGCATCCAAAACTTCCTGCTTGTAGAACAGTTCTCTACTGCTGAGGCCCTGGCAAGCCTTTAAAAAGCTTAGCAGGTTTATCTTATTACTTGCTGATAATATTGATGCAAATCATTATATGTTTCTAAATGAATTGCAAACATTTGGCACTTGAAAGCTGTTTCAAGGCAATATCAATTCTATTTGTGATTTATTTGCAAGGCCTAATTATTGCAGAGGCATTTCATTAGCTTAAGATTGGTCTATGTTACACAACAGTTTCATTCATGGGGTATAAAACAACATCATTTGCTGCTTATTATTAGACTGCAAGCCATGACCATTGAGTATGTCTAACCTAGTTAATGTTTTATTAGGAAAAATTTTCTGTGGGAGGAAATGTTATGAAGAACTCTGTTTCAAAGAGAATGTTCCGTAATAAAATAAATAACAAAATATTTGACATAATGATATTTTTATTTTTCAAAATATTCTACCATTTTTAGCAATTATTTATGATCCAGAAATATGATATTAAACTCCTATGATGAAAGTATGGACTTTTCACAATGATTTTCATATCAGGAGAGAATTAGTGAAATTACGGTATTATGAGAATGACAAACACGCGACAGACATAAATAACAATTGAAACCATATGTACAAGAATGACTAAAACAATAGGATGTACAATAATAAAATGACCATTGATTTTAAACAGTTGTCTAAAATGCAAAACATACAAAAATGCAGCAATAGATTTGTTCTACCTACGTAAAATGTACTGATATTTGATAGTAAAAAGGGTGATATTTGATTGGAAATCTGTTTTACTTTGCAAATGAGCAGATCTTAATTCTTATACTTAATAAGGTTTAAGTCACAAATCTTTTAACAAATGCCCATGAACTAGAAGTCAATATCATAATGTTCTCATATCTTTTCAAACTGAATACAATTCTTTCTGCAGGGAACTAGACCAGGCACATAATCAGCACAAGAAATATTATAAATGTCTACAGACAATATTATTTCCTCCAATTCCTTACACACAACATAAGATCATACAATTAGGACCTTGCATGATAAACTAAGCTGAGAGGTCAAAGTTGAATTGGTCAGATGCACTTGTAGAAAAACGTCCGATGAAACGACGATAGATTTATAGCACATAACATCTAGCTGAGAATTCTTCAAGGTTTCTTCTTCTTTGGTCGTCCACGACCGTCCGGTGTTCCATCTGCCTTTCTCTTCTGACTCTGCTGTGGAAATAAAAGTTGATTTAAATTCCCTTTTTTCATTCATTCAAGAAATGAATTAGGCCCATATCATCAAACTTATAAAAAGCCCTCTCCAGAAGTTTACAGCATTCATATCACAATAATGTACCAATGAAAGACTTTTAGAATATGTACAAGAAAGCGTTTAGTATGATTTAATTTATGTATGATTTTGGACTTAAAACATTACATTACATCTCGGCATGTTTCAGGTGTTTACAGATGAATAAAGCGTTAGACACATTTCTGCCACAATGATGCATTTATATCTTAAAAAGGATACAAACCTTTGGAGTTCCTGTTTTTGGTCGTCCCTTTCTCTTTTCTGCCTTCTCTCTCTCCTCTAGTTCCATGTTCTCTCTCTCAATCAGAGTGATGAGGGTGTTGCATCGTCTCTGCAGCTCCTGAATTATAGGGGGAAAATTTATATATTTCCATATGAATTACATAAGGAAAAAATTCAAACTTACTTTGGCGTAATTTATTCCTTGACGAAAAAGGTGCTTTCATTTACAAATGATAATTGTATACCAATACATTAGGTCAATATCTTTTCTAGGGGTGTGATGATACAGTCATCTCACTTCACAATACGTATAACGTTATCTCATCACCATATGATTGAAAAGATGTCAAGATACACTCTTCTCAGGGATTTATAATAAAAAGGAGAGATCACTTTGACAAAAACCTTGACCTAGACAAATTCAGATTTTTAAAAATTCTACAATATGTATTACGATAGAGACGATTACGATAAGTTTATCAACACTATCATGATTCTTGAAAGTCTGATTTATCGTCACAGCTCTGATCTCTTCCTCAAACTTGCACTATTACTATCAATATTTAAGAAGTGGCAAACTTGAAAATTATGACATAATGTGGATTTAATTGCTAACCACTATAACACCTTGTTTTGAACGCTCACCATTGCGGTTCTAGACTTGATGAACCAGTCGAAGCGGAACTGTGGAGCCTGTCTGACAGACTGTCGTAGATCATCGTACACATTCTCCTTGTCGAAGCCGAGTTTGTGCAGCATACACACAAGGAAACGATCTTCCTCCTCTGTGTAGTTCTTTCCCTTGTTGGTTCCATACTGGATACGCAACTGGTGGAATGGGGCTCGGTATCTTGCCATCTGAAATTAGTTATTAGGTCTTGAAATATTTTTTAAAAGAAAGGAGAAATTGAATCTTCATAGAATTTCTCTAATTCAGTTTGGCAAATTTGTAAATGATCTGGAAATAATGCAATACACATGTTATTTGCTATCTGAATTTAAGTCTAATTATATTCATCAAAACAATTACTGAAATCAATTGAAATTGAGAAAGCAACAACTTTGTACATGCAGGACTATAGAGTGGCTGGATTTTTTGGCCACATTGAAAATAGTAAAATATATTTCAAAAGCCAAATATATATGACAATGTTGGCTCTAAGGTTTTCAAACCACAAACCACAGTTTCTGTTGAGTCTTAAAATTATTCAGAATCAAAGAAGAGTTCCACGTGTTGCTAAATGTCCCTCCCATGGTGAAATATGGAAAATCTACCTTGACAAAACCTATATTCAATATCCAACTTTGAACATTTCATAGTCTTATTGCAATCAAATGAAAAAACTACTTTATGCAACTTAGATGACTATTTTTTAAAGATACGTTCCTCATTACAAACTAATGTAACTTCATGCATGCTGTGTATAAACATTCATGTTGAATTTTGTATTTTTGGCCAATGGCCTTATGCTGAATAAAATGTGTCTGTGTCTTCAGAATCCCAATTACCATTTTTTTATTTAGGTAATTTGAGGTGAATGACAACTGCCATTCTTGTGAAATCATCAAGCAAGTCTTTAGGTTTCAAAGTAATATACTTGCTACTTAAAAATAATTTCAATTTGAACCACTTCCTACATAGTCCAAAGCTAAGTTCATGACTGCTAAAACCATCATTACCTTGGCATCAAGAGCTTTCTTGATGCTAATCCTGCGCTGTATCCTAGCCTCTCCTCGCTCGATCTGGGCCATGATCCTCTCAATATCCTGAAGCTCGTTACACCGCTCCCAGAACACCGTCGAGTATGCCATCACTTCCTCTGGTGTCTTGCCCTCCACCTCTCGAGCTATACTCTCGATGTCGTCGCGACCAAACTTTTCGTTGGCCTTGATGAACTGCTGGAAGTCTCTCTTGGTCCAGTTTGTGAATCCCTGCAGGGTTGAATGAGATTAGTTATCAAAGCTTCAATATCTTAAAAAGTTTTTTTAGAGTTTCTTTTCAAATGAAATGACAGAGTTTCAAGAAATATCTATGTTGATTAAATGCCATGAATTAAAGACATCTCTTAATTTCAAGCAGGCATAATTAATGATTTAATAATATAAATATTCAAATGAGTTAAACAAATCCATGTTTCAGTTCACTAAAGGATTTGTCTCTCATTGTACAAGTTTCCTTGTGTATACTAAATGTTTAAGTGGACTCACGTGGGCTGTTTAATTAACAATGTAATATTTCATTAACAAATTGACACAGCGACCCTTACATTCTGTATTTATACAATATTAAGTCAATAAATCAAGAAGGCATCCCAAGATTGACTATTATAGTGGTCTGAAGCAACAGATGAAGGAGTCCTTATAACAAACAAACCTGTTTGAGCAGATCTTCCTTCTCCGCAATCTCATCCTCTCCGAGCTGCTCGGACTCATCAATCCGTACTTGTTCCTCCTTCCGCACCTTGTCTGCGTCCACTCCTAGATCAGGGTTCTTCGGAACCTGAAGTTTTGTTTTAATGTTTATTGGTAAACTGAGTATCCTTCTGATGTAACAATTTGGGAAATATGCCACAACTACACTCAATTTTTGTTTGTTTGAACATTGGGAGAAGAGAATCATGTGTTTCAGTGCTAACTAATGGAGGAGGTTGATTGAAAGAAACACTTAATAAAGATAGAATTTTTATGAGAATACCTTGCCTGTCTCTACTTTTAGATCTGTTCCTCAGCATCTATAGAAATAAGTGCTACAGAACTTACTGTTGAACTCTTTCTACGGAAAGCTTTTCTACACAAGAATGTTTTCAGACCCGTTTTAAAAGTTTTGATAGAAGGAGCGTTGCGGAGTTCATTTGGCACAGTAAATGAGGGGGCTAGAGAATTCTGCTGTTGAACTGCTAAGCTACTAAGCTAACCAACCATCCCTTCGATGAACCATGACAGTTTTTAAAGTTGATGAAGTTTTGAATTTCTTTGGTTTTTTATCACAGCAGGAGACTAATCTGTAGGCAATTATTCTTCGTCAATACAAATAATGGAAGACAAATGTTACAGTTCTCAACCTTTGCTTTAATTTGATACAAGATTGCAACAATACAGCCTGCAGCAAAACATTATCTATTTATCACTTCAAAGATTTCACCTAAAAGAGTCATCTGCAAATCTAGTTTCAATCTCATCATTAAGCAAAACATTTTCAGTATCTCACCTTGTAACCAATTGTTTTGCGGTAGTAGTAGATTTCCTTGTCCAAGATTTCAAAGAGTCTAGGAGGGAAGAACTGGAAATCTTGAATGTTTGGCTGCTTGGGTGGTCGTGGAGCCTGAAAGATTTGAATCAGTGATGATGACAAAATATACTTTACACAGATATATTGTCTAAGTAAGATTTGTACAAACAGATTTGTAGAGTTAAGCTAGTTAGATATCCCTTTATGATCAGTACACATCTGATTTTGCCAGTTTTAGTTATGGATCTGTGAAATTAGTCCCTCTTAGTAAACAGTTATTTCAAGGTAAATTAACACATACCTTTGGAGCCTTGGGTTCACTGACTCTTAGAGCTTCTCTGAAGTATGCATCGACTGCATAATTGGCTTTCCTCTCTCGCTTGGGGGGTTCAATCCAGTGTCCAATGCCCATCTTCTGTTTGTCTCTGTAATCCTCTCCCTCGAACTTATACACACTGCTTTCTTGGTTCTCCATGGTGAAGTTTCGCAGACTGCTCTCGCCAAGTTGCTCAAATTTCTCTTTTATCTCCTCGGTCTGACGATTTAGAAATGAAATTGTGAATGAAATAATTCCATCAAAAACCATCAAAGAGAATGATAAAGAAATACTAATTTGAAACTCTAAAAAAATTGGAAAGATAAGGAGTTGAATTATTGAGTCTTATTGGGCTTCGGCAATATTTCATTAGAAGTATTTAGAAAATCCATCAGTCTAGTACTACCATCTTCTAGAATACCACTCAAGCAATGTTTATTAATTTTCTTGATTAATTTTGAGACCACTCACCTTTCTCTCTCCCTTCTCAATAATGGCTTCAATGTCTTCATCCGTGATCTCGCTGTCCTTCGATGCGAAGACGTGACTAGCGCCGTGTCTAATCATGCTCAGTACCTCGTCTTTCCCAAGCTTGTTAGCTGACTGGTCAACCAGTCGACCTGGGGAAGAAATATTTCGAAAACATTTACAAAAGTTCATGAATTATCTTTACAATGATAATGAAAGTTAAAATTACATTTTGAACAAGAGTTATGTTTCCTTACAGACGTAGTCAAGATGATTTATATTTATCAAATTGTGTATATTTTTCACTATTATACTTGATTGGAAAGTAATTTAGTTGGATTGGAAAGAAATATATTTTAAACAAACTGAATGGAAATTGTAATGAATCGATTCTCAATGTCATACCAGTTCACTAATGTTGAAATGCATGCAGTCATTATCAAAGAAGTGAATGTCATTTGGAAATCTCAACAAAAGGTCACCTTTGAATGGCTTCATAATTTTCCGAACCTGAACCTAAATAGATCGGGCAATTGGTTTTTGGAGGGCTACCTGGGGACAGTTGGTTTATGGAGGGCTAACTGGGGACAGTTGGTTTATGGAGGGCTACCTGGGGACAGTTGGTTTATGGAGGGCTACCTGGGGACAGTTGGTTTATGGAGGGCTACCTGGGGACAGTTGGTTTTTGGAGGGCTAACTGGGGACAGTTGGTTTATGGAGGGCTACCTGGGGACAGTTGGTTTATGGAGGGCTACCTGGGGACAGTTGGTTTATGGAGGGCTGCGAGTTGTTTAAACTACAAGCCTTGTAATGAGAGTATGTTGTTAACTAACTGTCCTGATTAAGACTTATGGACTCACCCTGCTGAATGACGATGTTGTCCAGCCTCAGTTTCATCTCGGCCTTCTCTACAATTCGCTCCTCCACCGTGTTCTCTGTGATGAATCGGAACACTTTCACCTGCTTCTTCTGTCCGATACGATGGGCTCGATCCTAGAGAGAGAATACGAGATGATTATTTCTGAACAAACTCTTTGAAACAGCTGTCAAAGTCAATATGTTTTTTAAAATTTCTCTTCTTGTGAGTTACCGAAAAGCGAGGCCATAGCAGCCATTAGTTACAAGTAATTCCTGCATGAACCCTGGGAAACAACTGCCATAGTGAAAATACTTTTTGAAATATCTATTCTTGCAACAAACGGCAAACACTACTTGGGCCATAACAGTCATAAGCTCAAAAAGGGCAGAGGTTTTTGCTACTGGGAAGCTCTTTTTACACAACCAAGGATCATGATCACTCAGTATATGCAAATTCATTCACATCACAAATAATTATGTGATTTATACAATTGGAGCACCCTTTTAAAGACCTTTTAAATCATGGTTAAACTTAGAAATCAATCCTTACCATAGCTTGTAAATCTACTTGAGGGTTCCAGTCCGAGTCAAACAAGATGACGATGTCTGCAGTTGCCAGATTGATTCCGAGACCACCAGCTCGTGTACTCAACATGAAGATGAACTTCTTACTGTCCGGCAAGTTGAAGTCGTTGATCGAGTTCTGGAGTAGTTCAAATTTTGAAATTGATGCATGTTAGAACTGACAAAGCATTTTGGTCATGTTTTTAGAAAGGAACCTAAAATGTTGTATTAATTGTAAAATAACTTTCATATAGCTTCAATCATTTTAAGTATCATTCACTCTTTACTTATGTTCCATTATTTTGGAGACACTATTATCTCTAATCTAATCGCTTGATATCTATTTGGAGATCTCTATTAACTATTAAATCCATAACTTCTCCATCATTAATAATGTGTTTCTTGTTGGCCATTCAAAATTATTCTGTAGTACATTTAAAATTAAACTGTTAACTGAGTACATCTTTCCATTAGGGACTTGTCCAGAGCCAAATTATACTCAAAAGTTAATATATCTAAAAAGTGCACAAATCTGGTTCCTCAACTACATCTCACAAAACCATGTTTCACCCAAAAAATTTATCCACAAAAAATTAGAAGGGAACAAATCAGAACAATTCCTTCCAAATATTGACAAGGGACAATGAACAATGAGAAGAAGGTTTCCTCCAACCTGTCTCTCCTCATGTGGCGTGCTACCATCAAGACGACAGTAGTCGTGGTTCCGCCAGAAACAGTAATCCTCCAGAATATCCAGGATACGCGTCATCTGACTGAAGATCAACACGCGTGAACCTGGAGGAAAAAAGCTTTAGTTTGTTTATCTAGGCTTGATTAATAAATTCTTCTCAATAACTGACATCAAAATTTCATCAAATTAACCTCTTTGTTTTACAGATTTGTTTAACAAATCTCCGTTAACTTTTATTTCAAGATTGAACAAGTACAGGTCAGCACATTTCTATATGAAGACTGCAGACATATTTTTAATGTAAATAGGTATAAAAATTTTCACTTCCTTGAAAGAAACTCCAGCCAACATAAAAGCAAACTACTCTTTTCAACTAAGGCAAAATGCTAGCAACAATAATTTTTAACACGATCATAAAAGCAAGTATTTCTGAGAGCATGTGGCAATTTTATTACCTAGGATTGGGTATTCATATATTCTTAACAAGAGACAGTGTTCACGTTAACGAATAAACCTGCGTTTTTCACGCATAAAAATCATATAAAAACGCAAAATATATTGTAACTGCGTGTTTTACACGCACATATAATCATACACTTAGGTTTCTATTTTTCCATAATGTTAAAAAAATCGTTCTAAGCTGATTGTCTGCCCACGATGTCCTGACAAAAATAAATCAGAAACCTTGAAATCCCATTGCTAAAAGCCCTGTCATCGATTACTTTACCTACGGAATACCCCGGAAGTTGTTCGTTTCATCCAATCAGAGCGATGTTTACAAGTGATGATTATCAAGTCTCATGCTGTATAATGTTACGAAGTTCGGAACGGCAGCTAGTTACTTACACAGGCATGTGGCTGCATGTGTTTTATCATCAAAACTGAACCATATATGGTATATATATATATACCGTATATATATAATTTTGATGTTAAAATTGGATGACCTTTACCTTTACTAGTAATTATTTTATTGAAATGAAAACTCCAACAAAAAATGCGAAATATTTGAATTGAAAATTCATTATTTCACTTCTGCATGCAATGTATAAAAACCTACCGCGAACACTGAAGAGACAAATACTACCAGCATGAAAAATATGTTTTTTGGTTTATTCCTGAAATAACACTGCCTACTCTATATAAAACTGCAAGCCCTATGATCAATATACACACCTTCTCTTTTCAGTTTGGGCAACATCTTGTCGAGAATGACCATCTTGCCACTGTTCTCAACAATGTGATAGTCCGTCGTGTAGGGAGGGCCGGGCTCAGCTCCATCAAAGAGGTAGGGGTGGTTGCAGCATTTCCTCAGCTGCATGAGAATGTTCAGAAGACGCATCTTGTCTGTTTTACCTGCCCCGTTAACGATGTCAATGTCCTTCATCAGAATCTTAGTGTACCTGGAATGAAAATGGTAAAATTATTTCACAAGAAAACCAACGACTTAAATCTTAAAATATCAAGTTCCAAAAAGTTCTTATAAATAACAGAGGTTCAGAAATGAGAATGTCAATAGTAATATTTTATCTCATTTCAAAGTCACTTAAAACTTTGTAACTTATTTTCCCCCTCTATTTTAATTGATATTCAAGCAGAGCTTCACAGCTAAAAGCAACATGACTTATTGCCTGTATAAAAATTTAAAAATCTCTGAACCACAAGCATATATTATATTTTTGTATAGAAAATACCTCAAAAAGTTTTTGATACTTTATATTAAGGCATGTTGAGTTTTTACTGAGTTTCAAACTGTTGTCATGGATAGTTTTGACAGATAATAACCACACACCATTTTGAGACAACAAACCCCTGCAAGCATTACTGAAGTATTGGCCTTTAATGACATTCATCTGAATGAAGAAGAGTTTGCTTAAACAGATAGAGCTGGTCACTCTTATGCTGGATACTTAAATTGAATGATTGATGATTTCAGTATTCAATATTTACCATTCTCTCTGCATTTTGCTGAGACCAACAAAGATCTTTGTTTCCTTCTTGGGGAGCAGTCTCTTCTCCACCTCGGACTTGATTCTTCTCAGCAAGAAGGGACGCAACACCTGAGGAAGAAATGCTTGGTTAATATTTATATGTTTAGTAGGAACACTCCCCTTGAGGTTAAAGAAATTAAGAAATTTGGTTCCACTTAAACAAACTAAAATCAGAAATATACGAGGAAACTTTTTGATTTTCAAGTACTTCTTTCATTCTGTGAGCATTGATGATATTTAAGAATTCTGAAAAAAAAACTAAATTTTGGAAAGTTTCCCAAAATCCTGAATTTGAACTCATCATCCGCCCTCTTTTTTTAAAGAGTGAGCATATAATAGAGTACATAATTATAACGAATATAACAAATAATCTTAGCTTGCTTTTCTTTATAGTCATTTCTGGAACAATTTACAAAACTGTACGTTCCACAGAAAAGGAAATCTAATTTTCCAGGAATGCCGCCTGTAATGACCATATGATACAATTCATACAAATGCTAATTGAAATTAAAAAACCTCTTCAGATCTTTTTCGGCCCTCATAAAAACTAGTCTTTAGTACTGAGAACAGACCACACCATTGAATAATCTTTGTTAACAATATACCTACAGCATGTAATCTTGTAACTAGAGCATTGTCTCCACCTAGACAGTTGTTTGCGTTGAACCATGAATCAAAATCCTGAAAAACAAACAAACAAGTTAGCAATGACCTTTTCGTAATTCTATGTACAAGGATCGATGTCACAAAACAATTACTGAGATGATTATTAAAAACAGATTTAACATGCCACAAAAGGCCTTATGAATTTGTTGGATACATGAGAGTCAAGGAGTCAGAAAAAATATATCTTCATCTTTCTCAATATATTCTTTACGTATTCTGTTATTTGTTAGTTTGAGGTGAGGTGAGGTGAGTTGGTGTTTAACACCGCTTTCAAGATTATTTCACTTATGTCGCTGCTACTATTATTGCAGAGAGAAAGCCCGCAACATCCATGTGGCTATGCATTGCGGTGAAACCTGTGAGCATCAGCGGGAACTAGCAAACCATGGGTGATGTTAGTTTGAGCGGGCATTGAATTACAAGGGAAGTAACTAAAAATATAGCAACATAAAATACAGTTGATCAAAATATATCTAGGAATCATTACTTGTCGATGGAATTGAATCATCAAAAACTGGCTATTCCATCAAATACTATTGTAGTAAATCTTTGTGTAAGTTATTGCTGGCCAGCAGACATTTATTTTTCATTCTTAAAAAGAGAAGCATCATTTATGTAAGAGAAAGAAAACAGCTGACCTCTGATGAGTTGAAGACGTCAGGGAGCAGGAAGTTAAGGAGAGCCCAGAGCTCGTGGAGATTGTTCTGTAGAGGCGTACCGGTCAGCAGGAGACGGTTTGCTGACTTGAACTCTCGAACAATTTCTGACAACTGAAATAAGATACATTACATGCAAATTTTACAATTTAAGATAAGATTTGCCACCTGTGAAACAAAACATGACTATTCCTCATAACATTCTGAGAAATACAGGATTTAATAAACTCGCAGAAGGGCAAGAGGTTTTTAGCACATACTTAATAAATTAAAGGGAAGTAACACAACAATACATTAATTTTACAAGAGACTGACAAATTACCTAAACAAAAAGTGACATGTTTCATTTTCAACTCTGTGCTGCTAAAGTAAACAATAAGATTTACTGAAACTATAATTTTCTTGCTGACAAAGGATTAACATTGATATCAGAAATGCACGGAAGAAGATAGGAACCTTGGATTTTTCATTCTTGATTCTGTGAGCTTCATCAATGACGAGGTACCGCCAGTTGAATTTCTTGAAGACAGATTTTTCACGGATACACATCTCGTACGAGGTAATAAGAACATCCCACTCCCCGGGCATCAGTGTGTCTCGGATCAGAGCAGTCTGGAAACAAAGAGATAATAAACATTCAGGGGTTAAAAAATAATTTCAGTGTCAATAAGACATAGACTTATAACAAGTTTATTCACCAAGTCACAGATCTGTGTGATTGTCAAACCAATATTGTAGTAGTGTACAATAAGGAAAAGGACAGAATATTCTTACGATCAATCATCTTTACACTTATGTAAACACTCTTACAATCACTCATATTTATAAAAAAAATAAAAAGTATCTTTTTACAAAGATATCAAATCAATTCAAGTCATTGTGGCTGTAGCTATGTGAATCTTCTTCCAACGACAGGTGATCAATAGAAATCAAGCTATGTCAGCAAAACACCTGTTAAACAGTTTTTTCAAATATCTATGTTCATTATTGAGTAATTTACTTCTCCCTTTAACTGCTAATGATGGAATGACAGATGATTGAAAGGGCATTCATGACAACAATAGGTGATTTTATACTAGTTGTTTGAAACCTTGCATCAAGTACAAGGTGAAATGACCACAAGACTGCAGTTCCTAATCAAAGGTCAATAGCACAAGATTCAGCGTGAAAATGTTTGCGTGACAGACCTGAATATTATCAACAAATATCAAAATACATCTGACTTACTCTCTGGGCCTGGTCTCCAATAAGACAGACAACACGGAGAGACGGACACCACCTGTGAAACTCATTCCTCCAGTTGTAAAGAGTCGACTTGGGACAGATGACGAGATGGGGTGACGGGATGTTCCGATAGTGCTTCATGTAGCCCAGCAGTGAGATGGTTTGCAGAGTCTTACCCAAACCCTAGAAGGACAGAACACGGTAAGTAATATTCAGAAAGTCATAACCATTGGTTAATCATACTTCTATGTAATTCTTATTTTTAACTTTCAATTTTTAATTTCAATAAATATTGGACTTAAGTTTTATCACTTTAAGTCATATTAAGAAGGTAAATGCCTTTAAAAGATTTAATAATATTTTTCTGATATGTCCAGGTAACCTCTTGGGTTGATGATGGATAATTTCTCTACAGTATGCAGTAAAATCTTCACCATTGGAGTAAAATGGGTTTATTACTGTTACTTAATTGATTTAATTACTGTTTGGTTTGTTTTAAAACTTACCATTTCATCGGCCAAGATTCCATTGATACCGTTCTCGTAAAGGGAGATCATCCAGTTCAAACCTCGGATTTGGTAGTCTCTCATTTCTCCGCTCTTTATGTCTAAGGTAAAAAGCAAAATGTATGATTAAAAATGATTTGCTACAATGTCTGTGGCAATGTCCTCATCACTAAATTAAAAACCAGGAGTCAGAAAAGATGCTAAATTTGTTTGTACATACGTCAATATGAGTCGTAATATATAAAATCTGATTAAAGTCATATTGACTAATAAGGTTACGAGAAACAATTCCTTCTTTCAAAATCCAGGTGACAAATATGACACAACAAGAAAACATATCTTACATGATGGAGATTCTTCAAATCTTGTAATGACACTGGTGGTTTTACGACTCTCTGACAGAAGTTCTTCATCTTCTTCCTGCTCTGTTCGTCTGTGTCGGTGGCTGATCAAAGGTAAATAAAACAAATTGTTAAAAAGCCTCATCACGAAAAAAAGCTTAACTAACATTATGAAATTCCAGAGGATTAAGTGAAGGAAAATTGAATTTACTTCCTACATCAGTCCCACCTGGATTCTGCAAGTCCGCGGTTATAGAGGAAATTGCGGAAATAGGCTTCCAATGCAGAAAATGGTATGGTATCCGGAAAAGTTATTTTGATGCAGAACTCACCATTTTCTGCCGCAGAATTTACTCATTTTGTAAGTTGAAATTTTTTTCAAATAGGTGAGGTGAGGTGAGTTGGTGTTTTACGCCTCTTTCAAGATTATTTCACTTATATCGCGGCTGCTAGTATTATTGCAGGGAGAAAGCCCGCAACACTTTTGTGGCTATGCATTGCGGTGAAACCTGAGAGCATCAGCTTGAACTAGCGAACCATGGGTGGTACTGCACGAATTTTAGTGTAGCATTGCACCCAAACCTGACTGCGTGTAGAACAGTTCTCTACTGCAGACAAAGTTGCAGAGCCCCTGGCGGGATTCTAACCATGGACCTCCTGATCCTAAGCCTAACGCGCTAACCACTGCGCTATCCTGCCCCCCTTTTTCAAATACATGGAAAAGTTTGATTAAGGACAAAATTATGTATGGTTACTCAAAAACGAACTGAAATACTGGTTACAAAGTAAATGTTTCACATCTCAAGATGTTTCATTCACAAATTTATCCGTTAAAGCAATTCAATATCACCCAGCTCTAAAAGAAGTGTAAGAAATGTGTATAAAATGAAGTATTTTTTTAATCATTTTAGACTTCTTTTTTAGTGTTAAAGTTGCAGAATCTTATGCAGAATTTGGTAAAATGGGTGCAGAATTCTTAATATTCCTCCGTGGAATCCAGGAGGGAGTGCTACATGGAAGATTTACGAACATGTATAGACCAGTTCATTGATGACATCAGAACTGATTAATTTTCAAATTTTGAGACCAGTCTGAAGACTGAAAGGACAATTCACTGACATTACACCAACCATGTTGCAATATTCCAGGACCTATCGGTAAATGGACAAAAAGTCAAATGCTAGATTGATATATTGCTAATGATACACATTTAAACTTAAAATATTTGGGGTGTTAAAATATATATATGCTATCAAACTATCGATGCATCGCAATAGTCATCTTTGCAATAGTACTCTATCTATATGAAACATGAAAACACTATCCATGCATCAATAATAAGGTAAACTATCGAAAGTATTATTTCAAATCTAGTAACTTTTATGATGACTTGTTTGTGTATTTCAAGCTTGTTTATCACAATAGGAAGGTACAATAGTCAAATTAGGTCATTAACATCTTGAATTAATAAATGACAACACACTTACTCTCCGGCTGCAACAAGCTTTGCCTTTTCGTCCATTTTCTTCACTTTTGGTCGACCTGGTTTCATCTTTAGTGGACTTGTTGGGGCCAGAGCACCCGTTTTTGTTCCAGTTGACATAAAATGAGCAAACAGCTCGGTTTGTTGCAGCAAGAAATCAAAACGATTACTTCTGTCATGGTGCTAGAAGGTAATAAAAGACATTGTGAAGTTAAATTAGGGTTTGCAAATCTTTTCAGAATTAAAAGTGTTTTCACGGTAACATAGTCGGATCTGGATGGCCTAGAACTTTTACTTACATTATTGTTTTAATCTTTATTCAAAATAAATCCAGTGTATAAAGCAACTGTAAACTTTACACATCGACAATGCTTTTCCATGCAAGTTTTAATGGAGCATTAAAAAAAAAATCAAAATATGCATAAATCAGGATATATAATTCAATCTGACCAAATGAGGGTTTCCTTGATGTTTAAGAACAATTTAATTTTTACTTTCAACACTTTTTCTTCAAATGAAATAGATTGGATATAACTCTTGCTGGAGCTTTGAAATTATAAGCTAAAACATTTTCAATTTTTTTGTTTTGATTAGCAAATTAGGGATTTATCTTTTTGGGTGATATTTCAAATCAATAATTCAAATGAAAACAATATCTGAAAACAGCAACTTACGATTTTCTCCTCAAATTCTGCATTGTTTTCACCTTTCTTCGGAGGAGATTTCAATAGAACTGATGGCCCTGGCATTGGCTGTAAGAATAGCTGTGCATGTTAATAATATCCTTTATAAACATTCATAACAAACTGGAATATAACCAAATATCTAGTGTAAGTTATTGAAAATGTTCAAATACATATTACTGCTTAGAAGATAGATCACATTTTGATATTGACTGATCGAAAACCGAACACTCTTCTCAAGATATCTTTCACACAAAAGAATGGAATACGAGAAATGATAATTATTTTTATACAGCAACTGGTACAGAAATCACGTTTAAAATCTTACGGATTGATCCATAGGCTCATCTTCAGGGCCACTGTCAACCTCTGGCTCTGATCCTGACATTTTTAATTATTAAGTTGTTCACGATAAACGATGTGGTTTCTTTCTATCAGTGTCGTCCGTAAACCCGGCTTTTGGCGGGGGAAAGTGTGAGTTCCAGAAATTCCCGATCTCGCTCACTACGAGATTTCAACAAAGAACAAAATCTTAAACTTTATCTATAGAATAATATACATGGAAGTTAATGAGACATATATCAATTCTAAAATACATACATTTGATATTTTTTGCAATTTGATAGAGAAATAAATATTACGTTATTTTCCGACACTACGCCGAGCTACTAAGGGAAGTAATCAAAAGGACAACCTGCTTATTATTTTACGAGTGCTTCAAACAATTTCGTTCAAATAATAAGAGGTGTTAGCAATTCAGTTGTCGAAAATGTGTTTGACAGTACTAATATTTCACAAATATGAATAAATAAAATAAATGAAAATGAACTTTATGGATAGGTAGCCTAAAAGAAAGGATTAATCATTTTCACAATTTAGTCAGACACTTCATATTCGAAAGATTTTATGAATTTAAAACAAATTTTTCATATTTGATAGACCTTCGGAATAGTTATATAAGGTAATTAAACGTGTTTTTTAAAACATTTTATTAGGCTCTGCTGCATGCATAAAAGAAAATTGTGTCTCCAGATATAAGTCCGTAAATTATCTCAATTGTTATGTAATAATTAATATCCATCTCCGAATGCCAAACATGTGACAAATACTTATTTTAAATAAAACTCTCCCGACCTTAAGGTTTAAGAAGCCGAAAAAAGATATGTCATTAGTTATAAAACCTCTAAACACTATCTCAAAATCTGTCTTTATCTTTTCTGTGACAGAACAAATTAAAAAATTCACGCTTGCCTTATTTCGATAAAAAAACCAACTTCTTATTACCTTTAATTTTATACTGAACCCATTGATATCTTAAAATAGATTTTAAAAAATTCGCAAAAAGTCAATATTTTCCAGTTAAATATCATCTCTTGTAACGTTTGACCCATTTCACTTAAACAAAAAATTTAATGTATCAAAGATTTCAACATTATACACCTACTTAGTATCCAAATGAAATCTGTATTTTGTATCCAAATTGAATTCGGAAGAAAATACACATTTTAGTTTTACAATCAAACTTTTAATCAAGGAATAAGAGTTAAATAAAGTTACGTTAAAGCCCTGCAAACACATTTAATGACCATGGATATCATGGATAACACCAACTAGTTTTTATTTCTTTATACATTTATTGTGTCCATCCAGCTATTGATAGGTTTTCTTCTTTAATGAATTGTTTGAATGAAAATGTTATCCGGAATATTGCAGTATTCATTCACCAAGCAATGATGTTAAAAAAGATCTATATATGAAATGTACCATAGGCCTGTGGCCTCCTCACTACTGAAATAAAGATTGTGTGTTTAAGTCAACAAGGTTTTATTGAATTTATCAATACGGTTAAAATTATAATGAATAATTCATATCAGTCATTGTTGTTAGAAGCGACTCTGGAGTTACTTCCCTTATATTATCCTTGAGCATCTCACAAACTGCTTTTAACATATTGATATATGTATTATTCTCAGATGTGTATAATCAATTCATTATTTATGAACCAACGTCAATAGTTCGATGAAAATAGATTAAATTACACATGAATGGAACTGGATAGTTTAGTTCTTTAAAATCACTTTCCTTTGATTAGGTACCCACTTATATTCCTCGTTTAGTCTGCTGAAAATAAGTGTTTCAAAATTACGAATGAGTAATTGGCGCGCGCCATTTTCCTGTTTTCGATCATATAGCTCGAATTTTTCCTGTAACTGATAAGCACTGAGATGTTAATTTTCAGAAACAACCACTACTTGTCGATGAAATAATGTTCATTATTAGGTTGAACAAAATAAACTCCAACAACTAACTCTGTGTCCCTTTATTAACCAAAGCAAATTTACATTTTCTCAAGATTCGCGATTCTTAAACTTACTTAAAGCTTTTCTGTTTGATAATGTGGTAAACAGTGAAATGAAAAGTTTAAAGAAATGGAAACTAAATTTACACAATCTTGATGCGTTAGACAGGGTTGTCAGAAAAAAACGTTAACTTCTCTATGAAGAAGGCGACACATTTGTAACATTTTAACACAGCAAATATAGAACCATTTTGAAAACAAAACGTCAGGTGGTATTGAATATTCTGATTTCGAAAATCATTTTTAGAATTTGATTATTTTCAATTTAGTACAGGGATTAGCAATATTCTTAAAGTTTTGCGAGATGGTTTGGAAATGATATATATTTATTGTACAGCATGGGATTAGATACTAAATACCAGAGATAACTAAGGTCGATATCGTTTGAAGAGGAGGTCGTCAAGGTAAGCTAAAAAAGTGGTTAAATTGATCTCCTTTCGAGGTTTTCAAATCTCCTTTGATTTCTTCCTTCACGTGGAAGTTTTCATTTACTGATATAATCATATCAATACATAGTTTGAATTCAATTTGTTCATTGTGCAGTATATTTATTGATAAGGCATGGATCTTTTCAGCATCAGCAGTTTCAAACAGTAATTTCAGTTCTCTCATATATGAGAATAGCGAGATTTTCAAAAACAATTTGCTCGTTATGCTTATGACTGAAACGAATGATAACGAAGCGTGCCTAAAATCTCCCTCATCGATGTCCATATTATGTTAATGAATGCTCTAAACTGTTCATCAAGTATCAAATTTATGTAAACAATATTTGATAAATACTCTATTTGAAAGTTTTTAAAGTTTGTTAGGTTGTTTAAATGTGTTCGAACACTAGAGGCTTAAATTATCGCTTCATAGTGTATTTTTTATGTCTTAAATATCGTGATTGATTATCCTTTTCACATTCATAGGAATTCGATGATACTTTATTGTTAAACGTGTCTTGATATGTACCTATATATGTACGATGTGGCATACTTGGGTCATTCCTTTATCAATTTATAGGCATGTTATTACACAGATCATTTGTTTTCATTCGACGCTGATTGTAAATCGTGATATGTGAATGCATATCGAATAGCGTGAGTGATGATGATGTAATGTGTGTGTGCGTGTGTGTATGTATCTCTTGTATCTGTGATAACTATCAAGCTACCTTTGCAAAACAAAGTCCCTTTTTAGGGATATAAAGAATCACTTCCATCACCACCACCACCACCACCACCATCACCATAATCACTTCCACCATCATCACCGCCATCACCCCCACCCTCATATACGTCCCTTTTGTTATCTAAAAGCGCATGTGATGATATGTTTTTATCTATGAATGTGTAGGGAAATACGGTTAAAGTCTAGATTAGATCATGTAAAAAAAACCCCAACACATACGTCCCTCGATGTATACAAGAGCGATGATGTTGATATGTTCAATTTTTAGGTCTAGGAGAATACGACTCTGTCTCGATTAGATCATGTCACTAAGTGCAATAAAGAAGTCCTTTCATAAATCCTTAGGGTGCATATATTTTTTAAAATAGAGGTGTGGGGTAATACGGTTACAGTTGAGCCGAGACCATGACATTTAGTACAACAAAGACGTCTTCTCGTTTTATAGCCAAGATAATGATGTTGTTGGTATGTTCATAATATAAAGGTCTAGGAGAATACGAGAGTCTTGATTAGGCCATAACAACAAGTGCGAATAAGACGTCGCCTAATAACGTGCCCATAATATTGTTGGTGTTATCATAACAGTATCAAATAGCTTCTTAAGAAAACCAGACAGTCGATGCTTGAAAAAGTCACTAAGTGCAAGGGTCTGTATGAACGTCTAACCGTGTAATTACTTGTCACTGTGATGTTGTTGACAGTTAATTTCTTCACGTGCTTGGACCTAGCGCCGAGAACTCCAATTTCTTCGTAGTCATGGAAACAAGAAGACGATAATGACAGATTGTGGTAAGAAGTGTACGTTGTACGTCATCAGGTCCCAGACTATGCATAACTTGACTTCCTTTGCTGGTGACTCCTCAGTTCTCTGAGAACAAAAAGATAGGTGTCTCATCGGGAACATAATAGACTTGGGGGAGGGGGATTCAAGAGATGCATTTGCAAATATATTGTACCCATTTTAATTTGTTCATTGTGTTATATCGTTGATGCAGCTCAGAAAATACTTAATAGTGGTAACAAAATATCTTTAAACATTTAACAAAAACATAAATGGCTTAATCGGGATGATATTAGACCTTGGGAAAGGGGTGTGGGGTGTGTGTGTGTGGGGGGGAGGGGGGGGGGGGGTGTGTGTGTGTGTGGGGGGGGGGGGGGGTCAATAGAAGCATTTACAAATTATAATGTAATCATTCTAATTTGTTTTTTGTGTTATATCGTTGATGCAGCTCAGAAATTGTGGTAACAAATGATTGACATAAAAAATATCAATGTCCATAAAAAAATACACATTGTGATATGACACTCACAGATGAAACAGTTATTTTACATCCTAAGTCCGTTTTTTTTGTATCGCTGTTATTCTATGTTATATCATTGCTTATTTGCTATGATTCGTCATCAAAATGAATTTTATCTTGTTAGCCATTTTAAACCTTTTTAAAATCCTTTCAAGATAACGTGACACAGCCTACTGATATGTATTGATTTTCAATTCATCTCCCTTTTTTTTCACCCCTAAACAACTAGATAGATCTTCTTAACTACCACTTACCTGTTACCCCCAGGTATGGTTTTACCGTATCTAATCTAATAAACGCAATTTCAAAAGCTAATTTCCAAGATAAGCCTTGGTCAATTGCATCGCTGAAGCAGTGACGACTTTGAAAATGAAGGCTGTATAACTCTTGAGACGGCTAATCTCAAATCCCGCAACTTTGTCTGCAATGGAGAACTGTTCTACTGTTCGGGTGCAATGCTACACTGAAGTGCAGTACCATCCATGTTCGCTGGTTCAAATCGCTGCTTGCAGGTTTCACCGCAATGCATAGTAATATTGTTGCGGGTTTTCTTCCTGCAATGATACTAGCAGCGCGATATATGTGAAATACTCTTGAAAACGGCGTTAAACCCAAAATAATCTGAACCCAATCTTCGCCACTCCTTTCCATTTGATTGTAATTTTATCGAGTTAAGAATTATTTACAACGAAAAACATTTTATACATCTTTTACAAATTTGGCAATGTCATTACCATCGAATAAGAGGTCGATAATTAGCAAACCGAAGCACCGTGACTATTTCGGCTGAAAGGAGAATAGATTGAACGATTCTTACACCATCATGATGCATATTAACCGGAAGTAGCCAGCAGGAAAGATAAGTGCATCCCAATCAGAATATATGATGTCAGCCATTTGAATAGTGCTATATTTCTCTTGCTTTGTGACGTCGAAGATGGTTAATTTAGGCTTGAGTTTTGCTGAAAATAGCATGCCAATCTCCTTTTCTTATTATAATACCAGATTTCATCATTCTAGTGTACAGATCAATGCGAGCAAATCTCTTTCTGAACTTGGACAGGGAGATAGAACAGTATAGACCTTATATATTCGTAGAATATCTCAGAGACAAACAATTTCTTTTCTAGTAATTTTGCTAAATACTTCTTGTGCTTAGTTTCTTGTTATAAGTTCAGGTTTAAGATACTACCTTGGAAACAAAATTGTAACTTGTTTTCCTAGAAAACAAACAAACATAAAATCATGAAGAGGTCGAAGACTCAAAGGCACCACTTCACATAACAATTTTTCAAAATACGAAATTGGAATGAACTAGATTTTTACAAAAAAATCGAATTTGTGCTTCAATTGACACCATAAAATATAAAAAAGAAAGAAGTCGAAAACTCCAGATTCAGATTCAGTTTCTTTATTACTTTTATCTTTACAGATACATTCCAAAGCGTACAACTATTTACGATGATTTTTCAACATAGCAAGTTTAAAAGAGAAAGACACAGCGGGTTCCCGTCAGGCAACAAAAGTAAAAGTTGGTTCCATTTAAACGGCAAAAATAACTGTAGGAAGAATTTCAAATCCGCTAAGACAACACTATACACATGGTGATTGTTTCATGTTATACCAAGTTTCAATGGGCTAGATTTTCTGAGTTCTAAATATTTTCTGTTCTTGTCTGACGATATGCACGGACGGACGGATGGATTTCATACGGTATATGTGGCATTTGAACGACATGATAGAAAAAAATACGCGCTGTCGTAAATTCCACTTTATTGAAAAACTCCACGTGTAATGTTGCTCATGATTATAGTCACGAATGATCTTAATCAGTTTCATTAGGAATTTCAGAAAATAATCACTCAGTATGCAACTAATAAGGATTCTGTTGTTTCAGACAAGGAAGTTATCAACTTGTAGCAGATGTGTTTATGAAGACTTTTTTTTGGGAGAGATTGCACTCAAGTATCATAAAGTTTCATGACATATGACGTGATTGCGCAATGTAGGACTTAACTAGATTGTATAAATAGCCAGAAGAGAATCAATTTTGAACTCGGATTTCAATTTGGTCAAAATCCTTTTCACGGATGCACAAAGCAGTTATTCAACCAACACCAACACTAATCGATCATATCCGGCACCATAGAGGCATAACAATCCATGCTATACTATGAAACAAGACAAATCTTTAGAAATCATAATATATTACATTGATGGCATGAAAACATTCAAACAATGTCCATGTAAATGTTACACACGAAAATGACATTAAATTAACAGTAAATCCCAGGAAGGTTGAACAAGTTAACGAAACCATAATTATAATAAATCTTTCCGACAAAGGATATGTTGAGATACAACCATTTTAATAATTCATCGTTATAATATGTGAATTAAGTCATGTATGTAATATTTGTTGAAATCCTATTGCATGCCGAGACTCATACAGGATTGAATCATGGCACTGAAAATCAATCATGACATTTTATGTTAATCTTAAACCAGATCGAATGGTATGTTGCACCCATATACAAATCATATATATATATGAGTGCAGCATACCATTCAGATTATAATAATATAATAATATATAATTCTAATGTTGACCGCTCAGCTTACGAATGTCTCAGACAATTGAAACTTTCAAGTGAAGACCTATCTTTTTGAAAATAACTGACATATTCTTACCTCAGAAACTTGTATTTTGTTAGCGGTTTGAACATGCTTTAGTGCGTGGAGATCAGCGCAATACAAATTGTCTAATTATAATAATTATTATAATTATCATTATTATTATTATTTAAAAAAATCATTGTTGTCTCAGGTGATTACGGTTCAACAGATACGATTTATCCAAAATGTCGATGAAAAATTTAAAGCACTAAAAAAGAAAATGTATTAAAAATGTAACATTCACACCACAACTTTTATAACATGATATCACCTTCTATGCCTTAAACAGAAACAAGCTCCAAAAGAATTGTACCTCCATTCCCCCAAGTAATACATTTAAATTTCAATTTAATTGGTTATGATCATTGGACTGTACAAGATATTTACAAAAATATAAGAAAATCGCAAGGTCCCTTTCACACAAAAGTATTCACGCCCAAAACAGCCAGCGTTCGCTCTTAAACTTCAAATAACTAACCTTTATGTTACAAGATAGCAAAAAAACGGATATTGAATAACGACGTCGGTTTAGACTAAATTCAGTGCATTGACATTTCAAATCAAATTATCGATTCAAATAGTACAGATTCTTCCTGATTCAGCACATCAGCTGTTGAACTAGCTCTTTCAAGCTGCCTTTTCTCTTTGATGAGATTTTTTTCAGACGTCTCCATCTGTTATTATTTCTGAAAGGTAAAGTCTCATAATCATTTTCCTTTGTAGACTTGGTTTTTACCGAAAAGTTGATTGTTGAACCTATTCTACAAGTTCAAGTACACGATTTGAAACTCAAATATAATACCATGCTATAAGAAAATCGCAAAAGGTTAAGCAAAAGTAGTTTTCTTTCCATGTTTAATAAATTGTATCTCTATCAATACTTCTGTTTGGATTTGGCCCCCTGCAATAAATAAGATTCACTAACAGCCAAGGTAACCTTACATGTTTTTAGTTCAGGGATTTCATGTAAAGATAACTTGTATTAATCCACTTCTTGATGTTATGTTTTTTATGACTTTCAATGAGTATTGACAAATGAATCAAAATTAATCAAATGATACAATTTCGTATTTTTTATTTGTTACTCGATCGGTATTCTTACCTCTTGCAAGCTCCATTTCGCTTGGATTACCTTTAAACGTCTCGATCTGCCTCAATTTCTGGAAATACAGTCCCATCATCATATTTTAACCTTGAACGCTTAATTGAGCTGCTGCAAAATCTTAATGGGTAAATATAAAAAAATTTCTAGATCAAACTTTTGTCAATTAAGAAAGAATTACCTTAGTGAATAGAAATATTTCATACGGAAGCTCGTTTATCAGTCTGATTAAAATCTAACGTGTTCTGAGGAATAAAAGTTTTTTTCAAAAAAATGACTAGCGGGTTTGGAACAGACTCTATGGGTAGAGTCAATATTTTGAAACTTTTATTCCTCGGAACTGCTCGTTTAGTATCTTAAATACATAAACAGGTACCTGTTCCATTATCTCTGTAAGGTATTCACAATCTGAAATAATGAGATGAACATGCACTTATAGGCAAAGGTAAACTTTCATTTCCAAGTTCAAACAGTTTTTTATTGGGATAGTACCTATTTGAATGAATATACGCCTTTGACATATCACTTTGAATTATAAGAACCGATAAAAATGTCGATACATGTGATTGAACATCTGTTGTTAGGACTTATTTTATATAAGTATGTCTCAAAATGTTTTATGATAGTATTTTGTGATATATGTTTTTTCTGGATGGGGGAGGGGAGAAAAGAATTTATAACCTGAAAGTTGTTGGTGTAAAACCAAAATAAAGCTGGCAAATACTGCTATCACAACGGGCAGGAGCAGTTTCATATCTATATTCAGCATCCAGTGTATGAAGCCTCCAATACCTAAGTTGAAAAGAAAAAAACACCATTTTCAGATAACGCATTTGATAAAAACGTCAAGGATATATTTTTTAAAACAGAATTTTGACAACTCTTTGAATACATCCCTCTTACCCCATGTAAGGTATTTTCTGTCTGAGCACTGGTCAATATCTGAGGCGTCTGGCTGCTCTGATTTCTGAAAGGTTAGACATAGAGATTCAATCAAGACTTATGTTTCAAATTGATTCAAAACATGTTTTCAAACAAAAAAAACTGGATTTTGTCAAGAAGTGCAATGTTTATTAAATACGGTTTAATGTCTTTGCTATCAAAATGCTGAGTATTGTCATATAAAACTAATCAGATGAACAGCAATAGTTTTTCTTACTTCTTCTAATTGTTCAACAACATCTTCTGTCTGTGTTTCCATATCTATAAGAGAAATTGTTGAAAATCAGTGCAATTGAATATAAATTTGAAATAAATATGAAATACACGATTTCATTTAATAAACAACACCTCAAAGCCGCAAACAGCTAGAAATCTAGTTAGCTTGTACTCAGGAAGAATAGCATAGAAAGTTTCTAACCTGCAGTCTTGTTTTCAGCCACAGCGTCATCAGTTATGACACCAAACTTTCCCAACGTAGATTTAATATTTGCAA
The DNA here is from genome assembly GCA_921293015.1 of Phorcus lineatus. NCBI lineage: Eukaryota > Metazoa > Mollusca > Gastropoda > Trochida > Trochidae > Phorcus > Phorcus lineatus. Next base: position 30,745,270 of record OV121087.1, on the reverse strand, counting down.
GTCTTTCACTTATGAAGACAGGCATTGGCAGAGAATCGTAATCTTCAGAGGAAGCCGAGGTTCTACAGTCCTTGGACTTCTCCTCAAGGAGTGGTCTTAGCTCCACAATGTCGTGCAAGGATGAATACTTCATTGTCTTGTGGATGTAGTCAAAGGTTGTCTGGCATCTCTGGTGAAATATATCCGAGGACGTCTTCTTTTCATTCAGAAGTGTTTCCAAGATTTCCTCATGTTGACCTTGTGCAATTCGTAGTTCTTCCTCCTTTTGGTCAAGAATAGTCTTCAGGGAAAGGAATGTGTGCCTTATTTTCTCAGGAAGGATACTGCTGCTTTTGGCTGAACTTTGGAGCTCGATTGTTGCTGCTTTTGAATGAGCTGCATGCATGCTAGCAAAAGACTGGACTTCTTCCTGCAACGTTGCAAGTGCTCTCCTTGAAGATTGGGCAGCTCCTTCTATTTCAACTGACTTGTGGCAAAAATGGCCTCCAAGTCTGCATTTTTTGCAGGTCAACATGCTGCAGTGTGTATCCCATTTGTCAGCTATAAACTTGGGATGGATTCTACAGTGTCTGTTCTCATTCACATTGGCATGTTTCAGTTCTCCGAAGTCATAGATAGTGTGTTGTTTTGTAGTCTTAAAGCTGCCGTGTACATTTTGACACTCCTCACTCCGAAAGTTTTCTGTATACCAGCACACAGCTTGGTTTCCGTCATCATGTGTAGACAAGAGCAGTTCTGGAGTATGTTGAACTGTCTTATGGAGTATCTCTTTCTCTGTGATAACGTCCTTCTGTAGACCTGTCTCAGTTAAATTGACGCCCCTCTGACACGAGCCGCATGATATCACTCCTCCAGCTGCAGACGTGATACACGTCTCACACACAGAATGGAGACACGGGAGCAGGAAGGGGGCCGGGCCTTTCAGTGAAAAATTCTGCTGACAAACTATGCATGCCGGAAAGCTGGACATCGTGTACTATATCATCTGCAAAGTTGAGAGAGAAGAAGAACATCTAAGAAACGTTATACAAAGGACAAAATATGATGTTGCTGTGTTGCCAAATTCAGAATTTCCTGTAGGCTAGGTACATATATGAGTATATATCTCCTCGAAATTATCATTATCCGAATGTAGTACATATACGATTAACATTATAGTAAACAAACCAATGACTTTATTATGCGCCAATAAAGTAAACAGATTTGTTAATTCAAACAGAAGAGTAATTGATTTATTTGTGAACTCTCTCTAGGGAAAAATTTCATTGAATGTTCCTGTGACATCTTATTGACAGTGTAATAAATCAGACATACGCATAAGGGTAAGATTATATATCAAGTCGTAAGATAGCAACATCGCCAAGTGACATGCGCACTGGCCTATCGATCAGTTCTGTAAGTAAAGTCGTGTTGACTAGTCGTGTCACGTGATGCTCCTTACCGCTAGTTCACCGAACAACCGTGCGATTATAGGAGAAACAACAATAAGTTCTAACATGAACTGATTATCATAAAGTTGTGTTAAACTAGTAAAAAGGTATAATTAATAAAAAAGAACAATTACTTTCAAATCTTAGATACAATGTTCTCTTGAGTTTTTCATCAAAAAGTAAAAAAAACGTCATTTGATGATCCACTCAATTATAAACTGTCAAACAGTAAGGACATACTGGAAGAGGATTTAACACACCGAAAGTGTTATAATTATACTGATCAGACAAACAGGGTGCTAATGTATATTCATGTTTCATAAATTGTGTAATGTTTCAAATGATCTCGGGAAACAACGACAAAGATCAAATGGTGTCAATAGCATATGGCCTAATTCAATGTGTTAAGAGATGGAGCGATGGCATATCAATTTGAACTTTGATAAAACAAGATGTAAAATACTCAAATACAATAAATCATTTACCCAAAAGGGATCTAAATGATTAACTTTTAAAATATATCACTGACGTTTCAACATTCAGATACAGTGTACAACAGACATTCGGCCTTTAACATTCAATACTAAATGCGTTAAGCCGCTGATCAATAAGGCCTGACACGTTAAATGAAGTTAGTTGATAAAGAGAAAACAATAATTTGTTAAATGCCCTCATGATGTTCAAATTTGATATGTGATACGATGCCAGACGTGTGTTTTATATATGTATTCATATCTAATTTCAGAGATCAAACACCACCTACCTTCCACTGTTACATCCAGGTAGCTTGGTTATTTCACTTCTTGGTTACGTAATAACCCTTGACCTGCACGAGATAAATAAAATTATACTGCATGGAGCGATAAGGGAATACTAATTTTTGCATGTATTTTTATATTTTGACAAGGGTTTGAACATTTTAAAATGTATGTCAGTTAGATTGTGAAGACATGTAACAAAATAAACTTCTTTTTTTTTACTCAGATGTTATATTTTATTATGAAAAGGCATTTTCAAGTAGTTTTTTTTAAATGCATGATTGTGTCATGGATGGAGTTTTGTAAATATCAATTATTACTACAAACCTATAACCAACATAGTTATTATCGTATTTTTATATAACAATATCAGTTAGAATACACGTACATCCAAATTTGAAAATTTATTATTCATTTTTTTTATTTTGCTTCAAGTATAAACGACATGCATTCAAAACTTAAATTAAAACATATCAATTCATTCGAGAGGATTTCTCTGGTTTAACCGAGACCCTGGCAACACTGGTTACCTATCCGACCTTTAGAGAACATAGGTTCATTCACAACTCTAATTATCGTGTGTTTTGTTTGACCTAAATTTGCAAACATGTTTAGGCCGTTTGATGATAAATCCAACATTGGAGACATAATTGGAAATCATCTGTGACCATTTCTATTTTCAAATAACTTTGCTTTTCATATGAGATTACGTTCATGTTTTATATACAGCAATATTTACTCATTAACAACATATTTGATTTGGTTTGAAGTAAAAAGGTTCAATAAAATAGGAACACCAATTAGGATTGGATAAACATAACTATAGACCTCCATATTTATAGATTCATAATATAATCAGCCTTTTTTATGTTTTTTTTTTTAAAATTTTGATTTATTCTTTGTAACGAACGGAAGGGAATTGCGTCGAATTATTGGTTTATTATACATTTAAAATTATCTAGAATTTAAAAAAACCCATTGACAAATTAGAAAAATAACTGGCAACATTTTGTACTTATTATATTTTACCATTCACACTTCCCTTTGATCTTTTATGTTATACATTCATTTGTACTCAACAATATATCTCCTTTGAAGCAGATATGTGACGAAAAAAGAATTTAGTACCGCTGATGCTACAGGTTAAAATTGATAAAATTGAAGAGTGAAAATATTTTTAAAAGAAAAAGCGAAAACAAGACAACCCCTTCTGGTCTGCATCTGAAGACAGATGGTCATGTACTGTTTCCAGACAGAATTAGACAGATCCTTGCATATGATTGCTTTTGAACGCCTAATGATGGCTTGCAAAGACACATATTTACATGCACTGTTCTTGGCAATAGAGTTATCCATTAACGAGTGGTATCAATAAACATTGGAATTTCGAGACAAGTTCAGTACACGTGACAGTTTATGTAAGTGTATCCTTAACCGTCTACCACAGTAGATATCCATTGTTTGATTCAAGCCATATTTACAATCGATATCAATATTGTTCGTCAACAGCTTTAAATGTGTTTATATTATTTGATTTAAAAATTCTCATTTTTCAAAATCAGAATGTGAATTAAAATCAAATTGTTTTTTTTTATGCTCTTCGTTCTTTCCATTTTCTAAACCATCATGAAACGTTGTTTGTAAGCAAATGTTATACAGTTAATCACTATTTCATTTTCCTCCTACAGTCACAAAAAAAGGATACTCTGAGTCTATTCTTGTGTCACCTGTCTCATTCTAGTTGTATAGATTTATTCTAAAACTAATCAGTAGCGGCCTTAATTTATCCTACAAATGAGCTCACAATAGCAGAAAGAGAAAATAAATGATAATCTCGATTGATTATTTTGTAAGACAATAATTATTGACAGCTTAACAAACATTTTAAAAACAGGTATTCAAAATATCTATTATTAACATTTATTATAAGACAGTTTATGGATTTTCAAAGTTCTTAATTAAAAGTAAATATGAGACCAGGGTTAATGAGCACGTCGATAGCCATCATAAATAGTGACATGTACATGTAGGTGGATATACCCACACTTCCCGAGGTGTATCGATCAATACACCTCCTGTTTGAATCGTGGGTCTCCGAGGCGTAGCGTAGCGAAGCCGAGGAACCACGATTCAAACAGGAGGTGTATCGAGTGATGCACCGAGGGAAGTGTGAGTATATATGACTTATACCCCACTCCAGTCGAGTTATGTCGATTCCAGACATCGTTGATTATAATTCCCAAAAACTTATAATGCGAAATTTTACAAGTCCCTTTGATTGCCAAAGTTGAAGATCTCTTCAACTGAGTTTAGATGTACAAAAACGAGTAGGTGCATTAGAAAAGTAGAGGTGTATTGGGGGTGTACCAGTCAATACACCTACAGTTAGAACAAAGGAAACCATAGCAACGAGACCGGAAGTGGGGTAAAAGTAGGTGGATACTCCATTAAGGAGACTCGGAAAATGGAGAATGTTGATAAGTAGATTCTCATAATGAATAATATTGGCTAATAGTTTCATCCTTAATTGGGTAGATGGTATAAGAAATTACATATAAAATCAAATGAGAGAGTTGGAATGAAACCTACTTTCAGCTTAATAAAAAACATCAAAACTGTGAACCTGAAATTTATGACTAACAGAAAAGCATTAGGAAACAGTAAATTCGATTTGTGATGTATTCGTTTTCTAACGATTAACTATTTTCATTAAAGTACATCATGTTTAATTTGTCATTTATTATCAAGGATTGTAAATATTTTACAAAGGGGAAGAATGTCAATAGTTTGAAGAAAGTAATGTAGGTTAATGCAAAAGAAATTCTAAATTACTTAAACATGTCCACCTCGGACTTAATCTGATATGAACCAACAAGAGTTATTAATTTTTTGATGAAATATCCACGCCATATTTGGAGCATATGGTCGACTTTCAATGTGAAACCTCATGTGCATCACGATTGAATATGATTTAAAATAGAAATGATAGTATGTTTAATCTAAACATAGGAAAAAAGGTATACACTTTACCATTCCGTACTCTAGGAATAAGAATCCGTCATGTTTATGATTATAGACCAATTAACAATTTCAAATGAATCAATAAAGCAATAAATTCCAAAACGTATATAATGGTTATTTTAAGGAATACCCAAGATAATGAGATTATGTATGACCACATTTGTTCATCTTTGAACATTTATACTGTGGTAATATAGATCTATTGAATAAAATGAATACTAGTATTTCAGTAGATATATTACTTCTGAAACATAGGTAACCATTTGAACATGTTTGGCTCTGACGTCATTGCTCCAAACGTGAAGAAACGATACGTAAAGTTTAGAAATAAGAAATTAGAAATAAGTATAGTTGTAGGGATAAACATATTTTTGAAATTCACTTCCTTAGAACGCATTTTGAGCTCATTTCTGCATAGTTTAACACGCTACTGTTATCACTAAAGATAAGTACAAATCAGGAATTTATTATTTCTCATTTTAAAAATTAACTTCTTAATAGATTGATATGGAAATAAATGCGTATGGTATAGATTTACATTCTATCAAAGTTTCAAGTAATTCAGTGCAATAAGATACTACGCTTTTTTTTACCAAAGTGTGGAATCTGAACAAAAAACAATCATTTTAAAAATTCGACAAGTTCTTTACATGTCAAATGGCGTTTAACTTTCTGTTGATTCTTCAAGGTCCTCTGCTCAAAAAGACATTTGTCACCTGACATTGTAGTCTCCATAGATTTCTCTTCATTCCCGGTAATGGGAGTTTACCATTAAGTTTGTTTTATCCGTAAATAACCCATGTAATCTCTTCTGTCAAGTCGTTACAATAGCACATGCTTCATTTGGATGTACAAAATGCCAGAATGTGCTACTTTGGAAGAGAAAGGTATCACCTATAATAATGTGTCCTCAGATTTAACTCAGTTCTCCTACACTCACACCCACATTGTTAGATCAATGATTTTCAATTCATTTAGAAACAAAAAGGAAACATTTCGATCAGCTTTTGGCGATACAGGATAGCGAGTGTGTCACTCAACTTTAATCAAATGATTGTAGATGAAATAGTCATATGTTTAAGTCATTAGTATCTACTATTATATCAGTCGACAGTATTAAAACAAAGTTTTGTTAAATCAACCAATTATCAACATCATATGTCATTTAGAATACTTTTGGAAACAGCTAGTTTCTCACTGGCCGCATGGTGAGGTCATTGCGTAATATCTGGCAGTATTAGAAAACTTCACTTTTCAGTTTGGTAATATGAAATACCATCAATCTCAGATAGATCATGCATACATCATTAAATGATCTCTTGAATGTGTCCTCTCTATAGCCAAAAGACTTACAGAGAAGAAATATGGCCCAAATGTTATATGTCATCATGAAAGAGGATTTTTTAGGTTATTTTCACGCATATGCGTATAAAAATGGATGCACGTTTACGTTATTTTTTTCAATATAGCCTTGAAGAATACTAGTCGAGGTCTTATAAGATATGAATTATACGAAATGAGTGATATTCCAGCGGCAAAGGAAGGTCACAAGTTTCAAATAATTCCTATCTAATGAGACCGTGTGGGTTTTTTTATTTATAACACACGATTTACCATGTTTAGATGCTTTGGATTTGCCTATTTTGTAAAAGAAAGGGAAACAATTCACGAAACCAAAACCACTTTTGATAAACGAGTGTGGATCGGATACAATCTCATTAAAATGAAATCTAAATGCTCCACTACATTACGCGTGTAGATCTCACCAGGCTCCGTTACGCGAGCCGTCAGGTTTGCCTCTGACATAATTCAAATCAGCCAATCAGCGAGTTCGCCCCGTATTCTATGGTGCAGGCAAATTGTATTTCGATGCACGCTTTTCAGCACTCGGAAACTGAAACTTTCCGAATGTTTTCCGAATGTCGAACTTGATAAATATCCGAATAAATGTATTTTATGTATTTACAATTTACGCTAGCTCGGTTTATTGGATAAAAAAGTCAAATCGAAAGCTATTGAGTTATCTTTGGCCAAGCTAATTCTGCATCCTCAACGTTACCCAACGTTACGTTACCAATCAAAAATGCTTTTTCTGGAAACAGATACGTTGAATAAACGTTTCGTTTTTTAGTCGTAGAATAATGTTTAATTTCGTGAAACAAATTAACCATAAACATACTGAAAAACGAAAACCACATCATGTACAAATACCAATAGGAGGTTTCTTGATAATTATTATTTATATAAGTCATATGCGACGTACATATGCTTATGAGATCGACCCTTGTTTTATAAAGACCAACATGTAATAACTAACTCTGCTGGCATGTTATACTATTTCAGGACATTTGCAAAGTACTTCAACTTGTTCTCTGTAAAATCGAAAAATTATAAGAGTTGCAACTTCATGAAGCAAAGTAGCTTGCTGCCTCTTAAAAGGCCATCAAGAGACGCGCTTTGTGATTGCTCCTAGGTATCTGCGGCTAGCCAATGAGGTCAAACAGGTCAAATTGAGGCAAAAAGTTAACCTGACGGCTTCAGTTAAGGAGCCAAGTGAGATCTATAATTTGCATAACGTAGTGAAGCAATATTAGATTTTATTTTAATGAGATTGGATCGGATAGTGATGGGAACTCGGCGTGTTAACATAAAGGGCAAGGTTAAGGCCTTGTGAATGTGTTGATTGTTGACTGTGTGATTGTTCAATCTGCTCCTTACGTTTTTGGTGACGGTTACACTCACACGGGCAATGAATGAAATTGTGATTTTATATCAGGATTTTCATACAAGTATAATATATTTGGCACAACGAAGCCTGCATTGATCATAGCTATGGCTGTTGGTTGAGAATTCAAATGTAGTTCCGTTTCAAGATGACCCTGAATGAGAGGTCAATGGTTATCTGTCAAAACTTCTGAATTTGGGGTCACGTTGCTACGACACAGGTCAAAACGTTTTGCAACTATGATTATGTATCCATTCACCGCTTTTTTTGTTGTGTTTTGATTGATCTGTAAGAATTTCTATGATAAGATTCCGATTAGGCCTCAGTGAACTAAAAGTGAATACAGGGAGATATCTCGGCATCTAGAATCAAGCAAGACGATGCTAAATCAGTCTGATTAAAATCGATTGTGTTCCGAGGAATAAATGTTTTAAAGTTTAGACTTTATCGCGAGAGAGGAAGGCCGAGAAAAAAACGAAAGAAAAAACGAGTTCGAATCTCGATAAAGTCAACATTTTGAAACTTTTATTCCTCTGAGCAGGGTCGATTTCAAGGAAGTTGAAAATGTTTAATACATCATGTACGTCTGTCCAATGCATGCCATGCTCTGAATAAAATAGTTTTCCTACTTTGGTTGTTCAGCCCATTTGTGGATCAGGTCACATACGCCTTACTACGACACGTCTGTCAATTTATTTTACCTCTCTCATATATGTGTCTTTAATCAATTTTCATCAGTCTTCACTTTGACAAAGAAGTTTTACGAAACCACAAGCTTCGTTTAAAAAAACCATTTTTTCAGATATGATTTCAAATAAAATCTTTTCTGATCACACATTAAATGGAAAAAGCGTGAAAAGCTTTTTAATTTGACCACCAACTATACATTTTTAAGATATAGACGGGAAGTTTTTTTTTAAAACATAAATTATAGTAGTTATTTTCATTATTATTACATAATCAGTCTGTTAACAATGTTCACTCATTTTTAAAAATAAGAAGAATTCAAATAAGGCCAAAAAAATCATGATATGTCCCCCCCCCCCATATTTTCAATAATATATCTTTCATTTGAAAAGGCTATATATATATATATATGTATATATATACACTTATGTCTCTCTTAATTTCTTACTTCAAGTACAAACGTGGAAAATACTTTATCCATTCCGTCCTATTCTAGATTTATAGATTACTTCCAAATCTATTGCGAAGGCCTTTATTGATTTCTTGTCCAAATGTGAGTATTTTTAGGAATCAAATGAATGGAATCTGGATGAACTACTTTTATGTAGATCAATGACAAAACAATACAGAACACATATAATAATTATGATTTAATAGTTTATTTCCGTGTAATGTGTTACAAATACACATCATAAAATCTTTGGTCACAACATTAAAAGTAACACCGGACCTCATAAGGTCGAAAAGGCACCTTAAAATACATCAGATATAAAATACAATGAAATATAAACGAACATCAAACATACAATACATATATAAATTTTATAGCATCAAAAAAGATATAGATCGTAGATCCCAAATAAATATACATTTATAAGTATTATTCAGATACGTTATTTATAGTAGCAAGATTGACAGGATTCATCTTAAAACCGTGGGTGGTTTTCAAATTACATTGCTTAACGAAATTCCAATTGGAATGTTAAGTAATACATTAGACTGGGGTAATGAGCACATCAAAAGCCATCACAAATTGCGAGGTGTATGAGGATTCTTCTGAAAGGAGAATATGAAAAGATTGATAGGTCCATTGCCATTGCCTAATAACACTTTGTAAAGAGACATGAATACATTTATTAATAATAATAATAATGTGGATATTTATATGGCGCCTTTTCCACGTCCTAAGACATGCTCAAAGCGCTACCTACATCATTACCCTGAGGGAAGTGTACTTTCAAAGCTGCTACTAAGCGCGATGTATTAAGCGCGACCGTATAGGTCCGTACAACCCTATATTCAGGTACTGATATGGTTATTCACAAGTGGTGACATATTTTCAATATTAGCACATGTGCATATATAACTTCTGCCTAGCAACGATTGTTTACACGAGTTACCATATTTCGTAGTTTATGACCTCATAAAACCACTGTTCGTCACTTCACCTTCGCTATTGAAAGAGGCCGTTTCCTCATTATTACCCTGCATTTGAAGTGAATCGATAATAAAGGAATTATTACCCTCGGAAGTGAGTCATATGACTTTTACGAGAGAAGTGCTACTTTGTGTATTACCCTCGCTCTCGTCATGTGATACACTCACTCGGATAATAATCTCTTTAACTAATAGTTCTGTTATAGGCGGCAGAGTTATCAGTCGGGGAGTTGAATCAATAAATCTGTAAAAACCAAGTTTATTAGAGTCGGCATTATTATGTTATTATAGCATGAAAAACTTTCTCCCAAAGTAGATAACACTTATTTGAAAGAAAGCCACATATACAATTACATACAATACAATTAGCATCAACTATCATATACTATGACATCGTCTGTTCATAACAATACTTTGTACCTTTGCACTTTGTACTTTGAAACATCAGTGATAAGAAAGTGTGTTTAAAGTCATAGTCTCAATTTTGTAAGGCAACCAAACTGGGCTAATTATTCTTCACGAGAAAAAAATCCGATTACTTACACCAATATTTACTGTCGCGTCTGCAAAGATGTTCATTTTAAAGCCCGTTTTAAAGTTTAGGAAGACGCTTTTTATTGCGTATGCCGTTCAGGCGAAGAGTTACCGAATCAAGTGCATTCCCATCGCGAGTGCGAAATACCGGAACTGTAATAATTGCAGCGCCGATACTTATGACAGACGCATTCTTCATTGAGTTTACCACCTTTTTGTTATTTCAGTTTTTGAAAAAAGGTAAGCTATTGACTATTTTCATTGGATATTTAGCTGAGAAATTGCATGTGTTCCACGTCATGGACTTGACGAAATGACGTGGTAAGGACTAACGCTCGCCAAAGACAAAGGGAAGGGTGCTTTGAACTTCATTATTGAGGGATAGAATGCACGCAGATTTCTGAATTTTTTTGCAAACGTCAGGGGAAAGATTTGTGTGAGTAATGAAATATTTGTCCGGCGTGCATTACAATTTACCTTGCAAAAATGAGACTAAGACTTTTAGAAAACATTGAAGAGAAGAATTATCCTCTTCTGCATGTTTTACTAAATATATCAGCACTCTTGGAAAAGTTAAAAAAATTGTTTCCTTTTTCTCAAATCTCTCATAAAGTTGTTTCACATCAAAACTTTTTGTCAGGTCTTTTATATTGAGTGGTTGTTCATCCTTATCAATATTCATTTATAATGAATTTGAAAACTCACGCTTGTGTGCACATATTAACTTATAAGGCTAATATCTCACTTGGTTTCTTCCTTAGACTACAAAAAGAGGAACACTCTTAATCCATTCATGTATGTGGAAAGATAGAAAATGATTGGTTATTTGATGAACTACTTTGGTAGTCATTTAATTACAAGAAATGTGAAAGACATGTACTAACGTCAATAAGAACAGTAATTTACATCAATATGATTAACAGTTTGATTAAACATTTGAAAACCTTTCGAAAACTTTAATAAAATTGAAAAATTTCAAAGTAGTGTAAAAAGACTTGGGTTAATGAGCACATAAAAAGCCATTAAAATTTGCGACCTGTGCGTGGATTCTTGCGCAAAGAGAATACGGAAAAGGTTGATAGGGACATTTCAAACAATCAGGAATGAAGATCAATAGTTTCCAATTTAATGGGTACATGCCATGCACGAAGATAAATTCGATTTAAAATCAAATTAGAAAGAGGAAATGAAACCTATTTTCAGCTTTGAAGAAACAATCGAGTGTTGTGGATCTTAAATGACTAAAAGAAAGGCATTAGTAAGAGTTGAATTACATTTAAGATGTAATATTATTCAACGAAGTTGACCTTTTCTTTAATTAAGAAATGTACATTACAGTTATTTGTCATTTACATTACATCTTGAAAAATATTTATTGCGCTGATTACAAATAGTGAAGATCTTTTGTATATCAAGACTGTAATATGATTAAGAATGAACTAGATAGCCTGTGTGATTAATTGGTCATTCTTAACTGCAAAATAGAAAAACTTCCCTTTAACAATTTCGCATTTTGGTCATAGGAACTGGCGTCATGTGCAATATGAAGGATCAGTTACATTTGCAAACACTTTAGAAAGCATTAAATTTAAAGGTTTTTTTCTAGAAGAAGTACATCGACGAAAAAAATATGTGATTATGAATTTTGTTTTTCATCTTTGAAGGTTTTATGCTAGATGATTTAGAATATTGTGTTAAATAAACATTGGAATACAGTAGAGATATGATAATTTCTGAAACTGATATACCAGTTTGAACATGTATGGCTTCGACTTCATTACTTCGACATTGAATAAACTATATCATGATCACTAAGAAGAAATTACAAAAAAGTGATAGTATTTAGTAACTTTCTTGAAATGAATACAAAGGTCCTTAAATTGAATACCAAATAACGTATTTGTGGTTATTCAAACTCATGTCTTCGTATATTGACACTGTTCTGTTTTGCTCCATATAACGTAGTATACATTTGGTATTGATTGAATTATTTTAGAATATGTTTACCTAACATACGAATAAGTTTGAATGAAAATAATAATGATAATAATAATACTAATTTTAAGCCTCTAATTGCAATATCAAGCCGTTGAAGTTTAGAGAAAAGAAAATATCTATGCAAAATTGTACAATTCGCTTCCTTGCTTAATGGCTTTTACATATGTTAATAATTCAATGTTTCTTTTCTAATTTAGACATTTTTCAGATTTTACTTTCATTTTCTGTTTTAAGAATTCATTATTCCTTTAACAAAATTTATTTCACTAAAAACAACTGTAATCTCATTATTGAAATGCATGCTTCACTTGGATATGTAGTTACTGAAATAGCAAAACAATCTCCTTTCTGTGAAATAAATAGAATCACGCCATGACTCAGAATTAATTAAGCTCTCCTGTTTAAACACCCACGCTGTAAGATCGATGTCTCCTTATTCCTTTTTGGATGACAAAAGTAATTATTTCTTTTTTAATCAGTTTGCAGTTTGTGATCTAATAACATACCTTCATCAACAATTAAGTTCTTCACGAAATGCAGTTTCCCTAGTAACTATAACCAGAGAACAAACAGTGACAAGGATCACATCAGTTATACAAGTTAACAGAAGAGGTGAGGTAATTTGAGGTTTTTACTAGTAGTATTATTGCATTTTGGCTATGCATTGTGATGAAAACTGCGAGAAACAATTGACACTAGAGAACCAAGGGCGCTACTGCGCTGAATTTCAATTTAGCATTGCACCCACACCTATCTGCGTGTAGAACAGTTCTCCACTGCAGACGAAGTTGCCGAACCCCTGGAGGGATTCGAACTCAGGACCTCTTGTAGCGAAGCCTTGACAGGAGATTGTTATACTAAGATTGAAACTTATGTCTCATTATACTGTATAAATTTACTCAACTCAACGGCATTACACATAAATTTTCATTTTTACATTTAAAGTTAGTGATGAAATATTTGTTTCTTGTCCATCTGGTGATTCCAAGGCAATCGTGTATCTCTGTCAAATATCATTTGCAGATGCTGACACAGTTATTATTAAAATCATCAGGTTTTTAAAATTTTGATAAAACTATTACGTAGCAAATTACTTTGCTGTCAAAACTTTTAAATCAAGATATTATTACAATGGGTAAACGGATAGCTATTTTAAAAGGATTTAGGTAAAAACATCTTCAATCTGATATTTTTTAGCGTGTATAACCTCTTTGATATTTGATGCGTTAAAACAGTCATATGTCAAAAGAGCCGCTATTAATTCTATTGGGTTTGTTTATCCATATGAATTTAATTTGTTTTGATAAACTTCTATAATTTTGTCTGGCGGATTTGGGAAGGATACGAAGAGATGATTATTGCATGAAAAGGGATTCTAGGACCACAATTCAACCAAAAGGGTTCACATAACAGTTTCACAGCGTCTCAGTTTCTTAAATTCTGCAATAACATACCATTAACATACAAATCGACAAATGTTTTTTTCTCAAAAAAGACACCTTCGGTTAACATTATGATAAATCTTATATTCTAATAAATTAAAAATTATAACTTTATAAGATAATGGAGAAATATGAGCTTATGCATTTTGGACCCTACTGGTGCATAGATATTCCAAATGTGTTCATGTAGTACTTTGAATACCTTGTAAGTATCTGATAGGAATATGTTCTTCTCAAACATCGTAACTTTTGAATGACTGATGCTTGAATAAGTCCGTCTTGGTTGAACACAACTTGAGAGTAATGAAACAAACCTTGGTTAAGCAGCTGTGACTACAGGACCGTGCATGGTTAGGGTGATGACGATTATGCTTTATTCGTGAGTCTTAAATACGACTCAGTGGACTCGAATAATATGTAATAAATCTCTTATAATAAAAAAAATTGTTCTCAAAATATAACAATGCCACATTAATTACTTAAATGACGTGTATGTGTATTTCAGAAAGATTTGATGAGCCATTGATCGACTTTCAACACTTATCTGTTAAGCATCTTGTCAGATAATTTCTATGTAAATGTTATGTTTATTTGAAAGTTTGAAAATAGAAGGTTCGAAAAAAATAAATGTGCATTTGTATGGCGCTTTTTCCATGTACAAGGCACATGCTCAAAGCGCTGAACATTTATTACCCTGAGGGAATTGTACTTACGATGCTGCTACTAAGCGCTTCGCGCGACCATCTTGGTCCATACATCCCGTATTCAGGTACCAAATTACAGCTGGGTAGACTGAGTGCAATGTGAATGACGTGCCTTGCCCAAGGACATAACACGGTGTAAAGCCCAGGTCACAAATGTTTGGTGTCTCCACCTGGATTCGAACCCGGGCCGTTTGCGTGATACACATGTAGTGTATGCAGAGTTGATGATCTCGTAACTGGACACGAATATTGACTTCTCCACTGCAATCGATTTATACAACAATTCCTTTAAAATAAATATTTTCTTGAATAACTAATTAATCCAAGGTAGTGCAGTGAAGAGATATTTGCTGTAGTCAAGGTTGAGAAATCCTCCAAAGACTCTTCGTTGAATATAGATTTGAGGGGAGAAGTGAACCACAAGGGCACAAGAAGTACCACAAGTACTGAAGAGACCAGACAACATGGAGTTTCATGTAAATGTGGTGACTTTGATTCTCGTTGGTAAGACTTGTTTTCAATATCCATCTGTTAGAAATTTAACAATCACTCAATTTGTCTTGTATATCGAGTTATTTGCTTTCACTCGGTTCTGTTTTGTACTTCAGGCAATATGTTATTCGATTCAGTTAGTTACAGTTGATGACAACACATGATGGTTATACGCTTCTTAATCATGAGTGTGTGGTTTTCTTTATGATTTACCGTTGGATGGGTTGGAATGAAAATTTGTCTTTCTGCAGTTTCTCAACTTCTTATTATATCAGCACAGCTCCATGACATGTAGTGATGACCATAGTACAGATAGCAGTATTATGAAGGAACGTAAGGTAAATGTTTGTCAGAAGAAAAACTTTTGCAGCAAAGCAAACTTTACGAAATAATAATTTTTAAAAATTTATACAATATATACAGAAGTGTTTATAAATGAACAGCACAAAGGCGTCACTGGTATGTATAAATACGGTGTAAATAAGGTTCGGAATTGTGATGTTCTCGTTCGCATTCCTGGTTTAAAATATTTCTCGATATGATTTTAGTATCCCAGAATGTGTAGATAATAACCCAATTCAAAGTAACTTGTAAATATGAATCTATTTGTCATTATTTCACAGAATGCTTATCTATGGTGATTTTTCTTCAACGGTCGTATGGGTCGTTATAGAATGATGATAAGGACAAACGCTGTTAGCACTTTAGTGAATGTTTTAAAATAAGTTATTCCGACTCGTGAATCTTATATGTTTAACTACGTCTTCCCCCGCATGGCTTTAAATTGCACCAGTCTCTATTATTTAATTTAATTTAAACCTTGCTGCCAAACCGTCAAATTCGTGTTATGAGTGCAGCGCCTTCTTCGGCGAAAAGTTGCAATTCTCAGATGGTTTCTCATTGGACTGGCGCAAGTATAGATCATGCGTGGGAAGATGAATTAACTACGTCTACTGAGCTTTATCTCGCTAACGTCAATTCAATACACATTCTTAAAAAGTAAATAATAAGTGTCCGAACCCATTGTTGAGAAACAGAATAGCAACGTTTTGAATTAAACGAACTGAATTAGGTCAAATTTGTTTGGTATTGTAATGTCTGACCCGTGGCCCTTCGAAAATCATGAGATTACAAATCGTATGTTTATTTGTTCAACTTATTTAATGATCGTGAATTAAAAGTGGTAATAACATGTTTATGATTTGAAAAAAACCTTTGGGTTTGCATAGTTAAGAATATTGTTAAAATATTAGGTTTGTGAAGTTAGCATTCAGTTCCCACTTCCCAGTTCCTTATTAAAATTCTGAAGTTAGCATACAGTTACCAGTTCCCAATTATTCATTCAAATTTTGAAGTTAGCAAACAATTCTAATGAGGAACTGGACCTGGGAATTGAAAGCTTACTTCACAGAACCATATAATATTGTGAAATATGATTTATCTAGGTGTACAATTCCTGAAGTCTGTTAGTGCTTTTGCAAATGCCAGTCTTGCCCGAGGCAAACCAACGACCCAAAGTTCTACGTATCTACCTTCACGTGCCTCCCTGGCTGTAGACGGAAATTACAGCGCTTTGGTATCGTATTGTGCTCACACTCTTCACGAACCAACCTCGTGGACTGTTGATCTGCAAGAAATATATGTAATTGACAAAGTAAACGTGTACAATCGACACATATTTAAAGGTAAGCAGAGTGGGATACGTATCTTCTTGAACATAGATATACCTGTTGATGAACAGTTTGCCTGGTGACCAGAACCAAAAGTCATCGGCTTAAGAGAAATATTGTCCATTAATTAATGCCATTATTGTTAATCAACTGGTGAAATATTTTCAATATGAGCACATATGCACACATCACCTTTGCGTAGCAACGATTGTTTAGGGACCGGTCGTTTATTTGGGGCCGGGGGTTTTAAGGGAAGGGCCGGATAAAAATATACAGTCACCAGGGGAGGTTCATGAAAAAAAATACGAAAGGCTGGGGAGGGTCATTTTAAAATAGACATTTATAAAACCATCTTTCTTTAGCAATTGAAACAGGGGCTGACACAGTATTATCAAATGAAAATGGTATATATTCTTAAAAACTTAAAAAATCACCATGAATTCACTGCTCAAATCATTGTTCTTTATACTTATAGAACAAAAAGTAGAATAGTAGTTCTGTTATACAAGCAGTTAATATATAACAGGTGTTTGCTATATTTTTTATACAACATAAATGCATATTTGATAACTAGTAGACTCATAAAGTTTAAACAGCTAGTCAAATTATCAATAGTTTAATGATTATGATAATCTTTCTCAATGATACAAAGTTATAAAACACTTTAGCAGAAGGCTTGGTTGGTGCAGATGTGTTAATATAGCCATACTTTTGAAAAATATCTAACTGCATATTCAGAAAAATAAATTCCAATGTTGATATTGAAAAAAATTGGGAATTCATATTCATATTTCAGCTTCGATACTTCTTGGTTTTTGTTCCTCTCATATCTCAAACACTTATTGTTTAAATATTATGTAACATGTAACAAATGTAAGATATGTAATTTCTATGACTCTTAGATGTTCTTTTTTTATCCTTGTGTTATGTACTTTCAAAATTCTATAGATTTCTTGTGCTACAGACTTAATGTAGACGTTTAAATTGGTTTTGATCAAACTCATAAACTAATAGTTTAAATGTTATGAAATTTAATAATTTAATTCCTATGATGTGAAGATTTGACGTTTTACATTGTTTGGTCCTTTACTCTGAAAGTGTTTATAGATAGATTTGAAACTTCTTTTTGCTTTGAAGAAATCATTTTTTCCAGAACTTATCTCCCAACCTGGTCCTTCCATGGTTTTATCAATTTTTGAATTCACTGTTTCAAGTTTTCAGTGGAATAATGTGGGCAAGACATGGAATTTTTAACTAGGGCAATATCTTAAGCTATTTTTATCGCTGTTGAAAGTAATTTCAATAAAGAAGTTGATCATCCAAAAAAATTCCTTATCTTCCTTAGTGCAAACCTATTTTGTTATTTCAAGATAAAAAAGACATTGTGATTTGAATTTTTAAAATAAATAAAGAATGAGCCTTTAAAAGTAAACTCAGAATGCATTCATTCAACTTTCAAAGATAGGATTTACACTATGTTAAACATATGTATTTATTAAAAGCAATGGTATTCAAAACCTTTTTCGATATGCAGTTGATGTTCAATAAACACTAGTTTATAAAAAATATATGACACTCGAAAGGTCAAACATCTCATTACCTAACACTTGTAAACCAGATTGTGGAAGGAATTATCATGTATACTGCATGCAGCCATTTTTTTGTGAACACCTTTTAATTATCTAAATAAGGGAAAGGATTCGCTTGGCATAATTGAACTTGGTACGTTCGTTTAGGCTCCCTTTTACTGATTAAAAAGGTAATCTTGCAATTGGTTACTTCTATTTTCCTTTCAGTAAGATCACTTTATATATCTAATTAATCGTGTTTCAATGCCTTTATATATGTTTAAACAAATTACGAATTTAGTATCTTTTCCATAAAAGTTGTGTTTTCCTACTTTCAGAAAGACTAGATAACATGTATGTGGAAGGATTCCCAATCGGTGATCCCTATCTCTGTGGCAATCATTCGAACCTTTGTGGGTTCAACCGTGGACCGTCTGGAGATGTTGTGACACTCAACTGTCCCGAAAACACTATTGCCAGGTACATCCAACTGAGGGGAGGTACAGCCATGACGATATGTGAAGTGGACGTGTTTGGCCACGCTCATCAACCTCTTGGTAGGTATTTCATATTTCATAAGATATCTACTCAGATAATACTTATGCTATGTCTGTTGTCCCAAAATTCATCAGCTTATTGCCTTTGTACAGCAGCTCTATGCATTTAAAGATTAAAATTGATTTACCCTGAGAAAAACCATTGGATATGTATGCCAACCGTATCTACCTTGTAGATGTCAAAGGAGACATTCAGTCGAAATATGCAGGTGAAGATGATGTACAACGTCTTTGTATCATTTTAGAAACGCTTAAAGTTAATCGCTGGTCTACTAAAATAGAACTTCAAGTACAAAATATTACTTCGGTTATAAGAAAACAATATATTAAAGAAGTTTTTTTTAGTAATATTCAAAAAAGGGGTTAAAGAGCAGTAGCACGTCTCAATTGGAAAAGAAAGTGTTCTCACGAAAACTAAATTAATTTTACTCATTGCAAGCCAATTTTCAACCAAAGACATAGTTCTTAAACGAATCTAACATGTCGGTAAAGTTACGAAAATCACTTTCCCTACCATTAATGGTTACAATATGTTCACACTCGAATGGTCGCCAGCAGTTTTCTTTTTTTACTCGACCGTTTCTTCTACGACTAAGGATAATCGGGTTTAGTAATGAGGTGTTTGACCTTCTGAAGATAAATTTCTTGGCAAATATATATATATATATATATATATATATATATATATATATTAATTTGGGAAAATTATAAAAAAAGGAAAAATTCCCAAAAACGTGCTATCAAGTAAACATTTTTCTTCTCTTTTGAAAATTTAGATTCTTACCCTGCAAATGACTAGTACTTGTTTACACTGCAAATGGAAAAAACATTGCCACTGTTTTGTTAAATCGATTGAGAATACAAACGTTAGTTATAGATTAAACGAAATCCAAAGACACTTAACAAAACTTTAAAAAACGAAGATTTATAAAGAAAGTCACAAGGTTGAAAACACAGCCTATCCAAACTAAGGCACCTTGGCACATCCCCTAGTCCAAAAGGCTGCATTAAATCAGTTTGCCTCAAATGTTGTTGGAAACGGAAAATGAATCTAGAGCCTAACACAAATCAAATGAATCAGTTACTGCACCAGGACACATCCCTCAATCCAAATGACTGCATCAAATCAAATTGTTTTATAGCTTGTAGGAAATGGAAGATGGAACTACAGCCTCAGACTAAACTAATTAAGGGATTCCTGCACCTTGGCAAAGCCCATAGTCCAACTGGCTGCATGGACCTGTGTCAGCGTCACCACAAACTCTGCAACGTCTTCAGCTACAACGTTATAGATGGATCCTGTTTGACTCCAGTGGAACCAATCAATGACGGCTTTCTGACACCCGATGTGAACTGGAACCTGTACTATACTTGCTGAGTGATCTAAATTACCTAAGGTGTGTCTTTTCCTAATAGCTGGCATAAAGAGACCAATTCGCTACACCAGCAATATAGACAATTAGTATACACTATATTAGTCTTTGATGTCATGAGACCACGTATTTGTGTTTATTTATTGTAAATAATAAAGAAGTGTGTTTGATAAAAGAAGGGCAATAATTTTGGTAAAAATATGCATACCTTTGGGGACTTTGTCCTTAATGTCAGTTTTGTTTTCGAAGGGAAATAACTCCTTCACGTTATGTTTTCTGATGCGGCATATCCGAAAGTTAATAAAAGAAACCAACATGCATTCCCCAGAAAAGAAGCTGTTAAAAGTGGAGAAGATTTTGAGCTTATAATAGAATTTGTATTTGTTTGTAGAAAAGTGTAATTAATAGCGTTTTTGTGCAATTTATTAATATATATAAATGTATGATATGATTGTTAGTGATAATCAATGCAAAGACCTCATTATCAGTCAGTAAAGTAAGAACATTAAATTTTAAAACAATGGTCTGACTTTTAAAATTCTCATATGACATCACGTGATAACTGTGATGACAGGGTAATTCCGCCGCTCATCCTAATTGACAGCATGATATGAGAAATGGACATTTCATTTCTTGACAAATATCATGTTTATTCCATCTCATGAGTTGAGTGAAAATGTTACACATTTACAGTTGTATTTTGAAATTATTGTATTTTAAGCATTTTGAAAGTTATTGTTCGTTGGATAGTGAAGCTTTTCCATTGCTTTCTGATATAGGTTAATGTTATTTTTAAAAGTTTCTGTTCGGATATTGAAATTTATTTTTGTTAGATATTTGCATAACTGGTTCCTTTTGAGAATATCTAAATTTTCAAAATGACGAATTAATGTTATTATTTTGTAAAATTGTGAAATAAAAAGGTAAAAACAGTATATTTTAGTTTAGTGATTTGTTCTTAGATATTTTGCTAAATCCATTAACTCATTTATCGTTACAGATACACCTGTTTAAACACTTAATAAAAGTCAGTCGAGTGTTTATCATTATATTTGTCATAATGTTTCCTGAAATACTGCTCTTCATCTTTAAAACAATGATTTTGTCATTGTAATATGTATTAACATGAATCCTGGTTTACATATGTTAATTATATATACGCTGAAGAACCGAGTGGAAGTGTATACCACGATACTGTGAACTTTGATAATATAAAATATAGATAATATGATTATTAAGAAATTATTAAGAAAATAAAATGGTAATATGTATTAACATGAATCCTGGTTTACAGATGTTAATTATTTTTATTACTCAACCGTGGTGAGATCACTCATTAGATAACAATGAGTTGGTAACACACATATGTGTGATACCATATCTCGTGCGAACAAACAGAACTACTTTCGAACGTCACATGACATCGTCCAATCACGTGACTTGTTAGTTGGAAAATGGCGACTTTCAAATTTTGCATTCTCAGGGAGACGTGATCGACTATCCAAAAGTATAAAATATCCAAGTGTCAATAATCACTCTCATATTTGTGAAAAACAGCACTATTCACATAGTCTTTTGTAACTCGCAACTTCTGTGCCGTCGCAAGTTGTGTTACGTCCCCCCTCTGCCGGCCGTTCCACGCCACACAGCTTGGCCCTTCCATCATCCAACCCGTCGCTTCCCCCTCAACAAGCAGACAATCTGAACATGACATCTTGCAACTCCCGTTGCCTTATTTCTACATTTGCGGGTCCTATTATCAATTCTGTTATTCACGTCAATGTTCTCAATCCTCCTCAACTGCTGACAGTGTACGTTCCATCAACTTTTTAAAACTGACTGACCTAGAAAGAGCAACCTCCAAGTCAGGGCGCCTTCCCTTCGAGTACCTCTACGGTAGTTGCCCTGCCTTCACTTGCGGGGGCATTGTTGTCAAGAATCTTGACAACAATAGGAATTGACGTCATCGATAGTCTCGAACCAAATTGTTAGTTTACATACAAATAACTTGGTTCGAGAGTATGTTTTAAGCGTTACGCGTATGAAATTCTATGATTATTACCAAAGTTGGTGTAATTTGCTTCAAATATAATTTTTTATTTGATGAGTATATGGTGGACAATTTGTTATGTTTCAAAAATTCAGAGAAAACTTAATAAAATAACAAAAAGTTTCGTTTGCCGTACTCATTTCTTGAGTCGTTGTTCGGAGTTGCATTGTGAATCCTATGAGTTAGGAGCTTCACTTTTAGAGCGCGACATCAATCGTTGGTTGCACGCGCTGTGTTAGAGCTTTTTCACCTTGAAGCCTTCTGATGACAGCGAGTATATTAGTGACGTCACGGAGCGGATACTCGCTGTCTGGAGCTAGCTAGAAAGAGGTCACATTCCTATGACGTCACGACTCACGTATCGACTACACAATGGCTTGACATTTTTCGTTGCTTGTTAGCATTTGTTATTTGAACAAATTTCTCGAAAATGATATACTTGTTCACCAAAATAATTTTTGTTCCATGTTTTAGGCGAGTCACTTATGTAGACAGTTACAATAAGCGAACTATTTTGTTCTGCGTTTTGTGTGTCTGGTTGATATTCTTACGCCTGTTCGCGATCAGCTGACTGTTGTTTTGACGACTAATTCATCAAAAATATTGATACGTGGGGATGAGTAATAAATAAAATACTAAACTCATGATAATGTGATAACATTTTCATGCAACTCGTGAATGGAATTTGGTATCAGACTCACTTTCGTTCGTCTGATACCAAATTCCATTCACTCGTTGCATAAAAATGTTATCACATTACCATTCGTTTAGTATTCTCTATATACGCTGAAGAACCTGAGTGGAAGTGTATACCATGATACTGTGACCATTGATAATATAATATAGATCATATAATTATTAAGATTATAAACTTTTCGCTTCAACATACATGTAGTTTAGGGTGTGATGTAATATTTTTTTTGATGTTTTCGCAAATAAGGTTAATGTTTACTCTGATAAATCAGACAGAGTTTATTAAAGAGTTTATTGATCAACTAGGGTCATTATGAGCAGAATGTAATTGAACTCTACTGCAATCTGCTCTGTATCAATATATTGATACTTGATTATCGATTAAAGGAATCTATATGTTCTGAGGCAAGCAATATTTCACAAAAGAATTGTATATGGATTGTCGGATCATTTTAAAGTAAGTAATTACACAATTTAAACTTAATTCTTTAAATGCTGTGATTAATAATTATTTGCACATTTATCAGAAATATATATTATGATAATATTGATCACTTGATTTGCCTTTCAGAGTATCAGACCGGAATGTTATCTAAACGTAAAGTGATTTTCAGTTACAAAGGATATTTTATTATTGTTGAGTGATATAAAGTTGAAGTTGTTTTTTAATTCCTATCTTCTGTTTCTGATATATCAAACATGCCTCATGTATACAAATGTTTATGACTCGTGCAACTTACCATATAGCTTCGTTATTAGCAGGTTTAATATTAGGCTGGGAAAAGATCCGTTGCGTATTCGATATAATTATTCAATTAACGTTATAGCTGAGACAGGTGTAAATATCATATAAGTTACCTCTCGTTTGCTAATTGATTGCCAAATGACATTACAATTCTTTATCAGAGATCGTTACTATTGAACTTTGTCCATGAAATTTCCCATCTTTTACCAATTTCTGATATTGACAATTCCTTCAGCTTTAGAATCAGTTTTAGAAGATACTTGGAAAATAACTAACGGGGATTAGACATAGATATTTCATTAGTTACTGATAGTAGCTCATTTACCAAGGCATTGTCCATTACAATTCGGCTGTCCAGCTGATTAGTAATCCGCCAAGCCCTATTTATAACTAATTGCTTCAATCGTTTCTTTAACAGTACTTATCCAGAATTTAATCACAGAATGAAATGTGTCTGACAGAAGAGTAATTATATTCCTATTCCAATTACCAGAACATTACCTTGGTCCTCAATGTTTCATACGACCTAGAAAATAAGGCTGTAGATTTAACAATTCTTACACACAACTAACTGAGAGATGGTGTGCGTCAATACTCGATTTTGTGTATAATTTGATTTGGCTCCATGGTTTTATCAGTCTTAACTTTCAAATTATCCATTACATGGAGGTCGTGATAGAGTTTATTAAAAATTACTCAAAATGTGCTCATTTATAAGTTATCATCGTTTTTCAAAGCATTAAAATATTGAAGGTTATAGGTTCCAAATCATGGATATTACTTCATCAATCTGAATTTGAAGTGGAAAATTTACTAACACTAAAGTTTTGACAAAAGATGATGTTAATATGATGTTAAGAATAACAACTTCGTTGGTTACAAATGACACAAATGCAAGTTTATGGTGAAGATTCAATGTAAAATTTAAATGAAATAAAACAACAAGGTTTAACATTATTTAAGGTTTATGGATGATTCGAATCATAATCCACCACCAAACGTTTTTTTATTTACTTATGACAAACACTGATGCCAACAACAGAGACAGATATAAATTCATTAAGAAATATTTAAAGTAAAGAAATGTTAAGGGAAGATTTGATTCATTCATTCAAGATGGAAATTATACCTTTTATCAACTCTAGTGTACATACAATCTGTTTAAATTCATTTAAGTTACACACACACACCCACCCACACCCACACCCACACCCACACCCACACACACCCACACACCCACACCCCCCCCCCCCCCCCCCCCCCACACACACACACAGATTATATATATATGTTTATAAATATGAACTCATTCACACAAGATCGCATTTTGGTCAATGGTCCCAATAATAAGCTATATAACCCTTGTTTATTCCTTTATACTTCATGATAACAAAATCTTTTTAATAGGTTTTGTCATAAGCATTTGATACGCGACAACATCAAATGTGCCATGTAATTATCACTGTCAGAGAGGCAATTAGTCATACCAACGTAGGCAATCCCATTAATTATTGTATTTTGTCATGAAGTATGAATGAAATAAAACAAACACAGTGTTTTTTGTAATTTAAAAAAGTAAAAAAAACATAATTTTCAATGTCCTTTGTTCGGTTACTATTTAGGGCTTTCTTTATTGTTTCTATTAAGTAATGAACGCGCAACAACGCATTTGGTCTTTCTTATATTACCTTTATAAAAATGTCAATTTTTAAAATAATTTGTCTCTTGAAACTTGTTTTTGTAGATATATTATGTCCCAATGTCCTATGTTTTTTGCATTGTTATTCTGATGAAATATATTCATAATATACTTTATTAGATTTAAATGTTAATTTTCTGATAGTTTGATAGACTATTTAGGGCAAACTGACCGAGGTTCGGACAGTGTATCGATTCAAATGTTTTGTAATTCTGCATTATAAAAGATAATTTGATAATGTAAATATGAGCAAACCAAATTATCAAAAAGTAATATTTATTTTGGATTTCTATCTTAAAATGCAGAATTGTTCGTAAATTATCCGAAAATAACGGTTTTTATTGCCAATATGAAATCGCCCGAGGTTGGGACAGTTCTGACCTAACTTCGGACAGTTGCACATGCTCTTCTCGCATGCACCCCTAGCTTAAAATATTTATCAAAATGGTCTCAGACATTCCAAAACACGCATTGGGTAGTTCATGTACAATAATATCAAGGTGTTTCGGAAACATGAATTAATTTGTCATCTGTACAGAGCATGCTTTCCGATGTTAAATTCTCCCAAAACTGCCGCATGCGTCGTTACAAAATTATGACGTCACAATCAGTTTGGTAGGCATTTGACGCAAAAACGCCGTACTCGCTAAACCGTAGCTTTTAAAAATTTATCACTTAGTGAAATATGTTAGTCGTATGTTATTGCATGTTTCCAGAACTTTTTTTGGTTGAATTACAGCACTACAAGTCCGTATAAGTGAAATATGAAAAGTGTCCGAACCATGGTCAAAACTGTCCGAAGCAAGGTCATTTTGACATATTATCAATATCTCAACATTTACTTAAAAATCCCCTTTATATATACCAATGTTCAGCACAATATAACTGTTTGGTTGTTTATCTTTGTTTATGGATACAGTTTAAAATGTTTTGGCGCTTCCTATATTTCCTAATCTGATAGTCAACATTTACGTTGAAACAAATATTTTGCCAATTCCTGACATGGATCTATTATTTGTACATTAAAGCAAAAAGTCGATTAGATATACTACCTTCGATCAATTGTCTATTTAATGAAATGATAAAAATTGACATTCGAGAAATTCATATTTCAAAACAAATATATTGCCGACATTGCACGTATTATTCCGTCAGCTACTAGTCAAAAGTGTCCGAAGTTCGGGCGACCTCGGGTGGTGTCCGAACCTCGGTCAGTTTGCCCTACAACTCATACATTACTAAACATCAGTGAAGGCTTATGACGTAAACAGATGGCAAAGTGCACTTCACATCTCCGACAGGAAGAGTTCGTAGACAGGTCTTTGAAGACCAAAAGAAGCAAAGCCATAGCAGTTAGGAGACAGGACACGCTCTTATGATATTTTATGTTGAACAATATTTAACACAAAGCATCAAATGCCAAGTTTCACATGACTTTTGTGTATTGTTGTTTCTGGTTATTTCAAAAGACATTGACATAAGAAACAACATTAAACTTTGACAGTTCGGACATATTTAGACGTTGCACGTCACCAAGCATCAGTGATCCCATATCAAATAAACAATCTGGTCGTTCACTGGGAAAAGAAGGTTAATGTGCAGTTCTAAACCAGGGATAATCATACATATACTGTTATATAACAAAGAGATCGTCAAAAGACACACGAGAAACCAAGCATAAGTGAAAACCACATTTCTGTAACAAAGAGTTGTGGATCTAACGAGATAATAAAACGGTAGCAGAAAGGGTACAGAAATAATTTTATAAAGATTTAATGTAGTATGATATTTCAACAAACGAAGCCTTTGAATTAGACAGTGTTATGTGTGAAAATTGAAAAAATGTCACAATTCAAACTAGCAAATTAAGAAAAAACAAATATAATTATATAATTTATATAAATATAATTCAAATTGTGATTAACAAGAATTATAAGGTAACAATACAGACTATTATAAATACATTTAGTTAAAACAATATTCACTGAGTTACTGAAAATAAGCTGAGTATATTCACCATACTCCTGAGTCAGCACAACAATTGACAAAATCTGAAAGCCTCAACAAGTAGTAAAAAACAAAGAAAAAAATAACAACATTTTCATAACATTATGAAACGAACTATTTTTTGTTGTATAAAGAATTCCTTGTTAAGTAGACACTATAAGTTTGTCCTTTCAGTTAAGACAATATTGACTCTCTAATGAAGTACCAATTAAGTAAAAGTGTAAATGATTGATCAATATACAATGGTTTTGTCTTACAAATCATTTTTCATTTTAGAAATGCCTTATCGAAAAGTTTAATTAGTTCATCATTATGCCTTAACCGTTGTACTGATAACATGATAAAGGTTTCTTGAGCCTTGTAAGTAATAGGATTTCGTTCCTGATTTTACTTTGTTTATATGAGACATGTGATTTTTCATCAAATAAACACTTTCGTAAAACTTTGAGATGTAAAATATTGTGATACTAGATTTCTCTGAAATATTATTGAATATATTATAAATAAGATTTCTCTGAATTTCAAGAAAGCCATACCAAAGGCAGTTATCATCAACAGTTTCAAATTACGTCGGCATCTCATTACATGTAAAGTCCATTTACACTAGAAAACCATCTGAAAATCAATCTAATTATTATGATACGATATATATTGCTTAACTTATCATTGCCATTTGGAAGTTACATGACTTAATGTCATTAGTCAAACTAAAACAGGATTTCTAATTATTTAAAAAAGTGCTTGGGAGCTTCCAAAATCAGTGTATAAACTATTTTCGAGATATATTTCCCTTGAGATACAGGTTCGACTTGGCACTGGAAGATTCACTATAGAAAATTTAACTCACGTAAACGACATGTTTTCAATTGCAAGGCAATATTTTTTTATCTAACGTTTCTGTAAAACTGTCAGAATTATTTAAATTTCCTAGTCTAATCTGAAGACTGTAAGAACAGCTAGTTCGGATGGATTACAACTTCCATTTTTGTTTTAGGTTTTAAGTATACGTTTACTCCTTCATTAGGTTGGATCCAGTAAATGCTATTTCCTAGATGCTACTTGCCGGTAAAGGTTTTTATACTAAACGTATTCTTCCTTCATTGCAATTTCTAGAAAGGAAAATTTATCAAGCATTTGTACCTTTAGCAAATTTTCATACACAATTAATTTGTATAGTTACATTTACAGCCTTGTCGTGGTACAACCTTGACGGAACAGTTAATCTTTGTAAGACGAGGTTGTGAGCAGTTCATTTTCTTCTTAATTTTCTTTTAGACATGTCAAAACACCATATTTTCTGGGAAAAGTTCTAACCATATCGATTTCCGTATTCAGGTTCATTTTAGGAACAGGCATTAAATAATGCCATTGATTTGTTTTGAGTTATTTTTTACAACGACATATATTTTCACTTTAACAAATGAGATATTATGCTGAAAATAACGAAAAATCTCAAATATACACACGCTAACATATTTGGAAAATGAGTTACTTTCAGCAAAGTTTATGGATATAATAAGATTGGTGTATGACACGAAGCGGATATATTGTGCGCGAGCCATGGTAAATTATCTACACTCTCACATCATGACCATAAGCATTAAAGATGTAAATATTCATGAACATTTAGTGTTTTGCACAAACGTACACCATTTCTATCTTTTAAAAAGGGTTTTTTTCAACAGCGTATACTAACGTAATATGACTTCACAACTATGTTAATTTGATGTTGAACCTTAAGAGAAATCAACTTTTCAGACATACACACGTAAATATACATTGACAATGTTTCAATTAATTCTAAGTGTATCGATGTACTATTATATTTTTAACATAGGGTCTTTATAGGTTTATTTTTGTTGATTAAATAACACCAGTGATGTGAATAAAATCGCTCAACATCAAGTCATCAAGTGTATCAAATCAATGCAATTGCATATTAAATATAACCCGTTGCCTATCTCCTTACTTATTAAACATCCAGGTGAAAGTCGAACACTCTGAGATAATTCATTGTGGTATGCAAAAAGTCTCTAGATGGTCAAGAAATATGAGATTTGCCATTTTGACCCAAGTGTTGCATATACCTCTGCCAAAAGTGTCCAAGTAGTTTATTAAGTATTTAATAGGAATATGTCTTTTCTTTATCTTCTCAAACTGCTTAAATAAATCGGTTTGTATTTCGTAATATTTCGTATCGTTTGCATTGATGGAAAGATTTTTCTTCTAACAAATATCTACCATACGTTCTTTCGTAATACTACAATTTGTATTTTAGGGATTTTGTACTAAGTAATGAAACAAACTTGACTATATGACATATCATGGTGACCAGAGAGATTACATGTAATTATGTTGATGACGATTATTTCTTTAGTCTTTTGTGTTGAATCCAACTCGAGGGACACGACCCAAAAATGTATCAAAATGTCTTATACAAAAAAACTTGTCCTCCAAATATAACATTGTAACATAAAATACATGAATTGTCTTAATGACGTACGTGTATTTCTAAAAGATCTTCAGTCATTGTTCAACTTTCAATATTAACCTGTTAAGCATCTTTTTTTGGTATGTATTCGTTAACTTTTATCTGTTAGTTTCCCGGTGATGGTAATATAAATAGAAGAGGGACTCGGGATGAATTTAGAAAGTAAAGGTTCGATGCACATGTAGTCTATGCAAAGCTGATGATATCCTCTATGGAACAATTCCTTTAGAAGACATAGTTTCCCTAATCACCAATTAATAATGTGTGCATGCAGTGTAGAGATAATTGCAGTAGTCACGGTTGAGAAAGACTCTCTGGTCGAATATAGATTTGAAGTCGGAAATGTAACCACAAGGGCAAA
This sequence comes from Phorcus lineatus, assembly GCA_921293015.1. Classification (NCBI taxonomy): domain Eukaryota; kingdom Metazoa; phylum Mollusca; class Gastropoda; order Trochida; family Trochidae; genus Phorcus; species Phorcus lineatus. The sequence goes on along the minus strand of OV121087.1, from coordinate 30,714,828 downwards.
AGGGACACAAGTATCACGACACAGACGAGATAAGACAAGATGGAGATTAATGTATATGTGGCGGCCTTGTTTCTTATTGGTAAGAATTCTTCAATATCAACCTATTAAAAATTAAATAATCACTTTATTTGTCTTAACAGATTTTGTTTGTCAACTTCTTATAACATTAGCACAGCTCCATGACATGTAGTGCTGACCATGATACAAATTGTAGTATTACGGAGGAACATATGGTAGATATTTGTTAGAAGAAAAACCTTTCCAAGAAAAGCAAACGGTACGAATTTTTTAAAAAACCCTGAACAGTAAATGCAAAAGTATTTATGATTAAAAGGAAAACGCAGGCTTCACTGGTGTGTATTAGTTCGTAAAAAGGTTCGGACTTTTGGTCTTTATGTTCTGGCTCGCATTCCTGGTTTAAATGTGTTTCTCAATAGGATTTTAGTATCCCTGAACATGTGGAGAAGAGTCCAAATTAAAAGTAACTTATAAACATGAATGTATATGTCATTATTACACAGAGTGCTAATCTATGGATATGTTATTCAACTGTCGCATGGGTCGGTAAAGAAGGATGATAAGGACATTGGATGTTAGCACTCTAGTGAATATTTTAAAATTATATATTTTAATTTTCATAGTTGTATGATTAACTACATATTCCACCGCATGACTGAAAATTGCACCAGTCTCTCTCATTGGATAATTCAAACCCTCAAAATTCGTGTTTCGAGTGCAGCGCCCTCTTCGGCGAAAGGTTGCAATTCTCAGATGGTTTCTCATTTGACTATCGCGATGAAGCAGCTTGGACGAAAAGCACAGAAAAGTTGGCCTATCTTAGAGAGTTGACTGTCGAAAGTATGGACCATGCGTGGGAAGATGATTTGGTATTTCAAATAATTAAAAGTCCTTAAAAAATATGTTTCCTTACATGGTTGATAAACAAATTTTGAATTGACACGTTTTGAAACAAACGAGTTGATGTCTGTTAAATTTGTCTGACCAATGGCCATTTTGCCCTTAATCATGAGACTACAAAATCGTCGTTTTATTGAACTAATTCAATGCGGGTGAGTAAAACGTGATAATAATGTTTATGATTTGCTAGCTTCACAGAAAACTCTGATATTGTGCATTTTGATTTATCTAGGTGTTCAAATCCTGAAGCCTGTTGGTGCTTCTGCAAATGTCAGTCTTGCCCGTGGCAAACCAACGACCCAAAGTATTACGTATAAATCTTTACGTTCCTCCCTGGCTGTAGACGGAAATTACAACGAAGTGACTCCCTATTGTTCTCACACTGTTCACGAACCAACTTGGTGGACTGTTGATCTGCAAAACATATATGCGATTGACAAAGTGAACGTGTACAATCGAGACATACTTAAAGGTAAGCAGAGTGGGTTATTTACTTCCATATGAACATAAATGTACCTTGCAGAGAAATATTGTCCATTACTACCCATATAGTTAATAATAAAGGGTGAAATATTTTCAATATGACCACATCTTCACATATCACTTTTGCCTAGCAAAGATTGTTTCAGCGCGAGTTGCCGTGTTTCGTCTTCTGTGATGTCATAAGATCATTGTGTCTGACGTCATTGTAGCGGCCGTCGCTGAATATGTCCATGCATTTAGAAGTCGAACATGTAATAAAGAAATGTTTGCATTCGGATGTGTTTCCTATAACGTTTATGAAACTCGTGCGCGAATTTGTTTCATATGAAACTTCCTCGGGCATTGATCTCTATTTATGCGGATAATCTTGATTAATAACCGGTTGTTGTAAGGGTCTGTATATGGTTCATTTCATGTGTGCGACATTTTGATGTTAATCCCGCTGTAAACAACTTATGAGAAAGAGGAAAGTGTTTGAATTATTTTTTGAATTTGAAATCAAAACCTTACAATGTAATCATTTTCGAGAAAATGAATGATTATGCACTTTAAAAAAGGGGAGAGTTGTTGTCACTATCATACATACTGGATTAATGTTGGTACGTGCTGCTATAGTATGCAGTTATATTAGTCTAAGAGCACACTATTACATTTCCTATTTGAATTAAATGAACATTCTGTGTTAAACCTCAGTTTATAAGACACATGTGGTCAAACAGTTGTCATGACTGGTCCTAAAAAAATGTAAGTGTCAAATTAAAAAGGAACAACTAAAAAGAAAAGTGATTTATCGAAATTTTACAAAAAGTATTATACTCAGAGGGTCAATCATCTCCTTTCCAAATACTAATGGCCTAGGTTGTAGAAGAAATGATCACGTCTGAAGAGAAACAGCATACGGCCATTTTTGTGTGAACATCTTTTAATTATCTAAAAAAGGGAAAGGATTCACGTTCGTTTAAGGACTCCCTTTTATTGATTTAAAAAGGTAGTCTTGCAATTGGCAACACTTATTTCCTTTCAACTTTATTTTCCACAGAAATCGTGCTTCATTGCCTTTAACTATATGAAAAAGTAAAAACGATTTGAGTATCTTTTCAATGATAGTTGTATATTTCTCCTTTCAGAGAGACTAGATAACATGTATGTGGAAGGATTCCAAATGGGAGATCCATATCTTTGTGAGAATCATTCGAACCTTTGTGGGTTCAACCGTGGACCGTCTGGAGATGTTGTGACACTCGACTGTCCCGAAGACACTATTTCCAGGTACATCCGACTGAGGGGAGGTCCAGGCATGACGATGCGTGAGGTGGGCGTGTTTGGCCAGGCTCATCAACCTCTTGGTAGGTATTTCATATTTAATGTATTGTTTAACAGAGATATCTACTCAGATAATACTTATGCTATGTCTGTTGCCCCAAATTCATCAGCTTATTGCCTTTGTACAGCAGCTCAATGCATTTAAAGATTAAAATTGACAAATCTGTTATCTATTAATAATGCTTTTTTTTATAGTAGTTATAAATGGGGGTTTTGGATTAGCGGTGAGTAAAGCATGTTGTCTCATTAACCATTACAGGTAAGTAGTTTTGATGTAAGGTTAATGAGAAAATACGTTTTGGTCTAAGTTGGTCCAAAACCCCCCTTTATACCTTCTTACACTGGATATTTAGGTCAACTGTATACATGATAGATGTCGAAAGAGGTGATGAAGATGTCCCACTACTTTGTATCATTTTAGAAAAGACATGCTTATAATTAATGGTAAATCTTCTAAAAAGGGATTATCAAGTACAGAATTATAACTTCTGTTGAAATAAAGAACTTAAATTAGTGTTTTGTTTACAATATGTTAGGTTTTAAAGGGGCAGTATCACGTTCTCACAGATAAGAAAAAAAATCTCTTTCATTGCAAGGCAATTTTCACCCGAAGAAATAGCTCTCAAGCTAACGTTCGGCAAATCTAGGAAAATCCATCCATCTAAGACTAAGGATAATCGGGTTGAGTAATAAGGTGTTTAAAGATAATACATTTGACATACATATATATATATATATATATATATATATATATATATATATATATAGATTAAATATAACATACTTCACATAGTCGTTTTAAGAATCATTTTAATAATAAGGATTAAAATGATGATTCTTCAAACGACTATGTGAAGCATGTTATATTTAATCTATATGTGACCTTGCGTTTGAACCAATTCAACTTTTCATATATATATATATATATAATATATATATATATATATATATATATATATATATATATCTATATAAATATATATCTATATATATATATATATATATATATATATTGATATATTTATTGGGGAACTCCCCAAAACCGAAACCCAAAGACACTTCTGGCAAAACTAAAAAAACCCGAACATTTGAACGAAAAAACAAGTTTGTTTGCGAGATGCGAATTGAAGGAAATAAAGTTAATTGAGACAACTAATAAAAGATACATTTTCAAAGTATGGCCTATTTTCAACAAACAAGGTAAAATCTGGGATAATTGATTACATAAAATCAAATTGTAATAAAGGTTGTTGCAGATGAAACCAAGAACCAAACTAAGACAGCTTGGCACAGTCCCTAGTTCAAATGGCTGTATTAAATAATTTTGCCTTCCAAGGGACACTGTGTGTTACTTTAAATGTTAATGGAAAATAAAGCTACAGCCTAGAATAAACCAAACGAATCAGTTTCTGCACGATGACCCAGCCCTCAATCCAAATGACTGCATCAAGTCAAATTGTTTTAAAGTTTGTAGGAAATGGAAGATGGAACTACAGCCTCAGACCAAACTAATGAAGGGATTCCTGCACCTTGGCAAAGCCCATAGTCCAACTGGCTGCATGGACCTGTGTCAGCGTCACCACAAACTCTGCAACGTCTTCAGCTACAACGTTATAGATGGATCCTGTTTGGCTCCAGTGGAACCAATCAATGACGGCTTTCTGACAACCGATGTGAACTGGAATCTGTACTATACTTGCTGAATTCTCTAGATTACCTAAGGGGTCTTTCCTACATATGCACAACATATTTGTCACAATGACGGAAACGGCATCGACGGCGTTGGGGCACCATATCAGTAGAAACATTGTCATGAGACCTCTCAGACCACATACTGCTAGGATAACCATTAACTTCCTAAAAAGACAAATCCAGGTTTTGCCTTGTCCATCACGCTCCCCTGACTAATTACCAATCGAGCAGCTATGAGACCATTTGGGAAGACGACTTAGACGTCGACCACAGCAAACAGCTGAAACAGACACTTTCTTTTGTACCTATGTTGATTGGTGACATTCAGTCCATATTCACTATCAGTCAATTGACCCCGCAGTAGAGAACCGTTCTACACGCAGTCAGGTTTGGGTGCAATGCTACACTGAAATTCAGTGCAGTACCACCCATGGTTCGCTAGTTCCAGCCGATGCTCGCAGGTTTCACCGCAATGCATAGCCACAATGGTGTTGCGGGCTTTCTCCCTGCAATAATACTAGCAGCCGCGATATAAGTGAAATAATCTTGAAAGCGGCGTTAAACAACAACTCACCTCACCTCACCTCAATTGACCCCTCCCCAAGAAATAGTCACATGATCAAGTCGACCAATCAGCATAACACACGTCATAGATGCGCGCGCATTTTCTCGCGGGAAATCTCTTCCTTAGACAAACAAACTTGTCGAAGGAAACGCCTACGGTCAGTTTTTATACTTTGTAGTTTGGTTCACGCGAAAGTTATGGTGAAACGTTGTAGTCACGGTCTGTGTAAGAGCGACGACCGATATCCTGAGCGCTTGGAAGGCGGTATTATGTTTATACCCTTCCCAAAACCAAAAAGCAACCCAGAAAAATGCCTCCGTTGGATCAAGATATGTGGCAGGCCACACAGTCAGTTGAATCCATCCAGAATAAACAGCAATAGATATGTCTGTTCGAAGGTAATAATTTTGATTTAATATAAAAGCTTCCATTTACGTACTCTTAGTTTTCAACTAAAAACGTTTCATATGCCAATACTAATAATTGTCGCTATATTGACTAGGCCTATTTCAGGTGGCCATATTGTTTGTTTTCATAGTGAGATTTTTTTACCAGGTAGATCTTATCCAACATAACTAACTGCCCACAGGGTTCATAACTAACTGCCCACAGGGTTCATGCTGTTGTTAGCTTATTCCTGCTTGAATTAATATTGTGTTCCCTTATGTGACAAATTAAATGTAAATAGCCTAAATTTATTTCGAAATCTATACACATTAATCTATACTATATAACTCACATCAAACAAATCGAAAATTGCATTTGTTATTTTTGCATATTTTTCTTCAGCACTTTGTAAATAAATTCCCGAGTGAAGAGTTTCCGGATCCCTTGCCTGCTGATCCCTCAAACAGAATTCCTCTAACCCGCAAGGCCCCAAAGAAAAGGACATTCACAGATACATCTATGGCTAATTCAGATCTTGAACAAAGGTTAGTTTATGTGATTGCGCTCTTTGTCTAAAAACTTTTTTAAAAAAGACTAAAAACATTCAAACTATACATACATAAATAATTTAAACTTGTTCTTTCTTGACATTCTTTCTTTAATTAATTGATATATTGACAAATAATCACACAACAAAATTTGCTCAATTCAGTGTTTAATCAGACCATAATTGTACAGTTCATAAAGGGATTGACACAAATATTGGCGAAACCGCATTAGTGGTGGTTTGCCGTTTTTCAAGGGAAGTAACTCCAAAGTCGAATCCAGTATGCAGAGCTATCGGTTTGTTTACGTATTCGCGCTCGCGTGGTCGGGAGGTATGTTGTCTCAAAGCTTTGACGCATTTTTTTTTTTTGAAAATCAATAAATAAACAGGTACGTTCCGATAATTGTTAGTTTGTCAAAGAATATCGGCTTCATATTAAAAGACTGTAGTGTACGTGGACCCACTGACTTCATATGCATATCATTGTACTATAATGATGACAAGCCCCGGGGGCCTCATTTCAAGAAATCAAACAAATGTAATTTTAATACTAAACTGGAAGTCAAAACGTGGTCAACACTAGTATAAGAAAAATACTAATGAACAGGTGCCCTTAAGTTTTATTTTTTTTTAATTAATTTAAACATTTTCTTCCTGTCGTTATAAATATTTTCCCATCAACATTTAAGAAGGAAGATCTGCATCTTTTGGACTAGGCTTGTATGAATTAGATTCAAATATTTATGTTTTAGTGTAATATTTCAAATGTGGGCCCTCTGTTGTCAATCTCCTATAAGCGACAAACTAAGAGGGCCCACATTTTAAAAACCCATGAAATCATGTACTGATATTAATTAACAGATTTTAATCTTGATGTTTTTGTGTAATATTTCAAATGTGGTCCCTCTTGTCACTCTACTATAAAGAAAAAACATAGGGGGACCACATTTTAAAAAAGCATCAAATCATGATGTAAATAGAGAAAATATGAATTCTAAAATGTTGAGAATTTTAAATTTTTATTTTTGATTTTGAGGGGAACAAAACTGTTAAATTAATTGAATTTAAGAAAACAAGAAAGGTATTTGAGAACTTATATTAAATGATTAGTTCGATGAAATCTTACCTGCTTGATTTTATTGAGATATTTCCATCAACAATTAAAAAATCCTTAACTGCATTTTCTTATATAATGGGGAACACTGTAATCTTGATGTTTTTGTGTAATATTTCAAATGTGGTCCCTCGTCATTCTACTATAAAGAAAAAAAATAGGGGGACCATATTTTAAAAAAGCATCAAATCATGATGCCAATAGAGAAAATATGAATTCTAAAATGTTGAGAATTTTAAATTTTTATTTTTGATTTTGAGGGGAACAAAACTGTTAAATTAATTGAATTTAAGAAAACAAGAAGGGTATTTGAGAACTTATATTAAATGATTAGTTCGATGAAATCTTACCTGCTTGATTTTATTGAGATATTTCCATCAACAATTAAAAAATCCTTCACTGCATTTTCTTTCAGCTAGTGCGTTTTGTTTAATATCTTAAATGTGGGCCCTCTTTTATCAGTCACCTACATGCCACAAAATTAGGGGGCCCACATTTTAAAAAACTATAAAATCATGATTTTGATACAGAAAATGTGGATTCTAACATGTTAAGATATAAAAAAAATTATTTTCATATTGAGGGGAACAAAACAATTAAACCAATTGAATTTTAAGAAAACATGATAGCATGGTTTTGGATTTTATTGAGATGTTTCCATCAACACTTTAAAAAGTCCTGAACTGCATTTTCTTTTACACTGGTAGAAACAGATTCTGATGGTTTTTGTTTCATATTTGAAATGTGGGCGAACTTTTGTCCTAGTCTCAATCGTAGATGGAAACCACGCTCCATCGCAACTTTGTCCTGACCTTGTATCAAATGCATCAACCAATGAACGTACACGGATGATCCATGATCCCTGACCTGACCTTCTTTTGACCAATGAGAAAGCCCTGCTCGTTGCTATGGCTGTGTACACGATCGTCCTTCTCTCAGTCGGCCAAAAATAACTTGGATCCACATTACTTCGTAGAATAGTTCCCATAGTGTACTTATTTATTTAAATAATGTCGTACTTGATCCTCAAATACAATGTGGGGGCATTACATAATACGTTTAAAGTTATTAAGCTTCAAAAACTGTCTCGTAAGAAATGTGGTCCCCCTCGTTACGGCCTCTATAAGGAGCGAAAGAAGGGGGACCACATTTGAGATAATCTTATCTTGATGGGAAATAATCATGAAAATTATTTACACCAAAAAGGAATTCCTTAGTAATATTTTATGAAAAGATCGGCAAATTAGAATCATAGATATCGGACTTTACAGCAGGGATTCGAAACCAAATTGGTTAGCTTCTAGATGAACCGCACGAGTTATTTCCCTTGCAAAAGGGCCAACCACCACTAATGCGGTTTCGCCCAAATATTTGTATGGTAATAAAGATTGAACAACAGAAATACATTCTTTATGATAACAAATGTTGTATTGGAAATAATTATATTCTGTCAATTATGGAAAATTAATATTTTCAATCTTTATGGTAATTATGATTGTAAATGAATATTTTGAGTCTAGACTGCAGACACATTTGTTGTAGAATCGAATCCTTAAGACTTTTATTTTCTCGAGAAAATATCCCTAGTTGACCCATCGACTGGTGTGTATTTTTTCTAAGAATCCACCCAATGTTAAAATAAGTAATTATATTCATAACTTAAGTTAAATATCTGATATAAGATTTTGAAATAGAAATTATAGATGGTCATATTTTAAATTCTTTTCTAGTGATGACATAATCCCAACTAACCATGAGGGAGGAGAGGCTGCTGAAGATAGGACAAACTCCTGTGGAACTCAGACTACAGCAAACTGTAAGTGATGGACTGATTTTATAATAAATGATAATTTCCTGGAAAAAATTAAGTAACTCCAATCATCAAAACTATATTGGGATACTAAATGTTAACAGAGTTGGACTGAAATAATTTGTTCTAAAAATAACTTGTTTTTGTGTCAAAACTAGAAGGTGAAAAAACAACATTGTTGTTTAGAAGTTGACGTTCACAGATCAAATTATCATTTATTGTGATATGAAAGGAACTAACCGGTTGCCGAAATAGAAAATGACTTATGTCCTGAAATAAAATTACTTTTTCTGAATCAAAGTATTTTTTTTATCAGACAACATTTGCTACCAAAAAAATAGGGGTAAAAGAACTAGAAAATATAAGGCATGATAGTCATTGTGACTTCAAACTTGGCTGTTCAAATAAGGTTGCATGTAGTCACAATAAAATTTAGTTAAGTCATTTAACAACTGCTGCATAAAATCATGGTTTGGGAGTATTCTTTCAATGAAAATTTCCTTTCTTGTATAAACAACAAAGTCACAAAATGGTGCACCTGAGGTTAAAAGTTGACCCTGTATCTGATAATAATATTGGTGATCTGTTTTTAAGCAGAGTTCTTTATCAATATTTTCTTTCAAACAAAAGTTTGGCAGAATGGTAGCATCTTTGATCAACATATCACGTGCACTAAATGGGCATTTAATTTCAATTAATCCTGTTATAGAATTATTGTCACAAACCTTCCCATCCGGGGATGCTCCTAAAAATGGAAAATTGGGATTAACTATCAAACCACAATCATGGACATGGTAACCTGTTTTCTTTATGTACAGTTCGATAGCAATTTTCTCATTGTTTGTCCCATAAGAAGTTTGAGGTGATGTAAATTGTTTTGGACATGACAAAGTATTTAAAAATTTATCAGTTATGGATCTACGTTTTAAAATAGTTCCAAACATTGAGGCGGTCAGTCGATCTTTACGTTCCTCCCTCCATACAGGACTCTGAGCTTGATCCCTGGTCTTCTCCTCAATGGCTTGACACTGTTCTTGGCTAATACTTTTGCCCATAGATGTTGAATTATCAGTTGTCAGCTGTGAAGCGCGTGGAAAAACTAAATTACCACACTGGGTAACAACTGGTTGTAGGTCAGCTGGTTCAAAGAATGTTGCCTGAAATAATAATATTCATAATAAGTACTGATATTTTAATTTTTTTAATTAAAACTAAAACCAATGCATTGTTTTTCTTAATTTCAGGGGTGGAGCCAAAGGATCTCATGGGGGTTGCTGTGGAGAATGAGATGATGAAGAGAGAACTAGCCAAAAACACCCTGGAACAAGTTGAAACTTCAAGGCTTTTAGAAGAGAAGAAAGCTGAATGTGAACATCTAAAGAAAATTAAAACTGTCACTTTTACTGTGGACTCTATCTTAGAAGAGTGCAGTTTGATCCATTATTATACAGGATACCCAAAGGAAATGTTTCTAGCAATATTTAAGTTTTTAGTTCCATGTTATGATAGTTGTCCATTGTCATATATTGGGAAAGGTCATTTGTCCCAAATTAAAAATGTTTCTCTTAAAAATCAGTTATTTTTGACTCTTTGTAGATTGAGAAATAATTTTAACTTGCAAGATTTGGCTCTACGCTTTGGTTTAACCCAACAAGTAATTGGTGTCATTTTCAATTCTTGGATTAATTACATGTTTCTGAGATTTGGAGAAGTTTCCATCTGGCCCAGTAGAGATGTTTTGTTTGAAAATATGCCTGAAGATTATAAATCTGAATTTCCAACAACATTTGTTATTGTTGACTGTACAGAGATCAAAATCCAGAAACCATCTTCACTCAAGGCTCAGTCACAAACATACAGTGATTATAAATCATCTAACGTATTGAAGGCTTTAGTTGCTGTAGATCCTAGGGGATCAGTTCTATTTAGCTCAATGCTGTTTGCTGGGGCAATGTCAGACAAAGAAATTTTCAAGAAATCTGGATTCCAATCAACATTGAGAAATTATGTTAACAAGGGTTATTTGAAACCTGGGGGTGGTATTATGGCAGACAAAGGTTTTGACATTGTAAAGGAGGTTGAGGAAACAGGTTTGAAATTGAACATTCCCCCCTTTGCAAAATCTGGAGTTCAAATGAATCAACATGATGTATTTTTAACACAGAAAATTGCGAAACATCGAGTTCATGTGGAGCGGTCAATCAGGAGAATTAAAAGCTTCAAGATTTTAAGTGGCCGTATACCTTTATCATTGATGTCATCTGTTGATCAAATATGGTTTGTTTGTTCCTTCCTCACAAATTTCATGCCACCTTGTATAAAAAGAAAGTAAGAATGTTTTTAAGTCTAATTGATCAAAGTACTTACATGTGTTGATAACCCGCTACCCAAGGGTACAGGTCCAACATGAGTGTCCAGAGTTGTTTGCGGACTGGACACCAGGTAGGCTAGGGGGCAATTCTTCAGGGCCTGAAGGTGTTCCAGGTCCTCCTTTTTCACTTTTATTTTCCTAATCAAAGAAATTTGATAATATTTTTATACTAGATACAGATTTTCCAGCATTTACAAAATATCAGCCCAAACCCTGTAGCTTTTAAATGTAAATTTCAAATTTGCAAGTACTTTGAATTACATTGGACAAATTATTAGATGTTAGAAAAAACTCTTTGTGTTCAGTTCCTTCAACTCAAGTAAGCAAATGTGATAAAATTGGATATGACCAATTATTTGTAATATTGTAAATGTCAACCATGAGAAAGTCTGTCAGGTGAATTCATTATGTCTTGTGTCCATTTCAGTAGTCGTATCAAACTGAACAAGATCTTATAAAACTGTACAATAACTTCAAATATGTAAATAAAATAAATTTCATACCTGCAATCTGTGAGCGTGTTCTGTATTGGTCTTTTCTTCCGGTCTGGTTTTGGGTTGACAAAGATGAGGTGAGGAACATCAACTGGCTGAATCTTGCGACCCCTGGGCACGCTCCACTGCTCGGGTAGGGAGGTACAGGACAGCTGAGAGGGTACCTCTGTGAAACCCATCAGCTGCCACTGTTGTAGAGCTATGATCAGTCCCACTATGTGAGAGCAAGATCCAACCACACTGTAAAAAAAAAATTCATTCATTAATTATTATATTATGCATCCATATCATAATGATTTCCAAGAGGTTTCCTATTGATTACTGATTTGTTTTATTATAAGATAAAAACATGTATAATTATTATCCTGAATCACCTTACTGTTAATTATAAAACCTGTTACATTGCAAAGTATGTTAGATAAACAGTAAATTTTTTAGCTGTGGCAGGGGTTGCTTTGCCATATTTTATAGAAATACCATGGAAACAAGGACCCCATGTAAATTAGTAAATAGTGGCATATGTTTTCAAAATGTTAAAAATATTTAACCGAATAATTAAAGAACTGTTTATTCAACATTAAAGGGTGGGAAAATATGTTATTTATGATTATCAGGACGTTTGTCAGAATCGGCAGTTACACTCGTATAGAAGTGTATTTATCAATACCACGGAAACAGGTAACACGAGGGTGTTATGGCTGAGTTAATTTGCTCATTAAAAAAATCACAATGATCATTGATATAAAAAGTAACCGCCAAACGCTATATATATAAAATGTTCCCCAATCAGTTATTTAAGATTCGTGTATTTGTAGCCGAGCTTATTTCCACAGACGTGAAGATACCCTACTGTTCAATAATGAAGATAGGCCTATATAGATTTTTCTAGGCCTAATACTGAGATAATTACTGCAGTAGATTACTTTAATGCGGCTAAAAACACATTGAAATAAAAGAAATCTTCTTACCCAGCTTGACAAGAACAGTGTGCATAGGATATCTCGGATGGTTTGACGTCCATGTTGAGAATATGTGGAACTTCAGTCTTCCTTTGACTCCTGTAGCACCGCGCACTCACAGAAATGCATTCCTCGGTTTCTTGGCTCCTGAACGTACTTACTGAGTGAAAAAAACTCTCGCTAAAATACTTAAACCCCTTCTGTTTACTTTTCATAGAAACATCAGCATTACGAAGAAAACTGACAGAAAAATCCGCCGGAAGATCTGTCAGCTTCGCTACTTTGCCAGTCGAAGGTGCCGCCATTTTGGTCAATGTTTGTCTAAGGAAGTGCTTTTGGGTTCCTGACCTCTGAGGGGGCGTGGCTACGTGCTCTGTGCGGAGGGGTCAATTAGGATGAGCATGTAGTAGCGGAAATTACATTATGAAACAATGGTCTGACGTTGAAGATTCTCATATGACGTCACGTGGTAACTGAGGTCACAGGATCTTTCTATCGCTCCTCGTGACCTTATATGACAAATTTTTATTTTTCAACTCATGAGGTAAAAATATTACACATTTTCAGTTGTATCTTAAAATTCTGTATTGTATGCATTTAGAAAGTTTTTGTTAGTTATATTTTGAAGAATTTCCATTGCTCTAAAATGTATGTTAACGTCATTTTTTAAATTTTCTGTTAGTAAACTGAAATTTGTTTTTGTTATTTTTTTCAAATTTAACATGTTGGCATCAGTTTTTATATCAATCTTTCAAAGAATATCAACTCTTCTATCACCATGGAGTTAATCTGACTGAAAAGTTAACAAAGGAGTTTCCAAAAATTGTTCCTTTTTAAAAAACGTACATTTGCATAATGATGATTCCTTGTTTGTGTTTTGAAAATTGTAATGTTTAAAGTAAAATCAGCACTTTTGATGTTATTGTTTTGTTCTTTGATATATTTTGCATGATTCATGATCGTCAGCATATATCATTACAGGTACAGGTGAATTCTTTATACAATTCTGTTAACTTCTGTATCATTCAACATTTGATAAAAACAGTCAAGTGTTTATCATAAAATAATTGTCATAATGTTTCCTTTGATAGTCTACTCTGTATTTAACTCTGTTCCATAGGAGATATTGCTTGTGGAAAATCAAGCGATATCTCCTAGGAGATATCGTTTTGACAGTAGATTTTGAACACTGCCCTATTACAGTCAAGTTCATGCCATCACAATTATTTAACATCATCAAGTAATGACATCACAATGCTATGACGTCATAATCATGATGACGTCACAGTGCTATGACATCACTCCACTGGGAGTCTTAGAGTAGTTCAATGTTCAGAAATACAAATTTTTCACGGAATCGAAATGAAGAATGAGTTTGGATGATAAATAGAATCTCACCCTCGTGTCTTCTGATGTCAAATATATCAACACTTGTTGATAAAAGTAAAATAATCCAAACTTTTAACAACTCGTGTTGATATATTTGATATCAGAAGACACTTGGGTGAGATTCTCTATATCCTGTTTTCTGCTGTATCTATCTAGACACCAATATTGAATAACTTGTGAAGAAGTGGAAAACTGGTATTCTGACCATTGAATATTATAGAATTTTGTTTCAACATTGTTTGGGTTTGATGGAATATTTTTCTCTGGGTGTTTTCGCTAATGAGATAGATGTTTACGCTGAACCTAATGCCACACAGATAGTTCAACTAAATAATTTATTTTTAACTAGGGTCATATAAGTGTGCAGAATGTTGTTTTACTCCTATAAAATCTACTCTGTATCAATACATCGATACGTTGTTATCGATTATTGAAATATGTATGTTCAGAGGCAAGGAGTTTTTAACAAAGAAGTTATACATGGATTGCCACAATTATTTCAAGTAATGACACGCTTTTTAACGTAATTCTTTAAAAGCTGGAATAAAGAATTATTAGCACATTTATCAGAGCTACAAATGATGATAATATTGGGCACTCGAAAACTGTGCCATTCGCCATTCAGAGGATCAGAGCAGAATGGTATTTAAACGTAAAGTAAACTCAAATTCCTTGACAAAGGATATCTGATTATTGATTATAGAATTGTTGAAGTTGTTTTTTAATTACTGTCTTCTGTTTCTGATAAATCAAACATGTCTCACGTATATAAATGTATAATAGCCAGCATCAATTACCATATAGAATAGCTTTGTAATTAGCAGGGTTACCATTGGGACTGTTGAGAGTTATCAATAATGGAATAACAAAGAAGAGATCCACTACGTTCGATATATTTATTCAATTATCGTTGTAGCTAAAACAGGTGTAATAAATATTTGCTTTACCTTTCGTTTGCCAATGGATCATCCAAATTTGATATTTTGATATCTGTATAATGTATCCTTTCTTTGAAATTTTCCTTGAAATTTCGCTACATTATCTACAAAAAGTTTTTTTGGGAGGGTACTGTACGTATTCCCTTTTTACTTTTACCTAGACTTGTATCGACAATCCATGATGGTTTACAGTGAACTGCAAAAAGGAAAACGGCTTTAGAATCAGTTTTGGCAGATACTTAGAAAGTAACTAACAGGGATGATGACGTAAACAGATGGCAAAGTGCACTTCACTTCTCAGACAGGAAGAGTTCTTAGACAGGTCTTTGAAGACCAAAAGAAGCAAAGCCATGGCCGTTAGGAGACAGGACACGCTCTTATGATATTTTATGTTGAACAATATTTAACACAAAGCATCAAATTGTGTATTGTTGTTTCTGGTTATTTCAAAAGACATTGACATAAGAAACAACATTAAACTTTGACAGTTCGGACATATTTAGACGTTGCACGTCACCAAGCATCAGTGATCCCATATCAAATAAACAATCTGGTCGTTCACTGGGAAAAGAAGGTTAATGTGCAGTTCTAAACCAGGGATAATTATACATATACTGTTATATAACAAAGAGATCGTCAAAAGACACACGAGAAACCAAGCATAAGTGAAAACCACATTTCTGTAACAAAGAGTTGTGGATCTAACGAGATAATAAAACGGTGGCAGAAAGGGTACAGAAATAATTTTATAAAGATTTAATGTAGTATGATATTTCAACAAATGAAGCCTTTGAATTAGACAGTGTTATGTGTGAAAATTGAAAAAATGTCACAATTCAAACTAGCAAATTAAGAAAAAACAAATATAATTATATAATTTATATAAATATAATTCAAATTGTGATTAACAAGAATTATAAGGTAACAATACAGACTATTATTACCTACGAGGGCAATCATATCGGGGTTCATATTTTTCATAGGATGCCCTAGGGCAACATATCACTTTTTCATTGTGACGTCACGTAAAAAACAATGCTTTGACGTCACAGTTCGCCTATGACGTTGTGTTCCAAATGCGCCTATGCCTATGCTTGGATGTTGATTTTAATTAGTTTCTTTGATTTCTCGACTTCGGTAATAAACAGAATATCATATTCGTGTCCATGACATACTATGTTTACGACACTCGTGCCTTAATATCAGTATATCCCTCGCTCTCGCTCGGAAAATACTATTATTAAGCACTCGTGTCGTAAACATAGTATGTCATGGACACTCATATAATACCCTCTATTTATAAATACATTTAGTTAAAACAATATTCACTGAGTTACTGAAAATAAGCTGAGTATATTCACCATACTCCTGAGTCAGCACAACAATTGACAAAATCTGAAAGCCTCAACAAGTAGTAAAAAACAAAGAAAAAAATAACAACATTTTCATAACATTATGAAACGAACTATTTTTTGTTGTATAAAGAATTCCTTGTTAAGTAGACACTATAAGTTTGTCCTTTCAGTTAAGACAATATTGACTCTCTAATGAAGTACCAATTAAGTAAAAGTGTAAATGATTGATCAATATACAATGGTTTTGTCTTACAAATCATTTTTCATTTTAGAAATGCCTTATCGAAAAGTTTAATTAGTTCATCATTATGCCTTAACCGTTGTACTGATAACATGATAAAGGTTTCTTGAGCCTTGTAAGTAATAGGATTTCGTTCCTGATTTTACTTTGTTTATATGAGACATGTGATTTTTCATCAAATAAACACTTTCGTAAAACTTTGAGATGTAAAATATTGTGATACTAGATTTCTCTGAAATATTATTGAATATATTATAAATAAGATTTCTCTGAATTTCAAGAAAGCCATACCAAAGGCAGTTATCATCAACAGTTTCAAATTACGTCGGCATCTCATTACATGTAAAGTCCATTAACACTAGAAAACCATCTGAAAATCAATCTAATTATTATGATACGATATATATTGCTTAACTTATTATTGCCATTTGGAAGTTACATGACTTAATGTCATTAGTCAAACTAAAACAGGATTTCTAATTATTAAAAAAGGTGCTTGGGAGCTTCCAAAATCAGTGTATAAACTATTTTCGAGATATATTTCCCTTGAGATACAGGTTCGACTTGGCACTGGAAGATTCACTATAGAAAATTTAACTCACGTAAACGACATGTTTTCAATTGCAAGGCAATATTTTTTTATCTAACGTTTCTGTAAAACTGTCAGAATTATTTAAATTTCCTAGTCTAATCTGAAGACTGTAAGAACAGCTAGTTCGGATGGATTACAACTTCCATTTTTGTTTTAAGTTTTAAGTATACGTTTACTCCTTCATTAGGTTGGATCCAGTAAATGCTATTTCCTAGATACTCCTTGCCGGTAAAGGTTTTTATACTAAACGTATTCTTCCTTCATTGCAATTTCTAGAAAGGAAAATTTATCAAGCATTTGTACCTTTAGCAAATTTTCATACACAATTAATTTGTATAGTTACATTTACAGCCTTGTCATGGTACAACCTTGACGGAACAGTTAATCTTTGTAAGACGAGGTTGTGAGCAGTTCATTTTCTTCTTAATTTTCTTTTAGACATGTCAAAACACCATATTTTCTGGGAAAAGTTCTAACCATATCGATTTCCGTATTCAGGTTCATTTTAGGAACAGGCATTGAATAATGCCATTGATTTGTTTTAAGTTATTTTTTACAACGACATATATTTTCACTTTAACAAATGAGATATTATGCTGAAAATAACGAAAAATCTCAAATATACACACGCTAACATATTTGGAAAATGAGTTACTTTCAGCAAAGTTTATGGATATAATAAGATTGGTGTATGACACGAAGCGGATATATTGTGCGCGAGCCATGGTAAATTATCTACACTCTCACATCATGACCATAAGCATTAAAGATGTAAATATTCATGAACATTTAGTGTTTTGCACAAACGTACACCATTTCTATCTTTTAAAAAGGGTTTTTTTCAACAGCGTATACTAACTTAATATGACTTCACAACTATGTTAATTTGATGTTGAACCTTAAGAGAAATCAACTTTTCAGACATACACACGTAAATATACATTGACAATGTTTCAATTAATTCTAAGTGTATCGATGTACTATTATATTTTTAACATAGGGTCTTTATAGGTTTATTTTTGTTGATTAAATAACACCAGTGATGTGAATAAAATCGCTCAACATCAAGTCATCAAGTGTATCAAATCAATGCAATTGCATATTAAACATAACCCGTTGCCTATCTCCTTACTTATTAAACATCCAGGTGAAAGTCGAACACTCTGAGATAATTCATTGTGGTATGCAAAAAGTCTCTAGATGGTCAAGAAATATGAGATTTGCCATTTTGACCCAAGTGTTGCATATACCTCTGCCAAAAGTGTCCAAGTAGTTTATTAAGTATTTAATAGGAATATGTCTTTTCTTTATCTTCTCAAACTGCTTGAATAAATCGGTTTGTATTTCGTAATATTTCGTATCGTTTGCATTGATGGAAAGATTTTTCTTCTAACAAATATCTACCATACGTTCTTTCGTAATACTACAATTTGTATTTTGGTCATTTGTACTAAGTAATGAAACAAACTTGACTATATGACATATCATGGTGACCAGAGAGATTACATGTAATTATGTTGATGACGATTATTTCTTTAGTCTTTTGTGTTGAATCCAACTCGAGGGACACGACCCAAAAATGTATCAAAATGTCTTATACAAAAAAACTTGTCCTCCAAATATAACATTGTAACATAAAATACATGAATTGTCTTAATGACGTACGTGTATTTCTAAAAGATCTTCAGTCATTGTTCAACTTTCAATATTAACCTGTTACGCATCTTTTTTTTGGTATGTATTCGTTAACTTTTATCTGTTAGTTTCCCGGTGATGGTAATATAAATAGAAGAGGGACTCGGGATGAATTTAGAAAGTAAAGGTTCGATGCACATGTAGTCTATGCAAAGCTGATGATATCGTCTATGGAACAATTCCTTTAGAAGACATGGTTTCCCTAATCACCAATTAATAATGTGTGCATGCAGTGTAGAGATAATTGCAGTAGTCACGGTTGAGAAAGACTCTCTGGTCGAATATAGATTTGAAGTCGGAAATGTAACCACAAGGGCAAAAGGGACACAAGTATCACGACACAGACGAGATAAGACAAGATGGAGATTAATGTTTATGTGGCGGCCTTGTTTCTTATTGGTAAGAATTCTTCAATATCAACCTATTAAAACTTAGATAATCACTTTATTTGTCTTAAGAGATTTTGTTTGTCAACTTCTTATAACATTAGCACAGCTCCATGACATGTAGTGCTGACCATGATACAAATTGTAGTATTACGGAGGAACATATGGTAGATATTTGTTAGAAGAAAAACCTTTCCAAGAAAAGCAAACGGTACGAATTTTTTTAAAAACCCTTGAACAGTAAATGCAAAAGTATTTATGATTAAAAGGAAAACGCAGGCTTCACTGGTGTGTATTAGTTCGTAAAAAGGTTCGGACTTTTGGTCTTTATGTTCTGGCTCGCATTCCTGGTTTAAATGTGTTTCTCAATAGGATTTTAGTATCCCTGAACATGTGGAGAAGAGTCCAAATTAAAAGTAACTTATAAACATGAATGTATATGTCATTATTACACAGAGTGCTAATCTATGGATATGTTATTCAACTGTCACATGGGTCGGTAAAGAAGGATGATAAGGACATTGGATGTTAGCACTCTAGTGAATATTTTAAAATTATATATTTTAATTTTCATAGTTGTATGATTAACTACATATTCCACCGCATGACTGAAAATTGCACCAGTCTCTCTCATTGGATAATTCAAACCCTCAAAATTCGTGTTTCGAGTGCAGCGCCCTCTTCGGCGAAAGGTTGCAATTCTCAGATGGTTTCTCATTTGACTATCGCGATGAAGCAGCTTGGACGACAAGCACAGAAAAGTTGGCCTATCTTAGAGAGTTGACTGTCGAAAGTATGGACCATGCGTTGGAAGATGATTTGGTATTTCAAATAATTAAAAGTCCTTAAAAATATGTTTCCTTACATGGTTGATAAACAAATTTTGAATTGACACGTTTTGAAACAAACGAGTTGATGTCTGTTAAATTTGTCTGACCAATGGCCATTTTGCCCTTAATCATGAGACTACAAAATCGTCGTTTTATTGAACTAATTCAATGCGGGTGAGTAAAACGTGATAATAATGTTTATAATTTGCTAGCTTCACAGAAAACTCTGATATTGTGCATTATGATTTATCTAGGTGTTCAAATCCTGAAGCCTGTTGGTGCTTCTGCAAATGTCAGTCTTGCCCGAGGCAAACCAACGACCCAAAGTTCTACGTATAAATCTTTACGTTCCTCCCTGGCTGTAGACGGAAATTACAACGAAGTGCCTGCCTATTGTTCTCACACTGTTCACGAACCAACTTGGTGGACTGTTGATCTGCAAAACATATATGCGATTGACAAAGTGAACGTGTACAATCGAGACATACTTAAAGGTAAGCAGAGTGGGTTATTTACTTCCATATGAACATAAATGTACCTTGCAGAGAAATATTGTCCATTACTACCCATATAGTTAATAATAAAGGGTGAAATATTTTCAATATGACCACATCTTCACATATCACTTTTGCCTAGCAAAGATTGTTTCAGCGCGAGTTGCCGTGTTTCGTATTCTGTGACGTCATAAGATCATTGTGTCTGACGTCATTGTAGCGGCCGTCGCTGAATATGTCCATGCATTTAGAAGTCGAACATGTAATCAAGAAATGTTTGCATTCGGATGTGTTTCATATAACGTTTATGAAACTCGTGCGCGAATTTGTTTCATATGAAACTTCCTCGGGCATTGATCTCTATTTATGCGGATAATCTTGATTAATAACCGGTTGTTGTAAGGGTCTGTATATGGTTCATTTCATGTGTGCGACATTTTTATGTTAATCCCGCTGTAAACAACTTATGAGAAAGAGGAAAGTGTTTGAATTATTTTTTGAATTTGAAATCAAAACCTTACAATGTAATCATTTTCGAGAAAATGAATGATTATGCACTTTAAAAAAGGGGAGAGTTGTTGTCACTATCATACATACTGGATTAATGTTGGTACGTGCTGCTATAGTATGCAATTATATTAGTCTAAGAGCACAATATTACATTTCCTATTTGAAATAAATGAACATTGTGTGTTAAACCTCAGTTTACAAGAAACATGTATTCAAACAGTTGTCATGCCTGGTCCTAAAAAAATGTAAGTGTCAAATTAAAAAGGAACAACTAAAAAGAAAAGTGATTTATCGAAATTTTACAAAAAGTATTATACTCAGAGGGTCAATCATCTCCTTTCCAAATACTAATGGCCTAGGTTGTAGAAGAAATGATCACGTCTGAAGAGAAACAGCATACGGCCATTTTTGTGTGAACATCTTTTAATTATCTAAAAAAGGGAAAGGATTCACGTTCGTTCAAGGACTCCCTTTTATTGATTTAAAAAGGTAGTCTTGCAATTGGCAACACTTATTTCCTTTCAACTTTATTTTCCACAGAAATCGTGCTTCATTGCCTTTAATATATGAAAAAGTAAAAACGATTTGAGTATCTTTTCAATGATAGTTGTATATTTCTCCTTTCAGAGAGACTAGATAACATGTATGTGGAAGGATTCCAAATGGGAGATCCATATCTTTGTGAGAATCATTCGAAGCTTTGTGGGTTCAACCGTGGACCGTCTGGAGATGTTGTGACACTCGACTGTCCCGATAACACTATTTCCAGGTACATCCGACTGAGGGGAGGTCCAGGCATGACGATGTGTGAGGTGGACGTGTTTGGCCAGGCTCATCAACCTCTTGGTAGGTATTTCCTATTTAATGTATTGTTTAACAGAGATATCTACTCAGATAATACTTAAGCTTATGCAATGTCTGTTGCCCCAAATTCATCAGCTTATTGCCTTTGTACAGCAGCTCAATGCATTTAAAGATTAAAATTGACAAATCTGTTATCTATTAATAATGCTTTTTTATAGTAGTTATAAATGGGGGTTTTGGATTAGCGGTGAGTAAAGCATGTTGTCTCATTAACCATTACAGGTAAGTAGTTTTGATGTAAGGTTAATGAGAAAATACGTTTTGGTCTAAGTTGGTCCAAAACCCCCTTTATACCTACTTACACTGGATATTTAGGTCAACTGTATACATGATAGATGTCGAAAGAGGTGATGAAGATGTCCCACTACTTTGTTTCATTTTAGAAAAGACAGGCTTATAATTAATGGTAAATCTTTTAAAAAGGGATTATCAAGTACAGAATTATAACTTCTGTTGAAATAAAGAACTTAAATTAGTGTTTTGTTTACAATATGTTAGGTTTTAAAGGGGCAGTATCACGTTCTCACAGATAAGAAAAAAATCTCTCTCATTGCAAGGCAATTTTCACCCGAAGAAATAGCTCTCAAGCTAACGTTCGGCAAATCTAGGAAAAT
Source organism: Phorcus lineatus (assembly GCA_921293015.1). Taxonomy (NCBI): domain Eukaryota; kingdom Metazoa; phylum Mollusca; class Gastropoda; order Trochida; family Trochidae; genus Phorcus; species Phorcus lineatus. The sequence continues at coordinate 30,692,257 of OV121087.1, read as the reverse complement.
CCATCCATCTAAGACTAAGGATAATCGGGTTGAGTAATAAGGTGTTTAAAGATAATACATTTGACATACATATATATATATATATATATATATATATATATATATATATATATATATATATATATATATATATAGATTAAATATAACATACTTCACATAGTCGTTTGAAGAATCATTTTAATCCGATACTAGTATTTCGTCAATAGTATAGTCAATACTATTGACGAAATACTAGTATCGGATTAAAATGATTCTTCAAACGACTATGTGAAGTATGTTATATTTAATCTATATGTGACCTTGCGTTTGAACCAATTCAACTTTTCATATATATACATGTATATATATATATATATATATATAGAGAGAGAGAGAGAGAGAGAGAGAGAGAGAGAGAGAGAGAGAGAGAGAGAGAGAGAGAGAGAGAGAGAGAGAGAGAGAGAGAGAGAGAGAGAGAGAGAGGGAGAGAGAGAGATTAAATATAACATACTTCACATAGTCGTTTTAAGAATCATTTTAATAATAAGGATTAAAATGATGATTCTTCAAACGACTATGTGAAGCATGTTATATTTAATCTATATGTGACCTTGCGTTTGAACTTTTCATATATATATATATATATATATATATATATATATATATATATATATATATATATATATATATATATATATAGATATATTTATTGGGGAACTCCCCAAAACCGAAACCCAAAGACACTTCTGGCAAAACTAAAAAAACCCGAACATTTGAACGAAAAAACAAGTTTGTTTGCGAGATGCGAATTGAAGGAAAAAAAGTTAATTGAGACAACTCATAATAAGATACATTTTCAAAGTATGGCCTATTTTCAACAAACAAGGTAAAATCTGGGATAATTGATTACATAAAATCAAATTGTAATAAAGGTTGTTGCAGATGAAACCAAGAACCAAACTAAGGCAGCTTGGCACAGTCCCTAGTTCAAATGGCTGTATTAAATCATTTTGCCTTCCAAGGGACACAGAGTATGTTAATAGTGTCACATATGTCAAACTTTGTTAATGATGTTATTTGATCACGAAGAAGTGGTTGTTTCTAAAATTCACCATCTTAATGCTTTAAAGTTCAGTATAGGGACAATAAACAGGTTTGAGGAGTGAGTTGTGATCGAAAACCGGACAGTTGACCCAAACGTAATTTAAACTTATTTACAGCAAATGCAAGGACTTATTAGCATCTAACTGACCAGTTTCTAATCATAATTTAAAAACAATAAAATATCCTTTTTAAAAAAAAAACATTTTAGCGATAATAATTCAATTTAAGGGATGGTATTTGAAATTACCTGAGGGCAGATGTTTTTTCAGGAATTATTTTAGTCGCTTAAAATTTTATGAAACATACTGTGTGTTACTTTAAATGTTAATGGAAATGGAAAATAAAGCTACAGCCTAGAATAAACCAAACGAATCAGTTTCTGCACGATGACCCAGCCCTCAATCCAAATGACTGCATCAAGTCAAATTGTTTTAAAGTTTGTAGGAAATGGAAGATGGAACTACAGCCTCAGACCAAACTAATGAAGGGATTCCTGCACCTTGGCAAAGCCCATAGTCCAACTGGCTGCATGGACCTGTGTCAGCGTCACCACAAACTCTGCAACGTCTTCAGCTACAACGTTATAGATGAATCCTGTTTGGCTCCAGTGGAACCAATCAATGACGGCTTTCTGACAACCGATGTGAACTGGAATCTGTACTATACTTGCTGAATTCTCTAGATTACCTAAGGGGTCTTTCCTACATATGCACAACATATTTGTCACAATGACGGAAACGGCATCGACGGCGTTGGGGCACCATATCAGTAGAAACATTGTCATGAGACCTCTCAGACCACATACTGCTAGGATAACCATTGACTTCCTAAAAAGACAAATCCAGGTTTTGCCTTGTCCATCACGCTCCCCTGACTAATTACCAATCGAGCAGCTATGAGACCATTTGGGAAGACGACTTAGACGTCGACCACAGCAAACAGCTGAAACAGACACTATGCTAAGATCGGCAACGTATCCGTCGTCTTACATTTTCCATGAGAAGACGTATCTATATACCTGTATTGACAATAATGGGAGTCACACCCTATACTCCACTATTCATGAAAGTCATACAACCTTATGTCGCTTCATCTGTCCATGTAAATTCAAGTAGACACAAACAGATATAGAGAGGTGATGTGCTGAACAAAACACTCCAACATATCCTTGCAAGTTTTGAAAATGGTTCACCTTTCTTTTGTACCTATGTTGATTGGTGACATTCAGTCCATATTCACTATCAGTCAATTAGGATGAGCATGTAGTAGCGGAAATTACATTATGAAACAATGGTCTGACGTTGAAGATTCTCATATGACGTCACGTGGTAACTGAGGTCACAGGATCTTTCTATCGCTCCTCGTGACCTTATATGACAAATTTTTATTATTTAACTCATGAGGTACAAATATTACACATTTTCAGTTGTATCTTAAAATTCTGTATTGTATGCATTTAGAAAGTTTTTGTTAGTTATATTTTGAAGAATTTCCATTGCTCTAAAATGTATGTTAACGTCATTTTTTAAATTTTCTGTTAGTAAACTGAAATTTGTTTTTGTTATTTTTTTCAAATTTAACATGTTGGCATCAGTTTTTATATCATTCTTTCAAAGAATATCAACTCTTCTATCACCATGGAGTTAATCTGACTGAAAAGTTAACAAAGCAAAGGAGTTTGCAAAAATTGTTCCTTTTAAAAAAACGTACATTTGCATAATGATGATTCCTTGTTTGTATTTTGAAAATTGTAATGTTTAAAGTAAAATCAGCACTTTTGATGTTATTGTTTTGTTCTTTGATATATTTTGCTTGATTCATGATCGTCAGCATATATCATTACAGGTACAGGTGAATTCTTTATACAATTCTGTTAACTTCTGTATCATTCAACATTTGATAAAAACAGTCAAGTGTTTATCATAAAATAATTGTCATAATGTTTCCTTTGATAGTCTACTCTGTATCTAACTCTGTTCCACAGGAGATATTGCTTGTGGAAAATCAAGCGATATCTCCTAGGAGATATCGTTTTGACAGTAGATTTTGAACACTGCCCTATTACAGTCAAGTTCATGCCATCACAATTGTTTAACATCATCAAGTAATGACATCACAATGCTATGACGTCATAATCATGATGACGTCACAGTGCTATGACATCACTCCACTGGGAGTCTTAGAGTAGTTCAATGTTCAGAAATACAAATTTTTCACGGAATCGAAATGAAGAATGAGTTTGGATGATAAATATAATCTCACCCTCGTGTCTTCTGATGTCAAATATATCAACACTTGTTGATAAAAGTAAAATAATCCAAACTTTTAACAACTCGTGTTGATATATTTGATATCAGAAGACACTTGGGTGAGATTCTCTATATCCTGTTTTCTGCTGTATCTATCTAGACACCAATGTTGAATAACTTGTGAAGAAGTGGAAAACTGGTATTCTGACCATTGAATATTATAGAATTTTGTTTCAACATTGTTTGGGTTTGATGGAATATTTTTCTCTGGGTGTTTTCGCTAATGAGGTAGATGTTTATGCTGAACCTAATGCCACACAGATAGTTCAACTAAATAATTTATTTTTAACTAGGGTCATATAAGTGTGCAGAATGTTGTTTTACTCTTATAAAATCTACTCTGTATCAATACATCGATACGTTGTTATCGATTATTGAAATATGTATGTTCAGAGGCAAGGAGTTTTTAACAAAGAAGTTATACATGGATTGCCACAATTATTTCAAGTAATGACACGCTTTTTAACGTAATTCTTTAAAAGCTGGAATAAAGAATTATTAGCACATTTATCAGAGCTACAAATGATGATAATAATGGGCACTCGAAAACTGTGCCATTCGCCATTCAGAGGATCAGAGCAGAATGGTATTTAAACGTAAAGTAAACTCAAATTCCTTGACAAAGGATATCTGATTATTGATTATAGAATTGTTGAAGTTGTTTTTTAATTACTGTCTTCTGTTTCTGATAAATCAAACATGTCTCACGTATATAAATGTATAATAGCCAGCATCAATTACCATATAGAATAGCTTTGTAATTAGCAGGGTTACCATTGGGACTGTTGAGAGTTATCAATAATGGAATAACAAAGAAGAGATCCACTACGTTCGATCTATTTATTCAATTATCGTTGTAGCTAAAACAGGTGTAATAAATATTTGCTTTACCTTTCGTTTGCCAATGGATCATCCAAATTTGATATTTTGATATCTGTATAAGGTATCCTTTCTTTGAAATTTTCCTTGAAATTTCGATACATTATCTACAAAAAGTTTTTTTGGGAGGGTATTGTACGTATTCCCTTTTTACTTTTACCTAGACTTGTATCGACAATCCATGATGGTTTACAGTGAACTGCAAAAAGGAAAACGGCTTTAGAATCAGTTTTGGCAGATACTTAGAAAGTAACTAACAGGGATGATGACGTAAACAGATGGCAAAGTGCACTTCACTTCTCAGACAGGAAGAGTTCGTAGACAGGTCTTTGAAGACCAAAAGAAGCAAAGCCATGGCAGTTAGGAGACAGGACACGCTCTTATGATATTTTATGTTGAACAATATTTAACACAAAGCATCAAATGCCACGTTTCACATGACTTTGGTGTATAATTGTTTCTGGTTATTTCAAAAGACATTGACATAAGAAACAACATTAAAATTTGACAGTTCGGGCCTATTTAGACGTTGCACGTAACAGAGCATCAGTGATCCCATATCAAATAAACAATCTGGTCGTTCGCTGAGAAAAGAAGGTCAATGTGCAGTTCTAAATATGTGTCATAACAGATTGTTATGAAACCCCTTTACGAAGTCCCACGTGGGTAATGATGATAAAAATACAATGATTTTGTCCTGCAAATCATTTTTCATTTTAGAAATGCCTTATCGAAAAGATTAATTAGTTCATCATTATGCCTTAACCGTTTTATTGATAACATGATAAAGGTTTCTTGAGTCTTGTAAGTAAAAGGATTTCGTTTTAAAATATTGTGACACTAGATTTCTCTTAAATATTATTAAAATACATTATAAATAAGATTTCTCTGAATTTCAAGAAAGCAATACCAAGGGCAGTTATCATCAATAGTTCAATAATCATCAATTACGTGGGCATCTAATTACTTGTAAAGTCCATAAATACCAGAAAACCATCTGAAAATCAATCTAATTATTAGGAAATAAAAAGTATTATTGCATTTTATTAATGACATATTTTTGTTTCATTGTCATTTGAAAGTTACATGACTAAATGTCATTAGTCAAACTAAAACATGATTTCTAATTATTAAAAAAAGGGCTGAGGAGCTTCCCAAATCCGTGTGTAAACTATTTTCGAGAAATATTTCCTTTGGTATTGGAAGATTCACTACAGACAAATTTATCTAAATGTTATATGCATATGTGTAATTTTAATGCAGATTAGTTTGGTGATCTGTACATAATGGACACAGTCAGTCAATACAAAATGTATTCTTCCTTCATTGCATTTTCTAGAAAGGAAAGGTTTTCAAGCATTTGTTAGTATAGCAAATTTTCATACACAATTAATTTGTATAGTTACATTTACAGCCTTTTCATGGGGGTAGAATCTTAACGGAACAGTTACTCTTTGCGATTTGAGGTTGTGAGCAGTTGTTTTGCTGATGTAATGTATTCTATTTACTACCTTCAATTGAGAGAGGGATTTGGAAGGAGCAAAACGCCAAAATATTTCCACAATTTATTAAGTGGCGTCATCCTACCTGGGTCTAAACTACAAGGTAAAAGAAAAATATCACAAGATCTTATATACTCTTATACAAAACGATAAAAATTTCAGGTCGTTACATTTAAGAAGTCCTCTATTTCTAAAAAGAAATGAAAAGAAACATTTTCATAATCAAGTGACAATCTTTGGACTCGAGAAATGTAAAGTCAGTAGAGATCTGACAAATATTGTAAAACGTTTATTCTTATTGGTATTCGGTTTTCATTTTCTTTTAGACATGTAAAAAGCACCATATTTTCTGGGAAAAGTTCTAACCATATCGATTTCCGTATTCAGGTTCATTTTAGGAACAGGCATTAAATAATGCCATTGATATGTTTTAAGTTATTTTTTACAACGACATATATTTTCACTTTAACAAATGAGATATTATGCTGAAAATAACGAAAAATCTCAAATATACACACGCTAACATATGTGGAAAATGAGTTACTTTCAGCAAAGTTTATGGATTTAATAAGATTGGTGTATGACACGAAGCGGATATACTGTGCGCGAGCCATGGTAAATTATCTACACTCTCACATCATGACCATAAGCATTAAAGATGTAAATATTCATGAACATTTAGTGTTTTGCACAAACGTACACCATTTCTATCTTTTAAAAAGCGTTTTTTTCAACAGCGTATACTTAATATGACTTAACATCTAAGTTAATTTGATGTTGAACCTTAGGAGAAATCAACTTTTCAGACATACACAAGTAAATATACATTGACAATGTTTCAATTAATTCTAAGTGTATCGATGTACTATTATATTTTTGACATAGGGTCTTTATAGGTTTATTTTTGTTGATTAAATAACACCAGTGATGTGAATAAAATCGCTCAACATCAGGTGTATCAAATCAATGCAATTGCATATTAAACATAACCCGTTGCCTATCTCCTTACTTATTAAACATCCAGGTGAAAGTCGAACACTCTGAGATAATTCATTGTGATATGCAAAAAGTTTCTAGATGATCAAGAAATATAAATTTTTGCATTTTGACCCAAGTGTTGCATATGACTCTGCCAAAAGTGTCCAAGTAGTTTATTAAGTATTTAATAGGAATATGTCTTTTCTTTATCTTCTTAAACTGCCTAAATAAATCGGTTTTTATTTCGTAATATTTCGTATCGTTTGCTTTGATGGAAAGGCTTTCCTTCTAACAAATATTTACCATACGTTCCTTCGTAATACTGCAATTTGTATTTTGGTCATTTGAACCAAGTAATGAAACAAACTTGACTATATGTAACAAAATTCTTTTAATCAGTTTTGACTATATGACATATCATGGTGACCAAAGAGATAACCTGTAATTATGTTGATGACGATTATTTCTTTAGTCTTTTGTGTTGAATCCAACTCGAGGGACACGACCCAAAAATTATCAAAATGTCTTATACAAAAAACTTTGTCCTCCAAATATAACATTGTAACATAAAATACATTAACTGTCTTCATGACGTACGCGTATTTCTAAAAGATCTTATGAGTCACTGTTCAACTTTCAATATTAACCTGTTAAGCATCTTTTTTTAGGTATGTATTCGTTAACTTTTATCTGTTAGTTTCCCGGTGATGGTTATATAAATAAAAGAGGGACTCGGGATGAATTTAGAAAGTAAAGGTTCGATGCACATGTAGTCTATGCAAAGCTGATGATATCGTAATTGGACTTGAATATTGACTTCTCCACTGTAATCGATCTATGGAACAATTCCTTCAGAAGACATGGTTTACCTTATCACAAATTAATAATGTGTATATGCAGTGTAGAGATAATTGCAGTAGTCGCGGTTGAGAAAGACTCTCTGGTCGAATATAGATTAACAAGATGGAGGTTAATGTATATGTGTCGGCCTTGTTTCTTATTGGTAAGAATTCTTCAATATCAACCTTTTAAAAATTAAATAATCAGTTTATTTGTCTTAAGAGATTTTGTTTGTCAACTTCTTATAACATTAGCACAGCTCCATGACATGTAGTGCTGACCATGATACAAATAGTAGTATTACGGAGGAACATATGGTAGATAATTGTTAGAAGAAAAAACTTTCACAGAAAAGCAAATGATACGAATTTTTAAAAAAAACTTGAACAGTAAATGCAAAAGTATTTATGATTAAAAGGAAAACAAAGGCTTCACTGGTGTGTATTACTTCGTCAAAGGTTCGGACTTTTGGTCTTTATATTCTGGCTTGCATTCCTAGTTTAAATGTGTGTCTCAATATGATTTTAGTATCCCTGAACATGTGGAGAAGAGTCCAAATTAAAAGTAACTTATAAACATGATAAATCATTATTACACAGAGTGCTAATCTATGGATATTTTATTCAACTGCTGCATGGGTCGGTAACGAAGGATGATAACGACAAACAATATTAGCACTTTAGTGAATATTTAAAAATTAGATATTTAACACGCGATAGTTGTATGTTAAACTACATATTCCACCGCACGACTGAAAATTGCAACAGTCTCTAACATTGGCTAATTTTAAACCCTCAAATTTCGTGTTTCGAGCGAAAGGTTGCAATTCTCAGATGGTTTCTCATTTGGCTATCGCGATGACGCAGCTTGGACGACAAGCACAGAAAAGTTGGCCTATCCTAGAGAGTTGACTGTCGAAAGTATGGACCATGCGTGGGAAGATGATTTGGTATTTCAAATAACTTAACGTCTTTAAAAAATATGTTTCCTTACATGGTTGAGAAACAAATTTTGAAATGAAACGTTTTGAAACAAGCGAGTTGATGTCAGTTAAATTTGTGATGTCTCACCCATGACCATTTCGCCCTTGAACATGAGACTACAAGTCATCGTTTTATTGAACTAATCCAATGGTGGTGAGTAAAAAGTGATAATAATGTTTATTATTTGATAATAGTTAAGGATTACATAGTTAAAAATACTGTATAATATTTGGTATGCGAAGTAAGTATACAGTTCCTACTTCCCAGTTCCTTGTATAAATTGTGAAGTTAGAATACAGTTCCAGTTCCTTATTAAATGTTTGGAGGGAACTGGGAACTGGAAACTGTATGCTAGCTTCACAGAAAACTCTGATATTGTGCATTATGATTTATCTAGGTGTTCAATTCCTGAAGTCTGTTGGTGCTTCTGCAAATGTCAGTCTTGCCCGAGGCAAACCAACGACTCAAAGTTCTACGTATCAATCTTCACGTGCCTCCCTGGCTGTAGACGGAAATTACAGCGTAGTGTTTCTCTATTGTTCTCACACTGTTCACGAACCAACTTGGTGGACTGTTGATCTGAAAAACATATACGCGATTGATAAAGTGAACGTGTACAATCGAGACACAAATAAAGGTAAGCAGAGTGGGTTATTTACTTCCATATGAACATAAATGTACCTTGCAGAGAAATATTGTTCATTACTACCCATATAGTTAATAATAAAGGGTGAAATATTTTCAATATGACCACATCTTCACATATCACTTTTGCCTAGCAAAGATTGTTTCAGCGCGAGTGTTTCGTCTTCTGTGACGTCATAAGATCTTTGTATCTGACGTCACTGTAGCGGCCGTCGTTAGGAGAGCGGGCCGTTTTTATGAATATTTCCATGCATTTTGAAGTCGAACAGGTAATAAGAAATGTTTGCACTCGGATGTGTTTCCTATAACGTTTATGAAACTCGTGCGCGAATTTGTTTCATATGAAACTTCCTCGGGCATTGATCTCTTTTTATGCGGATAATCTTGATTAATAACCGGTTGTTGTAAGGGTCTGTAAATGGTTCATTTTATGTGTGCGACATTTTGATGTTAATCCCGCTGTAAACAACTTATGAGAAAGAGGAAAGTGTTTGAATTATTTTTTTTACTTGAAATCAAAACCTTACAATGTAATCATTTTCGAGAAAATGAATGATTATGCACTTTAAAAAAAAGTTGTTGTCACTATCATACATACTGGATTAATGTTGGTACGTGCTGCTATAGTATGCAGTTATATTAGTCTAAGAGCACACTATTACATTTCCTATTTGAATTAAATGAACATTCTGTGTTAAACCTCAGTTTATAAGACACATGTGTTCAACAGTGACACGCCTGGTCCTAAAAAAAGTAAGTGTTAAATCAAAAAGGCACAACTGAAAAGACAAGTGAGATTGATTCCAACAACAATTTGATTAAATCTTGGTGATTTTCGGAAACTTGGTTGTTGTAAAATCAAATGTAAATAGAAAAAATTAAATTACTGATAACTGATGTCAAAATTAATTCAACTTACTCATGGTGATTTAAAGATTTGTTGATAGTCGTACACATGTAGATGAAATGAAATATGTATACAGTTGATACACGTGACAATTTTCACGATCTGGCCTTGGTCAATTCAGACATCAAAGGCAATGTATCACGATTTATCGAAATTTTACAAAAAGTATTTTGCTCAGAAGGTCAATCATATTCTTTCCAAAAACTAATGGCCTAGGTTGTAGAAAAAATTATCACGTCTAAAGAGAAAAGTGCATGTGGCCACTTTGGTGTGAACACCTTTTAATTACCTAATAAGGAAAAAGGATTCACGTTCGTTTAAGGACTCCCTTTTATTGATTTAAAAAGGTCTTGCAATTGACAACACTTCATTCCTTTCAACTTTATTTTCCACAGAAATCGTGCTTCATTGCCTTTAACTATATGAAAAAGTAAAAACGATTTGAGTATCTTTTCAATGATAGTTGTATATTTCTCCTTTCAGAGAGACTAGATAACATGTATGTGGAAGGATTCCAAATGGGAGATCCATATCTTTGTGAGAATCATTCGACCCTTTGTGGGTTCAACCGTGGACCGTCTGGAGATGTTGTGACACTCAACTGTCCCGAAAACACTATTGCCAGGTACATCCGACTGAGGGGAGGTACAGCCATGACGATATGTTAAGTGGACGTGTTTGGCCAGGCTCATCAACCTCTTGGTAGGTATTTCATATTTCATGTATGTTTTAACAGCGATATCTACTCAGATAATTTAATGCTATGTCTGTTGCCCCAAATTCATCAGCTTATTGTCTTTGTACAGCAGCTAAATGCATTCAAAGATAAAAATTGACAAATCTGTTATCTATTAATAATACTTTTTTTAATAGTAGTTATAAATGGGGTTTTGGATTAGCGGTAAGTAAAGCATGTTGTCTCATTAACCATTACAGGTAAATAGTTTTGATGTAAGGTTAATGAGAAAATACGTTTTGGTCTACGTTGGTCCCAAACCCCCTTTTATACCTACTTACACTGGATATTTAGGTCAACTGTATACATGATAGATGTCGAAAGAGACATTCAGTCGAAATATAGAGGTGAAGAAGATGTCACACTACTTTGTATCATTTTAGAAAAGACATGCTTAAAATTAATGGTTAGTCTTCTAAAAAGAGATAATCAAGTACAGAATGATAACTTCTGTTTAAATTATTATAGAAATTAGTGTTTTGTTTACAATATGTAAGATTTTAAAGGGGGAGTAGCACGTTCTCACACATATGGAAAAAAATCTCACTCATTGCAATTTTCACTCGAAGAAATAGTTCTCAAGCAAACGTTCGGGAATCTAGGAAAATCCATTTCCCTACCTTAATTGATTGAAAGGTTTTCACACCTCATAAAGACCTCCATCATTTTTTTCTTTTTTTTTAATTGAGATTTTCTTCTACGACTAACGATAATCGGGTTGAGTAATAAGGTGTCTGAAGATAATACATTTGACATAGATATATATATTGATATATTTATTGGGGAAATCCCCAAAACCGAAACCCAAAGACACTTCTGCCAAAACTAAACAGTTGAACTAAAATACAAGTTTTTTTGCAAGATGCGAATTGAAGGAAATAAAGTTAATTGAGACAAATCATAATATGATACATTTTCAAAGTATGGCCTATTTTCAACAAACAAGGTAAACTCTGAGATAATTAATGACATAAAATCAAATTATAATAAGGTTGTTGCCAACCAAGAACCAAACTAAGGCAGCTTGGCACAGTCCTTAGTTCAAATAGCTGTATTAAATCATTTTGCCTTCCAAGGGACACAGACTATGTTATTAGTGTCAAATATGTCAAACTTTATTAATGATGTTATTTGATCAGAAGAAGTTGTTTCTAAAATTCACCATCTTAATGCTTTAAAGTTCAGTAAAGGGACAATAAACAGGTTTGAGGTGTGAGTTGTGATCGAAAACCGGACAGTTCACCCAAACGTATTTTAACTTATTTACAGCAAATGCAAGGAATTATTAACATCTAATTAGTCACTTAAAATTTTATGAAACATACTGTGTGTTACTTTAAATGTTAATGGAAATGGAAAATAAAGCTACAGCCTAGAATAAACCAAACGAATCAGTTTCTGCACAATGATCCAGCCCTCAATCCAAATAACTGCATCAAGTCAAATTGTTTTAAAGGTTGTAGGAAATGGAAGATGGAACTACAGCCTCAGACCAAACTAATGGAGGGATTCCTGCACCTTTGCAAAGCCCATAGTCCAACTGGCTGCATGGACCTGTGTCAGCGTCACCACAAACTCTGCAACGTCTTCAGCTACAATGTTATAGATGGATCCTGTTTGACTCCAGTGAAACCAATCAATGACGGCTTTCTGACAACCGATGTGAACTGGAATCTGTACTATACTTGCTGAATTCTTTAGATTACCTAAGGGGTCTTTCCTACATATGCACAACATATTCCTCACAATGACGGAAACGGCATCGACGGCGTTTGGGCACCATATCAGTAGAAACATTGTCATGGGACCTCTCAGACCACATACTGCTAGGATAACCATTGACTTCCTAAAAAGACGAATCCAGGTTTTGCCTTATCCATCACGCTCCCCTGACTAATTACCGATCGAGCACCTATGAGACCATTTGGGAAGACGACTTAGACGTCGACCACAGCAAACAGATGAAACAGACACTACGCGAAGATCGGCAACGTATCCGTCGTCTTACATTTTCCATGAGAAGACGTATCTATATACCTGTATTGACAATAATGGGAGTCACACCCTATACTCCACTATTTATGAAAGTCATACAACCTTATGTCGCTTCATCTGTCCATGTAAATTCAAGTAGACACAAACAGATATAAAGAGGTGATGTGCTGAACAAAACACTCCAACATGTCCTTGCAAGTTTTGAAAATGGTTCACCTTTTACACAATATTACACATTTTAAATGCTCGAAAGTTTGCCCTGTTTTCTTTAATAACCAAAATCCTGGTGGGGGGGGGGGGGGTTCTTTCTTTTGTACCTATGTTGATTGGTGATATTCAGTCCATATTCACTATCAGTCAATTAGGATGAGCATGTAGTAGCGGAAATTACTTTATGAAACAATGGTCTGACGTTGAAGATTCTCATATGACGTCACGTGGTAACTGAGGTCACATGATCTTTCTATCGCTCCTCGTGACCTTATATGACAAAATTTTATTATTTAACTCATGAGGTAAAAATATTACACATTTTCAGTTGTATCTTAAAATTCTGTATTGTATGCATTTAGAAAGTTTTTGTTAGTTGTATTTTGAAGGTTTTCCATTACTCTAAAATGTAGGTTAACGTCATTTTTTAAATTTTCTGTTAGTAAATTGAAATTTGTTTTTGTTATTTTTTCAAATTTAATAATTTCAGTTTTTATATCACTCTTTCAAAGAATATCAACTCTTCTATCACCATGGAGTTAATCTCACTGAAAAGTTAACAAAGCGAAGGAGTTTGCAAACATTGTTCCTTTTTAAAAAAACGTACATTTGCATAATGATGATAAGTTTGTATTTTGAAAATTGTAATGTTTAAAGTAAAATCAGCACTTTTGATGTTATTGTTTTGTTCTTTGATATATTTTGCTTGATTCATGATCGTCAGCATATATTGTTACAGGTACACCTTATGAATTCTTTATACAATTCTGTTTAGTTCTGTATCATACAACATTTAATAAAAACAATCAAATGTTTATCATTAAATAATTGTCATATTGTTTCCTTTGATATTCTAGTGTGTATTTAAAAGAAATTATTTTGTCATTGTAATATTGTTAATATGTATCCTGTTTTCTGTTGTATCTATCTAGACACCAATGTTGAATAACTTGTGAAAAAGTGGAAAAATTTGACCATTGCTGTATTATTATAGAATTTTTACTTCAACATAGTTTTGGGTTTGATGGAATATTTTTCTCTGGGTGTTTTCGCTAATGAGGTAGATGTTTACGCTGAACCCAATGCCACACAGATAGTTCAACTAAATAATTTATTTTTAACTAGGGTCATATAAGTGTGCAGAATGTTGTTTTACTCTTATAAAATCTGCTTTGTATCAATACATCGATACGTTGTTATCGATTATTGAAATGTGTATGTTCAGAGGCAAGGAGTTTTTAACAAAGAAGTTATACATGGATTGCCACAATTATTTCAAGTAATGACACGCTTTTTAACGTAATTCTTTAAAAGCTGGAATAAAGAATTATTAGCACATTTATCAGAGCTACATATGATGGTAATATTGGGCACTCGAAAACTGTGCCGTTCGCCATTCAGAGTTTTAGAGCAGAATGGTATTTAAACGTAAAGTAAACTCAAATTCCTTGACAAAGGATATCTGATTAATGATTATAGAATTGAAGTTGGAGTTGTTTTTTAATTACTGTCTTCTGTTTCTGATAAATCAAACATGTCTCACGTATATCAATGTATAATAGCCAGCATCAATTACCATATAGATTAGCTTTGTAATTAGCAGGGTTACCAAGGGACTGTTGAGAGTTATCAATAATGGAATAACAAAGAAGAGATCCGTTACGTTCGATATATTTATTCAATTATCGTTGTAGCTAAAACAGGTGTAATAAATATTTGCTTTACCTCTCGTTTGCCAATGGATCATCCAAATTTGATATGTTGATATCTGTATAAGGTATCCTTTCTTTGAAATTTTCCTTGAAATTTCGATAAATTATCTTAAAAAAAAGTTTTTTTGGGAGGGTGCTGTACGTTTTCCCTTTTTTTTACCGAGACTTGTATCGACAATCCATGATGGTTTACAGTGAACTGCAAAAAGGAAAACGGCCTTAGAATCAGTTTTGGCAGATACTTAGAAAGTAACGGGGATATGACATAGATATTTCATTAGTTACTGATAGTAGCTCATTTATCAAGGCTTTGTTCATTACAATTCGGCTGTCCAGATGATTAGTAATCCACCAAACCCTTTCTATAACTAATTGCTTCAATCGATTCTTTGATAATACTTATCCGGAATTTAATCACTGAATGAAATGTGTCTGACAGAAGAGTAATAATATTCCTGTTCCAATTACCCAGAACATTATCTTGGTGCTCAATGTTCATACGATCATCTTCTAGAAAAAAAAGGCTCTACATTTTACAATTCTAAAACAACGCTAACTGAGAGATTGTGTGCCTTATTTCTCGACCCATAAAGAAGTGTCTAACTGCTAGTTGTCCCATGGGATTTGTAGAACATCTAGGACAACAACATTGACATGTATTGAACGATATTGTTTGAGAGCAAGTGTCACATTATTCTTTGCACATAGCAAAAAGACAATTTAAGGAACATTAATCCTATACAAACATTTAAAAATCCAGTTCTTCATCTTTTATCCTATTTTTTGATCATAAAGAAATTATGAAACACTCGTATACAAAGTAAATTAAGTTGGAGAACTCTGCATACGTAACACACAGTTATCGGCGCACACATTTTACACAACACATTTTAACACATCTTAACACATTTTAACACATCTTAACACATTTTAACACGGTGTTAGAGAGTCAGAGTGGATACATTAAAAAATAGTACAATTGTAGGCTTGTGTTTATTTATCAATATCCAAAACACTGCAAGAAAAATGATGCAAGATTATATCCTTATGAAAAACATTTCAGCTGTAACAATTTTAAACATTATTTATCCTTTTGAATTGTTTTCACAAGAGTTATTGTGACAATTACTTAAATTTCTTATTGAGGTTGATGCTTCCCTAACTCTCTTTTATTTTCGTATTTTATAATTCCTTGATCTTAGAATTTACAATCGTGTTTTTGATTGATATTTCACCTCGTAAAGTGAAACTGAATTTCCATTATGCTGAATTAACTCTCTCTAAATAGAAGATTTTGTAATTGCAAAACACATTTGGTAAATATCAATCAAATCGTTTTTAAACAATGATTTGTAAAAGTTTGCTTCCTCCAATGTTCACAAACACCAGCGATTATTTACTTATAATACCTTTATTCTATTAACATTATATATTTCTTGTATTCTTGCTGCATGTACACTATGTAGAAATGTAACCACCAGGATCAAGAAAGGTAGCAAGTTTACAGGTTCATGGTTATCAATAACATTACATTTTCAGTAATTTACATTCAAATTTACCAAGCAAGTCCGTCATCAATTCAAATGAACAGTTATTTCTTGGTTAAGCAATCTATTCACTCAGATCTCCCTTCGTAGTCATTAAAAAGACATTTCACAAAGCATTCAGACTGCTTTTATCAGCGAGAAAGTTTACCTCACAATATGAAATTATCAGGCTTACAGTATTTTCTCCTCGAAATTTGTCGTTAGATTTCATCGATTAATGTGTTAAGATAAGGAAATGGAAAATTCAAATCATCTATCATTACCTGATACACTTTGATAATGCATGATAGTATTTAAACTGTGCAAACACTGAAATCCATTTCTTTTCTTATTATTTTAAAAACTTATTTCAAAGGCTTTTTTTCTACAAACAAACGATTCATTACACCTGACGAAATGACAAATATATAACATAACCCCAGGAATCTGTCAATCTTTAATGCTCATTGTGTTCTAAGGACTCTTGTTGGAGAGACTAATGACCTTTGAACCCATAATTCCTTCTGATTCTGTATCGAATATCCATCAATCACTCTTTGCAACTGACAGCCTTACAATGCACGACATAACGCAAGTTACCAGATAACCTACAGGGGCTTGTATATTGTCAATCCATTTCGTTCAATACAACGACAAAGGTATGAAATTCATGTGTAAAACCTCCATTTATTTCTTGTTTAATTTTCAATTGATCAAAGGCTTGATTTATCAAACAAACGATTCATTATGCCTGACGAAATGTAAGATACATAACAAAACCCCTGGTAATTTTTTTTAGATAAATGTACAGTGTCGATCTTTGGTGGTCATTTTGTATTAAGGACTCTTGAAAGAGAGAATAAAAAAACCTTTAAGTCATAATTCATTCTGTATTTCCTATCCATCAGTCTTCTCCTTTGACAGCCAGTCGTAAATACGACAGAAAGAACCTCATCTATAAGAAATGCTACAGGGGTTTGAACGGTAGTCCCCCATAACCCCTACAGCCCATTACCCCTACAGCTTATCAAAACAAGTTTATGGTCCACTGCACTGCTAATCTCTAGCTTGTTACCTCTTGCAACACAATGGACTCACCCAGACTGATTCTTTATTACCTTTATCTGTACAGATAATTGTGACAATAAAATAAGAGTATTAAGGAGGATGTACAATTACAATTTTATCATAAATAACTTATCAAATTATTTCTCAATAAAGTAGCCTTATATAAATTACAACTAAATGACAACTAAAAAGTTGAATAAACTTTATTACTGATGGACATTTGTAATAATAAGGTTTGATATATAATATTCTATAGTTGATATACAATGGACATTTTAATAGGAAATGGAATTCGTCTTCTATATCATCTTTACACATTAGACATTTACGATTAGCAATATTTATTTTATCATATCTACCAGTTTCTACATGCAGCCAACTGGTGAGAACTAAGCCTAAATTTAGACAAATAATTTCTATACAGACGTGGAATAGACTTACGTTAAAAATATTGAAGTGAACATTGATCAATTATATTATGATATATCACACATTTAGAAGAACTTACTAGACAACTGACTAAAGATAAACTGGACCGCATGATCATTAATTCTTTGTTTTATAACTGATAGATAATCTGTTGGTAATTCCTGCTTCAACCATATCTCACTGAAACCAATGTTCGACAATACACTTTTGACCTGACACGCCAAATTCTTGACATCACAGGTTTCCACTTCCTCATTAAGATATTCATAACAACCTCTTAAAATACTAAATTACATATTTACATACATACATACAAACATTTATTAAATTGAAGGACATTCAATACATTTACATTTATACATTTTCATACATACATTTGTCAAAGCATATTTCATATTTTATGTTTAAATCAAATTATTTCAAATTTAAATTAATTCATTTATTTCATATGTTCATTCTATCATATTCCATGTTGTCAATCAAAATGTCACAAACATGTCTCTCTGAGAAAGCCGCTCCTCACTGCCACTTCTACTCCACTTAATCACCTGTTAGAGTCCATTAATCCAGATAGGTAACTGTCTGTGTTGTTTTAACAAGCTGTAGGGGAATTGGGGTGTAGGGGTAATGGGCTGTAGGGGTTTTGGGATATAACCGTTTGAATTGCTCAAATAGATGTATATCATCAATCTATGTGGTCCTTTCTTCAGATAGACGTTGATAGAATTAACCTTATATGATATATCATCCAGTCAGTCTATTTCGTCTGACAGTCAGTCAATCGTATTGATTGAAAGACTTGAAAAACTATGATAGTCCATGATGACAATTTCTGATGATCAGATGTTCAGATTCCTTTCTTCTTTTTTCGCTTTTAATAACAATCTTCAGAAAATGGTTGTCAAATTTACATATTAGAAAGTCTCATGAGATACGTAATTACTTGAAGTTATATAGAATGAGAGGGTCAATATATATTATTTGACCTCTTCAATTACGAATTTTGGTGATTTTCAATCAAAATTAAAGAATTGAGAGAAATTGAGAAATTGAGAAATAATGTTCCTACTGTTTTTAAAACCTTTGGTAAATTTATCATAATTTATGCATTTAATTTGCCCCATTACACAAGGAAAGAGACAGGGGGTCAATATAAAAAATTACACAATTGTGGAGTTTATAGACAAGTGCACAGAAACTCTTAGTAGTCACAGGAATCACGGAGTATGTCATCAGTAGCGAGTGTTAACACCCTTGGCAAGCAAGTACACGCCTCCTCATTGAAGTCGTCAAGCGACGGATGGCGTCAGCAGGGATTCTGTTCCATATGTTTACCAGAGCTTACTCAGGTTCCTTCTGGTTGTTTGGAGGCGGCACCAGCTGTCTCAAACGGCGGTCAAGGTGATCCCATATGTGTTCATTGTGGTTAATAACTGGTAAGTTGGCTGGCCATGGCACAAAAGTGACGCTGACGTTCTCGAGGTAGTCTCTAACAATTCGGGCACTGTGAGATCTTGCTTGTTGTGTCCTTCAAAACATCTAGAGAATTACTGATTGAGGTCATGTTCAGCTGACCTTTGACGAATTTTGAACAGACCAATTAAATGAGGACAGGAAGTCAGCTTTCATCCTAACCAAGACGTGTTTCTTTTGCATCTTGGTTAATATTGACATGCTGACGTTTACCCTACGTTTGTCTATATTCATCCTTTAAAACTTATTTTGTGATTGTTTAACCTAATTTGTTGATTAACTTTTGCACAAATGTACAGATAAACAACACACAAATTATCCGCCAAAAATATCTTCACAGAATTGATGCTATCTTCATAGTTCTTAACACAATTCACTGTAACACATTGATAACATTCGGATTTTGTAATCGAGGTGCTCAAAAACGGCGAAACAATCGTACTGACCTGCGATACGAAGTGCTGGGCCAGTTCTGTTTTGATTGGCTGATTTGATGAATGCAATATTAAATTCAATGCTCAGGGTTATCATACTATTGGAAAAAATATTAGTAGAGAAGTTTGAAATATGGTAAAAATAGTATTCATTAGCCAAAGACGATGATAACTACAATTCATCATCATAATCATAGACTAACAGATAGTCGCGGAAAAATTCGTGACTGTTAAATGAATTCTTAATATTTGGTCTGAAATTATATCCTGGAGTCCTTAACAAAACTTATCTTCAGGCTAATGGCTGAAGCAACTAGACTTGCCAAATATCTAATAGTGAAATAATCTAACATTATTTGATTCAATAGTGAATTAATCTAGACATTAGACGGCTTCTTTGATTTTAAGTCTTTGGTCTAGATGACTGACTACCATCAATTACATCGTCGGTGATACGATAAGAACTGTAGTAGCGAATCCAGTCTCCCTCATACCATTTTCAAAGATTCCTTTGTAAGGATCGATTAAGTGTCAGACGAAATGTCAAGAGTTATGCGACGGATGTGAACCACCGAGAAACAGCAATATAGCTGTCAATTATTTCCACAATATGCTTTCAAACTGAAATGTCAGTTGTGTCTTTAACATCTTATAGCAAACAAAACTAGATAATTGCACATTTTTAGAGACTAATAATTCCCTAATGCATATTCGCAAGATAACTGCATCATTCTCGCTCCTAATACTATGTATTAGTTATACATATCTATGTATTGGTATGTTCAGTTACATTAGATTAGATCTTTTAACTAGGTTCATACTAGAAACTGAACATGTTTCAACTAAAACAAAAATGTTAAATCAATACTATCTAATTTGATAATAACAGACAGATTTTTAGGTTTGCAAATGCCAAATAATTAATATGATCAACATTTGAAACACCATGTCGTAAAACTGACGTCTTAATTTGATTTGAAATACTCTGAGATTAATTATGTGGTTCCAAAACAGCAGAAAGGAAATGACCAGCTCAAAATTATCTTATGGTTCATGTTGATTACAAATGACAAATATCCAGAGAACTTTACTGAAGATTATTGAACCTTTCTAATTAACATTATTCCGATCTAACTCCAAGATCTTAATAAAAATAAATTTGTTTATTAATTACTTAACCAGAGAGCACATTAACTACTATACAGATATATGACTTTGAATGAACATTTACATAAATTGCAACTGATAAGATTCCTTAAAGAATATTATCTACAGCTTCATATGAGATTCACTGGCGAAAATGTTCCTTAGAAATAGTTGACATGTTAACTTTTTTAAAAACACCAGAGAACTAATTTTAAAAGTTAAAAAAAAACAACAACAATTACTTTGACTTAATACTACAAGTGAAGTAAATTCTAAGACTCAATGTCCCTGATAAGTTTAGTGAATTCTCTTCTTAACAGAATACTATTATTATTATAAGTTAATAACTAAATGTGAGTTTGAAAAGTAGCTTATTTCCTGACAGATTGATTTTCAGAAGGTTTTCCGGTGTGTGAAGCCTTTACACGCAATATGATGCCCACATACATTGATACTGCCTTTGGGGATGGCTACATAGAGTGGATTGAGCAAATGAGGGAATAACCATCTCTTTGTGTAACGTTTAATTTTATTTGTTGCTGATCAATATGACATAATGAAACTAGAACAATCATGATCATGGTATTTAGCGTTTAATTTATGACGTCTATTTCATTTTCGTAAATGTGCCTGTAAATCTTCATAATCATTTTCATTTTTCAGAAATAAAAAAGCAGGGCATTAGTTATGCATTAATGTGTAAGAATAAATGTATAAGTAAAACATCTGAAATTACTTTTAAAGATATTAGCGCCATAGGGTTTTAGAAACAAGTGGCATTTAAGCTTGAAAGCATTTGCTGGAAGTAACCAAAATAATTGAACTTCTAGAGCTATATCTTGACATTTTCCCTCATTTGTTCAATCGTAACCTAGGAAACCATGAAAATCGAACAAAGGTGTGACATTTCCCTATGATTGATAACTTCTAACTGACGACGAAGCACCTTGTTGTGAATGATGAGACAAATATGCCAGTATAATTGCTATTTCTACATTTGAAAACCGTTTGAATATTTTGAATATAGGAAAGACCAACTGAATACTTTTTTTCTGTGTTTTTTTTCATTTTAATGTATATTCCTGGCTTAGAACTGTAGTGCATTTGACTTTTCCCTCTGAAAGAACAGAATGGAGGGTTTTTTCATGGTTGCTTTTTAGTTATGTTTAAGGTGCAAATAGCAAATATAGGAAAACTATAATAAAGGAAAGACCAACTGAATACTCCTGGCTTAGAACTGTAATGTATGTGACTTTTCCATCTGAAAGAACAGAATGGAATTTTTTTCATAGTTGCATTATAGTTATGTTTAAGGTGCAAAAAGCACTATGTATGATAATAATGATAATGACAATTGTAAGCCTCATATCCCCTGCCAGGACTGCTCATCCGCTGTATATTAAGACACTGGAGAATCGTGCAACCTTACTCTCCGTTTAGAGCTCCTGATTTGTACGTCTGGGTAGACTGAGTTCGATGTGGATGAAGTGACTTGTCCAGGGACTCCACACAGCGTACAACCCAGGTAAAAAAACCAGTGTTGCTAAATGGATTACGGGCCAGCATTCCAACCAATATGCAATGGTGTTAGTTAAACTGTCAAATTGTTACATTTGATCTTTAAAAATCTATTTGAAATACAGTTATATATAATTTAAATTTTTACAACACAGAACCATAAGGAATCAATATCTTTATTCAGTACCCAAGAGATGATAAATGGCATCAATTCATGATATAAAAACATTATCGAAACATTGATCTTTATCCCTTTCCCTTTTAGTGGAGGGGTTATAATTAGAGGGTTTGGGTATTGGTTTTACTTTTTACAGGGACGTATGGAATGTTGATAGGGAAATACACTTTATTTAGAAGTATTAAAATTGTTGTTTTGGTCAATAGGACCTCGAAAAGAACACCTAATACAATATGTGCAAAGGGAAACTAATTAAAACCGTTTTTATGGAATTAAGTTTTTGATCAAATATTCAATGTTATTTCTATGTTAATGTGCCATACTCCGTGAAGACCATGGCGATTGTCATAAATGAATTGCAAAGGAAATATGTTGGTTGATAATAGATTATGGTGGTTCACTTAAAAATCTGAAATATATCACGACTGGAAACCTTTAATCAAATATCATTTAAACTAATATCTGTTAATGACTTGAGACTAGTTTATATCAACACACATTTGATGTATCGTAATGTATAACTTTGAAATTTCATGAAAGGAAAATTCATATAAAATGATTTACACAAAATATGGTTCTGCAGGTTTTTACATCTAAGAAAAGACACGTAGACAATGGTATTAGGAACGAGTGCTAGGAAAACAGACCAAATGAATTTTCAGAAGGGCCGAATGTAGTCGAATTGATGTCTTATTTCAAAGTAATTTGCACTTGTGGTATTCCTTGTCAACCGCCATTTGGAAATTTTACAAATCAACCATTTAGAATCAAAGATACGACTTAGTTATTTGAAACATGGCATTTTATGCATTGTTTTGTGATATTATCCTGGAAGAAAACATTGCAACTCCCAAGTTTTTCTTGATTTCTTCTTGGCATCTTATTTGAAATGAAGAAGGTTTCCCAATTATATTCAGAGCACTCTAAATAAATGCATTACCAAAACCAAATTGAATCAATTGCCCTACAGACGGCTCATCGTCTAGTTCATTTAAAAGGTGAAGTTTTGCGGAAAGCATTTGTGCTCGCTGAGGTTATACCAAATACTGACATTCTTTCAATCATATGTGTCTTCAACAATCAATCTGAGTCACTAAAGGACGACACAAATTTTGCTGTATTAAAAGTTTTGTTTTGATTCTTAAAACATGGCTTAACTAAATTAATATTATTTGATATAAATTAAAAATAATTTTATATAAAAAATTATTTATTGATATAAATATTTATTAATATTATTATTGATAAGTTATTTATCAAGCGAATATCATTTAGTGTTTATCACGAAAGTCATTGAAATAGCAAGTGTTGAAATACCATAAAAGCCTTTCCTGTCTCATGAATGCCAAGGATTGGTCTCTTTTAGTCTTCAACGACCTCTATGCTAATTCTGGTGTGAGAAAAGCAGTGCACTGTAACTGTCATTATCCAACAGGTTATACATTGATGTTTGGTAATGTAGTTGTAAAAAGACTATCAAACTGTCTAAACTTTAAAATTAATATCTCTTAAAATATCTTATGAATATATTTCATTAGAAAAACAAAGCAAGGATAACAGGACAATGTATCATCATATATCCATGAAATTAACAAGTCCAAGCTATAAGCTATGGCAAACATTTGACATTTTGGATATGCAACATTAATACAATGTAGAAAGTCCATTATTTTTGTTATTAAACTTAAGAAACTCCAAAAGACAACCGCAAAAAGAAAATTCAAAATGAATTATCCTTCAAAGTTTTGTTTTAATTACGATAAACCTACTGTAATTGTTATTATTCAATTCATATTTCATACAAATACTTACAATGATTGATCCGATTTTGTTCAGTGCTATTAGATATTGCTATTTTAATGTTTCTACAAATCAGATATCCAACACAAAATCTATGAAAATTATTTAGGTATGACAGGATTTATAGCAAATGAAATATGTTAATGGAATGTACCATGTAGCACGTTAAATAATGTTTTAAAGTACATAAGACAATCGTCAAGATCAATGGCAAAAATGCGAGTATTTGTGTAAATTCATTCATTTTATACGCTTATTCACATGTTGGTGAATATGTTTGAAAATACTTACACTTACAAAAATTGTGTATACATTTGATTGAATATATACATATATCATAACTTATTTTTTGTTTATGGAGAATGAAGAAATGAAGAAATAAAAAATACCTTTCCCTGACATTTCCAAAATGCGTTTTAAATGTTCGAAATCTGTTAGGAGCATCAGTGATTGTCACAAGTGAATCCAAAAGTAAAAATTTGTTTGTACATTATTCAGCGAGACATCAATTAATCTTATATAATGTCAGAGCAGGTTGTGTTATGTAACTGAGTTCTTAACTCGGCGCTCAACGTCACAATCTTCTATGTTTACACTTGTCTCTACTAAGCCAAATAGAGGAAGTCGCTATTCTTTATATAAGATTCAAATCACTAATACTTTTTCAGCACTGTATTGATATTCCATTTGTTATTTTCAAAAATATATTAAAGATATCTAAATTTGGAAAGGTGATACCTTTAACTTTTGTTTTTTTATCTTGTACTTTTTAGTAAAATCAGGCTTTACAGGATTATTCGAAGAGGGTTAACATGTATTTCTTTACAATTTCATAGAATTTCTTTATTAGATTTGGAAGATGACTCCAATAGCTTAGTGTCGGACTGATTATCAAGTGCACGATTCATTGTTATATCTTGCTTGGTTCAGAAGCAGTTTATAAAAATTCGAGTCATTAAATAGCAAAATGAAATTTTTTATTAGTCACAAATCAACAATTTTAAATGAAATCTGATGTTAATGGTTAAAATATTGCCTGATTATAAACACAAACTAATTTATATCCCATGTTTACAACAATAAATTAGCACAATACAAATGGTCTTATAGGAATTATGTTAACGACAATTAATCAACTGAAACAGTTGTTATCCTGTGACGTTTTAAGCAAAAATGTATTGCATAATTTCACATAAATGCTAATTTTAGTAATAAAAAAAATCAGATATAACTATTTTTGACTTTTCAATATTTCGGACTGCTCTTTGACTGCGTTTACAAATTATGATTTAATGATAACAGTGTTGAAGTGTTTCTTATACCTTCACAAACCTAAATGGCATCAATGCTCGTAGGTGTATATCACGGGATATGCATATAATATCTGGCATATTCGATATAATTCAATAACGATATTCTCCTACCACACACATGCCAGGTAACTGAATTGACTGCAAGAAAAGGCTCGAGTGCCTGAGGTCGTTTGACAACATCCTTAGACACCGACATGGTTTTTTAAATAGACTGTGAGAAACTATGAAAGAAAAAGGTTATCAGTAATGTTATTATTACCCTACTTTAAATTGGTTCTGTTACACTTATTTCGGCGATTCTAATTAGACAAATAGCTCTCAAAAACATGCAAGCATTTCTCGATGAATGCAGACATTTGTCCACTCATACCTTGTGCGTCCATACATTGTGACGTAACAATCTGACAGAGCGAAATTGGGGCAACGGTAATGACAATTGCGCGTTAGTGAGTGAGCGAGTGAGTTGGGGTTTAACGCCGCTTTCATGATTATTTCACTTAAATCGCGGCTGCTAGTATTATTGCAAGGAGAAAGCCCGCAACACCATTGTGGCTATGCATTGCGGTGAAACCTGCGAGCATCGGTGGGAACTAGCGGACCATGGGTGGTACTGCGCTGAAACTCAGTGTAGCAATGCACCCAAACCTGACTGCGGATAGAACAGTTCTCTACTGCATACAAAGTTGCCGAGCCCCTGGAGGGATTCGAACAACGGCCCTCTTGATCCGAAGCCGAACGCGGTAACCACTGCGCTATCCCGCCCCAAACTGCGCGTTAGATTTTGTCTGTTGCAAAATAAGAAATGTACATGTGTCATTATCCTTACAACTGCGTTGATAACTAGATAAAACTTTCGTCAGAACAAGAGAATCTATTATCCTCAACGAGAACTATTGATTTTAATAACTGCAAGTCCCAAAGTTTGATAGCTGAAATCGTTTCGCTAACGGTAGCCATTTTAAATGTCGCGTAAACTGCTAATGAGGGTTAACCCTAAAATGCAGGCTCCAGTTAAAGCGAACTTTGATTGCATGAGCGTCAATAGTAATGAGAACGAAATTAAATCTTCTGCCATTTTAGTTCATCGATTTATTGATTCTTATTTAACCATGTATTGTTGCGTGTAACAAGCTGCAACCTCCCGTCATGCGCACGACAATTATTCAAGATTTGTTAAAAAAATTCATAAAAACTTTTGAAAATTTATTTCTGTAACGATAAGCGTTGTTTTTATTTTTGTACCACTATCGATGTTTAGCAGCAACACTTTTGTTAATTTGTGTACCTCTATCGATGTACTAGTATAACAGCAACAATTTTGTTGCTGTTATACATCGATAGAGGCACAACAAAGTGAAACAATACTTAATTGAATAGTCCTCTATCCGCAAATGATGTTGATGCTTGATAAGATCTTGTTAAAACGTAGAGATACATAGCCAACATAACTTCAAAATGTTTCATTGATATCATGAGTCATTATCATCTGGATTCTACTTAGATTATAATTGTTACATGCCCAAAGTCTTATTAAATTTTTGCATTGTCATTCTTATCAATTCAAAGTGTCATTTCCCCCCTCGACTTCCAAATAAAGAAAAATGAATGTTTATCTGAAAAAATTGATTGTAGATTAGTGAAAAAATTCTGAAAAAATGTTATATAATATTTTGTTGTTTTTCTATTATGCATTGATAAAATGGAGTATGGAAAACAATGTCTCCACGCGGAGCATACACTAAGGACAGCTCAAACGAAATCATATAGTATGTTTCCTGCTATACAAAATTGAATTTATATCTATCTTTTAACTCTTGGAACTGGAACTTGAAATAGTTAGTTGTAGTTGATTTATTGTTTGCATCAAGTTTTTGTGTGGTAATTTTGAATATACATTAAAGTCGAAAAACGCAAACAATGCTGGTCCCATGTGCAGAAGTTATAGCCATAGTATCTCCGACAAAGCAGCTTGCCACCTATTATGTCGAGTTTCACAGCCAATTGCAAACTACACAAGCAATGGAGCTATCGATATTCGTTGATCTGATCATGATTTTTTTTACCAGGCGTTGTTGGTATATATTTGAACGTCGTTTTGTTGTTTATCTTTCATTATAGGCCTTTGACACGCTTAAACTAAGCTTACTTTCTCTGACAGCAGTACACGGAGGATCATCCTCCCCTAATGCCTTGACATCACCAATAGCCTTTTAAAGAGCCACTCCGTGATTTTCATAACATATTATTTACCTTTGATACGAACCTAAATGTCATATGTGGTGATATAAAATCAAAACATCTTAACTTTTCATGTCCAAAAGACATATATACATGTGTATATGACAAATAATGATTTTCCATGAAAATCTAAAAACAGCCTTATACATGCACAGAGGTGTAGATATCACATCCAATATACACGGATACTAGTTATATAACCGAACAAACGCTATCAACTCCTAGCTGCCCTCTTGGCTTTTTTAGATAAGTCTCTAAAATTACGTTTGAATATTTGGCGCGCGCCACTGTTCGGTTTTCGATGCATTCTTCCTTCATATTGTCACTGTAAAAAACCAACAAGCTTTAAAATGTGTGCTTTTGGTAAAAGTGTATTCTTCGCGATCAAATGACACCATTGATTAAGTTCTATCCAACAACGCACGGAGTGGCTCTTTAAGTTTAACCTCTTTATAAGTTAATTTTAGGGGAAGTGATAAATGAGGTGATAAATTCATGTCTTTTGTCAGCAAAAATTTATTTTTACATATCTTATTTTTGCAAGTATATGACGTATATGAACTACAAATTCAATGGCCTACATATTCTGTTTAAGAATTTTTGTCATTCAATATTTTAGTTTGATTTTTAAGCGTGGGTGCCCTATGCTGTTCCTGACTTTAAGGATTAGATAGATGATAATACAGAAATAAGACGTGCAGCCAATTCTGACTGGTATAATGGATTTCACTCCTTTGTGACGACTCATAAAAAATCTGGAACTTTAACGGGAACTGTCTAAAAAGTCTTCATCCGTTTTGTAACCACGTATATGACGTCCTCTATTCTATTACTTTTTTAAAATGGATATAACAAAACGTATTTTACACACTAACATTTAAGATATTGATGTCATCCCGGTCCCCGTTATTTCAAAATACCCTGAATCAATCCTCCAAGTTAAAATTTAAATTTTGATTCTGTATATTGATATAAGAAAGATGATTGCAAGTGAATGATAACTCACTTTATTACTCGCCCGTGTAAGATACCGCAGTGTAATATTTATACGGCGATATTAGACTTGTGTAATACCGCTCCCCGTATGACGTCATAATATTGTGTGGTTGTGACGTCATAATCTTGGCATCGACGTCTCAATGGCGGCTTAGTCGCGGAAATGCTTCGTTCAGTACACTTTCGGTAATAATGCTTGATTACGGAGGTCTAGTAATAAACAGAATACTAAACTTCCTTCCATTTAATACTATTTTTTTTTATTAAACTCGTTAATGATTTGGTATCAAACTCGCTTTCGCTCGTTTTATACTTAATCATTAACTCGTTTGATAAAAACAGTATTAAATGGAAGGTCGTTTAGTATCCTCTAGGTAGGTATCGGAAGCACATCTTACATCAAATCTCCTGAATTGGAAATTTGCTTTATGGATCACCATTATCATTATGCCAACATTTCCTCTTCAATTCATTGGCACCCACATATAAAAATAAAACATTATTTGACATAAGTAATGTTTTTATCAATAACGATAACTTAAACGCACATTCTCGTTGATGAAGACTACCTTTTATGTAAGATGAAAGTCCACTCTGCGACATTTAAATTGATACTGAAATTGTACTCATGAATTTAAACCTCATCTTTTATATTCATGTAGAATGTTAACATTTGTAATTCTATTAATAGTCAATATACATGATATCACCTATGGAATATTTATTATTGAGCTTATATCAGATGTTAATTCAACGCACCCTTTTTATAAAACTATCATACACTCTTAAAATATTATTGCAATTGAATCATTAATCGAATCTGTTCCCTGTGCATAAATCTAACTGCCCTGTTGAATGAGAGGAAAACTCTGGGAGATTATTAATCTTTGGCATCGGAGGGAATATTGGGTAATCCTTGCTGGACAATAACTAGAGATAAACCAATCAATGGATGCTGAGACGTTCACAGTCTCCAGAGATGCATTAGATCAAACCTTGCTCCTCAACATGCTAAATGAATGAATAAGATTGCAGCTTGAGGGTTTTATGTTTAACAATTCCGTTGGAATTATTAATAGCATTTGCTAATGTTCATTAGTTACTTATAAACTTCCCAATATTGTCGACTGTGAATTTATCATATAATTGGATGTGACATCACCATCTCTTACTCTTTCCTTAAACTGCATAGAACACACAAAACGCTTTTTGAAAGAATACAGTTATAGTGAAATGAAAGCAACCCATATCGTATATCATATATTTTCTTACAAAATCTGGACATTCAGGTCAGATAATGTGTCTTATGAATTACTTTTGCCTTTGAAGATAGTGATAGAGCTGATCTAGGTTACAAATCATACCATGATCTTGTATCGGTTTGATGGTTACCAATTGTTCCCATGTTTAATAGTATCGATGTGTTTGGATAAATGCGACTTTCTTTCAATAGACTAGACAGAAAACATACAACACAATATCGAAAAAGTTATTGTTTTGTTCTGGATAGATAAAAGTATTTACTCTAACCGTACCGTTTATCGATCATGCTTCTGCCTCTGTCTCAAGTGATGTGTTCTATATTTGTTCTTTGACAATATATTGCCCTAAGCTCGATATTTATATGTAGTGATAGTAAACGAACTTTGTAAAAGAAAAAAAATGGGGATTAATGGTTTACGATGTCAACATTGCCCATTTAATTATAAATGTAATTTCAAACTATGGCTCATAATGCATAAAACTATGAGAGTAAAACTTGAAGGTGTTAATTATAGTTGTGACATTTTATCCATCTTAAAAATAACTTTGAAACACGATTGCATCAATAGTTTGTTGAATGGGATTTTTCATAATGCTAAATCATTTTACCGAATGTTAAATGCCAGAATGAAAAGAAATGCAAAACAGCCTAGCATTTCAAGGAACTTGTTACCCTTTGTAGGTAGCTGAGGAAGTAACTTAATGTAAGATGTAAAGAAGCAGAACTGTAATTTTTCAATTCATTGAATGGCTTTCCTCGAAATCTGCCATGTTGGTATCACATCTGATAGATGATTTATCATCCAAAACCGTGTTTCACAGGAGATATCGCTTGTTGAAGATCAAGCGAGGAGATATCGTTTTGACAGTAGATTTTGAACAATGCCCTATTACAGTCAAGTTCATCAAATCACAATTGTTTTACATCATCAAGTAATGACATCACAATGCTATGACGTCATAAACATGATGACTTCACAATGCTATGACATCACTCCGCTGAGAGTCTTAAGAGTAGTGCAGTGTTCAGAAATACACATTTTTCACGGAATTGAAATGAAAAATGATTTTGGATGATAAATAGAATCTCACCCTCCTGTCTTCTGATATCAAAGATATCAACACTCGTTGATAAAAGTAATTTTTTTACCTTTTATCAACTCGTGTTGATATATTTGATATCAGAAGACACTTGGGTGAGATTCTCTTTAGATCTACTGATTCATTTGATTTCCTCTCGTACAGTGGTCTGTCGTTTTCATCCACAATATATTTTTGTTTTGTCCATGTACACTCTATGCCCTTCTGTGAGAAAATAACAAACTTTGCCTTGACAATGTTTACTGAAAGTATATCTAGAAAAAGTACATTTGTACGACAAATGCTTGTTTTGATGGAATACATTTAACGTTTAATATCAAATATACAAATAATCATACAAAGGGATTCCACTATTTAATTGCTTATCACACAATGATACAAAATTAGTACCAATCATCATTCAAGCCAGAATTAACTGCCAATGTCTTATTTCCGTTACATAATCAACCTAATCACCAATGTCATGAACAGTATAAATCGATCAGCACCAAGGGTTCACAGAGCCTAAGCCATGAAGGACAAGGAGAAATAACTATTCAATAACAACACAGACAGGTATTACTGATGTGCAAGTCACGTAGTCCAATCAATCTTGAAAACTTGAGTACAGTTGGATTATTGTCTACTTCCAATCTGTATACAGGGTTGAAAGAGCTTAGATTCATCTGACAGAGTACTGGAAATGGATTTGATAGATTGTCCTCTCTTCTAGAGGACGGTGTTTAATACCTAGTGACTGAGTTTAACGAGTTTTCAACAATATTTCCCTTATTCCACATATGGGCGATGAACATACAAATGTCAGCGGGTAAATTAGGGAGAAAAGCGACCCAAAGAAGGACGGAACAGACAAGAAGAAAAGCAAACTGAGAGGATGATAATCTACCTTTATTAACATTGTGCTCTTCCTGAAAAAACGTGTTTTGCTAGATCAATCATTTCGTAAAAGTAATTGATCAAGCATCAACCAGCAAGAACCCGTGGAAGAGTACCAAAACATCACGTTACGGCATTACCTAACAAAATCAGACAGAATTATTGTGTTAGCAGACACCAATTACTTCCAGTCTCACAGAGTAACCACGGCAACGATTGACTATCTGTCAAGAGAATGCAATGATTAAGGTCCAAACAGAAACAAAAGTCAGGTTAACGGAAACAAGAATTAGCACACCCTTGGCTAAGTCATTAGGTATTCTCACACAATACATGTACACTGCCCTTCATAAGAAAGGATACAGAATATATTTGCCATTTAAAATCTTATTTGTGATGCTTAAGCAACGAATAATGAAAGAAAGATGTGAAACACAGGTTAATGTCCTTCTTTTACAGATGGTACCACTGTCCTTCTGGTTTCATATTCCTTAGTCTTTTCTGCCTTATGATATTAAACCAAGTTATGGTATGAGATATAAGAAAGATACCAGCATTAATTGATTATCGTAAAGTGTTTAACGATTGCTTTGAAAATATCAGGTCAGTTTAAAACCAATGATTAATAATTTTAAGCAGAATGTTTTCAAAGTTCGAAGTCATAAACTGGTGACTGTATTGAAAATAAATAGAATCAGATAGTTGTCACTTACACATATATAGCTCGTTACACAGCACAACCTTTCTTTATCATCTGGATGTATCACAATCAAGCTCCATACACTTAACACCACTTCCCTTGAATATGATCAATCAAACTGAGCCCCAAACCAAGATCTGCAGTAAAGCACCATTAAACTGTACATTATCTTCCCTACAGGGTCAATGTTTCTTTAGACGCAGGTTAAATGTAATATACACAGTATTTTCCCTTCACAATCAGCATAGAATGTTTCATTTGTTCTGGGACATCAAAATCATTGTCCTTTTGGAGATAAGAATATTCTTGTACTTGTATTGGTTAGTATCTGTCTTCTTCAAGGGCTTTTTCTAAAAGGAAATCCTTTAACCTTTATATGCTTTGGTTTCTTATATCAAATGTATCTAACCTATTGAATTAGACTTTTTATCGGTATGATACAACCTTATTACTGCACCATGGCTGCATGAATCAAATGTAAGCAGTAGAGTGACCCGATGCCAATAAACCGGTCTATACTTTCATAGAGAGAGTGTGTTTTAAGTTGTATTACTTGTGCATAATTATTCATGATGAATAAATCATGTTTAAAACAAACAAACAAATCAGATTTATAAACCTGCACACAGAAGATTCACACAGTTTTGTCTATATTGATTCTGAACAAAGCAGCATGCTTAAGTATTTATTGATCACCTGTAAGGCGGATTATCTAACAAACCGAAATTTGGAACCACTTGAACTTAAATAACCTAATCTGGAAGGAATGAAAGATTTACAAAATTAGAAATATATGTATTACTAAGACAACATATTTTAAACTAAATCTGTCAATTAACATTTTTAAAACCTTTGTTATCGTTTCATGATATTTTTGTCATGAATAATGAATGTTACTGATCATTACGACAAAGACACAAACTTTCTTTATGAGTGGGCTATTTAACAACTCTTAACTCTTGACCCATTTCAGGTATCAGTTTTTTTTAGCTGAATCTTCTAAAATGTACTATTTTGAGATTGGTTTGGTCTTCAATGCAAATGTAAGAATGCAAATGGACAATAGAAATGCAATGACATCAATTGGAATTGATGGTCATGAAACACATTTAAAAAAGAAATCTTTTTTTTTAGTATAAGATGTGAAACTGCATATATAAGTTTATAACAAATAAGCCTAATGATCAGCTATTAACACCTGAAGCAACACTGAACTGTTTTTGTATGTCATTATCGCTTTATAGTATCATAAAATTTCTTGGATTTGAAATTAGAAAACAACTTCAACAAATGTGGTAGTTAATTCTGTGCAAATTGACCGTAACCCTGCTTCTTTATCCTGTAGCAACCAAAAATGAAGACACCTTCTGGCTTCGTCCCCAATAGAAACCCTCTGGATTTGTTCCTTTCACTGTCTTACGGCCTTCGGGATTCGAAACCTTACTTTTCGGATGATGTTAAAGTTTCCCTATCCTTGTTCTTTCTCTCTATCTGATTCTTTATGAAATGCTATTAGTCTTTGAGCATTAATTTTCACTTCCAATCGAAGCACCTTCATCCAGTCGGTCCCATAGCTACAGAGATGAAGCGATTTCCTCCTGAAAACATTACAAGCGATCCTGGATATCGCCTACTGAAGAGAATTGATTACAGGGTAAACTTGATCAAAAGGTGCACTGTATTTTGACACAGTCAGTATCCCATTTTACATGTTTTCTGTTAATGCATTGGGTTTTTAATGATTAAACAAGTTTTCTTGAAATCAATATGTTTTGTTTATATTTTCCAAACATAATCAATAACCAGTTTTCACATTGTACAGTTGTGTAGTGGACTTGGACTTCACGCCAAGTCAGTTGAATTTGATTGTCATCAAGGCTTTTGTATCATCAATAATGTGTTGATAGAGTTATGTTTTGGAAATAGTAGAATTATTTCTGTACATTGAAGGTTACTTACATACATTATGCTCCAGTACACTGTCGATAAGTTCTCCAAAAGGTATTTAGTTCAGATTTATAATATTCACAAAAATGAAAATACGACATATCTCAGACGACTTTTTATCAGATGATATTCAAGACATAATATCCTAGAGTAGACACTCGTCTCATGTCAATCATGTCTCTACACCACAGAGAGGCTTCGTTTCAATATTAAGTCAATTAACCACACACTAGGGAAATCTGCCATGTAAAGGGCATTGGTGAATGCTTAAATGAAGCAAGGTTTGAGTTCCATTACATAAGGTTACGGCATCAAGTAATAACATCAGACAGTTTGGTAACCCATTATGTCATTACTGGACGCCAATTTCTGCCATTCTATCAGAGTTACCATGGCAACGGTGGACTAACTAAAACATATTCTCACGGCGAAGGAGACACCTACGTAAAGGTTAAAAGTGTTTGATTTAAAAACTGTAATTCCGAAAAGATGCTTTTCAAGATATGAAATATTAATCATTCATTTCGTTATTTATAAAACCTTTTTTCAATGGAATATTTGAAATTAAGATATGTTTTTAAGACTCCTTAGTTCGTAATGTATCCTTTTCAAGATAACATGTGAATCAAATACTGAAATTTTAAAGAACTTATGTAAGAGCAAAACTGGTTCTTAGCCAGGTATATAAAAATATACCAGCTTTTACAATGTTTTGAACATTCAACAGAAGTTGTAACGATCAGGTTGTGAAGCCGATATAAATTGCCCAAGTCATGAAATTGTAAGAGGACGACAAATATCAAAACTCTGATCTTCCAAGGTGTAAATAGACATCAAAAGGAAGATTTTATCAATCGAGGTTGTGTCAATAAATTTGCTGTAGGTTTGTAAATGTCATTTGACCCACTTTCGATTGTAATGATTACCATATCTGTACAAACTGTAAATGTAAATGTAAAATGAGAAATGTGAAATGTAAAATGTAAATGGTTTTCAATGCCATTTAAGTAATGGAAAAGTTTGCGGGACTTTTCTAATCAAACAACTTGTATTGAATAAACATTTGTTATGAACAGTACCTCGTCGTCCCCATAACAAGATTTTCATTCACCGGGCAGCGGAACACTACACCTGTGCCTCTTTGCGGTAAATCAAAACTTCATAGAATAAGTATGATGCAACAATCAACAGCTGCTATCATCTGCAACATTCCAAAGTGCCTAGGGGTGAAAAAACTGAACAAATAAATGACGTGGAAAATGATGAAGAAAAGGAACGTCTTCTCAATCTGAAGAATATTTTACGTTGACGTGTTTTTGCAGACAACAACAGTCTGATTGTTGCCGTGGATAAATTTCTTGAGACTCAGGATGAGAGGTTCTACAAGAATGGTAAAATGAAGCTGGAATATCGCTGGTCCAAATGTATCGTGGTCACTGGAGACTATGTTGAAAAATAAGTTAAAATTTGATCTCGTTTTCTCTGTCATTATACGAACATTTTCATTTACTCTCGTATTACATCAAGAAGTACTGACCATTGTTCAAAACTACTACTTTATCGCTTCTCTATTCAGAAGAATTATAGTGCAGCAAATTTTTTTCTGATAAAAGGTCCTCAGAATAGATGATAAGGAGTATGATTCTGAGAAAAAGAACCAATGCGACCTTGTAAGTGGCAAACCATTCCATATGACGTCAATGAAAGATCAATAAGTCGTGTTGTGACATGAAGAATGACAAAGGAATATTTGAAAGTTTTCTTAAAGTGAGTTTGTGCCAGAGAGGGTAAGACATTTGACAAATACAGAATGTAATCAACGATCTAAGATTAATGAGAAATATCTTATAAAAATCAAGATAGAGAGTGGATTTTATATGAAATTATATGTCCTACTTTTGTTACGACGAATGCATGAAAATTGATATATCCTATGACTATCCTATTCGAAAGCAGGGGATTATAATGGGCACTAGAGTCGTTAAGATAGTATGAAATCTAAATAAAAGTAGTGTTCTATCTATCACAGAATTCATAAAAATGTGAAGATTGTCAAGATCCCACGACAATGAAGCGAAATTTTGCTCTAGGGCACTATATAGAAATTTAAGACCCTCGTTCATTGCCCTCGTAGGCAATAAAAATAGTTGTTA
Source organism: Phorcus lineatus (assembly GCA_921293015.1). Taxonomy (NCBI): domain Eukaryota; kingdom Metazoa; phylum Mollusca; class Gastropoda; order Trochida; family Trochidae; genus Phorcus; species Phorcus lineatus. The sequence goes on along the minus strand of OV121087.1, from coordinate 30,655,319 downwards.
TACATTGATGCTTGTTAATCCATCTCGAAAGTCAGTAAAAGTATTAGATATATGAGAGTAGGCTTTTTCTTTGTATAAAGCACTTAAGACGACAGATCTAATGTTGAAATGGTTATTTAAACTTACTTTTGATATTAGTGTTGTTCCGGAATATGCATTTACCGTAGGATTGAATACACCATCGAATGATACACAGTCGATCTTTGTTCCAACATTAACAGTTTTAATTCAGTATATTGTCTTCTTGATTCTACCTGGTTTCAAACAAATGGATGGGTTTTTTTTATTGAACATTGTTATAAGAATTTAATTTGAGTCAAATCTACGATAAAAACAGCATGTGATCTTCTCTAAAATTTGCAAATACAAAAGTTAAGGTTTCTACTCGGTATATGAGAAAACTACTGTAAGAATCTGTATTGGTTAAATATAGCAATTTATTTCATTATCATCTATTATCACACTAAAGAACACCGTTTGTAAGATGCAATGAACTTCTGATTTGAAAAAGAAGATTTCTGCTTTTCATTTCTAATGTCCTATCCATAAGTATATAAAAAAACGTGGTATTGCAACTGGTAAACAATAAAATCTGTTTGATGTCAGCGATGAATCTAACATGATCTTAATGACATCAGTAATAACAAGGAACATGAAATGAGTGTAAGGAAGTAATCTAATTTCTTAAATTAACGGGAACATGACACGCACAAAAAATGGCCCCAAAACTAGACTTAAGGTTATAAGAGATGTCACATCTCGATCAACATTGTAGCTTATGTCAATGTTTTCTTTATGATTTCGAAATGTATTGAAAATCCCATTTTACATTACATTACTGTATCATTATTCTATCTGCTGATTAAATAACTATCTCAAAAACATATTTGACAGTCGTGGTAATTACATTTCAAACAAGGATATTGTCTGGGGTTTTTTGTTTTCTTAATCAAACAATAAGAAATAAGAAAACATTTGTGATCAACAGAGTCTCGTCGCCCTTGACCTGCAGATAGGGTTTCACTTACTCAAAGCGGCTCACTGCTTTTTGTGTTCATCATAAATCAATATCAATGAAAGTGACATCAGAAAAAAACAACATATCATATGCAAAGAAATCAGTTCAAATTATGTTCAAAGTAAGGAATATAAATTGACTGTGTAAATTGGATAAAGAAATAGAACACTCTCGTGTAGAAAACTATCATTTTAATGATTACGTTCAGAATAATGACACTATCACAATCCTTGTGATGCTTTGGTGCACGAAAATGCATAAACCAGAATTTTTAAAAACATTTAATGTGGCACATAGTTGTTATAAAGTGATTATGACTTATGGTACGATGACCGGAAACGTAGACGGTAAATGAAATTTCGGCCTCTGAGTATTACTAAAGCCCTTGTCTCCCTATAACTTAGTAAGTAAATTACTTAAAAGCCAATCGTTGGCATTTTGCAGTGAATAAGTACTTCGAGTGAAATGGATTGAACTAAATTGGCACATTTGACAATAATTATATAAAAAAATCTTTTTTAAAAACTGTCTGAGTAATTTTAAAATATGTATATCAAAGTCTAAGTACACATCGGAAAGGCTTATTAATTTTTTTTCCGAAATGTTATGTTTTGAACTTTTCTCTATTATTGAAATTCAGAATTATGCAATAAGGATTCGAACCAAGACCTTCATTTGATGGTCTACTTCCCGTTATCTTCCCTAAATTCAGGCTCTCAGTGGAATGCTTAACTTTCAGTATTATTTTACATTCCCTATCTTCGTATATCAATCCATTTAATTTTTCCTCGTTTCAGATAAAGCAATTTCCACGTTATAATACAAAAATGATCTTTCATAACGCCCATACAACAGTACAAATTATGGAGTTCAATTTTGCAACAACATTTTTAAACTCACAGTATTTAAGGCTTTTGTACATGCAGTTATTTTTTTTTAAACAAAACGAGTTATCTTAGGGTAAATTACGTAGAAAGTGAGTATTTAAACATAACTTTGTGAGGGGATCGATCTTAAAAATAAACATCAATTATCAGTTTCCTTCAAGCATGGAGTAAGGGAATAGAATATGGAACGTTACTGCAATTTAAAGATATCGTAAGTTTCATCAAGGTCAATCTTTCGTTTAACTGTTTTGTGACATATATATTGTGTATTAACCTAGATGATGTTACACCGATATCTATAAGTGGTTTGAAGCACAAAGACATTAAGCATCTTCATTTTTATCAAAAAACATTAAAATACATAACATGATATATGAGTAGTGAAAAATGATAGATTTTATCTGAAATGAGGAGTTTTTATAAGAATTCATTTTTTCTCATATTCAATACATCATATCAGGGAAGAGGCCCTCTTCAATGACGACTGCACAATAGATGAGTCTAATATGTTTGAAAAGTAGATCAACGGTACCCTAGAGCATCCTTCCAAAAACAGAGCGTCGATAAAAAGCCAAAATGATGCACGATGTAAGTTCCGTTACATAAGGTTACATATGATGTGGTAATCCCACAGATTGAAAAAAACATTATGTGATTATTAGACGCCTATTACTGCCTTTCTATCACTGTTATCATGGCGACGAGTGACCACCTGTCATTTTTCTTACAAAAATTCTGTCAAGAAAATACATTAGACCATATGCCTCATATAAATCCTATCATTTTGCTTTTAATGTCCAAACGGAAATATTATTTCATTTTTTATAAACATATTTATTTAAGTGCATTTCCCTAATGATAAATTTCTTTGAAGTTTCATTATTACTTTATGCTATTGCTATCACAATCATGTTATTTACAATGTTTCAGGTGACAAAGTCATTGGGCTTTTTTACTTTCTCTTTGTCTTTTTTAAAACTTTTCCTTGGTCTGAGGTCATGAATTGTAAACCCATTCATTCTCTGAATAAGATTCATGCTTAACTGCCAAACTATGCAAATTTAACACAAAACAAAGCATGCACAGGGATATAAAGAAAAATTAAGATATTCTTTTACTTTACAATGAATAAAGCACAACATATTCAACATTGATGAAAAAAGGCTGTGTGTATCGTTAGTCATTTATTACTTGCAACTCTTGCAAGCAAAATAAACTTAACCCCCAAATAAATGTTAGCTCCCTTTACATTTGAATATCATAAACGTTATGAGATCAGAGAAACTTTTTGTGTGTGTTTTAACATCCCATCTGTATTCTGTGCTAAATCAATAGTCTTGAAAAGTTAATGAGAATTATGTCATCGCCATATTTTCAAAGGTGCGGTAATTTTGTCCTATTTTCGATCAATTATCAAAAATACAAAGGCCTTTAATAATCATGAGTTTAATGACATACTGTCTTTGATTTGTATTTGGCACGCCCGCCGTTGGCATTCAAACATGGTTGAACTCGTCGTCGTCCTTCGGTCAATGTAATCCTGGAGGTGCTCAATGGGATTCATATCCGGTGATCTGACAGGCAAAGGCAAAACGTGAACGTTAATGACGTTTAGAAACTGTAAAATCTGTCTTGCCACATGCGGTCGAGCGAAGTCCTGTCCTGCGATTCTGTTGAATGATCACTTGATCTAGGACCCTGTCAATGTACCTCTGTGCGGTGGGATTGTCGCAAATCACAACAATTATGATAGCTCTGTTGCTGTGTATTTTGCCCCAGACTATGACGCTGCATCCAACGAAAGGGAAAACCTCCTGCAATGCCTCCCTCTCAACCCGACGACGGTAGATTCTGATCTCATGTCTGCTCTGTGTAGCTTGAACCGGCTTTCATAGGAAATGACACCCTCTACCGGATTTAGATCTCCTAACGCCCATTTTTGGTCCAAACAACACTAGTTTGTCGATGTCGGCGTGTCAACTGCATTCACTCGTTTCCAACTGTTTTCGCGTGCCCATTGGTTACCCATGAAAATATGGGTATTACATAGTTATCGGTAGATTCACAAATCTTTTGTTTTAGCTCTAAAGATTAAACTTATAGGATGTTAAAAAAACGTAACCTTTCTAACTAAATTCATTATCTCCAACATGCATATCAGACGACGATGTGACCTTGTCAGTGGGAAAACTATTCCAGTGTCTTTGACGTCATTGACAGCTTTATAAGTCGTGTTGGGCGATATTAGTGACATGAAGAATGGAAAGAGAACATCTAAAAGTGTTCTGAAGCCGAGCTTGTGTTTGAGAGTGTCAACAACATGTCAAGTATAAAATGTAATCCTCGATCTAAGATTAATGCGAAATATCTGATAAAATCAACAGAACCGAGAGAGCATTTTATATGAGAGTTTATGTCATATTTGTTTGAGATGAGTATCTAATATTTACCAACATTTTCATCCTTCATTGCATTTTCCAAGATGTCAGTAAGTATTACTTAACCATGCCTTTGTATCTGGAGCATATAATATGCACAATTTATTATGCATCTAGAAAACTCAGCACAAAAATCTATGATTCTTATTTTTAAATTCTTTTCTTTATGTGTTGATATAATGTTTTGGGGCGTTTTTCATTTAATTTGTGAAAAGGTTACGAAGTTAATTTCTCACTGTGAGACGACATATATTTGAGAACCTTTCACCTCAGAAACTGACTCCTTACAGTTGCAGAATCGGCGTCAACATGACAGGTTCCATAAGGTAAAGATCAGCCGAAATTCGAGAACGTTAGCCATTCCGTGGTGTGAGCTTGCCCACTCAAGATCAACTTAACGAATTGTTCATGACCAGAAGAAATTCGTCAATGGAGAAGAGTACTATTTACCGTTATGTAAAAGTTTAAGTATGTTCTGTATGTACCATAAGGACGCCCTAGCTCCTGTGTACCGGCGTATTTTGTATATGGTTACATATGTATAACACTGACTAATGATATCTTGTTGCTATTGGTTTTTCTTAACTGAGTGATTGTATGTGTAGTTTATCAAATATAACACCAGATGATATGCATATTCCCCCTCCCCCGATATTGCTAGTTTAAAGTATCTTGCCTTCTTATTTCTTTTCGAAGTTGTAAATGAATCGATAGTTGTTGAGGTTTTTTTGGGTATATTCTTCATTGGTAAATATCGATATCGATGAATCTATATTAAGTTACTTATTCTGACATCTGAAAACTAATTACTGATATACTACACATTTCCGATATTTCTAATTAAAACTATGATGTTAATCAAGATTCAACGTCTATATCAGGTTTATTTTATTGATTCTTGCATGCGATCGAAACAACAACTGATAGTGTACTAGCAAACAACCTCAAGTATATTGTGCTCTCGACTTACCTGCCATATCAACCTTTTGTTTTGAGCACTGAATCATAACATATATGTTGCCATCTTACATTGGTTCGAAGTTCGAATGTGAGAAGTTTTATCGCTAAAGAAATATGTATACTGCTGATTTTGGCGCTCTATTTTTTTAGTAATGTGATAAGACCTATATATAGCCACACCCTAGGTTAGGTGGTTTTAGCTCATGTTGTAACTATCGGGCCAACCTGATTTAACCACATCTTACACACATCTTAAGTACATTTATCAAGTCCTCCGTTTCTACAAACAGTGGACAAAAACATATCCATATTGGTGCATCAGTTATTTAAGGTCAGCAAGGGTCTGACAAATATTTTAAGACGTCTATTTTTTCATTGGTTGAAAATATCGTCTGTGTGTATCTACAAATTTGATGATGCACGTTTCGAAGAAAACCTTTATCATTCTTATGTTGACATCTGTGTTCATGAAAATCCTCCAGCAACGTTTGTTCATTAATTGGAAGGCGTGGATTGGTCCTTTCATCTTTTTAATAGCCTTTCAGTTTTAAGGAATCTCACTGTATTTGTACCATTTGTGCCGAAAAGTCGATTGCGTCGATAAGTTCAAAATAAACTTGACCTTATCTATATGAGTTTGTATTTTTATGCATTTTTATGCATCCAGTGTTAGAGAGTTTAAAATCAATGAGAAATCGTGATATCCAAAAATTCACTTTGAAACTTAACCTTCTGATGATATTTTTATGCAATGTGTGCCCTAAATAATCTATAAGCAACATTTTGCAGCTCTGATTCACCTGTCCAAGGTCTGAAGATTCTGTATAAAACGATTTCTGTATTTGAGTCCTAATGTCCTACATATATATAAGTATACATTGTCTTGGTAAACAATTAACGTCACTGATGAATCTAACATGATCTTAATGACATCAGTAATAACAAGGAACACGAGATAGTGTAAGGAGGTAATCTAATTTCTGAGATTGACGAGAACATGACACGCACACATAATGGCCCCAAAACTCGTAATAAGGATATAAAAGATGTTTCATCTCGAACAACATTGCAGCTGAGGATAATGTTTGCTTCATGATTTCGAAATATTGAAAGTTCAAAATTGTGTCATTCATTGCATCTGTATTTTCGGAATACGAATTCAACGGAATATGAATTTCTAGAGTTTCTAAATTTTTCAAACATCGATAGTTTTTCGTTTGATTATTTCAAAATAAACAATATCAAAAATGGCTTTTTCAAAAAGGAGAAAATAAAGCCTCTACAGACTAATAATAAATGTATACGTTTTGACATTTATTTTTCAAACGACATAAACTCAGTGTTACTTAACTCCTCGGTTAATTCGGTGCCGAAACGCTATTTGTACACGCTATTCATATAAGGAAACTTCAGATAAAAGGGGATAAAGCTTTTATTCTTACGTTTCATACGCCCTTTATATAGCTAACACTTTTATTCAGAAGCATGTAACACATAACAATGAATCGGTGACGTTTGTTTACCAGAAAGTATTGAGCAATTCAATACTGATTGGTTTGTGATCCATTCAAAATAACAAACACAGTGTTTTTCCGCCGCAGACCTGTTATTGTCATTTATGATATGAAAGAGATTTGACAGGAGTTGCTAACTATGTGTATTAAATTAATGCAATTGCATGATGAACATGATGATATTTGCACAATCACGTTCTAAAACAATCTCATAGGACAAAAAGATGTTATTCAGAAGCTTGTAATAAAAATAAATATGGATGTAGTCTATCTCTTGAAGCTGATTTATCGTGATATGCACAATTACATAAATTTATGCAAACGATGTGACAAGCAAAATACAACCAGGAACGATAACACTTTCTTGCAGTGAATACATTAGAATTTTATATCTGTAAATTCTTATTCTTAGGAATATTAACAAATGCTGAATAAATGTATTTGAATGTCTGTATATTTGTATTTGTATACTCAATATAATTGAAATATATAGTATGTATTAAATACTCTTAGTGTTAGTGTTCTGGGTTATATGATAAATATAACATGCTTGATTGTATTGATTGTTGTAGTTAAAACGAACCTGTCTGATAAGAATTAATATTAAGTAGTTTACAATATTGCTCCATATTTTGGATAACATGCACCTTGTAGCTATTTCACCCAATTGTTACACACGTTTGAAGATTTGTTTCAAATTTCAAAAAGAAACAGTGTACTTCAAACTTTCAACTACATACTATATAATATTCTTATGCAAAATTAAAGAAAAAATCACAAAATCACATCGAATTATGAAAATACGATATCAGGCTCCGAAAACCTAGGTTTGTGCTTCTATTTTAACAGACCGGAAGTATTTTCGCATTTTTAGCAGTAACCCATTTAACCTATTCCATCTCGCCATCAGATTTCCTTATAGGCATAAAAGATTAATACTGATGTGTGATACACATATGTTCAAATCATGCAGGCTGAAAACCCCCAAAACAAAGACATACATAGCCAAAACGCAACCAAATGACAACAGTCCGCCAACAAGTCCAGAACACGATTATGTTTACAACGAGACAGTTCGTCTTATCCATTCATATCTTGTTTTATTACTCATATGGTTATTCATGAGCGGTGACATATTTTCAATATGAGCATATGTGCACATATCACTTTTGCCTTGTAACGATTATCTAAGCGCGAGTCTGTGACGTCATAAAACCATTGTTCGTGGCGTCACTGTAGCGGGCTATCGCAAAGGAAGAAGGCCGTTTTCTGAATAGTTCCATGCGATTGAAATGGAATAGTATCGGTAATAAAGAAATTATTATCCTCGGAAGTGTGTCATATGACTTTTACTAAACTCGTGCAAATTTGTGTATAACCTTCACTCTCGCTCGGGTAATACAAAAATTCACACTCGTTTCGTAAAAGTCATATGACACACTTCCTCGGGTAATAATCTCTATTTCTTTTCAAGTTGATCGAAGCTTTTTGGGGCGCAAACAAATAATACCTGTCTTAACCAAGAATTTTCACATGTACTTTTATTGCTGACATAAATGTATATTGTCGATCTTTGGTCCTCATTTCTGTTTTAGGGCCTTTAGGTAGAGTGTAATATGACCTTTGAACCCATAATTCATTCTGATTCTGTATCAAATATCCATCAATCACTCTTTCCACATGACAGTCTTACAATGCCTGAAGGAACGCAAGTGACAGGGCTTCAGGAGCTTGTAGCATATTGTCAATATTTTTTGTTATTTTGGTGGGAAAAAACCTTGATAGGATTAATCTGATGTTATATATCCTTCAGTCAATATATTCCCTAAGACAGTCAATCTTGTTGATTGAAAACTATATTTTAGATTATGATGACTTCGATAATGTTCCGATTTCCTCTTAGTTTGATATGATTTTCTTTAAAATATTGCTGTCATTTTGACCTATTTCAAGTATCATTAGACATTTCATTACTTGAAAATAATATAGAATGATTGAATCGATAAAGCTTTTATTTAGAAATTAATTGTCCATTGTCTTGAAGTATATAGAATATCTGTGGTTTCTTATTCAAAATCAAATAGTTGAGGTACGGGGGGGAAATTTGGGACTGTTTGCAAAACATTTGATGAACCTCAGGACAATAGAATGTTTAACATCACTGATAAAAACATCAATAAAGGAGAAAGATTTCGAGAGTTTCATTACCTCATCAAAAAGCAATATCAGATTGTTGAGGACGTTAGCTCGTGAGAAGCAAAATACTATGGTCATTTAAGGAAACAATTACACAGTTGTCGGAATAAAATGGGATATCAAATCTAGTCCATGTATATTTAGTCTTTGAAGGGTATTCAGAAGTGCTGTACGTAAGAAAGACCAGATATTTCAACTTCTCCTTTTTTTTGAAATTTGCTTTATGTAACCTTTGGGATCTTCTATAATTTGTCTACATTTACCTAATTTCTATTTCTATTGCACTGAGATGTACAAAATATTTTGCATGAACATTTTCGTACAGGCAAAAGTAAAACACAATCATATGAGTCAAAATGGTTGAAATGAAATGTGATGGAATAAGGTCATTTCGATTAAGTAAGTACTTGAATATGCTATTCGTGTATGTAAAGAAATTAGGAAAACATTACAAATACAAAAAAGTTTTTATATATATATATATATATATATATATATATATATATATATATATATATATACAATTTAACGAATGCAATATCAAATTCTAAGCCAAGGGCTATCAAAATATTTTTGGAAAATGAAATATTAGGAAAGAAAATTAAGATATGGCACATATGGTATTCATCGCCAATGAGTAACATCATTTAAGCAAACACATAATCCCTGACAAACAAAATTTGTGACTGTAATTGTTTTTAAATATTTGGATATAATATAACAAGAAAACCTGAACAATACTTAATTTCCGGCTTATGTCTGAGTCAATTAGACTTGACAACATTTTCTAGACTTGAGACAGCTCCTTAAATTTTTTTGTCTTGGATCAAAATAACAGTCTATCATCATTTACATCATCGGTGATATACTAAGAACTACTGTATCAAAGTCAGCCTCTCTCATAAAAGTTGATGAAAAAATATCACCATTATCAAACATTTTCTGAATTTCGAAATATGTTTTTAAAATTAGTGCACACTAACACTCTATTACAAGAGGAATGATTTATATTTACCATAGAGAGTCCTAGGGCAAACTTATACTTTTTATGGTGACCTTACAGCATTTACAATATTAAACAGTATAAGAAATAGAACATAGTATGAGTACGACTCTTGTTATAACTTATAATTATACCTTATTTTCATGCTCATCACAGCAAATGTATTACAAAGACTCTCATACAAAGGATTTTTAACGATTTTTCTCATAAATCCTTGATCGAGGATTACATTTCGTACGTGTCATATTGTTGACGCTCTCAGAAATAAGCTCTACTTCAAAACACTTTCAAAGGTTATCTTGTCCTTCTCAATGTAAATGATATCTCCAAACACGATCTCTCAATTACTTCAAAGACACTTGGATAGTTTAACACTTACAAGGTCGCATCTTTTTTTATATGCATAGTAGAGATTAGGAATTTAATTTAGAAATATTACATTGTTTCAGATCTATTTCTATTTATCATGCATTCTGGGGACCTTTCATCAAATAATTTGAACTTTAATTAACGAAAGATTAATTAATATCTCACCTATGACTGCGTAAACTCTGGAAGTGGAAGTATTCAATGAGAAGACTGTATAGGCCCATGGACCATAACAAAGCAAATGTTATGAAAATTTTCAATGTCACTTTCAAACTCTTTGTTAAAGATATTTGAGTTTCTAATGTTCAATGAAGTTCTCCATTTAGTATATTTGCATAAAAAAGATTGAAGTTTGAGTCTTTCTCAAATTCAAATATCTTCTCTTACATAAAACCAATAAGAAATCTTGGTATTTTCACTGGAACAAGCGATTAAACAAGAATATGCAAAAGAATGAAGGTAATGAATACGATACGATACAATTCACAATATCCAATTTAAAGTGACAGAATGTGTTTCTAATTTTCCTTGTTGCTAAGAAAAAAGCGAAAGTATCAAATGTCCTGTGTAAAGTACAAATAATGTCCTAAAACTTACATTTTCATCATTGAAATACCAAAATTATGACATTTACTTGTTTGATAACAATAAAGAACGGCTACACAAATGTTACGAGGTCGAATTTCTACACGAAGGAGCCATATTTATATTCGTGTCTGCTGTAAATATGATTCCAAAAGTACGTTTGAGTAATTGTCGTGCTACTGTCTGGTGGTCGATCCCAAATCACAATTTTATGCTGTTTACAGTCACTGTACTGAAGTTACAAGCATTCAGATGATAATTTTCAGATACAACCAGTCGTTCTCCACATGATAACATCTTAATAATGTTGATTAAATTTGACTAATGCAACTTTATCCGTGCCCGTTTAAAGGGGCACAGAGTATGTTGTTGAGGTCAAATATGTCAAACTTAATAAATGGTGTTATTTCATCGACAAGTTGTGGTTGTTTCTGAAAATAAACATACCAGTGCTTATCAGTTACCATAGTGACAAAAAGCAGGAAAAAAGTTTATATTTATGATCTAAAACTGGACAATGGTGCGCGCCAATGACTCAAACAAACTTTGGAACCTTATTTATAGCAGACACAACGAGAATAATTGGTTGGTATTGTTAAGTTGATCATCCAACTAATATAGATGTAAATGGAACGCTGATTGTCGAATTCTTAACAGTTATGTGACCGTTTTTTAATTACAATCGAAAACAAGGAAAAGGCAGAGATAAACGAAAACAATGTCACCTAAACTTTGTAAATAACCTTAATGTGATAGCAATAGTACAAAGAAATAATATCACTTAAAAAAAACTAACTTACAATACATTTCCTTTTTATGTCTTTAGTGTTCGTATAATTTATATGGTGAATGCACATACATAAACATACATCAAAAATGCAATACTTTTGCGTAATGACATTAAAAGTATTAGTTTTTTCTCATGATATGATTTTAACGCATATCGTGTCTCTTTTGGCTTGATAATGTTATGGAATGTCACCCGTTGTCATGGTAACTCTTTTGAAAGGGCAGTTATTGGCATCGATATCTTATAATGAAATAATGGTTTTGCCAATCTATGTGATGTTAGTACTTGATGCTTTAACCTTCTGTAACATCACATATTGTTTTGAGTGATGTTTAGTTCATAAATGCATAAGGTAAGTAAAACCTTAAAGGAGGTTGAAATATAAGAATATAAGATATGTATGATATATTAGAAACATAACGCAATATTCTGGTTTAAAATGGAATTATTTCCATTGTTAGCTTTGAATTTGAGATATGTATTTACTTAATTAGCAGATGAAAAAAAGATACAGCGATGATGAGATTTTTTTAATACATTTCGAAATCGTGAAGCGCACATTAACATCAGTTAGTTTGTTGATTAAGATCAGACTTCTCTTATAGCCTTATTACTAGTTGCAGGAGCCATTTTCTTTGCCTGGCATGTTCTCGTCAATCTCAGAAATAAGATTACTGTCAATACATTCTCTCATGTTTCTCGCTTTTATTCATTTAATGAAGACCATCCAAGAAGACTTGATGGATTCATCAAGGACGTCAACACTTGAACTTGTTTATCAGTACAAAATCACATTGGTTTGATGTACAAATAGGTACTTTGAAAATACATTTTGAATTGTTTCAAATTCATAAATGTCCCTACTTAATAACTAAGTAATGGCTATCATTAAAATAATTTTTGTTACATACAAAAAAATATCTAATAAGTTGACACTGCAGTGGTTGTACAGCATATTCCTAGTCGTTAAGAATCTCAATGGCTCATATGAGAGAGATATTGTTAGAAAGATGTGTTTGGCTGTCCATATTCAATTTCTTTTTGCATAAATATCAAATACATGTATTTAAACATGGTGATATGGTCCTGACTAATTCCTAGAATATCCTAAGAGGGAAGAACACTGTTTATATTGATTGGAGGGTTACAGTATGCATACATCACCAAACCAATCTATATTTTGATTACCTAAGAAACCACTAGAGAGTTCTTGTTGGTAAACATTACTGTATCAAGTAGAATGTAGTCCAGCAAACTAAACATTCAAAATTATGATGTTCATGGGCTTAGAACCGATATACCCTTTTCATGGATATCAGTTAAGGATGACGAAAGTAGTTAACAAAAGATATTGGTGTGTACAAAATGAAAAGGCATGAAAATGCATTTTTAAGAAGTTAGTAATAAATATTTATTTATTTTGTGTAAAATTTAATTTTTTACATCATGAAAATAGATAATAGACATAAGATTTTGTTATGTTGATGTTCGTATTAGTGACACAAACATTGATAAATCAGTTTATTTTTTCGCAGTAAATGGTAGTAAATCACAATGTCACGACTAAGAAAATAGAAAGCTGTATACGTGTTCATACTAAATAAACGAAACTAGATTAGTTATATCAAACGTTTACTTTTGACGTAATATCAATATTCGCGCACTCGTCGTAAATATGATATGACACTGACAATCGTACAACATCTCTTTATGATTTAACTGTAGTATGGCGGTATTTCTCTTAAATCCTAGATCGAAGATGACGTGTGTGTACTTGTCATGTCAATGTCACTCTCAGACAAAAGGTCACCTTAAGAACACTTTCAGATGTTCTCTTGTCATTCTCAATACAATGTCATCTTCCAACACGACTAATCGATCTCTCATTGACGTCAGTGACACTGGAATAGTTTACCAATCTTATTTTGATATACAAGTTTGAAATTAGGAAGTTAATTCAGAAGTATTCCTTTGACTCAGAACTATGTTATGTATTCAAAGGACCTTTCATTGGAAAATTTGAACTTTACTTATTGACGGATTTATCAGTCTCTCTTCTAGACTGAGTTAACTATTTAGTGGAATGGAAGAACAAAATAATTTTAATAATTAATAATGAACAAAATTATATAGACTTACTTACACACCATTCCATTTTTGGGGAATGTTCATTATTTATTTTATTATTATTTATGATCCTTATAAAAGTTATATGATTGTAACGTTCAATGACGACAAGAACAATGGAGTATATTACGAGTTATTTGTATAAACATAAATATATTTTGGAATTTCTTGTCTCAAACTTATTTCTTTTCGTTTGTGATGACTTTTACTCAGGAAATTTAAAATGTAATTTACAATAGATAAATAAATATTTTTTTATCTTCTATTGCGTAATATGTAAAGGGTTAATTATTGCTAACTTAGAAAGACAACATATATATCTGTATGTGCCTATAGACCAAAATCTATCTTAAGGATGTTCGCTCCTCAGACACAGTTACATAACTCAAATAACCTTAAATAACAATGTTCATAAATAATAAACCAAAATGAAGCGGTAATTTCTCAAATTTGATGATTTCTGATTAAATATTTATCAAAATAAAGAATTTTGAAATAATTCACAATTTTGCTGATTTTTAATTGTAACTATTATTTGAGCAAGTTTCTATTATCTGTTTTACCTAGAAAGTAGATGTTGTTGAATGAATATGATTTGTATGTCTGCGTTCATGTATATTTTTAGATAATGAGTGGGAGAAGGTATGTTTTTAGTACAAAAATAGCTTGAATATTGATAATTTGATTGAATGTTTGAATACATGTTGTGCCATAGCGGCTAAAAACCCACAGTACCATATATATTTTTTTTCTGGAAGAAAATTATGTTTACTCTAACATGTTTTCATATTAAAAAAAAGTTTAATACAGGAACTAATTTAAATCTAAGATTTCTCAAAAAAGGTAATCATTTCCCCATTGACACCCATGTTAAATCTCTGACTGACAAAAGGACCTTGTTTTAAAATAATTCGAAAAAAATCTACATTAACCAATTTCTGGGTTGATATTTCAAGCAAATATTCTAAACTTTTGAAAAAAACAATTTAGAAAAAAAGTTTAATACTTTAAATTTGAGGAAGGGATATCCTTAACATAAAATGAGGGTCTTTTGTACATGATTCAAGTTAGAAGAACCCATATTGATAAGACAACTGCAACAATTTTAGACGATCAGGGTAGATGATGTCAGATGTCGCTGCAATGTCTACTTTTCCTGCCATCTTCCATTGATATCGCAAGAAATTGAAAATGCCAAACCTACACACCAGGAAATGCGTTAGGTTTTATCCAAATCATTTATTGTCAACAGGTATAGGAATCTACATTTTCAAAAACCAATGGTCTATTTAAGAATAGATTCCTAGTAACGGATCAAAACCGAACCTAAGAAGTGTAACGAAATAATGATCCATACTCGTGTTGTTTCTATGAAGGTTAAAGAAAAGGAGATGACATCAAAGTCCCTGTGTAATGTATGTTGTTATCATTACCATATGCATTTTCGATAAAATAGACTTAATTATCTATAAGCTACTACAATGAACAATTCGACAGAGACAACGAATCGCATAATAAAAAGAGAATATTTGTTGAAAGGTTCCTTGTAAACTAAATAGGTCTTCTTATTTACGAACCCTTTCATTTCATGCGCGTTCTTTAATTGAAAAAAAAATGATATGGCTATTGTGAGATTAGTTTTTATAGAAAGTTCTCATTTTCAAAAGAGAAATAATTATAATCAAAAAGTAATATATGACTTTCACAAACTCTCCAAAAAAGTGTTTAAAAAATTGTTTTGTAAGAGACACATTTCCTTGAATTATACTTTTTAGATATCACGAAATGAACCTAAAGACAACCCTTGGACAATCAGAGATTACATGATTTTTGTCCTGATACAAAACGTATTACATTTTACATAACAACATGATCATTACAACTTCTGTTGAATGTTCCAAACTTTCTAGGCGCTGTCAAATGCGGATTTTTAAAATCTAGCGGAGCACCATTTTTGTTTTTTATTGCAGTTTTGAATATCAGTGATTTTTTAATTTTATTCATAACTATAATATACAACGTTAAGAACCACCCTATGTACAATATGTAAACGTGATATGAATAACTATTTGAACTTTATTGAATACATTAATTGTGTTGTATAATGGATTATTTTGCTGATTATATGTGGATTTCAAAGTTCTATATAATATCCACAATCGATTTAAGTTTTGGTGGCGAAATATCCAAACTTTACAAAATAAAAACAACAACACAGGAATGCAATCTAAAGTATAAAATGGTTTCAATGTATTGGAAAAAAAACTTTTCAAAATAAATTCGCAACAGCAAATTTTCAAATTAAACACTTTTTACCTTCAAGGTCGTGTCTCTTTGTCTTGAAAATATTGTATCTGACATTAAGTAAATCGTTGCCATGGTTACTCTGATAGAATGGCATTAATAGGCGTCTAGTAACATAATGGGTGTCTGATGTGATTACTTGATGCTGTAACCTTATGTAATGGAAATCAAACTGTGCTTCATTTTGGCTTATTCATCGATGCCCATTACATAACTAGTGTGTTGTTAATCGACATCATAAAGAAATGAGGCTAGTCACTGGTGAAGAGACGTGATTGACGAGCGTCTTCTCTGTGGCAAAATATCTTGAATATCGTCTGAGATTTCAGTTTG
Organism: Phorcus lineatus; assembly: GCA_921293015.1. Lineage (NCBI taxonomy): Eukaryota > Metazoa > Mollusca > Gastropoda > Trochida > Trochidae > Phorcus > Phorcus lineatus. The sequence goes on along the minus strand of OV121087.1, from coordinate 30,638,795 downwards.
GAATTCCTATGTAAAATCTTCATTTTGGGATAGTTTAAACCTGTACCTAATAATCTTTTAAGATTAGTAGATGGTTGATATTGAGTATATTGTATATAACTAATTTGTGTATCTTTTGCAATGTGCAGGACAATATTGTGCAATTTCTAAAATCTAGTTATGCAGAATTTATTTTAAACACAATCCCTTTACTAACACATCACATTAATAAAATAAAAGCATTGAATAGTGTTTAATCTTTAAAAATGAGATGCATGCACAGAAAACGCGAAAACTGGATTACTGACTATGTCAAAATATACACCTACTGTTCTATTTAACCCTCTGGCCAGCTCTCTTGTGTAGGCGTTATCCTTGATCGTATGCAATGTGCTAAGGAGGAAATTACTTTATATTTGCAGCTAAGGGACCAAATGGATGAAGGTGCTTCGAGTGGAATGAAAGCTAATTCTGAAAGACAAATAGCATTTGCATCTCGATAATTAGAAACATGCAGAGAAAATTATAGGATACGCAGTTACATATAGGTTTTTAATGTAATGAATAAAAATATGCATATCTTCAATTCAATCCATGAAATAAGGGTTATTTAAGTTTAATTGGTTCAAAATTTCTCTTTGACAGAAAATTCGCAAATACTTATACAGTTCTTTAAGTATTCCAGATTGATTAATAAATGCAACGGTGTCCTGGTTAAGACAGAAATAAAAACTTCAATCTCCTCCCATGATTTCACATTTACGTTGAATGATGAGTACAAAGGAATATCAAAGTGTTTAGGGATCAATAGTAAGACAAGTGTTTTGGGGTAACTGTAACGTTTCATTCATGAAGCCTTGATGCATGATAAAGGATGTAAATTTATAATGTTGATGATAAAAATCGAAGCAAATAAGCTAGAATAATAAGTTAGATACATTTGAAACAAGAAGCGAAACATGAAAATTTTACATGATTTCCCTTTGAAAAATGTACCCCGCAATAGAAAACCCTAGAAAACCCAATAGTTAACGATGCAAATCGATTTCAGTACAACCGGGTTGTTATCTCCAAGAGGACAATGATTGTGATGTTCCCAAACAAAGGTGCCAGATGCCTACTGAGGGCTTACTTCGGGGTTGTATTAGGATTTTTAAATCGGTTTTAAACAATATTGCTTTAATAAACTATATATCATCCTTTGTTCTCAGTTCAGAGTTTCGGTAGATTCAGTAGCTGCACACATTTCTTGTTCAACCGTTTTCAACCGTCCATATTTTATCCGTTTTGTGCACAGCTGACCGTAGACTTTTTATATGTCCAAGCCGACAGCGGCTGTTTTAACATTTTCGTTCTTGATTGCAGGTCAAATGTTAAGGATGATAAGTATTTCGTTGCATCGATAGAAAGCTAAAGTGAATGCCTATATCTTCATGAATGCCAATTTGCATGGGAAAAGCGTGCAATAGTGACCTTGCAATAATGGAACTCTCTTCTATAAAATTCTTGATCTTGTGAATAAATTTTTAAAAAAAATTTTTTTCAATTATAATGGTTCTATAGCATTTGTAAATATATTTTTAAAACAATATTTGGCAAAATGGAATCATCGTTGACAGGTTGTGATAATAACTCATATCAAAGTTTGAGGGGAAATGAGTCCTCGTCAGTACATATTTTTTAATTTAAAAATTAATACCATTTTTGTTGTTTCCTTTCGATTATATCCATAACAGGTCATGGTTCCCAAATTCTGAAAAACCTGATTTTCCTCTTTGCCTGTTTTAATATGAATTTATCATTAGATAAACGTGAATGCACATATATCAAAAGAACTTGTTCATAAACATAAACTACACGTCAACGTGGTGAATGTGATTCAGACTAATTCCTAGAATATGCACACAAGGAATTGGCACTGTTGATATTGATTGGTTTGTAACGTTATGCATAGATCACCAAACCAATCTGTATTGGAATAACCCATGAACTCGCATGGGAGTTTTTGAACTCACATAGGAGTTCTTGTTGATAAACATCACTGAATCAAGTAAGATGCATTCTGGAAAACATAAGAATGTGCCTATGTTACAAAATTGTTATGTCAATATTTTGTTCATTTTTAAGAGGGTTTTGAACCGAATAGATTAAGCTATGGTCAATAATAATACACCACTTCTATGTGATATCAGAAATTGTAGTATTCTTTTGTAAGATATTAGAATGAGAATCTGCATTGGTTATCTTTTAAATCAAACAATTGTTTTACAAATCTTTTTGAACATCATGAACATATAAAATGTACCTATATTCTGTAATGCGTTTCTAATTAGTGAAACAAACATTGATGAATTAATTCCCTTATTTGTAGTAAAGGGAACTCATTTTCAATGTCATGTATTCGGTAACAATCAGAATGTTGTATAGGTGTACAGCTGCATGCCAAAAGTTTGTTCACATACCTGAATATACTAGTGCAAATATCATGTAATTGAGATGCCTTTGAGGTATCGTAGCGTTGCGAAAAAGAAACATATAATATTGAATTTTCATTACACATATGCAGATCTATTCTTCTTTAAGGCAAATGTATAACGTACCCCACAATTACCCGTACCAGTTTTGGCAGATCATTGAAGTGACCAGGGGTCAAAATGTCGAGAACACTAATTTTTATTTTTCTCCATAAAATCCTTTAAAAGGTATCAACTTCTTTTAAAAATAGTCACATTTGTTCCTCAGCACAAAGTCAATGTGATTATGTTGGTTTTAATCTCAGAGAGTCGATATGGAGCATTTTATTTGACATTTAACGAAATCGAAATTTCGAAAATGTGACCCCTTCTGTCTATATCAATATGCTAAAATTCCAAATTTTGCACGAGAGACCAGACGATCCCAAAATGAGTTCAAGAATGGCTATTTCACACATGGACAGTGGGTGATAAATAGTCAGTTTTTCTGAAGTTATTTTATTGAAGTTTAAACGAAACCCAAATTACATGATATTTACACTACGATTCAGTGGTAAGTGAACAAACTTTCGGTATGCAGCTGTATAGGTGTAACAAAACCTGATTTTGTGTATCAATAATCCACTGGATTCGTTTTAACATAGTCATTATCGTCTTGGAATAATATCACTATTTACGTACTCGTCTTAAGCCAGTATTAAAATCTATCTATGATTCATATCTGTAACTCACATAAATCCTAAATCAAGAATTACGAGGGTTGTCCCAAAAATATCCGGCCTGAATATCAAAACATGCCTGAAACGCAACCATACAGTGCGTGCATGAAAAACTTTCATTGACGTGTAAATGGCATGAAAATCACGAGATGCATACTCTTCAATTGCATATAATAGCCTGTTATTCAAAGGTACCCTCACATCTTTTACCAAAATGGAGAAAAGTGAACGTAGGGCTGTTATCAAATATCTGAGTTTAAACAAATACACTCCAAAGGAAATTCATGCGGATATGTTACAAACATTAGGTTACTCTGCTCCTTCATATAGCACCATTACACATTGGTGTGCTGTATTTAAACGGGGTAGAGAAAGCACTAAAGACGAGCCCCGTCCTGGTCGTCCATCTGATCTCACCACAGGTGAGGCTGTTCTTGACACAAAAATGCAAGACAGGCGAGTGACTATCAGCTTTTTAGCTGATACTCACCACATCAGTAAAACATCAGTTGAACGAATTATACATTAACATTTACATATGAATAAGGTATCAGCACGCTGGGTGCCCAGATTGTTATCTGAGGACCAAAAGCGAAAACTTATCCTGGTCAGTCAGCAACTTCTTCACGGGTATCGCAATGACTAAGAATCATTTTTCGCTCATATCGTTACTCAAGATGAGAACGGGTTTCATCATTTTGATCCTGAGACAGAAAGCCAAAGCATGCAATGGAAACACAGCACATCACCCACCCCTAAAAAGTTCAAATCTTGTTCCTCTTGTTCCTCCGTTCATCCGTTCCTTGGACTCTCAGGGTGTAATCATGATTGATTATTTAAATAAAGGTTCTACAATCAATGGCACTTATTACGCAAATAAACTACGACAATTACGAGAAAAAAATCAAAGAGAAACGAAGGGGTAAACTGCGCAAAGGTGTGTGGCTGTTAGAGGACAATGCTCCAGTTCACATCGCCCAAATTGCAGTCAGTGCAGCACAGGATTGTTGGTTCAGGATTCTCCCCCATCCTGCCTATTCTCCAGACCTAGCCCCCTCAGACTTCTTCCTCTTCCCTCGACTAAAAACAGAGCTCTGTGGGCAAAGGTTTGAGTCTGATGATGACGTCATTGCTGCAGTAGAGGAGTGTTTGGGGTCTCGGATAAGAACTGGTTTTCAGATGGATTGCAGATGTTACAAAAACGCCAGAGCAAATGCATTGAGGTCAAGGGTGATTATATCGAAAAATAAATCATACAAATTTGAATGTTTCTTTGAATTTTTATGGTCAGGCCGGACATTTTGGGACACCCCTCGTACATTTTGTACTTATCATGTTATTGACACCCTCGGACATTAGTCCACCTTAAGAACACGTTCAAATTTCTCTTGTCATTTTTCATGTCAGTAATATCCCCATACACGACATATCAATCACTCAGTGACGTCAAAGACACTGAAATAGTTTACCACTTACAAGGTTCTATCTTCTTTTGACATGCACATTGGAAATAAAGATTCTAATTTAGAAAAGTTCCATTATTTCAAACCTATATCTGTTTATCCTATATTCTGAGGAACTTTAATCGACGAAAGATAAATCAATCTCTGATATGTGACTGGGTAGACCATGTGTAATTAAGTGCATGACTTCACCTCAATCCCACACTGCTGCTGAAAAATATGAATAAAAATATGAAGACCTATACAACATACAAAAAGCAATTGGATGTTATGAACATGTTCAATGCCACTTATGATCCCTTTGTAAATGTTGTTGCTTATGTAGTGAGTTTAATTATAGACCTTTAGGCTAAATCTATCTTTTTATTTCTAATGAGGGTCTTTAAATGAGTTAAATCTCTTAGAGACGTCAAATACAATGAAATACTTTAACACTTACAAGTTTTTGTCTTCTTTTGTTATGCATATTGGATAGGGATTTTAATTAAGAAGTTTTGCATTGTAAAACATTAATGCAAATATAAGAAAGAGTGGGAATGATTAAGTGACCACAAGGGAAAGATCTATAGGATCTTCCGTTGATATCACAGGAAATTGAGAATACCACATATATACACTGAGAACAAGCTTTTTCAATGAATGTCTTTATCTAAATTAATTATTTTTCACTGAAAAAATCCAATCCAGAAAGCATTAGTTCTATAAGTCGAAACGCAATCGAATCGGAAATGGAAAATCAACAAACCCTTCAATAATAAGTTTGCCATTTATCATATAAATATTCTTTAAAAACAGTAAAATTTATTGGTAAATATCGTTTGGTGGAACAGTAATGCCCACTTTGTAGAAGTGTATTTCAACGGTTACGGACTTTTGTTTGAAGACACACCAACAAGAAAAAACAATAATTGATTCAAGTTCGAATATGGATATCAATCACAGCTGTAAAACGTTACCTCATGAAATGAGTAAGACAAATATATCCACACTTTGGACGATAAAGATGCTTAAGTTGTCTTTGAGGCATTTCGTTCCCTTGCATTTAAGAAATTCACTTGTCAAATATCTTTAACAAACTTGGCAAACCCTTGCAGTTGTAGAATGCGGTCTGACCTGAAGCGAAAAATCGTGTTGCATAATCTTTTACTGTGTGTATATTTACAGTTTATACCAATTAAGTAACCATTACAACCTGAAATGTATTACGACTTGTAAAAACTCTCAAAAATTTTTTGACACAGTTCCTCGATTAAAAATATTTGTAGATAAAAAAATGAACCCATTCTCATCTATTCACACCTTGGTTAATCAGAGCTTTATATTTGTCCACCTATTAAAAATTTCTTACATAAAACGCATTACATGCATCATTACATGATCATTGCAACTTGAATACCTCAAACTTTCAAGAGACCGTCAATTGCTTATTTTTAAGATTTAACAAATCACCATATGTGCTTTTCATTGAGTTTTTGACTTTCATTGATTTTTTATTTTAAAAATTGACATTCTTTAACATCATATGGAAAGTTATTTTAACATACATATGAGTTTCAAATATTAAACAGATTTACATATTTGGTACATTAGCCACCAAATTTCATTCTTATTTGAATTACAAAATTAATATTGATTAATGTTTACTTAGTTTTTTGTTTTTTTTAAAATTTTTTATTAGTTCCCAGTGTATATACAGTGACATACAGGCAGTGTAGAAAACATAGGCAATGTTGAATAGAAACATACAATAAAGAGTACAACGTGGAATACATATGTTCATTCAAGAGCTGGACAGAGGAGATACCATTTATTATGAAAATCATGTTTTTTATTGTTTTTGATTGCAATAAAATTTTCCACACAAAAAATTTGTTTCAAAGTTTTTAAATACATGTTTAAGTTTAGTGATGTATTTTTTATGTTGCTAAGATAAATATATCTTTTAGCAGAGATAATGATGTGATTAATTAATTTGTTTTGGTGTTGGGTACCAAACCAGATTAAAGGTTTAGAAAATATCACTGGAGTTGGAAATGAATTATTAAGCCAAATTTGTAAATTATTCCAAAAGATTTGTGTCTCCTCACATTCCCAGTATACATGACAAACACTCTCATCAACATCCTTACAAAAGCAACATAAGCTATTGTCAACCTTTTTCATTCTGAGTAATTCTCTTTTAGTGTATATGGTACCATGAAGAAATCTATATTGAAAATCTAGTAATTTAGTGTCTTTTATTGCCTTCATATATCTTGTAAATGTGTCTTTCCAATCAAATGTAGTTTCAGGAAATGTAAGTTGCCATTTGTTACAGATGTTAGGATATTTGTCTGTTGAGATAAGTATGTCATAGAAAAGTCTAGAGCCTTTGGATGTTTTCATCAAATTCAACTGGCATTCAGTAACATTTATAAAACTGGTATTGATTTCTTTAGAAGAGTCGGTAAGGGTATGTTTCCAAGAGTTAGGCAATATATATATATATATAGTAAGTAATTATAATCCAGAAATGTACCTTTGATGCCGTATTTGTCTTTTAAAGATTCTATTGATAGTAAACCGTTTTTATCACATATGTCATGGATAGTCATTATTCCTTTATTTGCCTAATCTTTTACAAAATGAAATGTATTTTTAAAATTGTGATTAAACCAAAGCGGTTGGGGTAAAATATCATCTAAAGTATTAGGATCAACATAATGTTTTTTTTGGAATACCTCCCAAGCCTTGAATACATCTTGCCAAAAAGGATTTTCTATCTTCAAATATATATCAGCGTTAGCTCCAAAATTAAAAATATCATCAAAAGGTATTTGACAGGGGTTATTTTTAATAGTTTTTTTCAGATATAACCTTAAGGTGGATAATTTCAAAGCATCTATGAATCTGTTTGTGTCAATCATTCTCAAACCCCCATCCTCATATTTATTTTTCAGAACATTTCTTTTAATTTTATCATTTTTATCGTTCCATATGAATTTAAAAAATATTTTCTCAAGGTCTGTAATAAATTCAACAGGGGGGTTAGGCAAAGAGTTAAAGATATGAACTAGTTTAGAAATTGCTAAGGTTTTTATCACTGTAATTTTACCAATAAGAGTTAAATTTCTTTTCCTCCATGAAGATAAAAGTCTATTTATTTCTTCCAGTCTCTTTCGGGTGTTTATCACCCATAGGTTATCAAGATCAGGGGTAAATGTAATACCAAGTACACTAAATTCACCTGTTGTCCACTCGATATTGAGATCTTTACATATTTTATCAGTAGATTTAGCTTTTGCTCCAATCCAAATTGCTTTTGATTTATCCAAATTAATTTTCAAACCAGACATTTCGTAAAAAGTATTAATTGTGTCAATAGCAGCATACAAGCTGTCTTCAGTCCCATCAAGAAATAATTCATCCGCATATTGATCAAGCTTATATTCAGTACCATTAATAGTAATACCTTTGATTTTGTCATTATTTCTAATCATACAACCAAGAATCTCAGCAACAAGTAGAAAAAGATAGGGCGACAAGGGGTCACCTTGTCTACAGCCCCTTTCATTCTGAAAAAATTCAGATAAGTGGCCATGTTGAATAACACATGAGGTAGTGTCATAAGTCAAAATATTTATCCATTTAATCATTTCAGGACCAAAGTCAAATTTTTGTAAAACTTCATTAATGAAATCTTTAGAAACAGAATCAAATGCTTTTTCAAAATCAATCAAGATTAAGAGACCCGAAATGTTTTGTTTTTTGGCTTCAAAAATGATGTCATATAAAAGTCTTGTGTTTTCACCAATTGTTCTGCCCGGTATTGGTTAGAGTGAATTAATTCATCTAATGTAGTCTTCAATCTATTTGCTATACATGAGCTGATAATTTTATAAACTGCATTAAGTAATGTGATAGGCCTCCAATTCTTTAGTAATGTTCTGTCTTTATTAGCGTTTGGTATGCAAGTGATTACACCTCTCTTCATACTTAGGGACATGTCATTCTTATTTGATACATCATTAACAAATTTATAAATCCAAACTTTTAAATCTTTCCAAAAGAACTTAAAGAAGTCTATGGGAAATCCATCAATTCCTGGGCTTTTGTTATTTTTCATTTTATAAACATTTTTGCTGATTTCTTCCATACTGATTTCTTTTTCAAGATTTTCTTTTAGAGATTTGTGCAAAGTTGGGGTTTCAGTATCTTTTAAACATTCTTTTACCCTATCTTTGTCATGCGAAGCATATAGGTGTTTACTTAGTTGATATGTAGATTTACTTAATGTAAGTTATCTCGTTTTGCGTTTACCTTGATAGTTTTGCATTATCTCCACAAAATGGACTTAAGATGGGGGGGGGGGGGGGGGGGGGGAGGGGGGGGGGGAATGTAAAGAAAATATTTCCCCATATTACCTTCAACAATGAAAATGAACAAATGTCAATTATACTTATATATCACATCATCCAGCTTAACATACGCAAAGGATATTCAAATGTCTTGTTGGTACACTGGAATGCTTATGGCAATATACTATAGTTATTACATAGAAACAAAATTTTAAACAAAAATCACAAAATCATATTTTCAAATTATACTCTTTTAACCTTCGGGGTCGTGTCTTTTTGTCTTGAGAAATGTTTTACGACATGAAGTCAATCGTTGCCATGGTTACTCTGTAAGAATGGCATTAATTAGCGTCTAATAACATAATGGGTGTCTGGTGTTATTACTTGATGTTGTAACCTTATGTAATCTTACTCAAACCTTGCTCCATATTGGCTTATTCTTCGATGCCCATTACATGAGGGAATGCTCTAAGGTGATGTTAATCGACATAATAAAGAAATGAGTCTTGTAGAGACTTGATTGACATGAGACGAGTGTCCACTTTGTGACATTAAGTATTGAGAGAAAGGTCGTCTGATAATTCAGCTTTGAATTCCTTTGTTACCTCTCCAAATTGGGATAATTAAAATTTGTACCTAATAAGTTTAGAGGTATTGTATCGATATTGTATATTGAGCATATTATAAATTTATTACTTGTGTGTAATTTGCAAGGTGCAGAAAAATGATATGCAATTTCTATGATCCCGTTATTTATTTTGATTTAGATTTATTTCTAAACACAATAATTTTGACGAGTGATGATACAAAGGTCTAGATGAAAATCAGGGTGGGTGAATTTATATTAAATTGACACTGTTTTTGTCTTCGACTAATAAATAACAAGCATCCATCAAGAAAGAAAACAAGAGATTTTCCAAAGTTAGAATGACAAAATATACATTTGAGGTTTGAAGTGTATCTTTTAAACTTAAATATCACAAGTTATTCATTTTTTAATTTCATCAATGTGATTAGGTTCATAAGTTCATATGAATCATGACTTCTTTCCATAAGATAATAAATCATTCTGATGAAGTTCTTGGTATTCCATATTGATCAATAAATGCTTAGGCATGAAGTTTTGTAGATAAGGAATACATATAAAACTGTGTGCATATACTCCGATGATTTCATATTCATAATCGTTTGTCAATGGGTTCGATTTTAATGGTTAAACAAGTGTGTTCGTGTGATCATAGTATAACGCAGAACATTGAAAGGAAGGACACAATTCGAAAAAAGGACGAAACCAATCTCGGGCGTGTCAAAGTCGAACTTGTTTTCAAATAAGAGACATTAACCTGTGTTTCACATCTTTTTCATTATTTGCTGTCTTAGCTTCAGAGATTAGATTTCCAATTGCAAATGTATTCTGTATACTTTCTTTTGCATTGCAGTTTACATGTATTGTGTGAGAATGCCTAATGACATTGACGACTGTGTGCTAATTCTTGTTTCTGTTAAGCTCGCTTTTGTTTCTGTTTTGACTTTACTCATTGCCTTCCCTTGACAGAAAGTCAATCGTTGCCGTGGTTACTCTGTGAGACGGAAAGTAATTGGTGTCTGCTAACAGCATAATTGTCTTAACAATCTGTCTGATGTTGTTAGATGACGCCTTAACTTGATGTAATGGAACTCTTGCTCTGGTTCTCAATGGTTATTGCTTGATCAATGATCTATTACAAAATGCTTGACCTTTCAAAACATGTCAAAGTTGTAGGCAGTGGTTATTTTCCCCTTATTTGTCTGTCATTCCGTTTGTTCCCTCAACCTTTCCTGTTTCTCCCTGATCTATCAACTCTCTCACATCGATGATATTCATCCACGTGTTGAAGGCGTGTTTAACACTCACTCACCATTTAACGCCTTTCTCTTGAAAAAGGATAATATGCCTCTTAAGATACTCAAAACCATTTACATTACTCTATCACATAAATCTAAACTACCTCAACATCGTTTTGAGATAGGTTGATACATAAATGGTCCCATATGGTTTCCCCATATGCTTGATAACGGTATTAGGATCTATACCGAAACGTCGCCACTGTGTAATAAAGAAGTTGTATATCCATATATCATTGTCGTCCTTAAATGGTTCCAGTCAGTACACCACTGTTCTGGTTGCAGATAAATTTTCAGTTACTTACAATGTACAATATCTAATCTCGTCTTCCTTTTAACTGACAAATTTATTTCGCAAGACACACTAGATTGAAAGGATAGAGAAACGATATTAGTTCTGACTAAGGATTCTCTGTGATTTTCTATAGAGTAGTTGTTAATTCGAAAGGTCAGTCAATCAATCATTGCCTAACTGCTATTTCGGTTAAATCGTTTGATAGTTATATTTTACACTTTTTAAGACCAAATTGACCAAACATTAATCGCATCTGCTTATGGCAGAAAGGAAAATATGTCACTTTATCATAATTTCACACTTACAGTTGGCATTCTTGTAGAACGTTAGTTAATTAGTTAGTTAATTAGTTAGTGTTACCTTCTGTTAGTGTAATCTTTTATGATATAAACCACATCAATAAACATAAGAGGTTAAAAATATGCGAGGGTTCCTTTCAGTCGTATCAACTAAAGGTATGTCATATGACAAGATAATAAATTTTGAAAATGTTTAGCCCTTTAAGACTTTTGTGTCAATGTGTGCATAGTTTTCGGCATCATTATATTCCGTGCTGTATATCAACATGAATTCATGTTTGCGATACACTGGGATATTCTTAACGTCATCTGAAAAAGGAGCAAGAAGTAGCCCAGAAACGTCGTGAGAAATGAAATAAAGAAGTTTTTATTCATAAGAATTGTTTTGTATGTTATGTGATACTCTTGTAAAAATTGTTTGATATATATCTAGCTTACCATACAATCTCACGGATATGTTTATCTAAACACTGTTATAACCAATTTGTCAACCAAATGATAAGTATACCATGATTACAGCGGCATATCGAAAGTTTGTTCACTTACCACTGAATCGTAGTGCAAATATCATGTAATTTGAGTTTCGTTTCAAGGTCAATAGAATAACTTTAGCAAAACTGACAATGGAGCACCGACTGTCCATGTGTTAAATAGCCATTCTTGAACTCATTTTGGGATCGTCTGGTCTCTCGTGCAAAAATTCAAATTTTGGTATATAGACATATAGGCATTGTAGACAGAAGGGGTCACATTTTCGAAAATTGGATTTCGTTAAATGTCAAATAACATGTTCCATATCGACTCTCTGAGATTAAAACCAACATAATTTGTGAATTTGTGTTACGGAACAAACGTGACTAATTTTTTTATAGAAGTTGATACCTTTTAAAGGATTTTATGGAGAAAAATAAAAGTTAGTGTTTTCGGAATTTTGACCCCTGGTCACTTCAATGACCTGGTAATTGTGAGGTACGATAAACCTTTGCCTTAAAGAAGATTGGATCTACATATCTGTATTGAAAATTCAATATTATACGTTTCTTTTTCGCAACGCTACGATACCTCAAATGCATCTCAAATTACATATTTGCACTAGTATATTCAGGTATGTGAACAAACTTTTGGTATGCAGCTGTATACACAAGGAATAAAGACTGATCACACCTTGTGACTTGCGAATCAGAAGTAACTGTCAGTGTAGTCATCGAATTGTTATCTATCCTTCGCCATTCATGGATGAGCCTAACTAAGCTCAGAGTTCTGATCTATTTATACTGTTCATGACATTAAGCATTCGGTTGCTTATGTTACGGAAATAGGACATTGACAGTCAATTCTGACTTGAATGATGTTTAGGACGAATCTCACATTATTCTGTGATAAGCAATTCAATATTGAATATCTGTTTAACTATCTAATTATCATCTACTCATTCTTCTCATTCAGTCAAGTATGTGTCGTTAACATATAGGTTTTGTCAAAATGCTTTCAGTATTTCAATATAATCAATGCATAGTTCATTGTTTTCTGTAATTTTGGTCAGTACTTCACAATATGGCATTGACTATACTTTGACACAACAATGAGCGATGGTTTCATCTATGGTTTAAAGTACAGACTACTATGCAAGAGGAAATCAAATGAATCAGTGGACATCTTCAATCTCATTCAAATGAAATCTAAATGATCCACTATATTCTGCGTAACGTAGTGCAGCAATAATAAGTATTATTTTAATGAGATTGTCGACATCTTTCAGATTAGATATCGACATGTGAGCTTTGAAAATAAGACGCTCAATAAATTGAAAATGTGCCCTTTGGCTATTATACATCTTACATTAAGTTACATCTTACATCTTAAGTTACTTACAAAGGACGACTTAAATACAAAAGCCAGTGTAACGAATGAAAGGGAATAGGATACCTCGCACAAGGTTTTAATCTTTGGTGTCGATGAGAAGATTGACTGAGCATTGCTGGTCAAGTTCTTCTGTTAAACCAGGTCGATCAATAGAAGCTTAGAGGACTGGCAGAAATAAAGGAACCCATCTCCTTAACAGTGTTTTATAAACGATCCCTGAATTGGTTTAATTTGACTGTGTGAATTGTTAGGTATATATTCAACTCAGAGAGTGAGCAAATGTTACATTATTATAGTAATTGTGAAATTGTTTTTACTTTTCAGGCCGAGTGGTCTACAGGATTGGAACCAAAACCCTCAGGGCCAGGTCACAATTCCCAGCAATAAGCACTAGTTGTGTTTATTTATTCGACACAAAATATCAATGTCTCAACATTTTGCTTGATATATCATCTTTCCGGGTTCTCCAACTTGATTTCAGATGACTACAATAATCATATCAGATTAATCAATGATTGTCATTTAATAAAATGATTAGTGGAAAGTTTGTTTGAGTACAAATCTGTTTTTTTTCAAAATGCAAAATTTATTCTGAAAACAGATTATAGACTTACTTAAATGTCCTGTGACTGAAAATTATTAGTCGCAGAAGAATCGGATTATCGGAGGTTTTCAACAATCATCTCAAAATGACCAAATTCATGACAGAAGCATCTCGATCCCATAATTCTATACATCTGCAGGTGGCGTATCAGAACCTGCATCAACTACCTGTAATTAAGTTTCTCTTGCCAGATTAATTAATGAAATAGATTATGATACAATAAAGTCTTGTCATTTTTGCAAAACGGGTACTACACACAGGTCACCCATTAAATCACTGCTATTTTACATCGTTCATCGTTTCAACTGTCATTGATTATGTTATTAGTGGAGCACGATGGTGTAGTGGTTAGCGCGCTGGCCTCTCATGCGAATGACCCGGATTCGAATCCAGGTGGAGACACCAAAAATTTGTACAGTGTTGTGTCCTTGGGCAAGGCACTTCATCCACATTGCACTCAGTCCACCTAGCTCTACAATTGGGTACCGGAATGGATGTACGGACCTATATGGTCGCGCGGAGCGCTGTAGCTGCATCGAAAGTGCAATTCCTGGATTGGATAATAGGCGTTTAAATTATTATTATTATTATTATTATTATTATTATTATTCACATTTCTTTTAATGTGTATATCTATCATGTGTCATTAACAGTAGAACAAGGTAAGGATGAGACACTGATGGCATATGCAACTGTCATTGACACCACAAACGACGATGTTGGAAAACTGGCACGGAGAGTGTGGTTTCATAGCGAAAGTAATGTATCTGACGCTGCCGTCATTATGGGAATTGAGACAACAAATAACACAAAAGATGCAAGCAAATCCATTCGTTTGACATGTTGAAGAGCAAAGTGAGGTCAAATACATCTCTGGAGACTCTGAACGTCTATGCATATATTGATCGACCTGTTTTATCTTAAGTTATTGTCCATCAAGGATTACCCAATATTCCCTTCGACACCAAAGATTAATCTTCTTCATGAGTTCGTACTCACATTCAATATAGCCTTTAGTTGTATTCCCAAGGAACCAATTCGATACATAATTCAATGCAAGAATATTTCAAGAGTACATGATTGATTTATACAAGGGGTACATCAAATATTATCGAGAATAGTTGGTATCTATGACATATTTCATGATTGAATGAAAACATAATATACGTGAATTCTATATTAATATACACAACTAAGAAAACATCGTTCAAGCTCTTGAAAAGAACACATTTTCAATATTAATGAAACCTATTAATGCCGGGTTGCAATAATACAAATTGTCCTTTCATCTTACAAAAAACGATGTCTTCATCTCCAACAATGTTCGTAACTGTTCCTGATTTAATAATGAATTGTTTTGAAAAATGGAAACAAAGTGGCAAAAAAGGAAACGTTGACTTGTTAGTTACCATTCACTCCAAATCCATTTTTCCATAAAATTACAGGAAGATATTAAAAAATTTAACTTTGAGGCCTATTGCACAGGAATGCGAATAAACACGTACCAAGATTAGATTATTATTTACATGTGTATATCCCAAGCGTCTGTGTGTACATACGTTTAGATATTTTCAAAAACAGTTGTAGAATAGAAGAACGTCATATGCTTGCTTACAAAAAGGCTGAAGTTATTTTTACATAGTTCCCATGAATTTTCTTGATTTTTATGAGTTGTCACAAAGGTTTCCGATTCATCATTCAAGTCAGAATTGAGCCATGTCCTATTTCTGTATTCTGTGTTTTTCTGTATCAACCATCTAATCCTCACACGTCAGGAACAACATAAATCGATCACGAACTAGGGCAGGGAGGGAAAGAGAAAACGTTGCACAGTAACAGGCCTCCACACGTGACAAGCACTGGATCTTTAAGGGATGCAAATACAAATATTTTGTTCAAACAACATGTATAATTTTACAAAAAAACACTGACAGAAATACTTTATTGCTGTATACCGTGCTAAAAGGTTTTTAAAAATGATGATATAAATAATAATAGGAACAAAGTATGTGGATACGTAAATGTGTAGTGGCATTTTTGAAAATAACTTCAAAACATAAGATATGTAGAAATATTTTCTGACAAGAGATATGAAATTGAGATTCATTTATCATTTACTCTAAAATGAACATAAAAAAGCTGAGGACATCATGGAGGATGAACAGCAAACTGACGTTCAAAAACAACAACGCTATGGTCTGATAATGACCAAATAGTACAGTTTGCATGTGGTTCTCAACCTCGATTGGTTGGAGCTTGAATGGATCAGTCTCTCGGCACATTATTTGGGTAGGTTTGCATGTATCATCAAAAACTGTGTTCCACGAGAGATATCTTTTTGATTAGATTTTGAACAATGCCCTGCTGTCGTCAAGTTCATGACATCACAATATTTTACATCATGAAATAATGACATCACAGTGAGTCATACATGATGACCTCATATTGCTATGACATCACCGTACTCAGTCTCAGGGTAATAAAATGAGATAAAACAGATAGTGGTTATACTCACTATCTCACCCTCGTGTCTTCTGATATCAAATATTTCAACACTCGTGGATAAGAGTAATAAAATGTAAAATGTGTAACTTTAATCGACCCGTATTGATATATTGGATATCAGAAGACACTTGTGTGAGATTCTCCATATATCATTTGCAGTTTATATTCAAAAGGACTTCAACAGATAGTGGTAATACACACTTGCAGTATGGTATTTGACCAATAGGTTAACCAATTTAAATATCCAAAGGCTTCTTACAGATTATGAAATCATTGAAGCAGAGAATTTACCAAGCGCTGATGATATTCCGTGTTTATATGTACGAAATGTGTTGGTTGGTTTTGGATGCCATAGTATTTTCCACATGAAAATTCTCCAAGGATTCTGTAACTATTGGAGCGTACAAAGAGTTTACAGGACTCCGATTTATTCAATCTTTTACTACAATCTGAGCAGTAATCGGTGCATGCTTTCCCCACAGAGATAATGCTTTCTTTCTTCGCAACCTCTACTTCAAGTAGATCATTTTCGTGGCTAAACATATCAAATACTAACTGACTGGAATTAAAGTTGTCCACTCAGTGACGATTTTTAATTCGAATTGAACTTTTGAACTGATCCCGTAAGCGTTGGGAATACTCGAAATTAGAGACCTTTCCTATATTCACATAGTTATTTCATATAAGTCGGAAGCCAATCGTTCATAAAGTACCATTTTTTAATAGAAATAAGGGCAGTATCCTATCTTCACCGCAAGGGGATTTTGCCAATCTGTAACATAGGCAATGATTGAGGAAATGACTTGAGATGACTTTTTCTGAGAGAAATGTACAATGCACTAACTGTATATCTGACTTGCAAAGATACATATTTTAAATCATGGAAATTACCAATGTATCATGGTTGCACTACTAGTCAACATTATGACACAATGTAGTCTGTTCACGTCTCAGTGTTAAATTAGAAGGTCTAAACGAGATATCTTCTCTTCCTGGTAGTGCATTGTTCTTCATCCTCATCTTCTTCCTACTCATGACTGAAACTAGTTGAATCATACTTGGAGATGGTATTACACCACGGTGTCAATAACTCTTTCACTCCTTAAAAAATAGTAATGAATACGTTTGCTTGCCTTTCCATAGGCCTGTAGGCTTGTAAGGACTTAGAGGGTTAATTTAATGAGGTTACATCAGTGTCTTTGACCTTTTGTACACTGTTGCTCACCGAAATATTAAAAAAAATCACAGAACTCAAAACACACCACATTAACTCCGTCATAAATTCCTATACAACCTCTGTCTTAATACGAAGTTTTCTCGGGCACGAAATGTAGTACGCTGATTGGATGCAATCAAAATTAGTTGTGCAATCAGCGACGCCGTTTCAAAAGATATCATTCTTTATTCGAATATGCACCTTGTACTTTGAGTCGTCTTTACAAAACAAATACGCCTCATATTGCGACTGCATTATTGCATAGGCCTGTGTGACAAAAAATATGTTATTCATGCATTCGGTGTTTTCATTGGCTGAAATATTGCCAGGTAGTCTAAGTTGCAAAATTGTCCCGCTAGGGGAAACTGCCTGAAGCCCGAGAAACCTTCGTATTTAGACAGATGTTGTATAGGAATTTATGACGGAGCTACCTCTGTTGGGAGAGAATGAACACACCAACGAACCGTAAAAAGTCTTATTACCAACTGCTCCTTAAAGGGGCAATAGCATTTTTCTTTTATGTTTATTTTAGTTTCCAAATCGATATGTTTGTGCCAAAAACATTGCCTTCAGAGGGTGGTCAAACACCTCAATTTTCGAACAGAGTATCCGTAGTCGTGGAGCAGAGTATCAAGTTTGTTGGCCATTTAAGAGTGAACACCTTTGACTCATTTATGGTAGGAAAATGTGCTCATATAGCTTAACGGAACACGTTATGTTCCTTTAGAACTGCTTATTTTGACAAAAAGAGAATTCCTTGGAATTAACAAGGTTTATTTTCCTTTCCTTGTGATTCTCTCTTACCCTTATGAGTTGTCAAACAGTGATGTGAGAGGTGTCTTATTCATTATTCTAGCCAGAATAGGCTTCCATGTCCTATTTCCGTAACATAGTCCAGCTAATCCTAGAGGTCCGGATCAACATAAATCGATCAGAGAGCAACGACAGCATGAGAGGAATATTCATAGTGACCAGTCTCGGAAATGATCAGCTCTGATTTTGGTTAAGAAGGAATAAACATTATTTTCTCTATAATGCCATGATTTATTTTCGATTCAGTAAAATTAAACATGAACTAGGGCAATTGCAGACTGACCATAGGCATTTATATTGATGATAAATATACTAACTATTGAAGAGAAAATGATGATGAAAAAATTATTGGGGGCAAAAAGAATGTTTAATTCTATTAAGAACGAGACAATTATGTACCATTAATCAATTTCATCCCATAAGTTACAGTCGATCCTAACAGTTTCGCCAGCTTCTTATGCCACAAAGGGTCAAAACTTAATCTTGTTTCTATTAACTGAATAATAATTGATCAAGAAAGTTCAACATTAGGCAAGAAGATTATTTTAAACAGATTCGAAGTTCCGGTTGTGAAGTTTATATTATTTAACTGATTAAAAAATCGTATTATAAAATCAATGAAATCGGAATTAATGAATGTCTCATTAAGGCATCAGTGTTTAGGTTGCCATTAAAAGAACCATAGCTACGTTAGATCAGACAAACTTGAAAATCTCGAGAATCAGTAAAACGAATTGACAATATGTAACTCGAAAAAATGACTAATCCAAACACATCTTGTGAATGAATTAATTAAATGTTAGTTTCAACGTAATTATCAGTTCATATCTTTTGATCTCCTAATATTTTAATTGCACAATAATTTATAAATAAGTTTTGTGAACCAACACATGCATCGAATATTTAAAGATAGAATAGGTCCCTAAATTTGTGTATTTTGTGTACTAAGTGTTTTTGGTGAATGCTTTTTTCCTTCATTGGCCCAGTTTCAGAACGCCATATACGCTGTACAAGTGTTTACCTACTTATTCTTTACCTCTGCACTCGTGTCTGTATGCATACTGCAACAATGCAGTACGCCTGAGTAGTACAAACCAGACTTGGCAGTGCGGTGTTACATTCTCCCTGCAAACTGATACGAACAAAAAAAGACAGGAATGCGGTATATGTGTCATGTTTTACTGTCGGAACAAGCAACACAGTCATCTGTACAGCGAGCAAGGAAGCCTGGTATAACAACCTGTACGTCTGTCAACAATATATACACTAGGTACATGAACCGTATGTACAGACAATGGCTACAACAGACCAAGTAGCATACAGCTCCGAATCACAACTATCAGACAGAGATATGATCAACACATCAATAACGTAGGATCATAAAGCACAAGAACATAAGGAACATAAGCACTCAAGTCATTTGCATTGATACAATGAATAAATACAAGGAAATTGGAATGAATATCCTCACTGCCACTTTGACGCCACATGCTCCAAGTTTGAAAATTATTTCTATCGTTATTATCATCATAAATTGCATACAGTACCTCTCCCTATGTACATAATAAGATAAGAGTAAAACGTTTTCTTATAATCGTTAAATCGTGAGAATTGAGTTACTAACTAACAAGAAATTGTGTTAAATTATTCAATTATTTTGGAATGATTTTTCAAAAAAATAAAGCACAGATAAAAAAAACCTGCCGCTTTGGTGATAGTTCAAACATTAGCGGCAGAAATACCTTTACCTTTAGCATTGGACATTTTTAAAGAGTAAAACTAATTTTGACATTCTTGCAAACAACTGATGAATGCAAACTACAATTACGTAAAGTTAAGATTAAGATCAAATGCATTTGAATATGTTGAACAAAGACCAAAGGTTATCACATGACTTATCAGTTTTCCTATAAGATTACGATTTTCTGGATAAACATAACTATAAATTAATCGCATAGTTAACAAATTTTTATATTTTTCTCCGAACTAACTATAACAATAAAAATCCTTCAGTCTTCATTTTATTCAGATAGCAAATTGGCTTATTATGCTGTTTCTAATGAATGAAACTTGGCTGGCAAAAAAGGAGGATTAAGAGAAGGAAAAAATGGAAAAGATAAAGCATCCGGTACTGTCATGTAATCTTACACTATATATAATTATGAAAAGTGATTTTCATCCCAACCACTTTAGAATAATTTCATTCACTGTTGAAACAGGATTAAAAGCATGATAATTTGCATTATTTGTGACCTATGAAAACAAATGTTAGGTATCTGACTATGGTTTATTTCAAAGCTGTGAATACTTGGTGGGGTAATTGTCTTTCATCAATATCTTATCAATATCAAATGTGGAAGCATCATGGACCTTTTTAGTATGAATAAAGCTTATAAGTTAACCAAATTACAAGATAAGAAATTGAAGATTACTTCTAGCAAAAAATTGATTTCTCCTATAACTAAAAAGAAAAATAAACCTTTTACCATATCTATTGAAAAGCATTTTAGATTTCCTTTTCCTTTGGTTTCCAACTCCCAATGTGCAAAGATGGTTTTTATCACTGCACACTTTCAGAGACTTAGGACTTTCTGTCAGCATTATGTATATCACATTTCAATCCATTCATCATATTCATCAATAAATACAATTTCTTATGAATAACAGGGCAATGATGGCATAATATTTCGAGACAGATGACAGACATATTCCATATAGGAAATGTAAGTCTATGTATGGTATGTTCAGAGCACACAACTGGCAAGCAAAGAAGCATAGATAACATTATGATAATTAATAAGCTGTACATAACTGGCATGGTGAAGACAAAAATGTAAGTCTGTGCAAAAGGAACAAGGCTGAAAGCATGAAAAACTTCTGTAAGGATCAAAACTTTTACAGTTTGTTAGAAGGCTTAAGGGTTGTCAACTGTATTAGTACTAACACTCATCGAAATAACCTTCACTGCTCTTCAGAGATAAGAGCTGGGGTTGTACAGCTGTCCAGCTCTTTGTTAATAAAAGAAAACAATAAAACACAAGAGCTATTTCAATCAATATCATTCTGCTTTGCATTTTATCATAATTTAAAAGGATTTACAAATTTAAGACTTTACATATACTTCTCAACTTTAATCAGTAACATACCATTCCTGCATTATTCTTTTTAGAGATGTTAAATTTTTTATTTTCAATTATGTTATTTCCTTACACATTCAGAAATGACTTTAACCTGCAGTTATTTTTACCTGTCATATCTGCTTAACTCATTTTCATGAACAAGTTTTACTTCTAAATACCATTAATTACCAATTAATTACCAATAAAAGGAATTACAACATCAAATTAAGTATTTTCATGGATAAAAATTATCTCAATTTCAGCACTGACAAGTACCAAACAAATCGAATGATAAACATATGAAATACTTCAGCTTCAATTAAACCTCCATGGAATAAACAAAACATTTCATTTATCTATGATTTTTGAGCAAGTATCTCACTAAGTGATCTTGAGCATAACACACTTGACAATCACTTTTCTACTGCAGCATCTGAAGATGATTAGTAATGGTACTATTTTAAGCTGTGAATTAAGTGTACTATCTTGATACTAAAACATGAATGATATTTCTTTCAAAGCAAAGAAACAAATCTTTTTATAACAGTTTACGTAACAATGAAACAGTCATTGAGCAAATAAACATAAATGAATGTTTCAATGAAACCAAAAAACATACTTATATTTCAAGAACAATGCATGATACAAAATGTTAGTCTTTTTATACCTTTATCCTCAATCAGAAAATAATATTAATATTAAATTTTGATAATTTTCTTCAAGCAGAAAATGTAGAAAGTATTTCAATTGTGGATCACATCATGAAAGTTTTTACCATAAAAATCATTATTTTTGACAAAATGTACTTTCACAATGTCATGACACTCTAATGTCAGTGAGTCATAAACATATGACTTGAATTTATTAATTGCCTAATCATGTTAAACTCATAAGCATGCATAATCAGCAATGTTATTAACAACTGCAATATTAAATGACTTCTGTAAGTAAACTTCCTTATTACTTGAATAACTGATAAAAACATTAATTCTTAAAGGTCTGTGTGCGAGTTGAGTTATTATTTAACTCCGCTTGGGCAATATAAAGGTCTGTGAAAAGAGTTGTATTATATTGCTAGTACTTTTATCACTTAAAGGGATAGTAGCACGTTTTTTTAGATATATAAAGTGATCCAACTTACAATGTTACCTATTGCAAGACAATACAAGAAGCAGTTCTTAAGCCAACTTGCCTTGTTTTTTAAAGATATTCTTATCTATTTACCTACTTTAAATGATATAATGGCGTTCACATAAAAAAGGCCTCAAGTGGTTTTTGCTTGATACTCGATCAAGTTCAGATGACTAAGTTGTGTAAAGAGATGTTTGACCCTCTAAAGATAATACATTTGGCATAAACTAATTTTTTTCGGGAATATTTATGGAAACAAAATTTTTAAAAACATGCTACTGCCCCTTAATGATTTTTATACCTCGTCACACCTGTGCTTACAAAATAATTAAATAAAAAAAAACTTCATCCTGTCATTTGATGCTTAAATGATACTTTTAATGGTCTATTAATCATATGACTTGAGCAGAGTAAATCATATTTGTTTCTTTATTTTTAAGGATGAAATTCTCAAAAATGTTAAAACATATCAACAAATCTTTTCTTCACTTTTCAGAAACATTATTAATAATGTCTTTTATTTGCATTCTATTAATCTTTTTAAAGTAAGACATTGATGTGTTACATGTAATTAACTGATGATAACTCATTATTAATAATTAGCAAAATTTGTTAATGATTTGCTACATGAATACAGTTTATTTAAGCAATTCTGACTTTTAATTACTGAGTTTGACAATAGATGCATTTGAATTAGCAGACTCATGAATAAACTTTTACTGGCATGAAGAACTGATGAATCATATAAAAACTCGAACAATCGATTGATATGTAACAATAGAATATCATATTTAAAGACAGAATGCTGAAGAGATAATAAATGTTTAAAATGTTGAAAGCCAAATGCAAACATTTTACATTCTTAAAGTTAGAATAAAAAAGAAACATGATTAGATGGTTGATTATCTAATATAAAGTAAACAAGCTTTAGCTCTGGAAGTATGAATAAATAAGAAACAAGATTAGATGGTTGATAATCTAATGTATAGTAAACAAGACTTAGACCATAGACTGTACCCATGCAAAGCAATGTAAGAAAGGGATGTTTTTCAAAGATATTTCAATATTCACGATAAACATGATAACAAAATAACTCAAATCACAAATCAGTGACAAAAATAACATTATTTTTAACAACAACAAGAAAAACAAGAATCATACAAAGGTCGCAGAGTGGTAATTATCTGAAGGGTCACATCAGATTAAAGAATATACCAAACACTTCCCAAAAACCAAACCATAATCTCATTTCATAATCTTTGATCATCAAAACATCTGAAATTCAACATTTACAACCAAACGACATGTAATAAATTATCTTTCAATTCTGTAAACAAACATTTAGCAATATTTATAGGGAAGCATAAACAGTTTTCCTTCTAATTCTACAAAATATCAATCAAGTGTCACTGTATTCTTCCACTCACTTAATATAGAATCATAAGCAAAGCTTTAAATTTTTTCAAGTTATAAATATCTTTTGTTTAAATAGATTTTGTTTAAACAATGATCGTAGACCATTGTTCCTAGTTAAGATATTAACAAACCAAATTTTATCTTAAGCATTTTGAAATTAACTACACATAGCAAATGCATTAAAGTATTGCATTTTTTCTGTGAATTATGTACGTATAGGTCATATACTAACTTCACCAATGAAAAGAATGAAAGAATTTTAGAACTACAAATTCTTGGAATATCAACCACATAAAATGGCATTGATTTGGGGAATAGTTATCCATCTAAAAGCCTGAAAAACAACCAAGTTTCATAATACTTGAATTATTTTCTACTTTCTTAAAATTGGATTGCATCAATTACATGTTTTCAGATTCTCAAAAAAAAAATTGAGAATATTTATCAAGCTTTCTATCATATACTCATTCAAAAACCGTAAGGACCAACTGCAGTCATTTCAATATCTAGTTAGTTCATAATGTGAACTTTATTTTCTATTTCATTATGAATCAATACTCAGATACTTGGTGGCCCTTTACTTTTTGTGCTGAGTATATTTTAGCTTTACCCTGTATAGACATAGAGCCTTAATTGCCATTTGCCTGTGTAATAACTTGAACTAATGTTGATATAATTCATATTACCACAATCATTGCGGTTCCTTTTTGTTATAGATCTGGGCCCTGATTTTCGAAGCTCTCTTAGTGCTAAGATAGCCGTAGGCAAATGATAATTGATGGTACTTAAGACTATCTTAGCACTTAGAGAGCTTCGAAAATCTAGGCCCTGGTTACCTAGGCCAAGGATGTTAGATTATTACTCAAATAAAAGTGATCAGTTTTCATTTCAATCATATGCATTTGAAGAAAATTGTGCAAAAGGAAGATTTAAAATAGTATATTTAAAAAGTGTTTATCAAAATTTAAAACAAAGTCTTAAAGAGAAAATACACATATTTCTTGTTAACTTGACTTCAAAATCCATTAGAGCTCATTTGAAAAAAACCTTCTTAAAATCATAAATTACCAAGAATATTTTTGTATTTACACAGAGATGAAAATGGTTGGATATAACTTTATCATCATACTGCTACATCTGAGAAGTTGTATGATTAATAATATCCCAGGACACTGCATATTCCTAAAGTTGCATTGTCTTTGGCATTCGTAAACACTGTCAACATCAACAGTTCTCTATATCCACAGATTTTGATTAGAAGATCTCAGGGGTATACTCCATTTAACGTCGGCACTTCATGCACCCGATTCTATTGCTGCCTGCAAGATACTCTCCTTGGTGATAGACTCACACTCAACACTGTGTAAGAATCTCGAGAACTCCATCTCAAATGAATGATGACTCTAGGCTAATATCTCTCTAATTGCACAAGTACACTCTACAGTGATAGTAGTCAATGTGGACAATACTTTGGCATTTTTTGGTTTTTCGATTTTCGTATTTTTTTGTGTTAAAATTCCTTCTGAAGCACAATCACTTGTAAAACACGTCACAGAATCAACACTTGGTTATTTAGGGGTCTTTCACGTGAACAATGGAATAAATTTGATCAATCCACTAGTTCACATGACGGCCATAATGCAGTATCACATGGAGATCCTTTCTGTTACTACGTGTAACTTATGTTCCATAACTCTGGTAAAGGTTAATTTATGAAAGTAACATGTTTGTTACTTCTTGTAGCTCTGTTCTGGAAGTCAATCTGAGTTAATCTCATATAACATATCATGTAATTATTATAATCACATTTATCTGTTATTTCAATATATTATCAATTAGAAATAACTTTGATGTGATGTTACAACTTTGATCATTTCTGAAAATAAATATTTATAGTTAGATCGTTTTCATAATTTGATATTTGAGAACCAAATTTTCATGAAAACTAGTGTAATTTAAAAAATAATTAAATAATTTCAAAGATTATTTATCAATATTCTGTTAGTGGATATGAAGTACCTTAGGACATCTCCCATCCACTCAATAGTTCTTTTACTTCTGGTATTCAGTGCTACAGCATTGTCAGTCATATCAATATTTAACAGTTTCACAGATTTGTCTTCTAGGTTCTACCGCGACCATAACAAGTGGGTTCAGCTAGCTGGGTGTTCTCAATCAAAACAGCAGCGCATCATGTAGCTAGGAGACAAACATCAGTACTGTTAGGAACCCTCAAGGCAATAAATCCTTAATATTAAGACTGATCTATCATCAGAGTTCTCAGTCTCATGACTCTCAGCACTGAGGAACATGAAGCCTTGACGCTGAAAATCCTAAGGTTTTAGGACAACTAGGACAAAATTTCAGGACTGATGCCTCCAGACTGATAAATCCTCAGTCAAGCAGCCATTTGACCTACAGACTGAAATATGCAAGGACCTAAGCCTTCAGACTGAAATATGCTAGGACTGACAAGTTTTCAGCACTAAAACCTTCAGACTGACAAACATCAGCCCTCAAACAGAAACATTTGCAGCACTGACGTCATCAGACAGAAAGCCTCTGCTCTCAGACCGACCCAATCTTCAGCCCACAGACAAATACATCCTCAGCCCTCGGCATGCTAAGCACTGACCAAATCAGACAGTAATCCTCAGTCCTCAGACTGGCACATCCTCAACACTTGAAGCCCTCAGGAAAATCCTCAGCCCCAAGACGAACAAATCCTCAGTGCTGATAGCATCAGACAAATATCCTCAGCTCTCAAACTGACAAATCTTCAGTATCGGAGTCCTTTTGAGAGGTGGGCACAGTACAAGGTGGTCCACCAGCTGCTCCAATATGATCCATTAATGAATGAAGCTCTGTGCACTCAGAGTCACTGGAATGAACACACTCTTCGCTGGGATCACATGTGGCATGACTGGAATCTATACTGCTGCGCCCATCCCTGCTGCTCTCTCCTCCGTGGTGTAGACAGACGTGCTGTGGGAGAAGCAACACCTTGACCTCGCCGTCTGCACTCTGCTCGTCTCCAACCGAGGTCTGCTCCATGTCCTCCACCGGACTGATGGCATTCCCGCTCTCCCCGTCAGGGTGCACGCTGTCTTCACTACCTCCCACCTGAGAACAGAGAAGACGGGTTCAGTCAAATTGCACATATTTGCAATTGCACAAACGCTCTTGTTACCAAACAGTATAGCTATATGGAGTTTGTTTCATGATTGTTTTATGTGTATTTGTATTTGTGTCAAAATAATTTAATTCATTGATAACATCAGCAAATTGATCAAACATGAAATTTAATAATAATTCTCAATGACTTGTTATAGTTTTGCAATTATGTAAATTATTTATGAATAATGACTTTATTCTACCTTATGGTCAATAATGCTGGTCTTTCCATTGCACTATTTCGCTTCCCACTCACCTTCTAAAATGATTTAAACTTTCCGCAGAAAAAAACTGAAAGTTATATTTTTTTCAAAAACTAAGCATAAGAAACTTCATCCTATAAACATGGTCTTGATTGACCTTTCGTTCTTGTTTGTCATAGACAGTTGATATTCATTAACAGATTGTGATCTTTCCACCTGTCTGTGAATCTAACAGAGAGGTTTGGGTGCAATATGCTACATTGAATCTCAGTGCAGTACCACCCATGGTGCGCTAGTTCCACCTGGTGCACGCAGGTTTCATTTCAATTTTAATGCATAGCCACAACGTTGCGGGCTTCCTCCCTGCAATAATACTAGCAGCCGTGATGTAAGTGAATTACTTTCAAAAGCAGCGTTTAACCCCAAATTACCTCACCTCACCAAATAAGCTTTAAGACATGAAGTTATCCAGATGAGATTTTATAAAAACGGATATGTCACCAATTAATCTAGTGGGTATTATCGAACATTGTTGGTATTCCAAAAGTTGGTACCCAAATGTTTTATACCAAATTTATTTTATTGGAAACTTTTATTTGATATTATGTCATTATACATTTGGTAGAAAACTCCACAACAAATAACACATCAAATTAATATCATCAAAATGACAAATCACAGCCAGAGTACTGCAGTAAGTGAAGTTTGTAGTTCCTGACATTAAACTAAATAATGGTAGGCTACAGCATTCAAACTTTAAAATGTTAGAGTATGTACTAAATTTTCTTGCATATCTAAAAAGCTTTAATTTAATTTCTATGCATTATTTCTTAATATATCAGCCCTATATTTGCATATAAAGGCCTTATCTTGAGCTCTGAAGTTATGATATAAAACCAAGCGGTGTGATACCAAATAAGATCGTTAACATTTTACCAAACTAGATAGAACATTTGCTATATATCAAAGCAAAAATATTTAGTTTATCAAGAGAAAAAGAATTCATCATTTTGCTTGGAAATAAATAACTTTGAGAAAACAACTGATTAATATCTTCAATGCTCCACCATTAAGTGTGGATCATGACAGACTCTTTTTCTTGCTTATTCAGCTGATTAAGTTTCCATGATCACATTTGGATAAGGGAAGCAATCAAATGTTCCAAATAAAATTCTTCTTAAAAAGAGAAGATTTTCAAGTCTCATTTCGATCCAATTCCATTTCACGCCGCTAACGGCCAAAATATTGCCAAAGCAGCACTAAACATTAACTCCCTCACTCGCTTGATTTCATTGGTCACCAATCAATGGTTTGATCTTTGACACCAACAAGATGTGTTATGTAAATTGACTGGAGTGCCTTTCATAACTTTCAAATGTTCTATCTATGAGTGGACAAATTCCAAGGTCTAATT